>OZ038379.1:16191016-16791016 GCA_964036045.1 Eutreptiella sp. 'Long Island Sound 2002'
CCCAACAAAAAGAAAGGCGGGTGAGTCACCGAGGCAGGACGGGGCCTCCTGGTGCGGCCCATCACGCGGGGGCCTCCAGTCAGGTGAACCAACAGACCGGGGCAGCGCGGACGCATCACGAAGCAAGCAATGCGAGGCGTTCCCTGCTCCCAGGCCTTTGAGGAAACCCACATTGCGCCGTCACTCTCATCTTTGTCATTGTCAGTGAGGTACTTGGGTGTTGGCGGGGGAGGGGGGGGGGGGGGGTCTGTGGCGCACAACACTTCCAGGCATTCGGGGCCTTGGTTGCTTGTTCCTTTTTTGGTGGATGCACCCACACACCCGGGGTAACCCCTCAGCCCGGCAGTGGGGCGATACCTGCTGCGGTCGCCGCCCGGGGGAAAGGGGAGGGGGGGGTCTGGGAAACAGGCTCCAGCCGCACCCCCCCCCCCTCGCCTCTACAGTTCACTGCTCCCAAAACAAGGCCCGGGATGGGGGGGGGGGAGGCGGCCGGGCGTGCAGTGCAGCACCTCCTCCCGCACGGCGGCCCACGTGGAGCGGTTGTCGGTCGTGAGGGCTGCGAGCAGCTCCGCAGGCGGCGGCAGGGGCTCTGGCGTTGCCGTGCGGGTCTGCAGGTCGTCGAGGTCCGGCAGGGACGTCACCCTCTTCGCGGGCGGGTGGAGGCCGGGGCTGCGCTCGGGGCCGGTGGCGTGCGCCCCGGCGTCCACAATGCCCTGGAGGATGGACTGGATCTGGTAGAGGCTGAGGGGCTTGCCTTCCGCCGAGAACATGTGCACGCGGTACCACACGCCGCGGTACAGCACGGCGATGTGGCGGGACTCGGCCTGGTCCCACTTGCGGAGGGTGTCCGTGTCGCGGCCCGGGATGCGGGTCAGGGAGAACACGTGGTGGTACTGGTCCATGCAGATGGGCACAATGTCCCGCAGGACGTGCGGCGGGAGAGTCTCACGGTCCAGCGCCTGCTTGACCTTCGTGAACTGGTAGATCATGCTGGCGGCCCTGCGCACGCGCCGAGGCTGCGGGAGGGGCAACACCTCATATTCATGCCTCCCCATCCCTCCGCAAGGGCTCTGTGTGGCCTTTGGGGGGAGGGGGGGGGGGGGGGGGGCTGCCGGCACCAATCCTTAAACGGGCGGCGGCGGAGGTTTTGGAAAGGCGGGGGCTCTGTGGGGGAGGGGGGAGCGTGCCATCAAGGCTGAAGGAGTATGCCGGTTGGTACTTGCGGGTGTACGTACGTGTGCGTCCTTTGAGGGGGTAATCATCCCCGCATGGATGGGGGGGGTGGGTTGTCCGACCACTGAGCGGGGGGGCTGGGAGCCCGCTCGACTACCCCTAACAACCGGGGGAAATTATTTTTACGAGGTGTCCCGCAACCCTGCCCGCACTTTCCAAGTGCCGCTGCTGCCCCTTGCGGGCGGGGGGCGGTGGGGGCTGAGAAAGTGTGTCGGTTGCTACTTCCGGGTGCACGCGCCGGTTTGAGTGTTCCGGAGGCACTTGCCTGCGTCGCCTGTCCCAAGCCACTGGCCAAACGTGTCAATATTTTTAATGTCCCTTTGCTCACATGCGCTGCCACTGCCCCGTGGGGCCCCTCCCACGTCGGCGCCAGCAATGCTCCATACGCAGACATTTCCAGGACAGTGAGGTTTGACCGCTGCGGGGGGGGGGGATTGGCACCGCAAGCCAACCCGATGTGAGCACACTTGATGCAAGTGTACGGGACTTCACTGAAAGGTACAAGAGCCAGCGGACACAGAGCCTCCGGGAGGCCCACCCCTGATTACCATCGCCGTCGTGGGGGATGTTCAGAGGCGCCGTCTCCCCTGCCCCAGGCCTCGCATACCGCGCCACTTGGTTGTCGGTCGGGACCCACTCCATGCTGCCCTCCCCGATGCCGTAGTAGTTGCTGTTGATCATGAGGGGGCTGCGGCCCCGCAGGTACACAAACTTCAGCCACCAGTCCGACACGTAGTTGTCCGTGATCCACGACTTGATTTCGAGGTATCGCTGCAACTTGCGCCCCTCATTGCTCTGGAATTGAGTCACCTGTTGAGGACATGTAGGACACGTGCAGGGCATACCATGGGCCACCATGTGGGAGCGCCACGTGCTGCCGAATGGGCTGTGTGGCACAAAATGTCGGCCAAGTGTCGCAAAATACCAAGACAAATTTCTGTCGTAAGGTGTGCACCTTCAGTGACGAACACACCCTCGCACACCACAAACCCCACATCACACACTTCACACTGCACAACATACAATGTACAACACGAACTATACAAGGGGAACTACACACAGGACATGCACGCGCTGCAGACCAAACTGCACACCATACCACACACCACACAGTACCCACACCGCATCGTACCCCCCCCCCCCTTGCGCAAGCACGGCCGCGGTCCCAAAAGTCAGGTCAAAACGGCGGTTCAACGCCCACCCCGTGCTTAGACAAGGCCGTGCATGCGCGTGACACTCGTGACAGCAAAGGTGTGGGGGAGCCCTCAGATGGGGATGGCGAGGGGCTGCAAATGGGGAAGAGCACTTTATCAAAGGCGGCATTGTGCTCAATATACTTCCCCACGGGGGGTGACCCCTCAGTTCTGGACGCCAACTACCCCCCCAACTAACTATTGGCCGGAGGCCCCTGGGGGGGGGGGGGGTAGTTGGCGTCCTAGGAGCCGCGGAGTCGCCCCCCCCCCCCCCGGGTACTTCCCATTCCGCATGTACTTCAAATGGATGTAGTTGTCCCCATGACAAAAGGGACCACAAATTTTGGCAGACACATGTTCCCCAGTGCTCCGAGAGTACGTGACAGCCATGCCGGGAATAACATTGTTAGCCATGGCTGAAAATCACATCAGAACAAACAGCATGGGGTTGCAATGTGTGGTACAATGTTGTTATGACCACAATGCACTATCACAAACATGACTGAGCCCCTCTTTCCCTGTACAAACAGTCTACAAACACCCAATCCTCCATTCTGGACCATAAAAACAGCGGTCCCAAAAATTTTCCTCAAAACGGCGGTTTAACGCCCAACCAGTGCTGAGACAAGGCCGTGCATGCGCAAGGCAGGGGGGGGGGGGGGGCACGCCACACTATGCACTGCACACAGCACTATGCGCTCCACCTGCTGCACCATCACATCGTACTCTTTGGGCTCCAGCAGTGGCTTGACAGTGCTCAGGTACTTGTCACATGTGGCCCGAATACTTGGCACCGGCTGCTTGGGCAGAGCACCCTGATACGTGTATAGCGCAGGCACACTCTGTTGCATGAACCCGTACTTCACGAGCCCACCCCAAAGCTTTGTGAGGATGCTTGGCTTCTTCTCGAACAGCCATTCTTTGTAGTGCAGCATCTGCCGTAGGAACGTCCGGTTGATGGCCGCGAAGGTGAAGGCTGCGGTGGTGGAACAGAAGTTGCTGAGGTACAAGCTCAAACCAAAGCAGGTGGGTTCACCGAAGGGCCCCTATACGGCCTCTCTTTCAATGCCACCAAATCCGAACTTCACGCACTCAACAACGCTCCCCACGTAACCATCCGCATCTCCTCTTCTACTCACTTCAGCACTTTCGATAACAGTGGTAACCCCCGAAGTTTTTACAAATACCTTGGCACTTATCAACTCCTGGTGAACACCATCAATTCCTTCTTTACCAACCTCTCCACTCTCCCCCTCACTCACAACGAAATCATCAAACTCTCCAACATTCAACTCATTCCTACGCTCACCTACCGCCTTATCTACAACTCCCTTCCTCAAGATAAACTCGACAAACTAGACGCTCTCATATGGACTCACATCTCCAAGTCTGGCAAACTCTCTTATTGCACCCCTAACAAAACTAAATACTCCTCTAATGCCTCCTTTGGCCTCAATATTACCAAAGTCTCTATCACAACACACTTACAAACCATCAACCACACCCTACGTTACTCCTTTCGCCATGGCCCCCAAACCACCAATGAAACAGTCATCAACACCCTGCTCACTGACTCCTACGAACCCAACCTGCTTCAACACATGACTGCCTCCTCCGCCAAATTTCTAGGCTACCATTGTCACAACATCCCAAACATTAACCCCTGCCTGCTTAACCAACTCCCTGCTCACACCCCAACAGAAATAGCCTTCACCTACTACCAGTCTGCCACTGATCCACCCACCTACTCTACCACTCAGAACACTCAGCATCCCAAAAGGACCACAATCTGGCACTTAGGCACTCTGGATCACCCCAACTCAAACAAAACCACAGCGACTTTCCCCGACATGACTGTCCAGATCACTAACACTGACACTGACTACTCTGACGCCATCTCTAAATGGGCCTCCAATAACATCAACTACCCCCCAGGATCACACCAACCAAGTTCCACTTACTTCATTTATCACCAGTGCACACCACTCCCAGGTAAGGTATCACTTAAATCTGTCAAACACTTACTCCCTGCACACTCTCACAATAACATACACCTCTCCATGAGCAGAGATTTTTACTCTCATACCTCCTGGTTTTCCCGTTTCCCCTTCAAATGGGTTAATGGTCTGTACAGCTGCACTGGTTACCAACCACACTACATCCTTAATAAATACCCCTGCCCCAAATGTCTCCAGAAACACCCTCTGGACCCAATAACAGTGGTAGCTGAATGCACAGCCACTGCACACCTACGCCAAGCCATCATCAACGCCTGGCCTTCCCCTTTCAACGACCTCATTTCTGATTGGTGGACCACCGCAACACTGGGTGACCGCCGCAACTTCATCCGTACACTGATTCCTAACTCTCTCAGTAACCTTCTCCGTTCACCCCCACCTGCACTCACCTACACTCAACACAGAAATCACCTCTACTCTGCCATGAAAAAACGACGCCAACGCCTCAAAACAACACTGCAAGACGTCCAACAGTGGCTCAGAAATAACCCCATACCAGACCTGCACACTCTGCAGCCAGACACCACTGACAACCCCTGGAAAAACTCAGTCTCCATCTACAGCACATCAGCCCACCACCCCACTCAACTCTCTTTCCCAAAAATTAAATCACCCGCCCCCATCAACAAACATCCAAACAAAAAACGCTCTGGTGCTACCTGCCGCACAGTCACTAAGACAGACACTCTCCACCTCACTTCACCTTCACTCCACGGGTCACAGTTCCCCAACACTTCAGTGTGAAAGGAGATTAAGCTCCACTAGCGACCGGGGGGTCTCCGCCCCACACTGAATTTCCGGGAAAGGTGTCCTCCTCCCCCAGCTTTTTTTTTCCTTTTTTTTCTTTTTTTACCCGCTCTCCGTCATTCACCTCTTCTCTGTCAACTGCAGCCCCCCCCCCCCCACTGCAATTTTCGGCAACCATGCCCCCCCCCCCCCCCGTGCCTCGCATGGGACACACACACACACCTCGGCGCACCCACGCCCTGGTGCAGTGCGTGAATGAGTCCAGAGCTCGGCCTATGGCCCTGCCCTAGGTACCCGCGCCCCATGCAGCCAGTCTCTGTCCTCCTTTTGCTTCTCTCCGTCATTCACCTCTTCTCTGTCAACTGCAGCCCCCCCCCCCCCACTGCAGTTTTCGGCAACCATGACCCCCCCCCTGTGCCTCGCATGGGACACACACACACACCTCGGCGCACCCACGCCCTGGTGCAGTGCGTGAATGAGTCCAGAGCTCGGCCTATGGCCCTGCCCTTGGTACCCGCGCCCCATGCAGCCAGTCTCTGTCCTCCTTTTGCTTCTCTTTTTGCATGATTCTCTTTGCCAGACGCCTTGTTGGCTGGGCTGCCAGTGGCGAGTAAGCTGCGGCGCCCCCGGTGTCAGTGCTTAGGGTTCCTTGCACTTATTCTTAATTTTTTCTTTTTTCAGCACATTACTCTGGTCCTCCGCAGCAGAGCTTAGGTTATTTTCTGGCCACTGGTGCCATTCAGGGCAGTGCACTGCACCCAGATGAACCTGGTCTGTGCCCAGGTCTCAGCAAGAACAGGTACTTATACTATTTGTGTACATACTTTCTCTTGCTTTGGACTTCGGCTCGCCATGAACGCTCTTGCCCGTGGTTAGGCCGCTTTGAGTAATGCTCGCCGGGGGGAAACCCCCATGCATCAAAAAAAAAGCAGGTGGGTGCCCAAATGGGTCATTAGGGTCCAATAGGGGCCAAAAGATGACTTTTCTCAAAAATGATCCTAGACCATGTGTGATGCTAAAACAAGTGTTTTTGGACCGTTTTGAGGTTGTGGTGGCCCATTTTGGTCCTCCGAAAATCCCAAAATGCCTTGAAAATGGGTTGTTTCGGGACCAAAAATGGGTCAAAAATGGGTCAAAAACGCATTTTTGCAACAATCATCCTGGACCATTTGGGGTGCACCAACGGGTGAAATGAGCCCATTTTGAGCCCATTTTGGGGGCATTTTGGCCCCTCAAAAGTCCAACAAAAGCCTTGAAAGTGGGCCTTGTGGTGAAGGGGATCACTTGCAAGCTGATTCCACTCTGTCAACGGCCATCAATGTGTGAATCATTCTTGATGTCCCTCACCAGTCATAGCTGATGTTCCCTCCCCCCCCAGCTCGGTCCCAATATTCAGTCTTGATTAGGGTTAGGGTCGCCGAGCTGGTGGAACCAGTCTTGGTTTTATAACCCTTTTTAGTGTCTAGGGTGGACCTACCAGGTTTAGCAGCAGCAGCAGCAGCAGCAAGCAAGCAAGCAAGCAGCAAGCAAGCAGCAGCACGCGCAAAATGGGGGAAAATCAGTACTCCGTTGTGGTGCTTCAAATTCGAGCGAAATTTTGGTGGATGATGCCTATGGGTGTGAAGTACAATTACACAAAGTTTGAGCGAGAAACTCCACGGTGGCGGCCGGGAACAGTTGTCGCAAGTGGCGGACCTCGGTTTCAAAAACTGCAATTTAGGGCCAAAAACAGCCATTTTTGGGCCAAAACAGCCCTAGAACCCATTCACAACGGCCAAACGAAGGGAAAGGGTGGGTACACTCTATGTGCGGCTTGACTTTCCCGTGTCAACGAGCCCTTTGCGGCCCTCTAACTCCACCATATGTCCCGGAAACGGCCCAAAAAGGCCCCCAGGAGCTCCATATGCTGACAGCCACAAACCAAGAACAGGCCATATCTTTGGCTACATGGCTCAAAACGTGATTCGGAGGGCACCTAATCCACCTGCAACCCCCCACTTTTTGTGGTTTCCACCCCTCATAATGGCCCAAACGGACGCCTAGACCCCAATACCTAGGCCCGTACCAGGCTGCGGCAAGCCGCAAGCTCAAGCCCAAACAGGTGGGTGCCCAAATGGGTCATTAGGGTCCAATAGGGGCCAAAAGATGACTTTTCTCAAAAATGATCCTAGACCGTGTGCGACGCTAAAACAAGTGTTTTTGGACTGTTTTGAGGTTGTGGTGGCCCATTTTGGTCCTCCGAAAATCCCAAAATGCCTTGAAAATGGGTTGTTTCGGGACCAAAAATGGGTCAAAAATGGGTCAAAAACGCATTTTTGCAAAAATCATCCTAGACCATTTGGGGTGCTCCAACGGGTGAAATGAGCCCATTTTGAGCCCATTTTGGGGGCATTTTGGCCCCTCACAAGTCCAAAAAGCCTTGAAGTGGGCCTTGTGGTGATGGGGATCACTTGCAAGCTGATTCCACTCTGTCAACGGCCATCAATGTGTGAATCATTCTTGATGTCCCTCACCAGTCATAGCTGATGTTCCCTCCCCCACCAGCTCGGTCCCAATATTCTTCAGTCTTGATTAGGGTTAGGGTCACCGAGCTGGTGGAACCAGTCTTGGTTTTATAACCCTTTTTAGTGTCTAGGGTGGACCTACCAGGTTTAGCAGCAGCAGCAGCAGCAAGCAAGCAAGCAAGCAAGCAGCAGCACGCGCGAAATGGGGGAAAATCAGTACTCCGTCGTGGTGCTTCAAATTCGCGTGAAATTTTGGTGGATGATGCCTATGGGTGTGAAGTACAATCACACAAAGTTTGAGCGAGAAACTCCACGGTGGCGGCCGGGAACAGTTGTCGCAAGTGGCGGACCTCGGTTTCAAAAACTGCAATTTAGGGCCAAAAACAGCCATTTTTGGGCCAAAACAGCCCTAGAACCCATTCACAACGGCCAAACGAAGGGAAAGGGTGGGTACACTCTATGTGCGGCTTGACTTTCCCGTGTCAACGAGCCCTTTGCGGCCCTCTAACTCCATGATATGTCCCGGAAACGGCCCAAAAAGGCCCCCAGGAGCTCCATATGCTGACAGACACAAACCAAGAATAGGTCATATCTTTGGCTACATGGCTCAAAATGCGATTCGGAGGGCACCTAATCCACCTGCAACCCCCCACTTTTTGTGGTTTCCACCCCTCATAATGGCCCAAACGGACGCCTAGACCCCAATACCTAGGCCCGTACCAGGCTGCGGCAAGCCGCAAGCTCAAGCCCAAACAGGTGGGTGCCCAAATGGGTCATTAGGGTCCAATAGGGGCCAAAAGATGACTTTTCTCAAAAATGAACCTAGACCCTGTGCGACGCTAAAACAAGTGTTTTTGGACCGTTTTGAGGTTGTGGTGGCCCATTTTGGTCCTCCGAAAATCCCAAAATGCCTTGAAAATGGGTTGTTTCGGGACCAAAAATGGGTCAAAAATGGGTCAAAAACACTTTTTTGCAACAATCATCCTGGACCATTTGGGGTGCACCAACGGGTGAAATGAGCCCATTTTGAGCCCATTTTGGGGGCATTTTGGCCCCTCAGAAGTCCAACAAAAGCCTTGAAAGTGGGCCTTGTGGTGAAGGGGATCACTTGCAAGCTGATCCCACTCTGCCAACGGCCATCAATGTGTGAATCATTCTTGATGTCCCTCACCAGTCATAGCTGATGTTCCCTCCCCCACGAGCTCGGTCCCAATATTCAGTCTTGATTAGGGTTAGGGTCACCGAGCTGGTGGAACCAGCCTTGGTTTTATAACCCTTTTTAGTGTCTAGGGTGGACCTACCAGGTTTAGCAGCAGCAGCAGCAGCAAGCAAGCAAGCAAGCAAGCAGCAAGCAAGCAGCAGCACGCGCGAAATGGGGGAAAATCTATACTCCGTCGTGGTGCTTCAAATTCGAGCGAAATTTTGGTGGATGATGCCTATGGGTGTGAAGTACAATCACACAAAGTTTGAGCGAGAAACTCCACGGTGGCGGCCGGGAACAGTTGTCGCAAGTGGCGGACCTCGGTTTCAAAAACTGCAATTTAGGGCCAAAAACAGCCATTTTTGGGCCAAAACAGCCCTAGAACCCATTCACAACGGCCAAACGAAGGGAAAGGGTTGTTTCGGGACCAAAAATGGGTCAAAAATGGGTCAAAAACGCATTTTTGCAACAATCATCCTGGACCATTTGGGGTGCACCAACGGGTGAAATGAGCCCATTTTGAGCCCATTTTGGGGGTATTTTGGCCCCTCAAAAGTCCAACAAAAGCCTTGAAAGTGGGCCTTGTGGTGATGGGGATCACTTGCAAGCTGATTCCACTCTGTCAACGGCCATCAATGTGTGAATCATTCTTGATGTCCCTCACCAGTCATAGCTAAGGTTCCCTCCCCCACCAGCTCGGTCCCAATATTCAGTCTTGATTAGTCACTGCCTTGGGTCTGAACACGGCCATGGCGAAACCTCACCCAACCCGCAACGCTGCTTGGGGCCTCGGAAAGAGACGGCACTCCTCGCCCCTTGACATGCATGACTGCTATTTTTCTGTAAGCGATTGCTGTGCTCCTCGCACAGCGATTGCTGTGCTCCTCGCACGCCACAGTTCCGGCCTTCTTTGTTGGGGGCAGTGCCTCTCTTGAACCGCCTGCCTTCCGTAGAGACTCACTCCCCTCAATCCGCCCCTTCCTTCTCCCACCCCCTACAGCCCACCGAGCATTTGGTGCCATGGGCACGCCATGCCCTCAATGCCGAGTGTCTCAATTTCTTCAACGACGTCCATTGCGACGCGCACCAAGGACCGCAACACAGCTTGGTGGAAAAGCAGGTTGGACGCCCAACCGAGGACCATCAAAAAAATATTCACCAATATACTCAGACGGCACGCATGTGGCTTTGATCATTGGATGTTTGCTACTCCCTTGCATCGGACCTTGCTTGGGCTTGATGCACTTATGCACGCAATGGGCGGGCGAATTTGTTCTACGGTTTGAAAAGCCCGTTGCCCCGTTGACGGTGCTATGCGGCGAAAACGTTGTTAGCTATTGAGAGGTGAGCCTATTGGCCAACAAGACAGGCAACAATAGCAAGTCAATTGTTTCTTCGGGTTTTGTCGCCGTTATCCCACACCCACTGTCTGGATGGCCGTTGGGCTTCCCCAAAGACGGCGTTGACCAGCCAACCCGGGAAAGAGAGTGCGCCGTTGAATGCACATGTGCAACGGAAACTGGGCTTTCCGAAATACACAGGCGTGCGCGGGCCGTGCCCGGGGCGGTCCCTAAGAGCCACAAAAAAAAAAGTGTGGGTATCCGTCAAACGCAGCTCAATGGCCGCAGGACACGTGAAGGAATTTGCAGGGTGACCGGCGGTGGTTCAATGGCAACCAAAGTGGTCTTGCTTGCCTTGTGTGCAAGCCACCTTCGTTTCTTTTGATGCTTGCATTGTGCACACTGACGAGAAGCCACGAACTGAGCAGACTCGAGCTAGGGGAGAGGCTGTACATCTTGTGACACTCTGCCCTGTCATGACCTTTTCGGCTGCGCCATGATGCCACCTTCCCATGTGTCCTGTCCTTTGAGTGCCCTGTCTTTAGGATGCCTCACACAACACTACCATTCTCCTCCATCCTTTTTCCTTTGTCAAACTGCAGTGTGGCAACCCAAAACAATACTGCACCGCGAATGGAAGCAGGCCTTTTTGTTCAGAACCAGAGTAGCTCCCGCTCTAAGCACAGAATAAGCCACGCTCTCCATCTAGCCTCCCATGCTACAGTTACACCCGCATTTCCTTATTCTTCCAAACACACGCGGACTTGCTTAGACGGGGGTATGAGCCGCCACAGAATGAATGAATGAATGAATGAATCGCCTTCGGTCCAGTGATTGCTCCTCGACCTAACCATTGCCTTGACCGAGGGTGGCCATCCCAGTCGCAACCCCGAACTTTCTTTGTGTGCGAAACATGCCTTGCTTTTGAGACCGGCGACCTACGTGGGGCTCCTGCACCAACCGCAACGATCCCGTTTCGGCCACCTACATATGTTTTGAGGTTTCGGCTCGCATTACAAAGCGCCGGAAAATCTAACTAATGTTGGTGCACTTGAAAAGGCACGCCGTGTGGTATCAAGACACAACTTCGCCGGCGAAATACGGCACACTAACATGACACAGCGATGCTCGTGTGCGTTAATTCAACAACTCCCACCACCGTTGTGGACGCCGATAAGCGATTGGATGATCTAACCTTGAGAAAGGGGTGCAACCGAGCACGAGCTGGAGGTCGATTGAGTTCGTACATAGAGGGCTACAGACGAGACAAGAGATCACACACGCACACGTTCTCGGCAGTGGAAGACCTTCATGAGTAACTTGTTGTCATGAAACACTCGTAGGTACGGTTGTCCTTTTGGGGGCTTGGCATTCAGTGGGACTTGTTGGCATTGGACGTTATTTTTGCACGTGAGTCCTTGCCCAAAATTGGGGGGGTTCCGCACCACGCCCTAGAACGCTGCATCCCACACTAATCATCAGCACAATGTACGCGTTCTGGTTGAATTTGGCTTCAAGGTGCTCCGGATTTTGCTCCGCCTCCTCAATGAGCTTGGCCTCGGTCGTGTGCCCATGGCGGCGCGCCTCGGAAATTGCGGTGTCGCCATACTTCGTTTGCAGCAACGGGTTGGCCTTGCTCTCGAGTAAAGTCCGGATGCAATGCGGGTTGTGGGCGGCCGCGCAAATCAGCGGAGATTCACCCAATTCCGTCCGAATGTTCACGTCGGCATTCGAGCGAATCAACTTGCGCACAAGAATGTACATCTCCTCCTTCTCCTCCTTTGTCGCGTACGTGCGCCGCAGCAAGTGCACCAAAGCGCCACGTCCATCCTGCGCACGGTGGTTGACGTCCGCGCGGGCCTCCAATAGCGGGATTATGCACACGGGCGCGGCCATGGTGGCGTGGATGAGCGGCGTGCGCCCAACCGAGTCTTGGAGTCTTGGAGGAGCTGGGTCCAACGGGTATCCCCGTTCTCGAAGCTGTCAATTAGTTGACGCACTAGCTCCCCCTCATCATCGGCCATGGTAAGTAAACTACGAGCCGTGGGAAGATGGTCACCCGCAAAGCGCCTTTTCCTTGCCAACACCTCCCGAGTGGTTCGAGTTGTTGAGCCCTCGTGAAGGCGGCTAATTTTAGGAATGGTAGTATTTGAAACACTATTGCTTTCTAGGTAGAAGAAGGTTCAAGCGTAGAGGGTGCTCACTCTGATGCAAATAGTTCGAGCTTCTACACTGCAATGACCAAAAGTGGGAGGAGCAATTTAGAACCATGCCTTGCATTGTGAGGCTTTGAGGTCATGAATCGGCACACTCCGTTTGAAGCGTGCCGTCATGCCTAGGGTCGGCCATCCGCACAATGTGTGACAAGGTTGCGCCAAGAAGTGGCATGGTAAGTTCAAACATGCGTTTTGAATGCCATGATGCGTTCAATAAACCTGCCGCTCCCCATTCACGTGCGGTATTAAGGCAACGCCCCGTTGCCCGTTCAAAGTTCCACGTTTCCTGACTTTCTGTTATTATGGAAAACAATGATTTTGTGAACTAACAAGCGTAGCGTCATGACACAAGAACTTTTGCGGAGTAGCTGCGGAGTAGCGGCACGAGCAGACAATTGGGTTTACGGTGGGTGCAAAAGTATTGAAATGCCCTCCCTTTAGCATTTACAGCATGAGGGCAAACGCCTACGTACTATGCAATTGAACTTTATGACACTTGCTACTAACATCGGTGCTTGCACTCCATCATTTTGCGTTGATTCCAAAGCACAATATGCGGGTGAGACACATGCAGCCCATCCATGTCCTCAAAGCTTCATGATGCGTGACACTCGGATGGTTTATGTTCATCCTTGCTTCAAGAGACAAATACAAAACCTTAAGGCTCCCAATTAGGAGGTGTGTTCAAATTCACCCGGATAGTACATGGAAGGGTGAATTGTACAACACAATGCAAAGCAAGCGAGCAGCGCTCAAAAGCTCAAAGACATGGAACTCGATATAGACAGCAAAATGCGGTGCCCCATGTGCCGCTGGTCTCAACACCAATAATCTGATGGGGGGCACGGTACAAAAGGGATTGAAAACAGAAAAATGGACGACCCTTGGACGTCTCAGTTTGAATGGCATCGCATCTATACCATAAACAATTTGTCATTTGGGGCACGCCAACTCTTCGGCAATCGCGAAGTCTCCCGAGGCAGAAGGAATACCTTCTCGAGCCTTCCGTAGGATGGGATCAAAATTTTACCCGCGCCCGCAAGGGTCGGCCAAAACCAAAACCAAACAAAACCAAAATTTGGTGCCACGCACAGGTTAGCAGCTGCTACAAGCGGAAAAGTAAGGATGCGGGCTTCAATGGGGGAGAGCTGATGAAAATGTTCTCAAATAAAATGCATCCGGGCTGCACCCGTGACAAGTGGTAAAAGAGCCTTCTCCGTTCTCAAATTGTGCAATGCCAGTAAGGGAAACCACTAGGATTTAAAATTTTCGTGAAAAATGAGGATTTTAAATTTCAGGTGAAATATAATGTGAAAATTTCGTGAAATTTTCGATTTTTTTGAAAAGTATGAAAATTATGAAATTTATGGTCCCAATGGGAAGGCGGGGGTTCTATAACATCATAGCACTGAATCTTGGCACCTATAACCAAGCCCTTGATGAAAGACATTGATGGACACATCACAATTGGAATGGCGAAGTCCACAAACAATATGATGGATGCCAATGGCAATGATATACTCATGCGTGGCACAACTTCATGTAGTTGACACGAATGAAGACTTTAGTTGCCAGCATGGAAAAACTCAGGCGCTTCCGATTAGCACATTGCCAGTCGGCTGAGCTAAACACTCGCTCCGTCGGGGCTTGGCTGGCTGGAAGACAAGCCACAACCTTGCCCAATGCAGCTGCTGGAGAGGAAGCATGGAGGGCTTTTTGGGTTGTGTGGGTTTGGGTGGGGGGCAGGGCAGGGGGTTTGGGTTTCTCGGCGGGGGGAGGGGGTGCTTTGCTGGGGAGGTGCTGCGGGGGCTACCGGGGGTGGGGGGGCTCAACCCACAACTGCACAGCAGGATCTCCTCGTCAGCACACCCCTCCCACCCCAACTCCCCCATGTACTCCACTACGGTAAAGTGTCCCCAGGTGCTCAAGTTCTTGTTTTTCATGTTGTCTATAAAAAAAGAAGGAACGGCAAATTTTCATTGAAATTTTCGTTTGAAAGATAAACTTAAATTTCGTTGAAAATTTCGTTGAAAATTACCTTGAAAATTTCGCTTGTAAATTTCGTTCGAATCCTAGAAACCACTTCAAGTGATAGCGACATCCACACGATGCAAGCCAATCCACCCTCCACCATTGAGTGCAAAAGTCCAAGATATCGCACTTTTGATGCCAATTCAAACGAAAGCGGATGGTTCGCCGCTGCTGTGCATAGCGCATGACGTCGTGCCTGCAAAATCGTTCAAAAACCCAGTTCAGCCGCAAACGGTGGTCACTAGTGAAAAAATATGAACACGACTCTCCAATACGGCCATGTGGTTGGTCGGCATGGCAAATCCCTGCTCTAGCACTCCCCGGGAACCTAGTGACTTGGGAGGAAGAAGCGACTCGGCGAAACTTTTGCGTCCTCTTGGTACGGCCATGGGGACATACGGAGAGAATGGGCCCAATTGTGGTTGTAGCTCACGTGTTCCCTTTGCAAGATTTTGTCCTTCATGCAAAACGGAAAATCTTTGAATCTTTGAATTGATAAAAAAAAAGCATAACCATGGATTGTCTCATTGAAATGATACATTTAGACGATTTAATGGGATAGCACTGTCGAAACAATCAACATCATTCTCTTTTCTTTTTTTTGGGCCCCTGGCCTGCATTCTGAAATTGCCAAATTTCTGCAATAGATAGAAATCAAAATCAGAAATGTGATCCTAGAAAATCCCGTTCCAACATCGTGTCAATTCCTGAATTTCCTGTCGGTACTGAGGAGAAAAGATGACGCGGCTCAGTAAGGGACTTATCCCTTACTTAGCCGCATCCCACAAATGTGTCAGGAACTCCCCACCACACTCTCGTCCAAAGACGTAGCGCGCCTTACGGGGAAGCATCTGCACTCTGTGTACAGAGACTCTAGTGCGTACTTCTGTACGCGCTGTGCCACAGCTTTGCGCTGCCCCACCAGCGCCGTCCAATAGGCTGCAAATTGCGGACCAACACCTGGTGGTTTGTCACTCCGTGATCTGCCCGGTTACCCGCTTGACCGTTTCTGTGGCTACTGTGGGGACCGCGAAGGCACCAAAACGGTGCCTGACTGTGTTGACCTGTATATACAGTAGAGTGATTGATCGATCACCCAGGTGTGATACCTGAGTTTCAATCTGCCACAGATTCGACAGCAGCCAAAACATCGGCGTTGTCCACATGTGACACTAAACTCATGAGTACTTGGGTCGAATGCATGTACTTCGTCCACCGCGGGTGGTAGTAGCTTTAAAGCTATCAATCAGCAAGATTGGTCGGCAATTGATTGTCATCGTCCTCCTCCTCTTGAACCTCCTCATCTTCCTCCCCATCTCTACCATGAAATCAACCCAAGCTGGGTCATTCTCATCATCCTCATCACTATCCTCATTAAAGTGCCGGTGCCTCAACTCCAGGGGACGGATTCCACAACAAGTGCTTGGAGACACACTACAGCACTAGGTGGGAAAAAACTTTTTGTGCTTCGCACCCCGAATTTGCGTTCATGAAATTGCCGCTCTGGTTTTGGTGCCTTGGGCTTGCCTTACTCACTGCCCAAAAGGCTCAGCCTCGGCACAAGTCGGCTCTGACATACTTGGTGGGAGCAGATGTGCGACGTGATTCGCTGCACGTCCTTGGTTAGCCGTGCTTAGCACATTCAGAATTCCCTCTTACGCTTTGTGCCTGCTTTGTGCCCATGCATGCTCATGTGCATTCATTCAAGGAACAATACCGCCGAAGGCGGCGAAGCAAAGAATGAGGAACACATCAAAATACATCCCTGAGGTTGGGCTCCATTAGAAAATTAGGAAAACATCCTGGCTCTACAAAACACATTATTAGAACATAAGGATAAGGAAAAAAGCCCGCGGTGGCCGAGGCCATTATTATTCCTTATTTAACACAAATTCTGCAGTACGACAAGAATATTCGAGATCTTGGGATAGGAGTTTCAAAATGGAATGGAATGGAGTTTAGCTGGAACGGAGTTTTTCAAATGGAATGAGTTGCCAGGGTCCGGAACGGACTTTATGAAGGGAACATCTTGGGATATGCACATTCCCTTGGGGATCCACACGGCAATACCCCTTTCAGCACGAAGTGCAAACACTCTGTCCAACAGCGGAGTGGTGTTCCGCTAGTGGTGGTGAGCCTATGTACCCCAACAAGTACAACCCTCACCAGCACACGCTCTCACGGTGCAACAAGAGCGCAAACTGCGTGCCCCGTCTCCCTTCAGGCCATCCTCAGCACTGCCGGTCACGGCAAGTTCATCCGTGAAGCAACATGTACCTCGCGGCACGTCTTCAGTAAACTCGATGCATGTTCCCGCACCAAAAACGGGGCTTCCACCAAAACCTTGCGTCTAATTCCCCTAAACGAATGCCTCGGGTGTGTGCTCTTGTGGTAAAGTTGTCGGGGAAATCTTCGCGCCAAACGGGGGCTCCGGATGGGAAACGGAGTACAGAACCTTTGTTCGATGATCTAGGGATTTTTCACATGTATCCAAACCCCAACCAAGCTTAGGTTGGCGGCTCAATTCAAAGATTCAAAGATTTTCCGTTTTGCATGAAGGACAAAATCTTGCAAAGGGAACACGTGAGCTACCACCACAATTGGGCCCATTCCCTCCCAAGTCACTAGGTTCCCGGGAGTGCCAGAGCAGGGATTTGCCATGCCGACCAACCACATGGCCGTATTGGAGAGTCGTGTTCATGTTTTTTCGCTAGTGACCACCGTTTGCGGCTGAACTGGGTTTTTGAACGATTTTGCAGGCACGACGTCATGCGCTATGCACAGCAGCGGCGAACCATCCGCTTTCGTTTGAATTGGCATCAAAAGTGCGATATCTTGGACTTTTGGGCGTGTTCCGGTCAGTGGGGGGGAGGGGGTGGGGGGGGGGGGAGGGGGGGGGGGGGGCTCTAGCCGCCCACCCACCTGGCCAGCTAGCCACCCGGCCACCCAGCCACCCAGCCACCCGGCCACCCAGCCACCCAACCACCTAGCCAGCCAGCCACCTAGCCAGCCACCTTGCCACCCAGCCACCTAGCCAGCCACCATATTGGGTTGGGCCTTGCATTTTTGCATTTTGCCTCTTTGCCTTTGCTCTCAAGCTCACATCACATCACATCACTCTAGCCATCCAGCCACCCAGCCACCCAACCACCTAGCCACCTAGCCACCATATTGTGTTGGGCCTTGCATTTTGCCTGCTCTCAAGATCACATGATGATGGTGATGTGTCCAACGCAAAAAAAATTTTCAACGGAAATTTTTTTCAATTTCATGTTGAAAAATGTTTTTCAACACAACAATTTTTGTGTTCGAAAATTTTGTGTTCAAAAATTTTGTGTTGAAAAAAAAACTGTGTGTTGAAAAATAGAGGCCACACAACCTAGTGGCCCCAAATGCACTAGCATACATAGCCACAAGTCAAAAGGGGATGGCTTGCACCCCTAGGGACCCCAAGTGTGGCCGTTTTTTCTTCATTTTCCTTGATTTTGGCCAAAGTTCCCCCCAGCCATTTCTGGCCAGCCGTGGCCAGCCAAGGGCGGGGGGGAGGGGGGGGGGGGGAGGGGAGGGGGGGGTCAACCCACCCAGCCGCGGCTAGCCGCGGCTAGGAACACCCCCTTTGCACTCAATGGTGGAGGGTGGATTGGCTTGCATCGTGTGGATGTCGCTATCACTTGAAGTGGTTTCCCTTACTGGCATTGCACAATTTGAGAACGGAGAAGGCTCTTTTACCACTTGTCACGGGTGCAGCCCGGATGCATTTTATTTGAGAACATTTTCATCAGCTCTCCCCCATTGAAGCCCGCATCCTTACTTTTCCGCTTGTAGCAGCTGCTAACCTGTGCGTGGCACCAAATTTTGGTTTTGTTTGGTTTTGGTTTTGGCCGACCCTTGCGGGCGCGGGTAAAATTTTGATCCCATCCTACGGAAGGCTCGAGAAGGTATTCCTTCTGCCTCGGGAGACTTCGCGATTGCCGAAGAGTTGGCGTGCCCCAAATGACAAATTGTTTATGGTATAGATGCGATGCCATTCAAACTGAGACGTCCAAGGGTCGTCCATTTTCCTGTTTTCAATCCCTTTTGTACCGTGCCCCCCATCAGATTATTGGTGTTGAGACCAGCGGCACATGGGGCACCGCATTTTGCTGTCTATATCGAGTTCCATGTCTTTGAGCTTTTGAGCGCTGCTCGCTTGCTTTGCATTGTGTTGTACAATTCACCCTTCCATGTACTATCCGGGTGAATTTGAACACACCTCCTAATTGGGAGCCTTAAGGTTTTGTATTTGTCTCTTGAAGCAAGGATGAACATAAACCATCCGAGTGTCACGCATCGTGAAGCTTTGAGGACATGGATGGGCTGCATGTGTCTCACCCGCATATTGTGCTTTGGAATCAACGCAAAATGATGGAGTGCAAGCACCGATGTTAGTAGCAAGTGTCATAAAGTTCAATTGCATAGTACGTAGGCGTTTGCCCTCATGCTGTAAATGCTACAGGGAGGGCATTTCAATACTTTTGCACCCACCGTAAACCCAATTGTCTGCTCGTGCCGCTACTCCGCAGCTACTCCGCAAAAGTTCTTGTGTCATGACGCTACGCTTGTTAGTTCACAAAATCATTGTTTTCCATAATAATAGAAAGTCAGGAAACGTGGAACTTTGAACGGGCAACGGGGCGTTGCCTTAATACCGCACGTGAATGGGGAGCGGCAGGTTTATTGAACGCATCATGGCATTCAAAACGCATGTTTGAACTTACCATGCCACTTCTTGGCGCAACCTTGTCACACATTGTGCGGATGGCCGACCCTAGGCATGACGGCACGCTTCAAACGGAGTGTGCCGATTCATGACCTCAAAGCCTCACAATGCAAGGCATGGTTCTAAATTGCTCCTCCCACTTTTGGTCATTGCAGTGTAGAAGCTCGAACTATTTGCATCAGAGTGAGCACCCTCTACGCTTGAACCTTCTTCTACCTAGAAAGCAATAGTGTTTCAAATACTACCATTCCTAAAATTAGCCGCCTTCACGAGGGCTCAACAACTCGAACCACTCGGGAGGTGTTGGCAAGGAAAAGGCGCTTTGCGGGTGACCATCTTCCCACGGCTCGTAGTTTACTTACCATGGCCGATGATGAGGGGGAGCTAGTGCGTCAACTAATTGACAGCTTCGAGAACGGGGATACCCGTTGGACCCAGCTCCTCCGGGATGGCAAAGTGGACATCAACGCGAAGCACGGGAGAGGCGGCACCGCCCTCGTGCACGCTGCAGCGGTGTCCAAACCGGCGATGGTCGACCTGGTTTTGCAAGCCAAGGGAGCTGCGCCAGCCAGCGGGGGGGGGGGGGGGGGTTTCGGCCGGCCGGCCAGCCAGCCACTCAGCCGGCCACCAAGCCAGCCACCCAGCCAGCCACCATTGCTTTGTACATGCATGTTTGCCTCACCGCCCTTGCTCTCAAGATCTCAAGATGATGTCACCGATCCATGGAGTGTGTGGTAAAATTTCCTTTTCTTTAAACAAGGCGCATCATACGTTGGGGTCCCAAGATGGGACGCGGTCCGCTCACACTTGCCACAATCATATAGAGAGGCCAAAACTTGTTTTTCTTGGTTCATGCTTTAATTTAGCTGTTTAGGTGTTTGTTATAATGAGGCGTTCCGATTTGTGATAAGTGCATGCGCATGCCCCTTTCCTTTGTGTAGTGTGCTTTGCTGTTTGCGATATGTCTGAACCATCTCCGGAGTATGGCCCCGATTTTTGGGTCAAGGCTTGTGGCGGGAAATACCTCGTTACTGCCAAGATCGTGTCATGGTGGAAATTAGTGCTGACCACCTTGATCATCCGAACAATAGTTGTCCTCATTTTCCGGACACGGATGGTGGTTGGGATACTTTCCCAATTTTTGTACTTTCTGGTGCACACTTGTATCAACCGAAGTACAAACACTCGGTTGTGAAGTTCAATGCCATTGTGACCCATACGCACACCATGCGTGAGAAGAGGCGGTTCAATGGTGCACTACGTATTTTGAGTGTTTTCCAGGGGCGCGCCAGCCAGCCAGCCAGCCAAAGGGGGGGGGGTTTCCAAAGCCTCCCAGCCACCCAGCCGCGGCTAGGCGCAGCTCCAAGGCCGATGTTAACCTCCAAGACTCGGTTGGGCGCACGCCGCTCATCCACGCCACCATGGCCACGCCCGTGTGCATAATCCCGCTATTGGAGGCCCGCGCGGACGTCAACCACCGTGCGCAGGATGGACGTGGCGCTTTGGTGCACTTGCTGCAGCGCACGTACGCGACAAAGGAGGAGAAGGAGGAGATGTACATTCTTGTGCGCAAGTTGATTCGCTCGAATGCCGACGTGAACATTCGGACGGAATTGGGTGAATCTCCGCTGATTTGCGCGGCCGCCCACAACCCGCATTGCATCCGGACTTTACTCGAGAGCAAGGCCAACCCGTTGCTGCAAACGAAGTATGGCGACACCGCAATTTCCGAGGCGCGCCGCCATGGGCACACGACCGAGGCCAAGCTCATTGAGGAGGCGGAGCAAAATCCGGAGCACCTTGAAGCCAAATTCAACCAGAACGCGTACATTGTGCTGATGATTAGTGGGCAAGGACTCACGTGCAAAAATAACGTCCAATGCCAACAAGTCCCACTGAATGCCAAGCCCCCAAAAGGACAACCGTACCTACGAGTGTTTCATGACAACAAGTTACTCATGAAGGTCTTCCACTGCCGAGAACGTGTGCGTGTGTGATCTCTTGTCTCGTCTGTAGCCCTCTATGTACGAACTCAATCGACCTCCAGCTCGTGCTCGGTTGCACCCCTTTCTCAAGGTTAGATCATCCAATCGCTTATCGGCGTCCACAACGGTGGTGGGAGTTGTTGAATTAACGCACACGAGCATCGCTGTGTCATGTTAGTGTGCCGTATTTCGCCGGCGAAGTTGTGTCTTGATACCACACGGCGTGCCTTTTCAAGTGCACCAACATTAGTTAGATTTTCCGGCGCTTTGTAATGCGAGCCGAAACCTCAAAACATATGTAGGTGGCCGAAACGGGATCGTTGCGGTCGGTGCAGGAGCCCCACGTAGGTCGCCGGTCTCAAAAGCAAGGCATGTTTCGCACACAAAGAAAGTTCGGGGTTGTGACCGGGATGACCACCCTCGGTCAAGGCAATGGTTAGGTCGAGGAGCAATCACTGGACCGAAGGCGATTCATTCATTCATTCATTCATTCTGTGGCGGCTCATACCCCCGTCTAAGCAAGTCCGCGTGTGTTTGGAAGAATAAGGAAATGCGGGTGTAACTGTAGCATGGGAGGCTAGATGGAGAGTGTGGCTTATTCTGTGCTTAGAGCGGGAGCTACTCTGGTTCTAAACTAAAAGGCCTGCTTCCATTCGCGGTGCAGTATTGTTTTCGGTTGCCACACTGCAGTTTGAAAAGGGAAAAAGGATGGAGGAGAATGGTAGTGTTGTGTGAGGCATCCTAAAGACAGGGCACTCAAAGGACAGGACACATGGGAAGTTGGCATCATGGCGCAGCCGAAACGGTCATGACAGGGCAGAGTGTCACAAGATGTACAGCCTCTCCCCTAGCTCGAGTCTGCTCAGTTCGTGGCTTCTCGTCAGTGTGCACAATGCAAGCATCAAAAGAAACGAAGGTGGCTTACAGACAAGGCAAGCAAGACCGCTTTGGTTGCCATTGAACCGCCGGCGGTCACCCTGCAAATTCCTTCACGTGTCCTGCGGCCATTGAGCTGCGTTTGACGGATACCCACACTTTTTTTTTTGTGGCTCTTAGGGACCGCCCCGGGCACGGCCCGCGCACGCCTGTGTATTTCGGAAAGCCCAGTTTCCGTTGCTGACTGAAGAGTTGGTGCTTTGCTGTGCCCTGTGACTTAGTTCACATGTGCATTCAACGGCGCACTCTCTTTCCCGGGTTGGCTGGTCAACGCCGTCTTTGGGGAAGCCCAACGGCCATGCAGACAGTGGGTGTGGGATAACGGCGACAAAACCCGAAGAAACAATTGACTTGCTATTGTTGCCTGTCTTGTTGGGCAATGGCACCTCTCAATAGCTAACAACGTTTTCGCCGCATAGCACCGTCAACGGGGCAACGGGCTTTTCAAACCGTAGAACAAATTCGCCCGCCCATTGCGTGCATAAGTGCATCAAGCCCAAGCAAGGTCCGATGCAAGGGAGTAGCAAACATCCAATGATCAAAGCCACATGCGTGCCGTCTGAGTATATTGGTGAATATTTTTTTGATGGTCCTCGGTTGGGCGTCCAACCTGCTTTTCCACCAAGCTGTGTTGCGGTCCTTGGTGCGCGTCGCAATGGACGTCGTTGAAGAAATTGAGACACCCAGCATTGAGGGCATGGCCTGCCCATGGCACCAAATGCTCGGTGGGCTGTAGGGGGTGGGAGAAGGAAGGGGCGGATTGAGGGGAGTGAGTCTCTACGGAAGGCAGGCGGTTCAAGAGAGGCACTGCCCCCAACAAAGAAGACCGGAACTATGGCGTGCGAGGAGCACAGCAATCGCTGTGCGAGGAGCATAGCGTTCACTTACACCAAAAAAAGCAGTCATGCATGTCAAGGGGCGAGGAGTGCCGTCTTTCCGATGGCCCAAGCAGCGTTGCGGGTTGGGTGAGGTTTCGCCATCGCCGTCTTGAGACCCAAGACAGTGACTAATCAAGACTGAACATTGGGACCGAGCTGGTGGGGGAGGGGACATTAGCTATGACTGGTGAGGGACATCAAGAATGATTGACACATTGAAGGCCGTTGACAGAGTGGAATCGGCTTGCAAGTGAACCCCTTCACCACGAGGCCCACTTTCAAGGCTTTTTTGGACTTCTGAGGGGCCAAAATGCCCCCAAAATGGGCTCAAAATGGGCTCATTTCACCCGTTGGTGCACCCCAAATGGTCTAGGATGATTGCTGCAAAAATGCGTTTTTGACCAATTTTTGACCCATTTTTGACCCATTTTTGGTCCCAAAACAACCCATTTTCAAGGCATTTTGGGATTTTCGGAGGACCAAAATGGGCCACCACAACCTCAAAACAGTCCAAAAACACTTGTTTTAGCATCACACATGGTCTAGGATCATTTTTGAGAAAAGTCATCTTTTGGCCCCTATTGGACCCTGTTGACCCATTTGGGCACCCAGTTGGTTGGGTTTGCGCTAGCAACTTGCCGCAGCCTGGTACGGGCCTAGGTACGGGGGTCTAGGCGTCCGTTTGGGCAATTATGAGGGGTGGAAACCACAAAAAGTGGGGGATTGCGGGTGGATTAGGTGCCCTCGGAATCACGCTTTGAGCCATGTAGCCAAAGATATGGCCTGTTCTTGGTTTGTGGCTGTTGCCAGCCAGTCTACGCAAAATTTGGGGCTTCTGGGGGCCTTTTTGGGCTGTTTCTGGGACATATGGTGGAGTTAGAGGGCCGCAAAGGGCTCGTTGACACGGGAAAGTCAAGCCGCACATAGAGTGTACCCACCCTTTCCCTTCGTTTGGCCGTTGTGAATGGGTTCTAGGGCTGTTTTGGCCCAAAAATGGCTGTTTTTGGCCCTAAATTGCAGTTTTTGAAACCAAGGTCCGCCACTTGCGACAACCGTTCCTGGCCGCCACCGTGGATTTTCTTGCTCAAACTTTGTGTGATTGTACTTCACACCCATAGGCATCATCCACCAAAATTTCACTCGAATTTGAAGCACCACGACGGAGTACTGATTTTCCCCCATTTCGCGCGTGCTGCTGCTTGCTTGCTGCTTGCTGGCTTGCTGCTTGCTTGCTGCTGCTGCTGCTAAACCTGGTAGGTCCACCCTAGACACTAAAAAGGGTTATAAAACCAAGACTGGTTCCACCAGCTCGGTGACCCTAACCCTAATCAAGACTGAATATTGGGACCGAGCTGGTGGGGGAGGGAACATCAGCTATGACTGGTGAGGGACATCAAGAATGATTCACACATTGATGGCCGTTGAGAGAGTGGAATCGGCTTGCAAGTGATCCCCTTCACCACAAGGCCCACTTTCAAGGCTTTTTTGGACTTCTGAGGGGCCAAAATGCCCCCAAAATGGGCTCAAAATGGGCTCATTTCACCCGTTGGTGCACCCCAAATGGTCTAGGATGATTGCTGCAAAAATGCGTTTTTGACCCATTTTTGACCCATTTTTGGTCCCAAAACAACCCATTCACAAGGCATTTTGGGATTTTCGGAGGACCAAAATGGGCCACCACAACCTCAAAACAGTCCAAAAACACTTGTTTTAGCATCACACATGGTCTAGGATCATTTTTGAGAAAAGTCATCTTTTGGCCCCTATTGGACCGTGTTGACCCATTTGGGCACCCACTTGGTTTGGTTTGCGCTAGCAGCTTGCCGCAGCCTGGTACGGGCCTAGGTACGGGGGTCTAGGCGTCCGTTTGGGCAATTATGAGGGGTGGAAACCACAAAAAGTGGGGGATTGCGGGTGGATTAGGTGCCCTCGGAATCACGTTTTGGGCCATGTAGCCAAAGATATGGCCTATTCTTGGTTTGTGTTTGTCAGCATATGGAGCTCCTGGGGGCCTTTTTGGGCCGTTTCCGGGACATATGGTGGAGTTAGAGGGCCGCAAAGGGCTCGTTGACACGGGAAAGTCAAGCCGCACATAGAGTGTACCCACCCTTTCCCTTCGTTTGGCCATTGTGAATGGGTTCTAGGGCTGTTTTGGCCCAAAAATGGCTGTTTTTGGCCCTAAATTGCAGTTTTTGAAACCGAGGTCCGCCACTTGCGACAACCGTTCCTGGCCGCCACCGTGGATTTTCTTGCTCAAACTTTGTGTGATTGTACTTCACACCCATAGGCATCATCCACCAAAATTTCACTCGAATTTGAAGCACCACGACGGAGTACTGATTTTTCCCCATTTCGCGCGTGCTGCTGCTTGCTTGCTGCTTGCTGGCTTGCTGCTTGCTTGCTGCTGCTGCTGCTAAACCTGGTAGGTCCACCCTAGACACTAAAAAGGGTTATAAAACCAAGACTGGTTCCACCAGCTCGGTGACCCTAACCCTAATCAAGACTGAATATTGGGACCGAGCTGGTGGGGGAGGGAACATCAGCTATGACTGGTGAGGGACATCAAGAATGATTCACACATTGATGGCCGTTGACAGAGTGGAATCGGCTTGCAAGTGATCCCCTTCACCACAAGGCCCACTTTCAAGGCTTTTTTGGACTTCTGAGGGGCCAAAATGCCCCCAAAATGGGCTCAAAATGGGCTCATTTCACCCGTTGGTGCACCCCAAATGGTCTAGGATGATTGCTGCAAAAATGCGTTTTTGACCCATTTTTGACCCATTTTTGACCCATTTTTGGTCCCAAAACAACCCATTTTCAAGGCATTTTGGGATTTTCGGAGGACCAAAATGGGCCACCACAACCTCAAAACAGTCCAAAAACACTTGTTTTAGCATCACACATGGTCTAGGATCATTTTTGAGAAAAGTCATCTTTTGGCCCCTATTGGACCGTGTTGACCCATTTGGGCACCCACTTGGTTTGGTTTGCGCTAGCAACTTGCCGCAGCCTGGTACGGGCCTAGGTACGGGGGTCTAGGCGTCCGTTTGGGCAATTATGAGGGGTGGAAACCACAAAAAGTGGGGGATTGCGGGTGGATTAGGTGCCCTCGGAATCACGTTTTGAGCCATGTAGCCAAAGATATGGCCTGTTCTTGGTTTGTGGCTGTTGCCCGCCAGTCTACGCAAAATTTGGGGCTTCTGGGGGCCTTTTTGGGCCGTTTCCGGGACATATGGTGGAGTTAGAGGGCCGCAAAGGGCTCGTTGACACGGGAAAGTCAAGCCGCACATAGAGTGTACCCACCCTTTCCCTTCGTTTGGCCGTTGTGAATGGGTTCTAGGGCTGTTTTGGCCCAAAAATGGCTGCTTTTGGCCCTAAATTGCAGTTTTTGAAACCGAGGTCCGCCACTTGCGACAACCGTTCCTGGCCGCCACCGTGGATTTTCTTGCTCAAACTTTGTGTGATTGTACTTCACACCCATAGGCATCATCCACCAAAATTTCACTCGAATTTGAAGCACCACGACGGAGTACTGATTTTTCCCCATTTCGCGCGTGCTGCTGCTTGCTTGCTGCTTGCTGGCTTGCTGCTTGCTTGCTGCTGCTGCCGCTAAACCTGGTAGGTCCACCCTAGACACTAAAAAGGGTTATAAAACCAAGACTGGTTCCACCAGCTCGGTGACCCTAACCCTAATCAAGACTGAATATTGGGACCGAGCTGGTGGGGGAGGGAACATCAGCTATGACTGGTGAGGGACATCAAGAATGATTCACACATTGATGGCCGTTGACAGAGTGGAATCGGCTTGCAAGTGATCCCCTTCACCACAAGGCCCACTTTCAAGGCTTTTTTGGACTTCTGAGGGGCCAAAATGCCCCCAAAATGGGCTCAAAATGGGCTCATTTCACCCGTTGGTGCACCCCAAATGGTCTAGGATGATTGCTGCAAAAATGTGTTTTTGACCCATTTTTGACCCATTTTTGGTCCCAAAACAACCCATTTTCAAGGCATTTTGGGATTTTCGGAGGACCAAAATGGGCCACCACAACCTCAAAACAGTCCAAAAACACTTGTTTTAGCATCACACATGGTCTAGGATCATTTTTGAGAAAAGTCATCTTTTGGCCCCTATTGGACCGTGTTGACCCATTTGGGCACCCACTTGGTTTGGTTTGCGCTAGCAACTTGCCGCAGCCTGGTACGGGCCTAGGTACGGGGGTCTAGGCGTCCGTTTGGGCAATTATGAGGGGTGGAAACCACAAAAAGTGGGGGATTGCGGGTGGATTAGGTGCCCTCGGAATCACGTTTTGAGCCATGTAGCCAAAGATATGGCCTGTTCTTGGTTTGTGGCTGTTGCCAGCCAGTCTACGCAAAATTTGGGGCTTCTGGGGGCCTTTTTGGGCCGTTTCCGGGACATATGGTGGAGTTAGAGGGCCGCAAAGGGCTCGTTGACACGGGAAAGTCAAGCCGCACATAGAGTGTACCCACCCTTTCCCTTCGTTTGGCCGTTGTGAATGGGTTCTAGGGCTGTTTTGGCCCAAAAATGGCTGTTTTTGGCCCTAAATTGCAGTTTTTGAAACCGAGGTCCGCCACTTGCGACAACCGTTCCTGGCCGCCACCGTGGATTTTCTTGCTCAAACTTTGTGTGATTGTACTTCACACCCATAGGCATCATCCACCAAAATTTCACTCGAATTTGAAGCACCACGACGGAGTACTGATTTTTCCCCATTTCGCGCGTGCTGCTGCTTGCTTGCTGCTTGCTGGCTTGCTGCTTGCTTGCTGCTGCTGCTGCTAAACCTGGTAGGTCCACCCTAGACACTAAAAAGGGTTATAAAACCAAGACTGGTTCCACCAGCTCGGTGACCCTAACCCTAATCAAGACTGAATATTGGGACCGAGCTGGTGGGGGAGGGAACATCAGCTATGACTGGTGAGGGACATCAAGAATGATTCACACATTGATGACCGTTGACAGAGTGGAATCGGCTTGCAAGTGATCCCCTTCACCACAAGGCCCACTTTCAAGGCTTTTTTGGACTTGTGAGGGGCCAAAATGCCCCCAAAATGGGCTCAAAATGGGCTCATTTCACCCGTTGGTGCACCCCAAATGGTCTAGGATGATTGCTGCAAAAATGCGTTTTTGACCCATTTTTGACCCAATTTTGGTCCCAAAACAACCCATTTTCAAGGCATTTTGGGATTTTCGGAGGACCAAAATGGGCCACCACAACCTCAAAACAGTCCAAAAACACTTGTTTTAGCATCACACATGGTCTAGGATCATTTTTGAGAAAAGTCATCTTTTGGCCCCTATTGGACCGTGTTGACCCATTTGGGCACCCACTTGGTTTGGTTTGCGCTAGCAACTTGCCGCAGCCTGGTACGGGCCTAGGTACGGGGGTCTAGGCGTCCGTTTGGGCAATTATGAGGGGTGGAAACCACAAAAAGTGGGGGATTGCGGGTGGATTAGGTGCCCTCGGAATCACGTTTTGAGCCATGTAGCCAAAGATATGGCCTGTTCTTGGTTTGTGGCTGTTGCCAGCCAGTCTACGCAAAATTTGGGGCTTCTGGGGGCCTTTTTGGGCCGTTTCCGGGACATATGGTGGAGTTAGAGGGCCGCAAAGGGCTCGTTGACACGGGAAAGTCAAGCCGCACATAGAGTGTACCCACCCTTTCCCTTCGTTTGGCCGTTGTGAATGGGTTCTAGGGTTGTTTTGGCCCAAAAATGGTTTTGGCCCTAAATTGCAGTTTTTGAAACCGAGGTCCGCCACTTGCGACAACCGTTCCTGGCCGCCACCGTGGATTTTCTTGCTCAAACTTTGTGTGATTGTACTTCACACCCATAGGCATCATCCACCAAAATTTCACTCGAATTTGAAGCACCACGACGGAGTACTGAGTTTTCCCCATTTCGCGCGTGCTGCTGCTTGCTTGCTGCTTGCTGGCTTGCTGCTTGCTTGCTGCTGCTGCTGCTAAACCTGGTAGGTCCACCCTAGACACTAAAAAGGGTTATAAAACCAAGACTGGTTCCACCAGCTCGGTGACCCTAACCCTAATCAAGACTGAATATTGGGACCGAGCTGGTGGGGGAGGGAACATCAGCTATGACTGGTGAGGGACATCAAGAATGATTCACACATTGATGGCCGTTGACAGAGTGGAATCGGCTTGCAAGTGATCCCCTTCACCACAAGGCCCACTTTCAAGGCTTTTTTGGACTTCTGAGGGGCCAAAATGCCCCCAAAATGGGCTCAAAATGGGCTCATTTCACCCGTTGGTGCACCCCAAATGGTCTAGGATGATTGCTGCAAAAATGCGTTTTTGACCCATTTTTGACCCAATTTTGGTCCCAAAACAACCCATTTTCAAGGCATTTTGGGATTTTCGGAGGACCAAAATGGGCCACCACAACCTCAAAACAGTCCAAAAACACTTGTTTTAGCATCACACATGGTCTAGGATCATTTTTGAGAAAAGTCATCTTTTGGCCCCTATTGGACCGTGTTGACCCATTTGGGCACCCACTTGGTTTGGTTTGCGCTAGCAACTTGCCGCAGCCTGGTACGGGCCTAGGTACGGGGGTCTAGGCGTCCGTTTGGGCAATTATGAGGGGTGGAAACCACAAAAAGTGGGGGATTGCGGGTGGATTAGGTGCCCTCGGAATCACGTTTTGAGCCATGTAGCCAAAGATATGGCCTGTTCTTGGTTTGTGGCTGTTGCCAGCCAGTCTACGCAAAATTTGGGGCTTCTGGGGGCCTTTTTGGGCCGTTTCCGGGACATATGGTGGAGTTAGAGGGCCGCAAAGGGCTCGTTGACACGGGAAAGTCAAGCCGCACATAGAGTGTACCCACCCTTTCCCTTCGTTTGGCCGTTGTGAATGGGTTCTAGGGTTGTTTTGGCCCAAAAATGGTTTTGGCCCTAAATTGCAGTTTTTGAAACCGAGGTCCGCCACTTGCGACAACCGTTCCTGGCCGCCACCGTGGATTTTCTTGCTCAAACTTTGTGTGATTGTACTTCACACCCATAGGCATCATCCACCAAAATTTCACTCGAATTTGAAGCACCACGACGGAGTACTGAGTTTTCCCCATTTCGCGCGTGCTGCTGCTTGCTTGCTGCTTGCTGGCTTGCTGCTTGCTTGCTGCTGCTGCTGCTAAACCTGGTAGGTCCACCCTAGACACTAAAAAGGGTTATAAAACCAAGACTGGTTCCACCAGCTCGGTGACCCTAACCCTAATCAAGACTGAATATTGGGACCGAGCTGGTGGGGGAGGGAACATCAGCTATGACTGGTGAGGGACATCAAGAATGATTCACACATTGATGGCCGTTGACAGAGTGGAATCGGCTTGCAAGTGATCCCCTTCACCACAAGGCCCACTTTCAAGGCTTTTTTGGACTTCTGAGGGGCCAAAATGCCCCCAAAATGGGCTCAAAATGGGCTCATTTCACCCGTTGGTGCACCCCAAATGGTCTAGGATGATTGCTGCAAAAATGCGTTTTTGACCCATTTTTGACCCAATTTTGGTCCCAAAACAACCCATTTTCAAGGCATTTTGGGATTTTCGGAGGACCAAAATGGGCCACCACAACCTCAAAACAGTCCAAAAACACTTGTTTTAGCATCACACATGGTCTAGGATCATTTTTGAGAAAAGTCATCTTTTGGCCCCTATTGGACCGTGTTGACCCATTTGGGCACCCACTTGGTTTGGTTTGCGCTAGCAACTTGCCGCAGCCTGGTACGGGCCTAGGTACGGGGGTCTAGGCGTCCGTTTGGGCAATTATGAGGGGTGGAAACCACAAAAAGTGGGGGATTGCGGGTGGATTAGGTGCCCTCGGAATCACGTTTTGAGCCATGTAGCCAAAGATATGGCCTGTTCTTGGTTTGTGGCTGTTGCCAGCCAGTCTACGCAAAATTTGGGGCTTCTGGGGGCCTTTTTGGGGCGTTTCCGGGACATATGGTGGAGTTAGAGGACCGCAAAGGGCTCGTTGACACGGGAAAGTCAAGCCGCACATAGAGTGTACCCACCCTTTCCCTTCGTTTGGCCGTTGTGAATGGGTTCTAGGGCTGTTTTGGCCCAAAAATGGCTGTTTTTGGCCCTAAATTGCAGTTTTTGAAACCGAGGTCCGCCACTTGCGACAACCGTTCCTGGCCGCCACCGTGGATTTTCTTGCTCAAACTTTGTGTGATTGTACTTCATACCCATAGGCATCATCCACCAAAATTTCACTCGAATTTGAAGCACCACGACGGAGTACTGATTTTCCCCCATTTCGCGCGTGCTGCTGCTTGCTTGCTGCTTGCCTGCTTGCTGCTTGCTTGCTGCTGCTGCTGCTAAACCTGGTAGGTCCACCCTAGACACTAAAAAGGGTTATAAAACCAAGACTGGTTCCACCAGCTCGGTGACCCTAACCCTAATCAAGACTGAATATTGGGACCGAGCTGGTGGGGGAGGGAACATCAGCTATGACTGGTGAGGGACATCAAGAATGATTCACACATTGATGGCCGTTGACAGAGTGGAATCGGCTTGCAAGTGATCCCCTTCACCACAAGGCCCACTTTCAAGGCTTTTTTGGACTTCTGAGGGGCCAAAATGCCCCCAAAATGGGCTCAAAATGGGCTCATTTCACCCGTTGGTGCACCCCAAATGGTCTAGGATGATTGCTGCAAAAATGCGTTTTTGACCCATTTTTGACCCAATTTTGGTCCCAAAACAACCCATTTTCAAGGCATTTTGGGATTTTCGGAGGACCAAAATGGGCCACCACAACCTCAAAACAGTCCAAAAACACTTGTTTTAGCATCACACATGGTCTAGGATCATTTTTGAGAAAAGTCATCTTTTGGCCCCTATTGGACCGTGTTGACCCATTTGGGCACCCACTTGGTTTGGTTTGCGCTAGCAACTTGCCGCAGCCTGGTACGGGCCTAGGTACGGGGGTCTAGGCGTCCGTTTGGGCAATTATGAGGGGTGGAAACCACAAAAAGTGGGGGATTGCGGGTGGATTAGGTGCCCTCGGAATCACGTTTTGAGCCATGTAGCCAAAGATATGGCCTGTTCTTGGTTTGTGGCTGTTGCCAGCCAGTCTACGCAAAATTTGGGGCTTCTGGGGGCCTTTTTGGGCTGTTTCTGGGACATATGGTGGAGTTAGAGGGCCGCAAAGGGCTCGTTGACACGGGAAAGTCAAGCCGCACATAGAGTGTACCCACCCTTTCCCTTCGTTTGGCCGTTGTGAATGGGTTCTAGGGCTGTTTTGGCCCAAAAATGGCTGTTTTTGGCCCTAAATTGCAGTTTTTGAAACCGAGGTCCGCCACTTGCGACAACCGTTCCTGGCCGCCACCGTGGATTTTCTTGCTCAAACTTTGTGTGATTGTACTTCACACCCATAGGCATCATCCACCAAAATTTCACTCGAATTTGAAGCACCACGACGGAGTACTGATTTTTCCCCATTTCGCACGTGCTGCTGCTTGCTTGCTGCTTGCTTGCTTGCTGCTTGCTTGCTGCTGCTGCTGCTAAACCTGGTAGGTCCACCCTAGACACTAAAAAGGGTTATAAAACCAAGACTGGTTCCACCAGCTCGGTGACCCTAACCCTAATCAAGACTGAATATTGGGACCGAGCTGGTGGGGGAGGGAACATCAGCTATGACTGGTGAGGGACATCAAGAATGATTCACACATTGATGGCCGTTGAGAGAGTGGAATCGGCTTGCAAGTGATCCCCTTCACCACAAGGCCCACTTTCAAGGCTTTTTTGGACTTCTGAGGGGCCAAAATGCCCCCAAAATGGGCTCAAAATGGGCTCATTTCACCCGTTGGTGCACCCCAAATGGTCTAGGATGATTGCTGCAAAAATGCGTGTTTGACCCATTTTTGACCCAATTTTGGTCCCATAACAACCCATTTTCAAGGCATTTTGGGATTTTCGGAGGACCAAAATGGGCCACCACAACCTCAAAACAGTCCAAAAACACTTGTTTTAGCATCACACATGGTCTAGGATCATTTTTGAGAAAAGTCATCTTTTGGCCCCTATTGGACCGTGTTGACCCATTTGGGCACCCACTTGGTTTGGTTTGCGCTAGCAACTTGCCGCAGCCTGGTACGGGCCTAGGTACGGGGGTCTAGGCGTCCGTTTGGGCAATTATGAGGGGTGGAAACCACAAAAAGTGGGGGATTGCGGGTGGATTAGGTGCCCTCGGAATCACGTTTTGAGCCATGTGGCCAAAGATATGGCCTGTTCTTGGTTTGTGGCTGTTGCCAGCCAGTCTACGCAAAATTTGGGGCTTCTGGGGGCCTTTTTGGGCTGTTTCTGGGACATATGGTGGAGTTAGAGGGCCGCAAAGGGCTCGTTGACACGGGAAAGTCAAGCCGCACATAGAGTGTACCCACCCTTTCCCTTCGTTTGGCCGTTGTGAATGGGTTCTAGGGCTGTTTTGGCCCAAAAATGGCTGTTTTTGGCCCTAAATTGCAGTTTTTGAAACTGAGGTCCGCCACTTGCGACAACCGTTCCTGGCCGCCACCGTGGATTTTCTTGCTCAAACTTTGTGTGATTGTACTTCACACCCATAGGCATCATCCACCAAAATTTCACTCGAATTTGAAGCACCACGACGGAGTACTGATTTTCCCCCATTTCGCGCGTGCTGCTGCTTGCTTGCTGCTTGCTTGCTTGCTGCTTGCTTGCTGCTGCTGCTGCTAAACCTGGTAGGTCCACCCTAGACACTAAAAAGGGTTATAAAACCAAGACTGGTTCCACCAGCTCGGTGACCCTAACCCTAATCAAGACTGAATATTGGGACCGAGCTGGTGGGGGAGGGAACATCAGCTATGACTGGTGAGGGACATCAAGAATGATTCACACATTGATGGCCGTTGACAGAGTGGAATCGGCTTGCAAGTGATCCCCTTCACCACAAGGCCCACTTTCAAGGCTTTTTTGGACTTCTGAGGGGCCAAAATGCCCCCAAAATGGGCTCAAAATGGGCTCATTTCACCCGTTGGTGCACCCCAAATGGTCTAGGATGATTGCTGCAAAAATGCGTTTTTGACCCATTTTTGACCCAATTTTGGTCCCATAACAACCCATTTTCAAGGCATTTTGGGATTTTCGGAGGACCAAAATGGGCCACCACAACCTCAAAACAGTCCAAAAACACTTGTTTTAGCATCACACATGGTCTAGGATCATTTTTGAGAAAAGTCATCTTTTGGCCCCTATTGGACCGTGTTGACCCATTTGGGCACCCACTTGGTTTGGTTTGCGCTAGCAACTTGCCGCAGCCTGGTACGGGCCTAGGTACGGGGGTCTAGGCGCCCGTTTGGGCAATTATGAGGGGTGGAAACCACAAAAAGTGGGGGATTGCGGGTGGATTAGGTGCCCTCGGAATCACGTTTTGAGCCATGTAGCCAAAGATATGGCCTGTTCTTGGTTTGTGGCTGTTGCCAGCCAGTCTACGCAAAATTTGGGGCTTCTGGGGGCCTTTTTGGGCCGTTTCCGGGACATATGGTGGAGTTAGAGGGCCGCAAAGGGCTCGTTGACACGGGAAAGTCAAGCCGCACATAGAGTGTACCCACCCTTTCCCTTCGTTTGGCCGTTGTGAATGGGTTCTAGGGCTGTTTTGGCCCAAAAATGGCTGTTTTTGGCCCTAAATTGCAGTTTTTGAAACTGAGGTCCGCCACTTGCGACAACCGTTCCTGGCCGCCACCGTGGATTTTCTTGCTCAAACTTTGTGTGATTGTACTTCACACCCATAGGCATCATCCACTAAAATTTCACTCGAATTTGAAGCACCACGACGGAGTACTGATTTTCCCCCATTTCGCGCGTGCTGCTGCTTGCTTGCTGCTTGCTTGCTTGCTGCTTGCTTGCTGCTGCTGCTGCTAAACCTGGTAGGTCCACCCTAGACACTAAAAAGGGTTATAAAACCAAGACTGGTTCCACCAGCTCGGTGACCCTAACCCTAATCAAGACTGAATATTGGGACCGAGCTGGTGGGGGAGGGAACATCAGCTATGACTGGTGAGGGACATCAAGAATGATTCACACATTGATGGCCGTTGACAGAGTGGAATCGGCTTGCAAGTGATCCCCTTCACCACAAGGCCCACTTTCAAGGCTTTTTTGGACTTCTGAGGGGCCAAAATGCCCCCAAAATGGGCTCAAAATGGGCTCATTTCACCCGTTGGTGCACCCCAAATGGTCTAGGATGATTGCTGCAAAAATGCGTTTTTGACCCATTTTTGACCCAATTTTGGTCCCAAAACAACCCATTTTCAAGGCATTTTGGGATTTTCGGAGGACCAAAATGGGCCACCACAACCTCAAAACAGTCCAAAAACACTTGTTTTAGCATCACACATGGTCTAGGATCATTTTTGAGAAAAGTCATCTTTTGGCCCCTATTGGACCGTGTTGACCCATTTGGGCACCCACTTGGTTTGGTTTGCGCTAGCAACTTGCCGCAGCCTGGTACGGGCCTAGGTACGGGGGTCTAGGCGTCCGTTTGGGCAATTATGAGGGGTGGAAACCACAAAAAGTGGGGGATTGCGGGTGGATTAGGTGCCCTCGGAATCACGTTTTGAGCCATGTAGCCAAAGATATGGCCTGTTCTTGGTTTGTGGCTGTTGCCAGCCAGTCTACGCAAAATTTGGGGCTTCTGGGGGCCTTTTTGGGGCGTTTGTGGGACATATGGTGGAGTTAGAGGGCCGCAAAGGGCTCGTTGACACGGGAAAGTCAAGCCGCACATAGAGTGTACCCACCCTTTCCCTTCGTTTGGCCGTTGTGAATGGGTTCTAGGGCTGTTTTGGCCCAAAAATGGCTGTTTTTGGCCCTAAATTGCAGTTTTTGAAACCGAGGTCCGCCACTTGCGACAACCGTTCCTGGCCGCCACCGTGGATTTTCTTGCTCAAACTTTGTGTGATTGTACTTCACACCCATAGGCATCATCCACCAAAATTTCACTCGAATTTGAAGCACCACGACGGAGTACTGATTTTTCCCCATTTCGCGCGTGCTGCTGCTTGCTTGCTGCTTGCTGGCTTGCTGCTTGCTTGCTGCTGCTGCTGCTAAACCTGGTAGGTCCACCCTAGACACTAAAAAGGGTTATAAAACCAAGACTGGTTCCACCAGCTCGGTGACCCTAACCCTAATCAAGACTGAATATTGGGACCGAGCTGGTGGGGGAGGGAACATCAGCTATGACTGGTGAGGGACATCAAGAATGATTCACACATTGATGGCCGTTGACAGAGTGGAATCGGCTTGCAAGTGATCCCCTTCACCACAAGGCCCACTTTCAAGGCTTTTTTGGACTTGTGAGGGGCCAAAATGCCCCCAAAATGGGCTCAAAATGGGCTCATTTCACCCGTTGGTGCACCCCAAATGGTCTAGGATGATTGCTGCAAAAATGCGTGTTTGACCCATTTTTGACCCAATTTTGGTCCCAAAACAACCCATTTTCAAGGCATTTTGGGATTTTCGGAGGACCAAAATGGGCCACCACAACCTCAAAACAGTCCAAAAACACTTGTTTTAGCATCACACATGGTCTAGGATCATTTTTGAGAAAAGTCATCTTTTGGCCCCTATTGGACCGTGTTGACCCATTTGGGCACCCACTTGGTTTGGTTTGCGCTAGCAACTTGCCGCAGCTTGGTACGGGCCTAGGTACGGGGGTCTAGGCGTCCGTTTGGGCAATTATGAGGGGTGGAAACCACAAAAAGTGGGGGATTGCGGGTGGATTAGGTGCCCTCGGAATCACGTTTTGAGCCATGTAGCCAAAGATATGGCCTGTTCTTGGTTTGTGGCTGTTGCCAGCCAGTCTACGCAAAATTTGGGGCTTCTGGGGGCCTTTTTGGGCCGTTTCCGGGACATATGGTGGAGTTAGAGGGCCGCAAAGGGCTCGTTGACACGGGAAAGTCAAGCCGCACATAGAGTGTACCCACCCTTTCCCTTCGTTTGGCCGTTGTGAATGGGTTCTAGGGCTGTTTTGGCCCAAAAATGGCTGTTTTTGGCCCTAAATTGCAGTTTTTGAAACCGAGGTCCGCCACTTGCGACAACCGTTCCTGGCCGCCACCGTGGATTTTCTTGCTCAAACTTTGTGTGATTGTACTTCACACCCATAGGCATCATCCACCAAAATTTCACTCGAATTTGAAGCACCACGACGGAGTACTGATTTTTCCCCATTTCGCGCGTGCTGCTGCTTGCTTGCTGCTTGCTTGCTTGCTGCTTGCTTGCTGCTGCTGCTGCTAAACCTGGTAGGTCCACCCTAGACACTAAAAAGGGTTATAAAACCAAGACTGGTTCCACCAGCTCGGTGACCCTAACCCTAATCAAGACTGAATATTGGGACCGAGCTGGTGGGGGAGGGAACATCAGCTATGACTGGTGAGGGACATCAAGAATGATTCACACATTGATGGCCGTTGACAGAGTGGAATCGGCTTGCAAGTGATCCCCTTCACCACAAGGCCCACTTTCAAGGCTTTTTTGGACTTCTGAGGGGCCAAAATGCCCCCAAAATGGGCTCAAAATGGGCTCATTTCACCCGTTGGTGCACCCCAAATGGTCTAGGATGAATGCTGCAAAAATGCGTTTTTGACCCATTTTTGACCCAATTTTGGTCCCAAAACAACCCATTTTCAAGGCATTTTGGGATTTTCGGAGGACCAAAATGGGCCACCACAACCTCAAAACAGTCCAAAAACACTTGTTTTAGCATCACACATGGTCTAGGATCATTTTTGAGAAAAGTCATCTTTTGGCCCCTATTGGACCGTGTTGACCCATTTGGGCACCCACTTGGTTTGGTTTGCGCTAGCAACTTGCCGCAGCCTGGTACGGGCCTAGGTACGGGGGTCTAGGCGTCTGTTTGGGCAATTATGAGGGGTGGAAACCACAAAAAGTGGGGGACTGCGGGTGGATTAGGTGCCCTCGGAATCACGTTTTGAGCCATGTAGCCAAAGATATGGCCTGTTCTTGGTTTGTGGCTGTTGCCAGCCAGTCTACGCAAAATTTGGGGCTTCTGGGGACCTTTTTGGGGCGTTTCTGGGACATATGGTGGAGTTAGAGGGCCGCAAAGGGCTCGTTGACACGGGAAAGTCAAGCCGCACATAGAGTGTACCCACCCTTTCCCTTCGTTTGGCCGTTGTGAATGGGTTCTAGGGCTGTTTTGGCCCAAAAATGGCTGTTTTTGGCCCTAAATTGCAGTTTTTGAAACTGAGGTCCGCCACTTGCGACAACCGTTCCTGGCCGCCACCGTGGATTTTCTTGCTCAAACTTTGTGTGATTGTACTTCACACCCATAGGCATCATCCACCAAAATTTCACTCGAATTTGAAGCACCACGACGGAGTACTGATTTTTCCCCATTTCGCGCGTGCTGCTGCTTGCTTGCTGCTTGCTGGCTTGCTGCTTGCTTGCTGCTGCTGCTGCTAAACCTGGTAGGTCCACCCTAGACACTAAAAAGGGTTATAAAACCAAGACTGGTTCCACCAGCTCGGTGACCCTAACCCTAATCAAGACTGAATATTGGGACCGAGCTGGTGGGGGAGGGAACATCAGCTATGACTGGTGAGGGACATCAAGAATGATTCACACATTGATGGCCGTTGACAGAGTGGAATCGGCTTGCAAGTGATCCCCTTCACCACAAGGCCCACTTTCAAGGCTTTTTTGGACTTGTGAGGGGCCAAAATGCCCCCAAAATGGGCTCAAAATGGGCTCATTTCACCCGTTGGTGCACCCCAAATGGTCTAGGATGATTGCTGCAAAAATGCGTGTTTGACCCATTTTTGACCCAATTTTGGTCCCAAAACAACCCATTTTCAAGGCATTTTGGGATTTTCGGAGGACCAAAATGGGCCACCACAACCTCAAAACAGTCCAAAAACACTTGTTTTAGCATCACACATGGTCTAGGATCATTTTTGAGAAAAGTCATCTTTTGGCCCCTATTGGACCGTGTTGACCCATTTGGGCACCCACTTGGTTTGGTTTGCGCTAGCAACTTGCCGCAGCTTGGTACGGGCCTAGGTACGGGGGTCTAGGCGTCCGTTTGGGCAATTATGAGGGGTGGAAACCACAAAAAGTGGGGGATTGCGGGTGGATTAGGTGCCCTCGGAATCACGTTTTGAGCCATGTAGCCAAAGATATGGCCTGTTCTTGGTTTGTGGCTGTTGCCAGCCAGTCTACGCAAAATTTGGGGCTTCTGGGGGCCTTTTTGGGCCGTTTCCGGGACATATGGTGGAGTTAGAGGGCCGCAAAGGGCTCGTTGACACGGGAAAGTCAAGCCGCACATAGAGTGTACCCACCCTTTCCCTTCGTTTGGCCGTTGTGAATGGGTTCTAGGGCTGTTTTGGCCCAAAAATGGCTGTTTTTGGCCCTAAATTGCAGTTTTTGAAACCGAGGTCCGCCACTTGCGACAACCGTTCCTGGCCGCCACCGTGGATTTTCTTGCTCAAACTTTGTGTGATTGTACTTCACACCCATAGGCATCATCCACCAAAATTTCACTCGAATTTGAAGCACCACGACGGAGTACTGATTTTCCCCCATTTCGCGCGTGCTGCTGCTTGCTTGCTGCTTGCTGGCTTGTTGCTTGCTTGCTGCTGCTGCTGCTAAACCTGGTAGGTCCACCCTAGACACTAAAAAGGGTTATAAAACCAAGACTGGTTCCACCAGCTCGGTGACCCTAACCCTAATCAAGACTGAATATTGGGACCGAGCTGGTGGGGGAGGGAACATCAGCTATGACTGGTGAGGGACATCAAGAATGATTCACACATTGATGGCCGTTGACAGAGTGGAATCGGCTTGCAAGTGATCCCCTTCACCACAAGGCCCACTTTCAAGGCTTTTTTGGACTTCTGAGGGGCCAAAATGCCCCCAAAATGGGCTCAAAATGGGCTCATTTCACCCGTTGGTGCACCCCAAATGGTCTAGGATGATTGCTGCAAAAATGCGTTTTTGACCCATTTTTGACCCAATTTTGGTCCCAAAACAACCCATTTTCAAGGCATTTTGGGATTTTCGGAGGACCAAAATGGGCCACCACAACCTCAAAACAGTCCAAAAACACTTGTTTTAGCATCACACATGGTCTAGGATCATTTTTGAGAAAAGTCATCTTTTGGCCCCTATTGGACCGTGTTGACCCATTTGGGCACCCACTTGGTTTGGTTTGCGCTAGCAACTTGCCGCAGCCTGGTACGGGCCTAGGTACGGGGGTCTAGGCGTCCGTTTGGGCAATTATGAGGGGTGGAAACCACAAAAAGTGGGGGATTGCGGGTGGATTAGGTGCCCTCGGAATCACGTTTTGAGCCATGTAGCCAAAGATATGGCCTGTTCTTGGTTTGTGGCTGTTGCCAGCCAGTCTACGCAAAATTTGGGGCTTCTAGGGGCCTTTTTGGGCCGTTTCCGGGACATATGGTGGAGTTAGAGGGCCGCAAAGGGCTCGTTGACACGGGAAAGTCAAGCCGCACATAGAGTGTACCCACCCTTTCCCTTCGTTTGGCCGTTGTGAATGGGTTCTAGGGCTGTTTTGGCCCAAAAATGGCTGTTTTTGGCCCTAAATTGCAGTTTTTGAAACTGAGGTCCGCCACTTGCGACAACCGTTCCTGGCCGCCACCGTGGATTTTCTTGCTCAAACTTTGTGTGATTGTACTTCACACCCATAGGCATCATCCACCAAAATTTCACTCGAATTTGAAGCACCACGACGGAGTACTGATTTTCCCCCATTTCGCGCGTGCTGCTGCTTGCTTGCTGCTTGCTTGCTTGCTGCTTGCTTGCTGCTGCTGCTGCTAAACCTGGTAGGTCCACCCTAGACACTAAAAAGGGTTATAAAACCAAGACTGGTTCCACCAGCTCGGTGACCCTAACCCTAATCAAGACTGAATATTGGGACCGAGCTGGTGGGGGAGGGAACATCAGCTATGACTGGTGAGGGACATCAAGAATGATTCACACATTGATGGCCGTTGACAGAGTGGAATCGGCTTGCAAGTGATCCCCTTCACCACAAGGCCCACTTTCAAGGCTTTTTTGGACTTGTGAGGGGCCAAAATGCCCCCAAAATGGGCTCAAAATGGGCTCATTTCACCCGTTGGTGCACCCCAAATGGTCTAGGATGATTGCTGCAAAAATGCGTTTTTGACCCATTTTTGACCCAATTTTGGTCCCAAAACAACCCATTTTCAAGGCATTTTGGGATTTTCGGAGGACCAAAATGGGCCACCACAACCTCAAAACAGTCCAAAAACACTTGTTTTAGCATCACACATGGTCTAGGATCATTTTTGAGAAAAGTCATCTTTTGGCCCCTATTGGACCGTGTTGACCCATTTGGGCACCCACTTGGTTTGGTTTGCGCTAGCAACTTGCCGCAGCCTGGTACGGGCCTAGGTACGGGGGTCTAGGCGTCCGTTTGGGCAATTATGAGGGGTGGAAACCACAAAAAGTGGGGGATTGCGGGTGGATTAGGTGCCCTCGGAATCACGTTTTGAGCCATGTAGCCAAAGATATGGCCTGTTCTTGGTTTGTGGCTGTTGCCAGCCAGTCTACGCAAAATTTGGGGCTTCTGGGGGCCTTTTTGGGGCGTTTCTGGGACATATGGTGGAGTTAGAGGGCCGCAAAGGGCTCGTTGACACGGGAAAGTCAAGCCGCACATAGAGTGTACCCACCCTTTCCCTTCGTTTGGCCGTTGTGAATGGGTTCTAGGGCTGTTTTGGCCCAAAAATGGCTGTTTTTGGCCCTAAATTGCAGTTTTTGAAACTGAGGTCCGCCACTTGCGACAACCGTTCCTGGCCGCCACCGTGGATTTTCTTGCTCAAACTTTGTGTGATTGTACTTCACACCCATAGGCATCATCCACCAAAATTTCACTCGAATTTGAAGCACCACGACGGAGTACTGATTTTTCCCCATTTCGCGCGTGCTGCTGCTTGCTTGCTGCTTGCTGGCTTGCTGCTTGCTTGCTGCTGCTGCTGCTAAACCTGGTAGGTCCACCCTAGACACTAAAAAGGGTTATAAAACCAAGACTGGTTCCACCAGCTCGGTGACCCTAACCCTAATCAAGACTGAATATTGGGACCGAGCTGGTGGGGGAGGGAACATCAGCTATGACTGGTGAGGGACATCAAGAATGATTCACACATTGATGGCCGTTGACAGAGTGGAATCGGCTTGCAAGTGATCCCCTTCACCACAAGGCCCACTTTCAAGGCTTTTTTGGACTTCTGAGGGGCCAAAATGCCCCCAAAATGGGCTCAAAATGGGCTCATTTCACCCGTTGGTGCACCCCAAATGGTCTAGGATGATTGCCGCAAAAATGCGTTTTTGACCCATTTTTGACCCAATTTTGGTCCCAAAACAACCCATTTTCAAGGCATTTTGGGATTTTCGGAGGACCAAAATGGGCCACCACAACCTCAAAACAGTCCAAAAACACTTGTTTTAGCATCACACATGGTCTAGGATCATTTTTGAGAAAAGTCATCTTTTGGCCCCTATTGGACCGTGTTGACCCATTTGGGCACCCACTTGGTTTGGTTTGCGCTAGCAACTTGCCGCAGCCTGGTACGGGCCTAGGTACGGGGGTCTAGGCGTCCGTTTGGGCAATTATGAGGGGTGGAAACCACAAAAAGTGGGGGATTGCGGGTGGATTAGGTGCCCTCGGAATCACGTTTTGAGCCATGTAGCCAAAGATATGGCCTGTTCTTGGTTTGTGGCTGTTGCCAGCCAGTCTACGCAAAATTTGGGGCTTCTAGGGGCCTTTTTGGGCCGTTTCCGGGACATATGGTGGAGTTAGAGGGCCGCAAAGGGCTCGTTGACACGGGAAAGTCAAGCCGCACATAGAGTGTACCCACCCTTTCCCTTCGTTTGGCCGTTGTGAATGGGTTCTAGGGCTGTTTTGGCCCAAAAATGGCTGTTTTTGGCCCTAAATTGCAGTTTTTGAAACTGAGGTCCGCCACTTGCGACAACCGTTCCTGGCCGCCACCGTGGATTTTCTTGCTCAAACTTTGTGTGATTGTACTTCACACCCATAGGCATCATCCACCAAAATTTCACTCGAATTTGAAGCACCACGACGGAGTACTGATTTTCCCCCATTTCGCGCGTGCTGCTGCTTGCTTGCTGCTTGCTTGCTTGCTGCTTGCTTGCTGCTGCTGCTGCTAAACCTGGTAGGTCCACCCTAGACACTAAAAAGGGTTATAAAACCAAGACTGGTTCCACCAGCTCGGTGACCCTAACCCTAATCAAGACTGAATATTGGGACCGAGCTGGTGGGGGAGGGAACATCAGCTATGACTGGTGAGGGACATCAAGAATGATTCACACATTGATGGCCGTTGACAGAGTGGAATCGGCTTGCAAGTGATCCCCTTCACCACAAGGCCCACTTTCAAGGCTTTTTTGGACTTGTGAGGGGCCAAAATGCCCCCAAAATGGGCTCAAAATGGGCTCATTTCACCCGTTGGTGCACCCCAAATGGTCTAGGATGATTGCTGCAAAAATGCGTTTTTGACCCATTTTTGACCCAATTTTGGTCCCAAAACAACCCATTTTCAAGGCATTTTGGGATTTTCGGAGGACCAAAATGGGCCACCACAACCTCAAAACAGTCCAAAAACACTTGTTTTAGCATCACACATGGTCTAGGATCATTTTTGAGAAAAGTCATCTTTTGGCCCCTATTGGACCGTGTTGACCCATTTGGGCACCCACTTGGTTTGGTTTGCGCTAGCAACTTGCCGCAGCCTGGTACGGGCCTAGGTACGGGGGTCTAGGCGTCCGTTTGGGCAATTATGAGGGGTGGAAACCACAAAAAGTGGGGGATTGCGGGTGGATTAGGTGCCCTCGGAATCACGTTTTGAGCCATGTAGCCAAAGATATGGCCTGTTCTTGGTTTGTGGCTGTTGCCAGCCAGTCTACGCAAAATTTGGGGCTTCTGGGGGCCTTTTTGGGGCGTTTCTGGGACATATGGTGGAGTTAGAGGGCCGCAAAGGGCTCGTTGACACGGGAAAGTCAAGCCGCACATAGAGTGTACCCACCCTTTCCCTTCGTTTGGCCGTTGTGAATGGGTTCTAGGGCTGTTTTGGCCCAAAAATGGCTGTTTTTGGCCCTAAATTGCAGTTTTTGAAACTGAGGTCCGCCACTTGCGACAACCGTTCCTGGCCGCCACCGTGGATTTTCTTGCTCAAACTTTGTGTGATTGTACTTCACACCCATAGGCATCATCCACCAAAATTTCACTCGAATTTGAAGCACCACGACGGAGTACTGATTTTTCCCCATTTCGCGCGTGCTGCTGCTTGCTTGCTGCTTGCTGGCTTGCTGCTTGCTTGCTGCTGCTGCTGCTAAACCTGGTAGGTCCACCCTAGACACTAAAAAGGGTTATAAAACCAAGACTGGTTCCACCAGCTCGGTGACCCTAACCCTAATCAAGACTGAATATTGGGACCGAGCTGGTGGGGGAGGGAACATCAGCTATGACTGGTGAGGGACATCAAGAATGATTCACACATTGATGGCCGTTGACAGAGTGGAATCGGCTTGCAAGTGATCCCCTTCACCACAAGGCCCACTTTCAAGGCTTTTTTGGACTTCTGAGGGGCCAAAATGCCCCCAAAATGGGCTCAAAATGGGCTCATTTCACCCGTTGGTGCACCCCAAATGGTCTAGGATGATTGCCGCAAAAATGCGTTTTTGACCCATTTTTGACCCAATTTTGGTCCCAAAACAACCCATTTTCAAGGCATTTTGGGATTTTCGGAGGACCAAAATGGGCCACCACAACCTCAAAACAGTCCAAAAACACTTGTTTTAGCATCACACATGGTCTAGGATCATTTTTGAGAAAAGTCATCTTTTGGCCCCTATTGGACCCTGTTGACCCATTTGGGCACCCACTTGGTTTGGTTTGCGCTAGCAACTTGCCGCAGCCTGGTACGGGCCTAGGTACGGGGGTCTAGGCGTCCGTTTGGGCAATTATGAGGGGTGGAAACCACAAAAAGTGGGGGATTGCGGGTGGATTAGGTGCCCTCGGAATCACGTTTTGAGCCATGTAGCCAAAGATATGGCCTGTTCTTGGTTTGTGGCTGTTGCCAGCCAGTCTACGCAAAATTTGGGGCTTCTAGGGGCCTTTTTGGGCCGTTTCCGGGACATATGGTGGAGTTAGAGGGCCGCAAAGGGCTCGTTGACACGGGAAAGTCAAGCCGCACATAGAGTGTACCCACCCTTTCCCTTCGTTTGGCCGTTGTGAATGGGTTCTAGGGCTGTTTTGGCCCAAAAATGGCTGTTTTTGGCCCTAAATTGCAGTTTTTGAAACTGAGGTCCGCCACTTGCGACAACCGTTCCTGGCCGCCACCGTGGATTTTCTTGCTCAAACTTTGTGTGATTGTACTTCACACCCATAGGCATCATCCACCAAAATTTCACTCGAATTTGAAGCACCACGACGGAGTACTGATTTTTCCCCATTTCGCGCGTGCTGCTGCTTGCTTGCTGCTTGCTGGCTTGCTGCTTGCTTGCTGCTGCTGCTGCTAAACCTGGTAGGTCCACCCTAGACACTAAAAAGGGTTATAAAACCAAGACTGGTTCCACCAGCTCGGTGACCCTAACCCTAATCAAGACTGAATATTGGGACCGAGCTGGTGGGGGAGGGAACATCAGCTATGACTGGTGAGGGACATCAAGAATGATTCACACATTGATGGCCGTTGACAGAGTGGAATCGGCTTGCAAGTGATCCCCTTCACCACAAGGCCCACTTTCAAGGCTTTTTTGGACTTCTGAGGGGCCAAAATGCCCCCAAAATGGGCTCAAAATGGGCTCATTTCACCCGTTGGTGCACCCCAAATGGTCTAGGATGATTGCCGCAAAAATGCGTTTTTGACCCATTTTTGACCCAATTTTGGTCCCAAAACAACCCATTTTCAAGGCATTTTGGGATTTTCGGAGGACCAAAATGGGCCACCACAACCTCAAAACAGTCCAAAAACACTTGTTTTAGCATCACACATGGTCTAGGATCATTTTTGAGAAAAGTCATCTTTTGGCCCCTATTGGACCCTGTTGACCCATTTGGGCACCCACTTGGTTTGGTTTGCGCTAGCAACGTGCCGCAGCCTGGTACGGGCCTAGGTACGGGGGTCTAGGCGTCCGTTTGGGCAATTATGAGGGGTGGAAACCACAAAAAGTGGGGGATTGCGGGTGGATTAGGTGCCCTCGGAATCACGTTTTGAGCCATGTAGCCAAAGATATGGCCTGTTCTTGGTTTGTGGCTGTTGCCAGCCAGTCTACGCAAAATTTGGGGCTTCTAGGGGCCTTTTTGGGCCGTTTCCGGGACATATGGTGGAGTTAGAGGGCCGCAAAGGGCTCGTTGACACGGGAAAGTCAAGCCGCACATAGAGTGTACCCACCCTTTCCCTTCGTTTGGCCGTTGTGAATGGGTTCTAGGGCTGTTTTGGCCCAAAAATGGCTGTTTTTGGCCCTAAATTGCAGTTTTTGAAACTGAGGTCCGCCACTTGCGACAACCGTTCCTGGCCGCCACCGTGGATTTTCTTGCTCAAACTTTGTGTGATTGTACTTCACACCCATAGGCATCATCCACCAAAATTTCACTCGAATTTGAAGCACCACGACGGAGTACTGATTTTCCCCCATTTCGCGCGTGCTGCTGCTTGCTTGCTGCTTGCTTGCTTGTTGCTTGCTTGCTGCTGCTGCTGCTAAACCTGGTAGGTCCACCCTAGACACTAAAAAGGGTTATAAAACCAAGACTGGTTCCACCAGCTCGGTGACCCTAACCCTAATCAAGACTGAATATTGGGACCGAGCTGGTGGGGGAGGGAACATCAGCTATGACTGGTGAGGGACATCAAGAATGATTCACACATTGATGGCCGTTGACAGAGTGGAATCGGCTTGCAAGTGATCCCCTTCACCACAAGGCCCACTTTCAAGGCTTTTTTGGACTTCTGAGGGGCCAAAATGCCCCCAAAATGGGCTCAAAATGGGCTCATTTCACCCGTTGGTGCACCCCAAATGGTCTAGGATGATTGCTGCAAAAATGCGTTTTTGACCCATTTTTGACCCATTTTTGGTCCCAAAACAACCCATTTTCAAGGCATTTTGGGATTTTCGGCGGACCAAAATGGGCCACCACAACCTCAAAACAGTCCAAAAACACTTGTTTTTAGCATCACACATGGTCTAGGATCATTTTTGAGAAAAGTCATCTTTTGGCCCCTATTGGACCGTGTTGACCCATTTGGGCACCCACTTGGTTTGGTTTGCGCTAGCAACTTGCCGCAGCCTGGTACGGGCCTAGGTACGGGGGTCTAGGCGTCCGTTTGGGCAATTATGAGGGGTGGAAACCACAAAAAGTGGGGGATTGCGGGTGGATTAGGTGCCCTCGGAATCACGTTTTGAGCCATGTAGCCAAAGATATGGCCTGTTCTTGGTTTGTGGCTGTTGCCAGCCAGTCTACGCAAAATTTGGGGCTTCTGGGGGCCTTTTTGGGCCGTTTCTGGGACATATGGTGGAGTTAGAGGGCCGCAAAGGGCTCGTTGACACGGGAAAGTCAAGCCGCACATAGAGTGTACCCACCCTTTCCCTTCGTTTGGCCGTTGTGAATGGGTTCTAGGGCTGTTTTGGCCCAAAAATGGCTGTTTTTGGCCCTAAATTGCAGTTTTTGAAACTGAGGTCCGCCACTTGCGACAACCGTTCCTGGCCGCCACCGTGGATTTTCTTGCTCAAACTTTGCGTGATTGTACTTCACACCCATAGGCATCATCCACCAAAATTTCACTCGAATTTGAAGCACCACGACGGAGTACTGATTTTTCCCCATTTCGCGCGTGCTGCTGCTTGCTTGCTGCTTGCTGGCTTGCTGCTTGCTTGCTGCTGCTGCTGCTAAACCTGGTAGGTCCACCCTAGACACTAAAAAGGGTTATAAAACCAAGACTGGTTCCACCAGCTCGGTGACCCTAACCCTAATCAAGACTGAATATTGGGACCGAGCTGGTGGGGGAGGGAACATCAGCTATGACTGGTGAGGGACATCAAGAATGATTCACACATTGATGGCCGTTGACAGAGTGGAATCGGCTTGCAAGTGATCCCCTTCACCACAAGGCCCACTTTCAAGGCTTTTTTGGACTTCTGAGGGGCCAAAATGCCCCCAAAATGGGCTCAAAATGGGCTCATTTCACCCGTTGGTGCACCCCAAATGGTCTAGGATGATTGCTGCAAAAATGCGTTTTTGACCCATTTTTGACCCAATTTTGGTCCCAAAACAACCCATTTTCAAGGCATTTTGGGATTTTCGGAGGACCAAAATGGGCCACCACAACCTCAAAACAGTCCAAAAACACTTGTTTTAGCATCACACATGGTCTAGGATCATTTTTGAGAAAAGTCATCTTTTGGCCCCTATTGGACCGTGTTGACCCATTTGGGCACCCACTTGGTTTGGTTTGCGCTAGCAACTTGCCGCAGCCTGGTACGGGCCTAGGTACAGGGGTCTAGGCGTCCGTTTGGGCAATTATGAGGGGTGGAAACCACAAAAAGTGGGGGATTGCGGGTGGATTAGGTGCCCTCGGAATCACGCTTTGAGCCATGTAGCCAAAGATATGGCCTGTTCTTGGTTTGTGGCTGTTGCCAGCCAGTCTACGCAAAATTTGGGGCTTCTGGGGGCCTTTTTGGGCTGTTTCTGGGACATATGGTGGAGTTAGAGGGCCGCAAAGGGCTCGTTGACACGGGAAAGTCAAGCCGCACATAGAGTGTACCCACCCTTTCCCTTCGTTTGGCCGTTGTGAATGGGTTCTAGGGCTGTTTTGGCCCAAAAATGGCTGTTTTTGGCCCTAAATTGCAGTTTTTGAAACTGAGGTCCGCCACTTGCGACAACCGTTCCTGGCCGCCACCGTGGATTTTCTTGCTCAAACTTTGTGTGATTGTACTTCACACCCATAGGCATCATCCACCAAAATTTCACTCGAATTTGAAGCACCACGACGGAGTACTGATTTTCCCCCATTTCGCGCGTGCTGCTGCTTGCTTGCTGCTTGCTGGCTTGTTGCTTGCTTGCTGCTGCTGCTGCTAAACCTGGTAGGTCCACCCTAGACACTAAAAAGGGTTATAAAACCAAGACTGGTTCCACCAGCTCGGTGACCCTAACCCTAACCCTAACCAAGGCAGTGACGAAGATGCTGCTCAACTGCCCACGTGCTATTCTCGAGGCCCCATCCGCCACCCGTCATTTTTGGCACGAGTCGAGCAATCATGACCCATGTCCGCTCTCATTGCCTAAAAGTCACTACCCAGGGTCCGATTGGGGTCACTGCCTGTGGTTCGAACGGGATTAATGGGAAGAGCACTTTCATGGGTGTACTGCAGCGCCTCCACAAACCCTGGTTTACGACCTGACCACTGCCCTGGCCAAGGGTGACCCCAAGTGATTTGTGCTGCCCATTACTTGGTGGGCAGTGCCTCCCTTCAACCGCGTTGCGAGCCCTCGGAGACTCCCCTCTCAATCCGCCCCATCCGTCCTCCCGCCCCCCCCCACAGCCCACAGAGCATTTGGGCAGGCCATGCTCTCAATGCTGAGTGTCTCGGTTTTTTCGCCTCATCCGCAGGTCAACGCCGTCAGTGGGGAAGCCCAGCGAAACGTTTTTTTTGACCGCATGGATGTATATTGCAAAGACCTGGATCTCAAGAAGCCCATCCAGATAGACGTAGTGTGCTCGGGCCTGCTCGGGTCCGAACACCTCGGATCCTGTTGGCTGGGCATCGAGAAATTTCGACAGCGCGAGCGGTACGACGGGGCCGTCCTGGAGCTCTTCGACAAGCACGGGGGCACTGGCAAGTACGGGCACCTCAAACTGCATGCCACACGGGTGCGGTACGAGTACGAACCGTACGAGAAGTCCAGTTAGCGCGCCCTGCTGAAGGGGACACGAAGGGGATTATTCCACGACCAGTCCAATTGCCGTTGGGTTCCCCCAACTGCCCCAGACTGGCTGGCTCTCTAACCTGCAGTAACCACCCTGATTAACCTTCTTCTCAGCTACAGCAACCGCTTTCAACCGTTTACCTCATCCAGCACGCTCATGCGGCGTAATTGAAGCCCGATATCGATATGGCTCTCTCTTTCAGGCAGCTTTTCAAGTGCAGGGAGTGCTCCCAGTGATCGAGGCGCTGGCTGTCTGTTGTGTGTCTCATGATATTCACGCGTGCCGCTGATGCTGCAACGTCAGTTTTACCAACCTTTGGCAATTTTCCTTTCCAGCGTTCTGTCCGTTTTGCTCTCTGGCGTGCTGTTATTTTGCTCCTGTTGCATCGCTCAGCACGTGCATGGGTCATTCTCTGGGTATTTCACCTGAATATCTGTTCGAGAGCTCGGACTCGGAGCGCTTGGTCGCATGGTATGCGGATCAATTCAGGTCAGGTCGGGCGGTAGACAAAGACAGCAAGAGCTTCATGCTTTCGGACCTCCACTGGGGGCGTCTGTGTTCCTCCGGACGGTTATCCCCCTCCCCCCCTTGTCCTTCCCCAGGGGGGGCTGGGGGACTGTCACTTGCTCAACCCAAAAATTTTCGTTGCAGCTCACTGTGTTGTTGTGGCAAAACCACCACCCAAGAGTGCTGCCCAAAGCATTCCAGTGGAAAGTGGTGAGCATATGCAAGAGTTCAAGGTCAAGTGGAGCAGGACCAAGAAAATGTACACCGAGCCGGTCAAGGAGTACGTCTCCGTACATTGGCAGCATTTGAACGTATCTTATGCTGAATTCTTTCGTTTTACGCTGCAATTTCTGGGCCTGCAAATGTGCATGTACGGTGGTAGTGCAGTTCCCCAGGGGGGGGGGGGTCATTTGGTGACCGTCCCCCAAGGGGGTGGTAGGGGACGGTGTTCCCTGGGGTGGGGAAGGACAAGGGGTGGGGGGGTACGTCCTGGATTGATGCCCCCCCTCCCCCTCCTGCTCACCTTCTTTAGGACTCATCCCCCTTGTTTCTGTCCTTTGAAGTCGAAGCGTGTGAGCTGGTGTATTCCTTGTTGCAAATGAAAAGGGGGCGAAGGTTGCAGCAGCCGATTGAATGGTACAAAGTTGGGATGGGTTGGCTGCATCGGAGGGTTCTTGAGCGAGTGTTTGATGTAGCGAACATGAATGGCACAAGAACAAAGTCCAGAACGCGTCAGAAAGTTGTCCGTACAAATGTGTGCAACTGACAAGACAGAAAATGCGACTGTTACAGGTTGCAGGTTTCAAGTGGTTCGGGTGTGGCCTGTTTATGATGAATGGTCATGTCCACAGGGACATTGTCCTGAGGATCCATGGGGATCGCTGATCCTGTCTTCACCCAATAGTCTGGAGTTGCTTTGTACCTCGCCGGTGCTGGTCTCAGCTGTGCAAACCTTCTGACTGCTGTCTCTTCAGACATTGAGGTACCCCCCCCTACCCCCTTCCCATATGACCTTTTGCACCGTTTCTGCTAGCTCATGAGCTGGCGGGAACAAAAAGCAAGGTATGATGCTCCCCTCCCCAAGGGCACACATACCCTTTTGGTGCCTTCTTGGTCTTACCGGGGGGTGAGAGTCCAGTCCGATTTCGCTTTTTCACTCTTCTTCCCCCACTTCCCTGACCCCACTCACGCCACTGTCGACCCTTCTCACGCACTCCACTCACAGCCCCGAGGCGGTCAAAGGGGGTGAGTGTGGGCTGGAGGGGCTCGGTAGTCCCCAAAGCTCTTCCGACCCACTCACACATCTTTTCGCGCCATAGCGGGCGCAGGTCATATCTTTCATTCTTGAATGCAACTGGCCGCCTCAGTTTCCGCGGTATCCCAGCGGACTGTTGGGGTCATATCGTCAGGATCTCCTGAGAAACCCCGCCCCCCCTGCACTGCTGCACTAACATGGGCTTGTGAAAACGCGGCGACCCCGAGTTTCCGCACTGTTGGGCTTTTTTTGGAACCATTGTTTTGCGGTTCCAATACGAAGAGATTGTGGTTTGTGGCTTTGTGCAGGCTGCAGGAGCGGTCAATCTGGGTGTCAAAGTGTTGGTGTAGCTGCAGTTTCATGTGCTCTCGAGTTCTGGTGTGTATGCTGGGTTGTGGGGCACCCTTTTACTGCCAGGGCGCCTGTGACAAGCTTGTGACAAGGCGGAGGTGGACAATCGAGGAATTGTTCAACCCTTGGGTCATCTGTGTGCGTAAAAAGTTAAAAGACGCTGAATCCTTGACAAAAGGCATCGTGGATGAGAGTTTTGTTCCCAAAGGTAAGAAACCCAGGCCTGCCCCTACGTCAGCCCCTAAGCCAGCTCCAAAGAGCAAGCATGTCCAGCTCTTCAAGATGAGGCACAAGGTGGGCAACTGGTTTTGAGGGTAGGGTTGGCTTATGTCTGCAACGAGTGTTCCGTGGCATGTGGCACGTGCAAACACGGGCTTGTCCAAACACCGCGATCCCGTGTTTCCGCACTTTTACTGAACCTGACCCGTGTTAGTGCAAGGGGTGGTGGGGGCGGGGTACTGGGGTGGGTAAAGGGTAGGACACTGGGGTGGGCACAGAGGGGGGGGGGGGGGGCTGTCCAGGCAGTTGGATGGTCTTGTCTGCTTCACTGACACCCGGTACCCATACATGCACCAGCATCAGCACCAGCTCCAGTACCGGCACCAGCAGCATAGCACATAGCAGGGCCATCTGCCGACGGTATGCAACCTTCACGTCACCCTTTCGGCCCTTGTTTCCCACCCGCTTAGTGCTGTCCGTGCTGCCCGCCTCAATTCTGTTGGGGAGGATTGTCGACCCCCGCCCCTGAACAAGGCCGTTGGCGACCAGGAATGCATTTGTGAGAGCCACATTCTGCATCACACCTGCTGCGCCGCTTCACTCAAGCCACACTGCACTCGACACACGAGCGTCCACGGCCCGTACGAACCCTCCGCTATCGCCTCGTATCCGGTGCACACAGTTCGGCCTCACTCAGTCCCTTGCGACCTCTGCAGGGAATAGGAATTGCCACAGGAATGAGGGTCAATGGAGGCCCAACATTGAGGGAAATGATTAGAAGATCATGATGGGAACTACGGTTTCGTTGCGATCGATTCCAGAAGGGGGTGGAGGGCCTTCAGGGAGCCATGAAGCCGCGACCAATGCACAGAAGGATGACTGTGTGTGCGTTTTGCAGGGGCGGGCAGCCCTTGTCTGAGTCTCTTCTGGAACACCGGCATTGGCTGCCTGCTGCTGTGAGGTGGGTCCGCGTGTGGAGGCAATATCATGGAAGACGCCGAAGTGCCCACCTGGCACGCCCCGGTGTTTCGATGCCCCCAAAGGCACCGTCTGCCATTTGGTGCCTTTCTACGGACTCCCTCCAGCCACTCCTGCCGTTGTCTCCTCATGCCGCACGCGATCCCCTGCCGCCGGCAAACCATTTTGCACAGGGAGTTCCGTCTGGAGCCATGGTCATTCAGTCCGCAACGGTTTGTGCCATGCTCCGGCTCTTGCCGAGCTGTGCAACCTGCGACACCCTCTCCGGGGATTTCTCACAAGACGCCAAGGCGCTTTTTACACCGGCTTTGGGGGAACGGAGGATGGGTGTATCCACACGGGCACGTGGGGAAGCGGGTTTCCACACCCGGTGCAACTACAAGCGCCATTTTCAAGTCAGGGTCGACGTGTCCGCTGGGAATACAAACGGCGTGGACGGATCCTGCAGAAGATTGACCTTGTTGAACACGCCACCCCCCGCAACCTTCAAGAACAGGGTCTCTCAGAGGCACATCACTGTTACACATTGGTTTCTGAGTCTGGCGTCCTCCACGGTGCCTTCATTCAAAGGTGGGGTGGGGGGGATGTGTCAAGTGCAGGTCGCGTTCATCGCCCTGCATTGGGCAGACCTGTATTGCGACGGGATCTGGGTTGACATCTGGACGCTTTTCATGGGAAGTCCCACGCACTGTAAACTGGGCGCATGCCGTGTGCGCTTTGTGCACATTTTTGTAGCGCACTGCACTGCACGGAAGGGGGGGGGGTCCAGATCGTTGTTGGTGTCTTGTACGTCCAATTCACGTATTTCTACCCCATGGTGGATCATGGGATATGCTTCTTCGCTCTTTGTGAGGGGAGAGCCTTGGGGAAACCAGTAGCGGCGGGGGTTGTGCAGCCCCGTTTCCTCCCCCGCTTTGTGTCATGTGGAAGGCCCCGTCACAGCAAGGTTCATTGCCACAAGAAGATGGGAAGGATGCAACCCATTAGCGCTCCAAGCTCACAGTGCCGGAGGGGCAGCCAAAGTGGGGCAATGGGCTCGATGGTTTGTGCTTACACTGGGGACAGGGGTTGTCTCACATTGACAAACTCCCTGGAGGGACAAGAATGTTCACCAAAAGCCCAAAAGTTCCCTTAGATTCTCCGAAAGTTTCAGAAAGCGTGTGTTGTGCGCGCGTTGTGTAGGAGCTCCTGCTGTGGCCTGTTGACTCCTCCTCGCTCTGGGGTCCCTGTGAGTGGTGCCCTGCTATGGCACGACGCCCGGAGGTTGCATGCTATACTCGGGTGTGGTCACCAGATGGAACACCGTCTGCTGCGCACGTCCGAGACATTGACAGCAAGTTCGGTCATTGCACGCCAGGGGAAGGCACAGCAGAGAAGGGCCAGCGAGTTCCTGGAGCTGGCCAAGTTGAACAAGGGGGCGGGGGGGGGGGGTCACATCTGGGGTTCCATGCCGCGGTGTTTGCCGAGACTGTGCGCACGGATGTTCCACTTGCGATGTCATTTTCATTAGCCCAGCACAACCCATTTTCGCCAGGCCACAAGGCTGTTGTCCGGAGGGACTCTACCTCCAGCCCTTTGGACCCTGGGGCTATCAACGCTCTTGCATTCGCGACCGCTTGGCCCCAAACGCCCTGTCCCAGCGCCGCCTTTGCCAGCACCGCCCTTTCTCTCCGCACCACTTAGTGGCGCGATGCACCATGACCAGCTCCGCAAGGCCACTATCCTTCATTTGCCTCCCAAGTACAGACCGTCTTTGGGGGCGTACCGTGCGCTGTGCGCGCGCTGTGCGAATAGGCCATTCTCCACCACGGGTATGCAGTTTTTTGGGTGTAGGATTGCCGCAGGGTACTATTGCCATTGTGTATCCTTGTAGCATCAACCCTCCCCCTTCTTGCGTGTATGTACCTTTGCAAACGGGCACCCTGAGGCCGGTATATGGTGATACATTCTCAGGGTGTCTGCCGCGGGGCATCATCTTTTGCTCTCATTTCTCAGACCCTCTATTGCATTCACCATGGACTTTAATGTTGGAGATAGGGTGTGCTACACTCGCTCCAATGGGGTGCGAGTTCCTGCCACAGTGGTGGGGTTTGCGCCCGACGGATTAGTCCACTTGGAGTATTTTCGAGACGCGGTGAAGGTGGTGAATCGGCAGTGCAAAGTTGAGTCCATCTCCTTTGCCATCCCGAGTGCCGACTCACCGCCCCCTCATTCCCCGTATTTTGTGACCCATTTCACTGATGCCATGCCAATCAGTTCTATTGGTGGTGCTCTTTCCGATATACTATTCAACCCCAAGTATGCAGGTTGTGTGTGGAAGATTACCGTGGCCGTGGACCACTTGGGTAACATTGTGTGGATATGCCTTGTCCTACCCGGCACTAGTGCTGATGTTAAGATATGGGACACCGTAATAACTGGCGCTGTGCGCGCGCTGTGCGAAAACGCCCCCTTTGTATTGTGTCGGCAAGAGGTCCTGAGACAGAAGGCTCATGCAGCGAAATGCCCTTCAGCCGTCCCCATCCCTCGGTCACTGTGCCCCCGCCGTTGGCTGCTCGGTACCCACGGCACAGTCCGCTGGGCTTTCCCAGACATCTGCCTAAGGAAGCCCCTAGTCAAAAGCCGAATGAGGGGCGCCAGCCTTTAACCCCAAGAGGACTCTGAAATGCATGGCCCGTCACCGGGCGGCGAGGAACGCCGGCAGAATCTGCCTGGTGCTATCGGGCCCCGGAGATTGACAGAACCCCAGTCGTATCTACCCGTCAACTGCCCAGGCCCCTTTTCAACCCCCAGTTTTGGTGGTGTCCCCTTTCGAGGGAACGACTTGAAGGGAGGTGGGCAAGGCGGACACCATCCTTTACAATCCCTCTCAAACGCGTTGGTAACCGCTGAAACCCACTGCGTCGCTACTCCGCAGTCACCGCTTTTCTAATCCCTAGACTGCCCCTCAGCCACGTGACAATTGCGGTCGCGTTCAGAGCCTTGCAGGGGCAGACCGGTATCGGGGCAGGGACGGCGGTCCCACGGTTTTCGTGGAGAGCCCCAAGCACCGTGCGCACCCGTGCGGCGTGTGGTAACCTATGGTTGAGCGGCGACCGGCCGCACTCAGTCAATGACCAGTGGCGCCTGGTTGGGGTGTGCAGGCATCTCTCCGTATCGCCACAGCTCCAAGCCATGCCCGCTCTTGCATAGTGAGACGCAGTACATTGCATGGCAAGGGTACGTGTCATTTGATCTGGGTGTGTCTGCGTCCCCCTTGCCCTTGTGCCGGCACAGCCTTGTCGAAGCATGGGGATCACATGTTTGTGGGCTCGGTGTCGACGGGAGAGGGGCTGCGTCATGCCCGTGAAGAGTTGTAGGTGCTCAGAACAGCATTGTGCCTGAGACTGCAGCCCAGTTCTGTGACTTTTCATGTGGTTTTTCAGGGAACGTTGTCGCAATGGTGCCGAGGCCCCCCAAAAACCGCTTGCCTGTTGGGCGCGCATAAGCACGGCATTGTCTGAGCACGGGATCCGTCTGACGGTCGTTTTCCTTGACCTCGGCTGTAATTGCGCAAGGGGGAGAGGGGGTACGTGCGGGAACTTATCGCTGTGTGCACAATGCCATGTTTCGACCCCTGAATTTTCTTGTGCCGCATCCTCAGGGTCGTTGGTGGGGCTGCGCATGCTCTGCAGTGCTCCATCGGCGCAATACAGCCGGGCGCGTGACGCCTGCAGCATGGAAGGATGTGCGCCGGAAAACTTTTGAGCTGTGTTACACGGTCTCCAAGAGTGGATCCTGCGCTTAGACAAGGCTGCACTTGCGCGGCACATAGGCACAAGCGGCGTTGGAAGACTCAGGCCCCATTACAACAACATTCCCTGAAAATCACATCAGGGAAACAGAAATGGGTGGCAGTCTCCAGCACAATATTGGTATGACCAGGGGAATGCCATGCACGCAGTGCGCACGCAGTGCCCACGCAGTGCGCACGCAGTGCAAAGTTTTGTAGGTCGGTAACTACCTGAACCCTAGTTTTGGCCCTTTTGCGGAGGTTTGTTGTTCAATAGTAGGATTTTTCAAGCTTCTTATGCATTCAGGATATGACAAACTTGAATTGTCATTCATTATCACCTATTTTCACCCATTTGTACCCATTTTCACCCCCTCCCTTTTTTTTGCATGTTCCTCGTTGTAGATGGATGGTGGATTATGTGGACTCCCACACGCTAACCTTGACCCCAAAGATGTGGCTTGGTGGATTGATCAGTGCTCTGTTGGGCGCTCCAAGGCGCCTTGGGAAGTATATTCACAACTCCATAAACATGTCAACCTCATTGGTGTTGATTGTGTTATAGCGGAGGAATTCTGCATGAAGTATGGCGCGGAAGGTTTGTTGTCCCAGGAGGAGGGATCAACGTGGTCCTTCGCGAATGCACGGACAGTTCTTTGATTATGAACTAGGTAATCACGATGGCGCTTACAAGGGTTACAGTGGTTGCAACTGCATAGTGGTACTCTACAACACTAAATGAGATGTTCACAGGTACATCAAAGTACCGGGTTGGTAGTGGTTCAATGTGTGTCCTGTTGGCTTTGTTGCTTTGCAGTGTTATACGGAGGTGGCATGGGGTGGGTTTCACTGCAATGTGCACGCAGTGCGCACGCAGTGCGCACGCAGTGCAAACACTTTGCCCAGAGACCCTTCACGGGCATGACCAGCCCTTGTTTCCCACAACTAGCTCACAAAACATGCTGTCTGCATGCCGGCTCTCGTTCTTGACCATTGTCACTGTGGGTGGAAAAGCGATGGTGGAACAATTCCATGTTAGTGCAAGGGGGTGCAAACACACTGGCACACTGTCTACAGAAGGAGGGAACAACCCGATTCAAAATGCTTTGCACAGCAGACGCTGCCATGTGTTTGTTTGTCCGTTTGGACTTAGCTTTGCACCTGATCATCCACTGTGCCAGAGAATCAGTCCCTAGGACGTCTGCAGTGACAGTGTGGCTCCTCCAGCACCAACCTACTTGGCTCTACTACCCCTGCAGCAAGCCAAATGCTTTGCGTACCATGTCGAAGATATAGGAGGAGGAGAAGAACCAGCAATGCTGTTTGTGGTCCTCCAGCCCTTCATCTCGAGGACCTCCCAATTTATGTCCCACGCGATCCCAATTGGTATTTCCCCCCAAAAAGTCCAACGTCTAAAACCCAAACCCAACTAGGGATGATTCTGTTGCACACTAGCAAGGGTTCTTGGGGTGTTGGTGCCCAGGGCAGTGCCTGTTTGTCTCCTTGGCGGATGTGCAGCACATAATTGAAGTCTCACATGCGCGGTTTGACAACAAAATGTTTCACAAAGGGGGCGCCTTAAGTGCAGTGCAACAATTTGGGCATCTGGCCGTACTAGAGACCCATACTTTGAGATACTAGGGGCATCATTGTTGCCCCTAGCGTAGGTTTTGATGCTTTTTCCACATTGGGGATTCGGCATTTTTGGATTTTCACCCAATTTCACCCATTTCCACCCCTTTTCACGCTTTTTTGCTCACCTCCACCACATCCACTCTCTTCTAGGTTGAGTTATCCCCGCTAAGGCAAGGGTGAGGTAGCCAATTCTGATTTTGTCCCCCTTTGCTTGGGGACCCCCGAGAATGCAGGGGTGATGTAGCATTTCTGCCCTCTTTTGGGCCCCCAAGAAGGCAGGGGTGAGGCAGCCACTTCTGATTTTGTCCCCTTTTTGTTTGGGGACCCCCAAGAATGCAAGGGTGGCGTAGCATTTCTGCCCTCTTTTGGGCCCCGAGAAGGCAAGGTTGAGGCAGCCACTTCTGATTTTGTCCCCCTTTGTTTGGGGATCCCCGAGAATGTAGGGGTGACATAGCATTTCCGCCCTCTTTTGGGCCCCCGAGAGGGCAGATCCTTGAGATGTTGCTCCATATACATGAGAAAAGCACTGGAGCTCACCCACTTGACCCCCAAAAAGATGGTGTTCAATGGTGGATTAAGCATTGTGCCGGATCTCAGTCCTTAAGGACATAAATCAGTTATATGGGTATCGATGCCTACTCTGCCGAGGAGTTTTGGCTAAAGTATGGGCATGATGAGATCTTTCCACGCAACATTTGTTCCACTTCTTTTTCTTCTTGAAGCACACTCCCCCTCATAGGTGTCCTCATCTCCTCTCTGGAGCAATGGGGTGCTTTGAGGACGCTTGGTGGGCAAGTGTGCATTGTGTTTGTTCTTACTTGAATGGTGTTGTCGCTAAAATTCGATTGGCAAAAAGATTATCGGAGTGGAACCACGTCCCACACTTTCCGTGTTTTGTCACACATTGCGTGGGCAGCATGCCCATCGCTTCCATAGGAGGCATCCTTTGTGATGTCCTCTTCAATCCAAAACATGCCGGTTGTGTATATAAAGCAACAGTTGCCATCAATAGCTTTGGGAACATCGGTTGGATTTGCCGAAAAGGAGCAAGGGCCATTGTATGGATTATGGGATTGGCTCCATGGATGGTGCATACAAGGGGCGCCTCCATGCGGCATGGCCATTTATCGGTCGAAAGACGTTGACCGAGCGCCAAAAGGAATACAACGATGTGCATGGTTTCTACAGGACACGTATTGAGCACTTGTTTGCATGAATGTGGCATTGGGGCATTGTGAGGAACATATGGAGGGGATCCGGTACCGAGTTGCATGAGTACGTGCGTGTACTCTTGCATTTGCGGCAGTTTTTGATTCGAAGACAAGTACGGTACCCTCCATATGTTAATATAAGCAAAGCAACAGGCAAATCACGGAAGAGAACTCATCAGGTACGATCCTGAAACACGTGAAATCAGTAGAAAGCGTGCTCTGTGACAAACACAAATTCTCCAGCTATGTAAGCAACTAAAATCGTATGCAACAGATAACGAATTTCGTTCTCTCATTCCACCTGTTAATCAATGTAACCAATACTCAAAATCGACACAACTAAAAAATCATCAAGACTCAACATGACAGCGTGTATATGCGCGCGCATGCACCACCGCGTAAGGCAAGCGGTTCAATGAGCGAAATAAAATGAGCGAAATAAAATGGAGAGTGAGAATGCAAATTGAGGCAAATCACAGCCACTGTCATTGACCCACCCACCCCCCGACAGTGGCCCATGCGTGTCAAAATATAAGAGACAGAAAAAGAAAAAGTTATCCCCACCTTAAGAAGTTACCATATTCGTACATCACCATCAAATCAGAAGGGCCAACCGGGATCTGATTTTCCTTGCAGAAGTTCAGGACTCGGGTTCGCCAGTGTCTCCGAGGGACATCCTTATAACCTAACTCAGCCACGATCAGGACAACGTTTTCATAAATATCACCATGGGACCATGACCTATGGGAACACGTACCTGCACATGTATACGGACCGCACCTACGCAGAAGGACAATGATGATGAGGATGTTGTGGGTGATGATAGGGATGTACGTGCCCTTTGTTGCACCAATTCTGACCCTAAAAAGATGTCCATGTGTGACAAGTGTGAACTGCAATATTGTACGGATTGCATTGACACATACACACACACGTGACAATGTGACATTTCTTCAATTCTGCAATTGTGTCATGTTGTGCACACAAGTTGCGTATTCTCAATTTGTACTTAGTTGACAATGGAACACAAAGACGGTTGTGTGTTGTTGAGGGTGGCGACCAATGCGTTGTTCATGGATTTTCTAGTTGCGCATGATGGGTGTTATGTGCGAGGAAGGTAGTTTGCAACTTTCTTGAGCTAGGGCAGTTTGGGTCACCTAATTCTAGGGACGTTTCCAAGGGGTGTGCCCGGGGGCTCTTCGGGGGGAACCTAGTCTAAAAGTAGCGTGCACTGCGCGCGCGCGTAGTGCAAGAGTTCCCCCAAAAAGCAAGCTAATCCTCACGTCTTTCCAAACCAAAACCCAAACACACGTGGCTCTCGGCAAAGGAGGTCAAATGGGAGGATTAATGGGATTCAGTGGTCAAAGAGTTGGCTGTGTTTAGGGAGGAGGGGTGGTCGGAAGCATGTACTGATGGCTCAGCCAAGCAGGTGAAGGGCTGGTGTACGGAGTTTGGTTTGGGGAGAGCATGGCATGCAATAGCATACTGGCACCAATTCATGAAGGCACAATGTGGTGTCACAGCGAGCACACGTCGGGTGGGCAAGTGGGTCGAAAAGATAAAAGCGGGAACAACACGATGTAGAATACGTGGAGGACACCATAGCGTGCCCGCGAGAGTACAAGTTGCTTTGAGCAGGTCATTTGTCTCCAATCCCTGCAGGTAATGTGTAAATTTGCCTGATTTTCCTGAATTGCTCCTCATTCTCGACCAGGACACGGTTTGGTATCCTTGCGAGATACGTTTACGTGTCTTTTGACCTAATTTTGTTTCCTTTGGTTGTTTTCCATGTCTCATTCTTGTACATTCTGGTGTCATTTACCCTGATTCAGTCTCAATCCATTGGATTGTGAGCAGATCTGGACAGATTTTGCTACTAGGAGGCGCGTTTTTCGGCTTTTCGCCACACTCACGCCTTCGTTGACACCGTAACACACCCCAGTGTGTTCGTGGAGGGGGAGTGTAAGTGCGGCTACCCTCAATCCACGCAGATCTGAGGTCAATTCAGGTCAATGCACCCCCATTCAGCCAGATTCAGCTCATTTCCGTACATTTACAAATGGGGGGGGCTCCCAAATTTTTACCCGAACAATTCCTGTATATTATGGACACGCCGGATTCAATTCTGGTGTCCGTTGCGGCTGAGATGGTCGCGTTCCGATGATTTGTTGGGATCGCCGGCGCGGGTGCGCAAATCAAATCAGCCAAATATTTTTTCACAATCGGATTTTTTATAAATTATACAGGAAGAATCATCCGGAATTATATCTATCATATTATCCGCCTACATTTTCTTGTAGACTGGGATTTTTTGCAAGTTCATATCTTCATCTTCATTGACCTCACTGTCGTGCTTGTACCTCATAGACCCCAAGGGCAAGGCCTCAGCACCGACCCCTCCATACCGCCAGGACGCAAAGAAGGGATACCTGCCCTCCGTTCCCTTTCCCCATGCCGGCCTTGAGCCCTCTGGCTACGCTCCGCGGAGCTTTCTCAAAGGGAATGACTTGGAGGGAGGGCTGCAGCTGATCCTGTTGTGTATGTGAGGACCATCGGCGTTGCGTTGCTGCATTGGCAGACCTTCAACAGCAGCCTGCCATGATTGTGCTATGGTGAGGACTTTGGCGAAGGCATGCTCAGTCCACTGGGGTCCATGAAGGATCGACACACTTCGGCTGTCACACCCAGCGACGTCGAATATTTCTTTGTCCACATCTGCCCTGCGAGAATTAACAGACGCTTGCTGGTTAGTGGTTTGTCCTCCGACATCGAAACCGAGATCCAACAGCGCTTGCACTCGTATGTTATTGACGACCGCCTGGGAATTCGGTATTGTCCTGGAAAGCCGGGTACGTCGACCATGGAGAGACACTGGGAGGCTGACCCAGATTTTCTGTCCGACCCTTACAGCGAGCCGGATGTGGACACATATGGACCTGTGTTCACCGATGTTTTGCGTACATTACTGAGGCAGCCCGAGATCTTCTCACCTTCCGTAATACGATTGATGGACAACAAGGTTCCTCTGCGGTCTGATGCGCAGCGCACGAACATTCTAGACACAATCTGGTGAAGCAGGTCACAACCCTACCCTGGCATTTTACCCCTAAGGGAGCATTATTTGGCCCTATATATGGGATATATGTGGGATAGGGTATATCATATTCCATTTCCTTGTTAGGAACATAGGATGTGGGATAGATAAGGCAATCTTGGATGTTTAGTAGTTATATCAATTAGTGGATGATACGGTGGATTTCTCATATGTGCATATCAGGTATTTCATTGGCTATGTATACCATATCTGCTTGCAGGATACTATTCAGTCAACACTATCGTTATGTCTTCGGTGCCAAGCAATGTTGCTGCCCATGCCACTGCGACCTCTGCTCCTGACCACCCGGTCTGGTTTCATGGTAGCAGAGGCGAAAATTTTTCGTCTCTGTTGGGCAATTGGCATCGCGGAAAGCGATCGGTCCAAGACATCGTGGACCAAATCCAAGTTAAAATCTCTTCCCCGGGAGGGATAGCTGAGGGTGTCCAGGTCCCCACTCTCAGGACCTCTCGGCCCTGACCCCATCGACCGGGCAGGGGCCACAAAAACAGGCCAAGCCCCAAGTGGCTACGAATCCTAAGTTTCTGAAATCCCCGAATGTTCCCATCGGGGCCCCCCATCCTCGAAATCGAGCTGGTGTACCTGGGATGGTTGGGGGGGAAATAGACGGCCACCCTCAGGGAGCGATAAGAGGACCACAATCGCCTATTATGGGCTCGGGAACCGTTACTAGCGCCGAGAATCGGGCAGTAATCGACCAATCTACTGGGGTGATTGAGCGTACGAACGCTGCGCCCTCACTCGCTGCCGACTGGGGTACGGTGGCTTCGCCAATGGGGCCTATCGTGGTCGACTCTGGCACTCCTCCGTCGCTAGGGGGGTTGCCAGAGCCTCAGGTCAGAAAAAACCTGTTTGCGGCAGGGCCCATCAGCCCCATTGTTGACCAACTCGACGCTGAAAACCGTCGAGTCCTCGCGCTCACGCCTGATCCCCATGGCCATCTGGGTCCGGCTCGAGAGGCCGTGGCCCTGATCCAGCAAGCCCTGTCGGGGACTAGGGAGAACCCCACTGTGGTGGAATCGTCGCCCACTCCAATGAGTGGATCGCGGCGGTTTCCCTCTCTGGTGGAGGAATCTCCTGCCTTGGGAGCGTATCCCAATCCCCCGAGCGGATCCAGGCTAAATCCTACGATCATCGAGGAATCCCCCACGCAAATCGAGGAGGATGAGTGTGACCAGTGGTTCCCCCTGGCGGTGGAGCAGGGGAACGACGATGAGGAGGAGGAGATTGGAGTGTTGGAACGTCATGAACTCCATCATTCCCCTCTTTCCGTTGCCTCGTCGCCTGCACCTCCTGAACCTATGTCAGGGACCAGGGATCGCCCCATGCTTGTGGAAGAATCCCCGGCCCCCCACTACATCACGGTGGAGGACTCTCCGGCCCCTCGGTTCATTGCTGTGGAAGAGTCCCCGGTGCCTATGAGCGGCGTCAAAAACCGCCCGTGTCTCGTCGTGGAATCTCCGGAGCCTACGGAGGACCGGGCCGGTACTACATCTCCAGTGCCTATGAGTGGCACGAAAGATCGTCCATCCCTAGTGGATGATTCTCCGGCAATGCCGAAGGTCAACAATCTGTGCTGGGGGGGAGGAAATCCGGTGGAGGGAGGTTCAGCAACCCTCCCAATAAACTTGGTCTCTCCCCCCACAAATACATCTCCTACGGAGGACCCCCAACTGCCCAATTGGGGGGGGGATCCAGAGGTTGCAACGGGATCGGACCCTGTTTTTGCTTCCCATCCGAGAACTCGATCACCTATGGTGGTTCATGAGTCACCACGGTATATTGTGGTGGACGATTCCCCACTCCCACCGCCGCGACCGAATACTGTTGGTCATGTTCCCCCTCCGCCGTCACCCCGCCACCGCCAGGTGGCTTACATCGAGCACGTGCAAGGAATCCCGCACCTGGTTCGGCCATCCAGTGGTGGGGGTTCTGGGGGGGGACATCCCTCTAGTGGGGGGGCGCCAGCGCCTGTTGCTGCGCGCCCCACACCCCCGTCTCGCCCTGCGGGGGGGCCCTCTGGTCCCTCCGTGGCAGGGGGGGCTGCTGGGGGGGGCGGTGGTGGGTCATCCCCTCTTCGTGGAGGGGGGGGTCCATCCTTTCGACATTCTGGGGGCCCCACTCCTACACGGGGGGAGGAAGACCTACAGCACACCTGTGAAGCGGTACCCAGAACCCCATGGCCAGGTTACAGCATACAACCGGTCTCCGGTCCACTAACCCCATGCACGGCGTGTTCCGTGCCGTGAAGCCCCGCATCGGCAACCGATGCACCGCCAGCGGAGATTTGTATATCAGAATGTCAGGAATCAACAGGGTTTTATTCTCATAATGTTTCCGTCAATTTTTACGCTTCCGTTCTGATATTCACTATTTTGACTGCTGGCGGTTGGATCGCGACTTTACCGTAACCGCCAGTTTAACTGTTTATAATGGAAATTATAACGCAATCCGTCACGAAGGCTCCAAAGCCTTCAGGAACTGCATGGACGCTTCCGCAATTTTCATAATTAATACTCGCAACCTTAATCCGAATTTTTCAGGATGTCGAAATCGGATTTTCGACTTCGACATCCCCGCACTTGATTTGACCTCTTTCGAGTGGACCTACGTGCTTCCCCATGCACGAATCAACTTCCCTTTTATCCTGCCCTCCATTTGTCTTAAAGATATGGGCAAAACAAAGTTGATTCGTGAGGCCACTTGTGAAGGTCATATCTCGTGTTGTTTGCGAGGAATTACGATAAGGAAACGTGGGATGTATTCACAATACTCCCAACGTAATTTAGGAAGCTTTATATGCCTTGCGTTCCCACACGTGCGCGCTAGTGTAGTGGATCATGGTCAAGAGGGTAGAGTTTGCGTTATAACTCTTTGGCCATGATATTGCGTGTGTTAAGATAACTTTCGAGCGTAGCGCGCAAGTGTTGGTGTTGCATAGGAACTCTCCTTGAGTTCCTATGAGCGATTGACACAAAGTTATGCCCTTGGAGGGGCATGACATATCGTGGTGGGAGCTACCTTTTTGGGCAATATGGAGTATGTGCCTTGTGTTGTGTTGCGTGCCCATTTGGCGGGTCTATCGCGCCAAGCCAAACCCGCCAATGGACCTCATAGTGTGCAAGCCCCTTCTCCATACTCCCCACGGTCAATTGCAAGCCTAACCTTCGTGAAGGGAAGCTTGTGTGGTGATCCCGAAGCGATGCGTTGGGAGCAAGGTGTGTATTTTGCAATTTTCCATATTTTCATGTGCCCACTTGGGAAGTAGCGCTCGTAACCTTTCAAGGCGCCCCAAGTGGAGCACATATGTGGGATCGAAGGTCATTGGTGTCAAGTCATTGTGTTTAGAAGGATTAGTTGATTGCACGATCCAAGCCAAAGATATTATAATATAATTGTGCACCTTTCAATGCACTTTTGTGTGTCTTTGTGCCAATTTTGCCGTTTTTGGCTCGTCATGATGTCAAGTGGCGACCGCATATCTCAACGTTGCGCTCAATTGACATCATGACCCAAGTATGTTATGAGGGTACATACTTCGGTCCCCAACATATCTTGAACCCGGCGAATAACTCCTCTTAGGCTTGGCATACCGTGGCCGCCATGTTGGCGATTTGGGACTATCCCAAATCATGGGCTCACTTGGCGACCCTGCCATTCCCAATACCGGAGGAGTTGGGCGACGCCCAAAAGATATGTTGGACCAATATGACTTGATACCAATCCTATGGCACACTCCGGTCCGAGTCGGGCATATGCCTCATTTGCCCCAACCATGAGTGTGCGCATTTTTGGCCATTTTGAGCAATTTTCCACTTTTGCTGCCCGCCGTGCCCCATGTTCTAACCCTCGTGCACGCCGGACGCATGGACCAATGGACCATATATGACATGGGTGTTATGGGTAATGGTCCCCATGGTCCACACACCACGTGGGCGAAGCGGAGCCACCTTCGTTAAGGCGCTAGCCCAAAGTGAGTGTGGGCAATTTTGCAATTTTGACATTTGTGGACCCAATTGGGATCGTCACCACGCCGAGTGACATGGAGATCTTTGAGAGCCAAGGGCATGGGAGTCTTCGTTGGACTCCCGGTGGATCGTGTATGGAATGGCGGATCCGATCTCCAAGCCGGCGTGGAGATATACTATTGGGAGCACACCGGATTTTGGCTCATTTCAAGCAGCCAAAATGACCCAATTTTGGGACCCCAATTTCCCCCTTCCGTGTGGTCAATTGGCGGCCCCATTTCTCTAGGCCCATAGGGAGCCCGGGCCTAAATCCAAGTTGTACACTCAGATATAAGTCCTAGGTCCTGCCTCCTACCCTGTGTGCCATTGGCCTTACCTTGGCCGGGCGAGCCACGCGTGGGAATGACGCCGATTTTGGTGATTTGGGCATCATGACCCCACTTGACGAATCCGTGTTGCCCTGATGCCGGGACCTCAGAGGGAACCAGGTTGGGTGAGGGCTCCAGGGAGTTCGTACTCGAAGGGCATAGGGTCAGTTGCCTCGTCCCTACCTCTGGCGGGTCCGGACGAGGGGTCAATTTTGGGGATTTTTGAGTTAATTTCAGTATGGGCTGAAACAGCCCATTTTCAGCTACCAACTCCTGGGTGATAATGGCGGGGCCATATCTCTGGCTCAGAGGGGAGTTGGGACCTGCCATTAAGGGAGCATAGGGAGCCACTGTCGGTTGGCCTTGGAGCGCCTTGGTTCCCAGGAACTCGCCTGTGGCTGGGCGGGACACCCCCCCTATTGGCAGGGTTTCAGGGTCCGGACTGAGCAGGGCATGGGTTGTGTTTGAGCCCCCGCCCCCATCAGCCACTGAGAGGGTCGGACCTGGGATTGGGATATGAGTTGGGACTGAGTGTCTATGGTCCTGTGATGCCCTTACCCCAGTCCAGTCTTAACCCCATGTGTACATATCCTGATGTGTTGCTGTACATACTTTCGTTCTCTCTTTGCAGAGTGGCAAGGATTCTGTGGGGGGCCGGCCACGGGACGCTGCGGTGGACACACGCAAGTGAGCAGGCAGGCAAAGCACTACGCTCACAAGGGCATCAATGCGTTGTCATGTGACAAAGCGTTTCAGAATCCTTGCCACTCTGCAAAGAGGGAACGAAAGTATGTACAGCAACACATCAGGATATGTACACATGGGGTTAAGACTGGACTGGGGTAAGGGCATCACAGGACCATAGACACTCAGTCCCAACTCATATCCCAATCCCAGGTCCGACCCTCTCAGTGGCTGATGGGGGCGGGGGCTCAAACACAACCCATGCCCTGCTCAGTCCGGACCCTGAAACCCTGCCAATAGGGGGGGTGTCCCGCCCAGCCACAGGCGAGTTCCTGGGAACCAAGGCGCTCCAAGGCCAATCCACAGTGGCTCCCTATGCTCCCTCAATGGCAGGTCCCAACTCCTCTCTGAGCCAGAGATATGGCCCCGCCATTATCACCCAGGAGTTGGTAGCTGAAAATGGGCTGTTTCAGCCCATACTGAAATTAACTCAAAAATCCCCAAAATTGACCCCTCGTCCGGACCCGCCAGAGGTAGGGACGAGGCAACTGACCCTATGCCCTTCGAGTACGAACTCCCTGGAGCCCTCACCCAGCCTGGTTCCCTCTGAGGTCCCGGCATCAGGGCAACACGGATTCGTCAAGTGGGGTCATGATGCCCAAATCACCAAAATCGGCGTCATTCCCACGCGTGGCTCGCCCGGCCAAGGTAAGGCCAATGGCACACAGGGTAGGAGGCAGGACCTAGGACTTATATCTGAGTGTACAACTTGGATTTAGGCCCGGGCTCCCTATGGGCCTAGAGAAATGGGGCCGCCAATTGACCACACGGAAGGGGGAAATTGGGGTCCCAAAATTGGGTCATTTTGGCTGCTTGAAATGAGCCAAAATCCGGTGTGCTCCCAATAGTATATCTCCACGCCGGCTTGGAGATCGGATCCGCCATTCCATACACGATCCACCGGGAGTCCAACGAAGACTCCCATGCCCTTGGCTCTCAAAGATCTCCATGTCACTCGGCGTGGTGACGATCCCAATTGGGTCCACAAATGTCAAAATTGCAAAATTGCCCACACTCACTTTGGGCTAGCGCCTTAACGAAGGTGGCTCCGCTTCGCCCACGTGGTGTGTGGACCATGGGGACCATTACCCATAACACCCATGTCATATATGGTCCATTGGTCCATGCGTCCGGCGTGCACGAGGGTTAGAACATGGGGCACGGCGGGCAGCAAAAGTGGAAAATTGCTCAAAATGGCCAAAAATGCGCACACTCATGGTTGGGGCAAATGAGGCATATGCCCGACTCGGACCGGAGTGTGCCATAGGATTGGTATCAAGTCATATTGGTCCAACATATCTTTTGGGCGTCGCCCAACTCCTCCGGTATTGGGAATGGCAGGGTCGCCAAGTGAGCCCATGATTTGGGATAGTCCCAAATCGCCAACATGGCGGCCACGGTATGCCAAGCCTAGGAGGAGTTATTCGCCGGGTCCAAGATATGTTGGGGACCGAAGTATGTACCCTCATAACATACTTGGGTCATGATGTCAATTGAGCGCAACGTTGAGATATGCGGTCGCCACTTGACATCATGACGAGCCAAAAACGGCAAAATTGGCACAAAGACACACAAAAGTGCATTGAAAGGTGCACAATTATATTATAATATCTTTGGCTTGGATCGTGCAATCAACTAATCCTTCTAAACACAATGACTTGACACCAATGACCTTCGATCCCACATATGTGCTCCACTTGGGGCGCCTTGAAAGGTTACGAGCGCTACTTCCCAAGTGGGCACATGAAAATATGGAAAATTGCAAAATACACACCTTGCTCCCAACGCATCGCTTCGGGATCACCACACAAGCTTCCCTTCACGAAGGTTAGGCTTGCAATTGACCGTAGGGAGTATGGAGAAGGGGCTTGCACACTATGAGGTCCATTGGCGGGTTTGGCTTGGCGCGATAGACCCGCCAAATGGGCACGCAACACAACACAAGGCACATACTCCATATTGCCCAAAAAGGTAGCTCCCACCACGATATGTCATGCCCCTCCAAGGGCATAACTTTGTGTCAATCGCTCATAGGAACTCAAGGAGAGTTCCTATGCAACACCAACACTTGCGCGCTACGCTCGAAAGTTATCTTAACACACGCAATATCATGGCCAAAGAGTTATAACGCAAACTCTACCCTCTTGACCATGATCCACTACACTAGCGCGCACGTGTGGGAACGCAAGGCATATAAAGCTTCCTAAATTACGTTGGGAGTATTGTGAATACATCCCACGTTTCCTTATCGTAATTCCTCGCAAGCAACACGAGATATGACCTTCACAAGTGGCCTCACGAATCAACTTTGTTTTGCCCATATCTTTAAGACAAATGGAGGGCAGGATAAAAGGGAAGTTGATTCGTGCATGGGGAAGCACGTAGGTCCACTCGAAAGAGGTCAAATCAAGTGCGGGGATGTCGAAGTCGAAAATCCGATTTCGACATCCTGAAAAATTCGGATTAAGGTTGCGAGTATTAATTATGAAAATTGCGGAAGCGTCCATGCAGTTCCTGAAGGCTTTGGAGCCTTCGTGACGGATTGCGTTAAAATTTCCATTATAAACAGTTAAACTGGCGGTTACGGTAAAGTCGCGATCCAACCGCCAGCAGTCAAAATAGTGAATATCAGAACGGAAGCGTAAAAATTGACGGAAACATTATGAGAATAAAACCCTGTTGATTCCTGACATTCTGATATACAAATCTCCGCTGGCGGTGCATCGGTTGCCGATGCGGGGCTTCACGGCACGGAACACGCCGTGCATGGGGTTAGTGGACCGGAGACCGGTTGTATGCTGTAACCTGGCCATGGGGTTCTGGGTACCGCTTCACCCCCCTCCTTAGAGCAAACCCTGGGGGGGGCTCGATAACACCCACGCATGGCAGCGGGTACCCAGGACCACTTCCTGAAAGGGGGGGGGGTGTCACATCCTCACTTCAGTAAGTCACAGTGAGATAGGTAGCACATGGTAGCACATGGTAGCACATGTATAGTATCAAGTATCAAGTCCCGGGTCCTGGCGGCGATTGTTCGGCATCCAAAGGACCCGTTAACCCATACCAGGCGCACCGGGTGCCGGCTGCTACGGTCACCACCACAGTGGCAGTGGCATACACGGCCAACATAGGCGACACACGACGACCGAGGTGGTCCCACAAGTCGAGAGCGACCACAAAGATCCATCAGGCTACCCCAAGCTTCCCAAGGCCCGCCGACTGGGGAGAGTCCCCACGGGTCCTTCCTCGGGCGCACCATGTCCATATCCATACGACGCGAGTCCAGAGTGCCATAGTCGAACTCCTTACGAACCCCAGATCGTAAGGGAACTCCTCCTGAAGGGATCGGGCATCAAGGCCGTCTTTTCCCTCGCCCTACTGCCACGAAGGCCATACATGAGGGAGTCCTCATGCAGTGTGGGCGGAGGCGTCGACTCCTCAAACCACCAGTTTCCCAGGCAGACTGACCGAGGTCAGGAGCACCGGAGGCCGCCATCCGAATGCAATTGCGTCTGCGAATCGGTAGGCTCATACTGGGACTGACAGTGGCGGACCGCTGGGAGTGTAGTCAGGCAACTGGGCTTCCCGCCTGGCGCCATCAGGATCTCCACACATCACAGCGAATAGGGCAACACGGTATCACGAGCACTCAAACAGTAGAATCTGTAATCAAGTACTGGTCCAGGCTGGACCAGGCTGTAAGAACATGTACATGGCGACTCAAGGCGCCTCTGTATCCCGATTCGTGGTGAAAAACAGTCCATCCCTCAGCGATGGGCTGATGAAACTTAACATACAGATGCACATATCCTGGAGGGCAGAAAAACAAGCAACAATCTGGGTAAATAGGCGTGTAAACACGCTCTGGACAGAGCGCCAAACCACGCCACGGTCAGGATAAGGCAATGCAGGAGGGTGGACAGGAAAACGCCTGAGTTCAGGCCATATATAGTCTGCAGACACACGTCGACTGGTCTGGATTCCGCAAGTGCCATGGAACCAGACCACACACTCAAAAATCGCAATGCCGATGACAGCGGCATCCGTTGCGCAACGTCGTATGGGCTTCAAGGCCCCAAGAGCTCAGAAAAATGAAGGTCAGTCGCCCTACCTGGTTTCCCAAGGATTCAGCAGGTGGGGAGTGACGAATAGAATTGAAAGAGGGGGGCCATCCTCCTCTGGATGCAGCAGGGGGGGTATATGGCCACTCTGTCACCGAAAGATGGAAGAGAGCAAGCAAGTAAGGGACGTTTCGTCGGCCTCACAAGCGCTCATGACACATCAGGGGAGAGCTCAGGGCACTGATCAGGCGCCCCTGGCTGCAATCGCCCGGGTGAGTGCTGCCAAGTCCGAAACGTGGATCTTGGTCTTGTGCTTGCGGATGTACTCCATGAAGGGAGTATTGACCCGCGGCACGAACGAGGAGACGGGTTCCCAGGTGTCGTGGGACGGCCCATAGCCTCGCCAACGAACCTTGAACTCCAGACCTCCGGGTGCCGAGGCCTTCGGACGCTGAGCCAGGATCTTCTCGACTGTATAGTCGTCCTGCTCAGCATAGTCGTCGTCCGAATCGGCCTCATGTGCGGCATAGCTCAGGGACACATGCTGGCCACGGAGGTCGGGTTCCCGCACACGGAGCTGACTCTCGTGGCGCTCCCGGAACTGTCCGTGACCCACCTTGATGCGGTATGTGTCCTCACCAATCCTGCGGACCACCTCGCCGGGTGTGAACCAGGTCTTGGTGCGGTGGGTGCCCATGGGGCGGGGTCTGATCACCCACACCGGGTCTCCCACCCTGAACTTCTGCGCTGTTGAGCTCGGGGCGGACTTCTGACGCTCAGCATGCTCCTTCTCAAGCTGCTGGCGGATGTCCCGCGCCGTTTGCTCTTGCCGCGCGAAGAACTCCTTGGCATCCATAGCCATGCCATCACCAGACAAGGGAAGTCCCCTACCCAGGGGATCCCTGCCAAACAGAATCTGGTGAGGGGACAAGCCGCCCGGAGTGGGGGTGTCATGATGGGCCTTCAGAGCAGGCCACATCTCCTCAAACCAGTTCCGACGTGGATTGGTGATGTGGATCTTGCGCAGCTTCTCGAACAGCTGCCGTCCAGCCACTTCAGCACGGCCGTTAGACCGGCTGAGATAGGCGACGCTCTTGGCATGACGTATCCCCATGAGGGAACACATAGCCTTGAACCAGCCACCAGTAAACTGGGGCCCTCGGTCACTGCAAATGGTGCGGGGGATGTCAAAGACGGTCAGCCAATGACGAATCATCATGACTGCCACTTCTCTGGCAAGCAACCCCTTTTTGCGTGCCGGAACGGCTACAACGTAGCCGCTGTGGCGGTCCACACAGAGAACCACACAGTCAAAGGTCTCCTTGCCAATGTGCACTTCGGGCATGGAGAAGACGTCCATGGCCACGCTGTCCATGGGCTGGTCAGGAACCGGGGTCCATTGGGGTTCCCCCTTGACGTTCCGGTTATCGGGATTGCAGGCCTGACAGACCGAGCAACCCTTCCTGACCTTCTTGATGGCGGTGTAGAGAACGATATGGTCGATCTCGAACCGACGCTGCATGTCAAGGGCTTGCTTCTTGACCCCTGGGTGCAGCATGTGGTGGTGCGAAGCTTCACACAGCTCGAGCACCCGGGACTCTGGGACTAGCAGCTTACCATTCCGGTAGAGCTTGCCATCTTCCTCAGTCAGCCCCTTTGGCCACTTCTGCCCGTCATCAGGGTCGGTCACAGCCCTATACTCGGCCGCAAAGGCCTCAGACTTGGCGTAGTCGTCGGTCCAGTCGTCCTGGAGGCAAGACTCCGGGAAGAGGTGCTTGTCGGACTCGGCTCCCTCGGGGGCGAGTACTCTGACCGCTCTGCTCACCCTCGTTGCGAGGGGGGCATCCGCGGCCATGACGACGAAGCATTTAGCACCCTCCTCCTCCATCAGGCGCTCCATTTCAATGATCCTCTTGGCTTCAGCGGTCTCAGCCTCATCGCCATGGGCAGAGATATCCTGCATGCCCTTGCTGGCGGGATAGGCCCACCTACTGAGACAGTCCGCCACGGTGTTATCCTTTCCAGGAATATAAACAACCGTGAGGTCGAACTTGGCCAAGGTCTCATGCCATCGTGCCCGTCGGGAGGCGGGACCTGAGGGGGTGTCCACGTGCTCCTTGTGCCAGGACTGCAGACTCTGATGGTCGGTGCAGACGGTGACGGGATGGAGGGCTATGTACCCAGCCCATTTCCTGAGAGCCATGACGATGGCATGCGCCTCCTTTTCACGGGGCGTCCACGTCCGTCTCTGGCCTTCCGCCAGGACTCGGCTCCAGAAGGCCACGGGCACGTGCCTCCCATCGTCAAGCACTTGCTCCAACACAGCGCCAATGGCGTAGACGGAAGCGTCGGTGCGCAGGACGAACCCTCGGTCGGGATCCACGAGGTGCAGACCCACTGCGGATAGCAGCGCCTGCTTCATCCCCTCAAAGGCACGGTCAGACTCTTCAGTCCAGACCAGAGCCTTCTTGGACCCCTTCTTGGTCTCCTCTCGGTTGCCCTTGAGCATGGTCGTCATGGGGGCTGCATACTCGGCATACATCTTGATATACCCCGAGTAGTAGTTGCAGAACCCCAGATACGCCCGTAGCTCAGAGACCGTCTTGGGCTTTTCCCAGTGCTCAATCGCAGCCACCTTGCCAGGTATGGGCTTTCGCTGCCCGTTCCCGACTACGTGGCCAGCGAAGACCACCTCGCTTACCGCAATGGTGGCCTTGTCACTGCTGCCCGTGAGTTTGTGCCGAACCAGAAGGTCGAGCACTCGAGTGACGTCCCTTTCATGTGCCTCCAGGAGCTCCTCGTAGCTCATGCTGGGGTCCCCGGACGCGATGATCACGTCGTCCACGAAGGGGTCCGCACAGTCGCGCACCGGCTCAAGCAGGTTCTCCAGCATCCGCTGAAAAGCCGCATTGCCGTTGGTAACGCCCATGGGCATCACCTTCCACTGGAGAGGTCCAAGTGGGGTGCTCATGGCTGTGCAGGCACGGGACTCTTCGGCGAGAGGCATCTGATGATAACCATGTTTCAGGTCAATCACCGTGAAGATCCTCCGCCGGTGTTGCTTTTGCAGCATGTCCTCAATGAGGGGCAGCGTATAGCTGTCGTGCTGCGTTTGGGCGTTCAGGCCGCGGTAGTCGACCACGAGCCGCCACTCACCGGCAACCTTCTTGGGGACGACGAAGCAGGGAGAGGCCCATTCGGAGTGGCACGGCTCAAGCCAGCCTCTCTGGATGAAGTCACGGAGGATCTTCTCCATGGCCTCTTTCCTCTCGCCCCTCAGGGCAAACTCCCGGTGCCGATACACACGGGGGTCCTGCTTCAGTCGTATCTTGGCCTCGCCATACGGTCCACGCACCGGTGGGGGGAACACAGGTTTTCCGCTGAAGAAGGTCTCGCCATACTTCTGCTTCAGCCTGGCCCTCAACGCCTGGATCTTGGGGCAATCGTCGGACTCCGCCTTGGCTTTTCCGGGCACTTGAACCACGGAGCTTACTTGAGGGGTGGCGACCCCGCTCGCTTTCGGCTCAGGCGGTCTTCCCAGGTGGCCCAAAGGGCCATCTCTGGTCTTGCCTCGGAATAGATCGCCGTAGGTGGGTGGGTTACCCCCGATTGGCTCGTCCTGGTTGGACATGTGGTCCAGTACCCTCCTTACGAAGGTATCTCCATCATAGGAACCAGAGACGATCGAGTCCACTTCCCACCAGGCTTTGTCCTGGCCTTTGCCCTCACGCTGGTTTCCCCAGTCGTGAAAGGGCTGATCCATATACCCCTGAACCAGATCCCACTCCTCTTCAGTGAGGGGCTCTTCCGAATCCGATTCTTCGATGTCAACAGGGGGAACTGCAAAGCATTGCCTCCAAGGCTCCGCTATGATGCGGTTGACACACACGAAGTCCGTGGTGTCGGCCTGATCAAGGCCCCCATCCACATAGTGGAATTCCGTTGGCCATCTCTGGGGTGGCATGGGCTGTCCCTTAGCGTCCTGATAGACACTCTCTCCAGCCGGTAGGAAGACCTTGTTTAAGGTCATGTTGGTCAATGAGGCTACCCAATGTCGGGTACTTTCCTCCTCGGTGCATCCCATAGGAACAACCAGCACTGCCTTGGAGCGGTCCTTGCGAATCTTCGCTATCGCTCTTGGGATGTCCCAACGGGGGCAATGGATCCACATCAATCCCTGATGCGGACCCCAGTGCTTCTTCCACGCGGAGTCCTGGGCGCTCCAGTACTTCTCACACACCCGCAGATGGGCGGAGGTTCCTGAAGAGAACGCATCCAGGGCCAGATCCGAAGCTCCCAGGTCCGCGACCACTCGGTTCGCCACTTCCGGCCTTACGCCGTACTCCTGGTTTGCTGGCCCAGTGGGCTCAGTGTCCAGCGCGGCCACTTCGAGCTGATTGCGTTCGGGGTGGATCCATTGGCATTCCACATGGTGCTCAGGTGACGAAAGCCACGAGAGCTGGTCGTCCTGGTACAGGGTCATGGAGGCCTGGGCCGGGAGAACGCCGGAGTCCGTCTCCATCATGAAGTCGTACCCAACGATCATGTCCCAGTCCATCTCGGCCTCGTAGAAGCTACCGTGCAGGAGGATTTCCTTGCCGAGGTCTGGGCGGCTCAGCTCACGATGGTTCACGAACTGCAGCCCGATGGCCGCTTCCTTCGTGCCTCCCACCATGTACTGGCCGTTCGCCACCTTCAGCCTGACAGGCTTCCGACTGTCGGTCAGACACTCTGGTGGAAGTAGGCCAGCCTTGACCAAGCTGACTTGAGCTCCCGTGTCGACCAACACGTCGAAAACCTTTTTCACTTCCCCGCATAGGGCACGGACCTTAAGATGCAACTGCCGCTCGCGACCGACACGGCGCACGGCGTGCAAACTCAGGATCTCCGGCCGTTCCAGAAGCTCCACAAGCGACTGGTGCAGGTCGTGGACAATGGGCTCAGGCTGCCCATCTGCAGCATCCAGCTGCGGTCCGGGTGATCCTCCGATACTCTCGGATAGATCCTGTAGTACATCAAACACGTTCTTAGTCGAGAAGGACGGACGGGTGCAAGGGTTCGTGCCTTCACTTGCCCTCACCCCGCCTCCGCGACTGGGTGCCAGACCGGGCCTTCCGCCCGCGGCAGTCCCCTTGTGCTTATCGACTCCCGACTGGGATGGTTCGGCGCTTCCCACGTCACCATCCTGCGACCGCCCTAGCTGGGGCCCTTGGCTGCAGGGGCTCCGCTAGGGGGCGTCGGTAGTGGAAGAGGGGGTGTTCTCCTCGGCCTCAACGTCGTTGACGCCCTTCTTCCTTCCCCCTTTCTTACCCTTGTTATTGTCCTTGTCCTTGTTCTGGTCATTCTGGTTGTTCTCCTTGTTCTTGTTATCCGACCTGGGGACCCAGTTCCGCTTGATCTCCTGGATCTCCTTGGCCAACTCGGTTCCCACCGCCGACATCAGCTTGGCCAGCTCGTCCTTGTCCACCTCCATCTTGGCTTCCCGGATACCCGCGGGCGCACGCTTCTTCGACCCGTGCGCCTTCTTGTAAGCCTCCGTGTCGGCCTTGTGGACGGGGCATGTTCGGTGGTCATGGTTGAAGCCTTTCTTCCTCCCATAACACACGAAACAGCCCTGCGGGTGAGCTCGTATGAACTCCCCAAAGGACAGCGGAGGGTCGCCTATGCGGCGAGGGTCCCTCTTCTCCTGCTTCCTCCAACCCTGCTGCAGGGGCTTCCAGTTTCCCGGCTTGCTCCCCGCGCTCAGGTTCCTGGCCACGAAGGCACAAACGGCCACCTCGGCGGGCTCATCGTCGTCGTCATCGTCGACGAGAGTCTCATCGCCGCCGGCTCCCGCTGGGTCCATGGCATCTTCCCCGCCAGGTCCCTCGCCAACGTAGTTGACGTCGCGGTCGCCGGGCCTCAACCCGCGGGTGTGGTGGAGGTTTCGGTACTCCTTGAGTACTTCCTCGCCAACCCACTCCAGGATCTCGTCGCAGCTCATCCGCGCCGGGATGGGCTGCAGACGGATGGTCTGGCCGCTCAACTCACAATCGTCAAGGCGCCACATCGCGGTTTTCTCGCGATCGCCCGAGACGGTGATGAGAAGAGCGTTCCGCAGGGAGTGCCGTTTGACATCCCGGGCCACGTTCTTCTTCGCCCAAGCCACCACGTTCGTATGATACTCTTTGGGGAGCATCATCTTGACCGTGTGGTTGGACTTGGCCCGCTTGGATTCCTCCTTGGTGACCCTCTTGATCCATGCTTCCGGCAGCATGGAGAGCAGGCGAGCCTGCTCGTCACCCTCGTTCCAATCCTCCACGTTGCGGCGGAAGAGGGTGTATTTCCCTCGGAAGTCTCGCCACTCTCGTAGGCGGATCTCCCGTCCATCATGCTCAAGCTTGATGGACTTCCAGCGCTTGGCCGCCACCTGCGGAGCGTCCACCCGCTCCTGCTCGTTGAGCCACTTCTTGGCTTCCTTGAGGGTCTTGATTTTCCCCTCCTTGGTCGCCATGAAGTATAGCTCTCCAAGCACTTCCGGCAGGCGGTCCCCGGTGTGTGGTGCACTACGAAACGTGCATCCAATCTCTGATGGCACAGGTGAAGGACCTGCGATCTCAGAATCTGGAGTTGCAGCGATCCCATCAGGAACTTTCTCAGGCAGTAGCCTCTACCGTGGGCATCAGTCAGTCCTACGGGGACCGGATGACCCAAATCTTGTCTACATTGGCTAAATTTGACGCGGCGGTTCAGGGCTACCGCCGGGATTCTAAGGTGGTGGAGGCTAGCGTGGCAGATCATCTTAAGATGTCCAACGGCAACACGGCTAAGTGCTTTAGCGCAGTGGAGTCGCTCGCTACACGTTACGCCACCGTTGCATCTAGGATCGATGCGTGGGACCACTGGTACTCCACGCCTGCGGAACCCGTTACGGTGGTCCTGCCCCCGCCATCGGCGCCTCCGCCCGTTCCTGATCCTACACCGGCGGCGCCTACGGCGCCCATGGGCGCGCCATCCGGTTCATCCGGTGGTGGGTGTGTCCTTCCTTTCTCCGTCCACCCATCCCACGGTTGCATCTACCATCCGAACGCTTGTCCGGATTCGGGGTGGCCGAGGGGGGGGAAGAACACCACGAACACCCCCACCCCCAAGAACCTACATCGTGGAGGGGAATCGCCGAAAAGCAGAAGGAACGTGCTGTTCCCGAGTGGAGGGCGACGCCTAAGGGCGAAGAACACCCCACGGAGCCTACGGCCCCGTGGGCCAATGAAGAGGAGAACACCTCTTCGTTGAGGAACATTAATCCCCTCACGAAAAATCTTTTCACTTCCCCTGGGAAACCTTCGTACACGCCCTCTCATCCTACGGATACGTGTACAGTCTCTCCAGTGAAGGTTGCACCAAGTGCAAGTGGAGGTGCACCCCCAACCATGGCTCCCCCTGCTTACCACCCGTACCAAATGCCTATGGTGCAAAATAGTTACACCAAAGCGGTGGAGGATAGTGATATGCCTAAACCGCAATTTAAAGGGCAGCTAGAGTGCTACGACGAGTGGGTGGAGAAGCTTCAACAATGGTTGGGGGGGTGTGATCCCATGTACCGAAAGGCCAACGAGGCAAAAATGATTTTGAGTACCTTGCTCCCATGGCTAAAGGCGATCATCAACGCCCGGGTTGCCGAGGCCACCCACCACACACGCACGGCCCCCACCCTCAAAGAGTTGTGGGACTTTTTGGAACAAGGTTTCCACGAGTATGACCCCTCAAGGGCTGATGAAAGGTGGCGAGCCCTCACCCCCAGGGTGGTTAAAGGGCAAGTGACCCTCATCGACCTTGAAGATTTCTATGCTCGTTGGCAACGTTTGTTGCCTCTGAGCAATGAGACTCGTCCCCACGTGATCCGGGAGCAGCTCCTAAGCAAGCTCCCGTGGATCAAGGAGAAGGTCGTCAAGCAAGAGGCTAAGAATAGCCCAGACAGCTATGTGGTGGATTTTAGTGGCCTTGACCCTTCGCCGGGTCGCGCCCTGTTCGAAAAAGAACTCAGGAAATATAGCGCTCAAGCTTGCACTACGGTTCCTGAGATTGTTTCCTATTCGGGGCCGGGGGTGATAGTTGACTGCAAAGACCCGGCTCTCCAGGAGTGGATCTTGAAACTCAACAACACACCTCACAAACACGGCTACACTATGAAAGTGGAGCAACGTAGGCCTCGTTTGAAGCCTGCGGAAATCTACGCCCTTGCCCATAAAAGCGTATCGGAGAGGGAAGCTCTCGAACGCCTCAATAAAGGAGACAAGACGACGGTGACGTACACTCATCGCCCTTCTCACAATAAAACCGCGGTGAATGCGGTTAATGCGGAGGCTACGGCGGACCCTGACACCTCCGAACCCGCTGACACCTCCGTCAACGCCGTGGGTCACTCTAAACCTCCGGCGAAGAAACCCGTCGACCCCGGGGCTAAACCACCACCTACCTTTTGGGTTCCGTGTTCCAAACATTGGAAAACACGTAAACAAACGGAGATGGACATGTCTTGGATTGATTGGGGTGCCACCAATACCACCCCTTGGACGTGTAAGCTTCATTCTCCGTGCAATGACACTCATTGGAACATTGCGGGTAAGTCTAAAGGTGGTAAGCCTAAGGGTGGCGATAAGGGTGGCGGTGGTGATAAGGGTGGTGGTGGTTATAAGGGTGGCGGCGGCAAGGGTGATAAAGGAGGCAAGGGAGCGCCGAACGGGCGCGGACGTTGGTAGGAGTGCCCAGAGGCGCCCCGAAAACCTCGGGCACCCCTGTGACACTACCGTGGCTCTCGTTCCATCGAGAGTCATGAAGGGGCATATAGTGACTAGTGAGATTCAAACCGAACTTTCCGTTCAGGTTGTTTTGCCCAATGGAGAACGCAAGGCCCTCCGTGTTTTGGTGGATTTTGGGTGCCAAGCAGTTGCTTTGGCCAACCCCAATGTTTTTGGAGACCAACTCTCCGAAAAATATGAATCCCCCCAACGGAGGCGCCTACTCCAAGCCGATAATGAGACGCCTTTGCCAGGGGGGGACGAGCAAATAGACGTCAAAGTTCAATTTACGGGGGTTGTGGATGGTAGTGTTTCACTTCCTCGTGTTGCCCAGTATGGCGTCTCCCCGTACCTTGTCCCGAATTTACCTTGGGATATGGTTTTGGGGCACCCATGGGGTTGCGAACATTGTGTGAGCCATTTTGCCCGTTTCAATTGTTTGTACTCTCACCACCCAGTGCACCCCCGTTTTTGGATTGAGGACTTCCGTGAGGCTCCACGAACCGGCAAACCATTTTTGGTGAAACCCATTCATGGTAAGGTGTCCCGTCAGTCCGTGTGGGGCCTAACCGTTCCAGTCATTGGGGCGGTCACCCCTACGCACCCTGCCCCGGCCATTGTGGTTACGCCCCCTGGTGGCGAACCGCCTAACCGTGTTGAGGCCGAGAAACACATATCCTATGCCTTGACCGCTTCCTCCGTGGCCCCCGTACAGGACCGGGCTTGTGCTTTGGAGCTCATTGAATTTGCTCCCGAAGCCCTTGCCCGTGATGTTCTACCTACGCGGCGTGATGGATCAATGTGGACCCAGTCTGACTATGGCCTCACGCCATATTGGGCCGCAAGTGTCAAAAAACAATTTGGCAAAAACCCCGACGTGGACGCCTTCAATAGGGTCCCGGGTATGGCCCAGGCTACCCGTTGGGTTTTGCTGCTTGAAGATTTCTTTTCCACTCCCGCGGACCCCTCCAAATTGTATTGGATGTGCCCTCCCTATCATCGGTTTTCCGATTGTGTTCGGAAAATTCGGCAAGAAAAACTACGAGCCATCGTCGTAGGGCCGCAGTGGACACATAGGGAGTGGTCGAAACCCCTTATGGAAATTACTTTGCAAGGGTACCACCTTCCTGGGCCACAGACTAAAGCCTGTCTCTATCAGAATGACCACCTCACGCCCCTTCCTCAACGGGGTTGGTCCACGGTGGCGCTATACGTGGACGGTGGTATTGCGGAGGAAAATTTGGCGGCCACTAAATGTCATGTGGCCTCCGTTTTGGCACCGGCCGTCTCTAACCCCAACACGGATGGCGAGCCGGGCATGACCTCGGAGGAAGAGTCGGAGGATGAAAGGGTGCCTAACCATTTGGCTTCAGTGCGCACCCTCACGTATCAGGGGACCCATAAAAAACTCCTCGCACCCGTTACTCTTGATCCTACCCCCGAAGATTTGGAGGCACAAGAATGCGTGCGTTCACGCATTGCGAAAATTGAAAGAGAGTTATTGGGTGGGAGGGCCACTACCGTTAAGCGTTACCGAAAACGTAAAGGCGCCACACGATTGTTGGCGGCTTCTCGTGTGGGTGGCGTTGTCACCACCCAAGAGCCTATTGTGTCTCCGGAGGTGGAGCTCATGAGGAGGCGCATCCTCGCGGACTATGAGCGGGATGTTTTTAGTGGGGAGGTTCGTCTCCGTCCGGGCCAGGAACACCCTAAGGTCCGTGGTACGGAGCGGTTTGGGTTTGCTAAACTTGACCTATACCCGAACGCCAAACCCAAGTCCGTGAAACCTATACGGTTGGTGGGGGAGCGTGCCGCTGGGGAGTAGGATGGGCTGATACACCAGCGGGACCGTACGGGCGACCTCCCCAATTTGCAACCTGGAGGTGACCCCCTGCGCTACGGCCCGCCGGTGGCACACCCACCGACAAAGGTAACACGCGAGCTAACCTGAGTGTTTATACACACGCCCCCAAGACACACACGAACACCAAGCAACAACGTTCCGTATCTATACACGTGTTCTATTGTGGATATGCTTACTGTTTGTTGTGTGTACGTGAGTAGTTTGTGGAAGCTCTTGCACGTGCCGTATGTGTGGAGTGCCACCATCACGTGCCCCAAGGCCGCCATCGCGAGACCCACACTCTGTGATACCCTCCGGGCGAGTGTGTGCCCCCGGGCCCTGCCAGTGGGTGTGCGCGCACAAGTGTGTCTTGTGTTTGTCGGTGTGCATCGCTCTATTATGTGTATATATGATATATATACGTAGTATGGCTCCTAGGTGGGGGGTTAGCAGTGAGGTCAGGTTGTTATTACATGGTTATGAGGTTTGTCTATTTAAGTGTGTCTACTCACACCCTCATCCCATCTCCGTACCACCTCCTTTACCCTCTATGTGGTGCATCACGTGTGACACACATGCTAAGTTAGGCATCCACACGGACACGACCCTTGGCTGAGCCGTGCCCGTATCGTACAGTCACAACCGTGACTGGTTCATTCATCCTGGTCCGTTCCACTCGATCATTTGTGTTTGGTGTCTGGTCTGTTTGACAAGTGGGCCTTTGGCTAGGCCTTGTCTCGGTCTTTTACAAGCAAGTAATCCAGCAAGTTTACATCTTACAAGCAAGAGCTCACTCATTACTACAAGCGTTACAGACAAGCACATCAAGAACATCAAGCACATCAAGCCCTCATAAACGATCCAAAGCACGTGGGTGCAAGGTGTGGGCATCGTACCCGTGTTTTGGTTTGTGCCTAAATGATCGTCGGTCATTTACCCTGAGGCCATCGTGACCTCTTTCCTCTACTTAGGCCGGTGTACACGGCTACAAAACCCCAAAGGTAGGTGTCAACCTAGGTCTTGCTTGTTCGGGGGGCGGGTGATAACCAACGTAATAGGCAACCATATAATCCCGTAACTAAAATAATGGCATGCGCACACACACGCTACCATTGGCCACAGGCACACCCGGTTTTGGTGTGTCTCGGACAGAGAGACTCGTGTGTGTTGTGGAAATCCAAGTCCACGCACGGGTCTCTATAAAGAAAAATGCCACGCCCATATCCCAACGCGTTTGGTTGGGTGCTGGGATAGAGGACCCCTCGGGTGTTGTGGAAATCCAAGTCCACTCGTGGGGAACTCTAGAGAAAACATTAATATACATATTCTCTCATAAACATATGCATGTGCACACTCGCCCTTTTCATCACATTGTCTGTTCCCTCTCGTTGCAGGCAGGAATTCCCCCGCGAAATTCATCAAGGACATGAAGAGCACACCCAGCCAGCATGCGGCCCCATGCAATGGCAATGGAGGGTACCCACTCCCAACCCGGGCACGCATAGCGACCGGGGACAAATACCCAGGCGGCAGAGACGGCCCAAATCCGCAACGCCACTCTCTGCCTTTGAAGACTGCACCCACTCATAGATTGACGGGGCAAAGGCACCCATTGCAATTGGTATTAGAATACTTGTATTGTAGAGGACGACCCCTCCCTCTAGGCTTAAGTCCTCGCCGTATGTAGTGGCAATTTTGCACGCCACGAAATTTTTTCCACGTAATGTGCGCCACACGAGTACTTCGTACCTTGTATACCTACCCTCGTGTGGACAAGGGCAAATCGGTGGAAAACCATCAGGCCCAACACAAAAAGGGAAAATGGGTTGTACCCGCCAACCCAACGAAGTTTTCAAGCCTTCGCCATTTTGAGCAAATGATTTAGCTCGTTGGCTTGGGTCACGGGTCAGGGACGGTCGTGGGGTCGTGGTTTCGGTACGGGGCGGCACTCCGAAACCTTGCAAACACCACCATGCGCACAACCCGGTAGAGTCTTCGGGAAGTGCTCGCCACGTTGTTAGCACCCTTGACGGGGGGGGTCATCGTGGGCAGGACTTGTGGCAGTAGTCCTGGTGGTGGTAGGAGTGCTCCAGTAAGACCCAAGGATAGGGGTTTGAATGGCATTAAGACCCCCGAAAGAACACGTCCCACTTCCGCCCCAGGCTATATGCCACGCCACCCCACCAGAAGGACTCTCAAGCCTTTAGCGGTGAGAGAGGTAGACGGTGGGGTAAACCTGCGGTACCCACCGCCCTGCTCCGGTGGGGATTTTTGTAACCGAGGAGCGCGCCGTGCATGCACATCTTCTTTCCTGTCTCCCACCGCTTCTCGCTCTCTCCTCCCTTCCCCAAACAATAATATATCCATATTGGTTAGGGTTTTCTTTTCGTGGCACGCTCATGAGAGCGGTCCACCAAGGCGGGCAAGGATGTCAACGGTTTGGGTGAGATTCTGTTTCTGCAAGTAATCTCTCCAAACTTTGTTGTAGGATGGTAAGAAGGTTTCAACGGGTTCCTCGGTATTCCAATCTTTGGTATAACCCTCCCACCGCACCTTGAAGAGAAGTCTTTCGCGGTAAGTACGGTGACTTAATATGTTCTTGACATTATAGGTCTCCTCCTCAAACTGGGAGGGCACTCGAGCAACCTCCTCCGTGTAAGGGGGCAATCCAGGGGGCAGTCGCGCGATCGCAGCAGAAGAAAAAAAAAATACCACGAAAATGACGCACCGCCAGAAGAAATAAAGCGAAAAATCGTCTTTTCCGACCTCAGAAACCCTCCCAACAATTTTACGCCGCTGTTTGGCGAGGTCGCAAAATTTAGGACACTCACCAAAAAAGACGAACAATAGAGTCGCGACGGCGAAGAAGCTGAGCGCTGCTTGCCCCAAACCACATAGCAAAGTGCGTGCCCTAGGCGCTAGGGACTTGTGCGCGCCCCAAAACAAACCACACATAGACAACAACAACGCCACCGGCCGCCGACAAACAAGTATGTTATATGCCGCGCAACGCTAGAAACCAACGAAACAAGCACAACGCGGTAAGAGGTAGACAAGGAGAGAACAAGTATGTAGCGAACCGCACCACGGTGGAGACATACCACAAGTACACGACCAAGCAATACAAGCCCACTCGCACAGGGAATACGACGACGCCGTAACACGCGACGGAGATCACAACAAAAGAAAAAAGAAGCCGCACAAGTATGTTGCATGTCATGCATGAATAACACACACAAGCAACAACAACGCCACCGGCCACCGAAAAACAAGTATGTTATATGCCATATGTTATATGCATAACGCCGTAACAAACGCAATACAAGGAGGTTACGTGTCAAGCAACGCCAAAGTGCGCCGCCACGAAAAGCGCAACGAAAACCGCACCGGCAAGGAAAACCAACAAGAGGTGACACCGAATGAATGCCTATGCTCACCCCCGCACACATAGGGAAAGAAAGGTATGCCCGTACGTGCCCGCAAGGTCATCACCGCCACGGACGAGCAAAATGGTATGAAGGGACACGACGGGGGAACAAAAAACCAACAAAGGAGAGAAGAACGCGTGAAGGAGGCCACACACCACCGAGGTGAAGTACAACACACAAAAAAGCACACAAACAAAAACTAAACATACACAACGTGCACACGTGGCTAGTTGGATTCAGTATGTTACATGCCATGCTACGCTACGCAACGAACACGAGATAGGAACGGCAACCACGCCAACAAAAGCAAAAGGTGACCACGAGGCGTAACCGAGACGTGCCCACCCCCCACCCGCACGCCCGCTTATGTAGGAGGCGAAAGGGAGCGAAAGGGGACAAAAGGTATGCCGCCGCATGCAAACAAATAGTAGGCAAGCCACACACCGCCACCAAGAACGCAAGTATGTTACCATGTCGTGCCACGCCGCCAACCGCCCGGCCCGCGCCACCAACCGAGACGGGGAAAAAAGAAATGGCCTTCGGCCAGGGAGTGGTTGTCACGCGGGGCTAACGGTCCTGCCCTGCGGTGCAATGCGGGACAACCGTGACAACTGCTCTTACAGCACAACCACCCTTTTTGTTGCGCTGATTAGAACATACACACAAATAGCATAGCGTCGTCGTGTGCCGGATTCCGACAAACACACGTTGCCACGCTACCTTGTGCATGCACCCACGTTCCCTTCCCCTCACAGGTCCCAAGGAGAAGTGTATGCTCGTGTTTGCGTCGTTTGGGCGTTAAAGTAGGGTTGTCTTAGACGCTTAGGCATGTTTTGCGTCGTGCCGTCGTCTCTCATTAGCGAACGCCCGGCCCGCGCCATACACACGTAGGCAAGGCGAGAGGACTAGGACACATTAAGGTAGGGGAGAAAGAAACAAGTATGTTGCATGTCACGCCGCGCGCGCGGAACGGGCAACGAGCAAAGGTAGCGGCCAAAGAGGTGTGTGGAGCCAAGACGAGAGCAAGCAGGAAATAAACCTACGCACACGCCGGTCGCACACGCATGTCGCATGACGTACCAGCCAGCTCAAGGTGCCGTGTCGCGACAAAACCGCCGCCGCCGCACGCCCGTTTACACCCTCTCTCTACGCAGGTTCAAAGAAGAAAGCCCAACGAGAGAGCATGGCGAGCCGGCAAGGAAAAAGACCGAGACACGCAACAAAGCGGAGGCAGGGAAAAAGTGCATGTCAGGGAGAAGGGTAGAGGAAAGGGTAAAGAGCAACAAAGCCACGAAAGAAACAAGGGGTAGCCGGCGGCCGAGTAAGGGGCGCGCACAGGGGAGGGGACACAGCAGGCACACGGCCAGCACAACACCGCGACGAGACACCAGAGAGGGGAGCACCAGAGGAACAAGGGAAGAGCGGCACCACGCACCACGACACGCACGGCACAGACACCACACACACCGCACACACCGAAAGAGCCCCGGCAGCCCGCCCAGCAGTGGGCGGGCAGTCGGGGGAGGGACAGCGCCTGAACTCAGACGCCCCTCACAATGGTGGAAGGCATCCCCCCCGGGGACGCCCTTCCGCCACCCCCACAGCGAGCAACGCCGGCCCGCAAGGGCGCACGCTGTGGGGCCGGTGCTGGGTCCCCACGCCCGCATCGAACGCACCCGGGACACACGGGTCGCGGAACCCAGGCTGCCCGCTCCAGAGGACGGACGGCCGGGGGAGGGACAGCGCCTGACACCAGGCGCCCCTCACAACGGTGGCAGGCCACCCTTCCCCGGGGACGGCCCCCCACCACCCCCGCGGCACGCAGCCCCCACAGGGCATGCAGGCCAAGGGGACAGTGTTGGGCCCCCACACCCAGACACCCGCGCCCACAGCACGTGGGTGGCGGACCCCAACAGCCCGCCCAATGGGCGGGAAGTCGGGGGAGGGACAGCGCCTGACCTCAGACGCCCCTCACAATGGTGGAAGGCAACCCCCCAGGGGACGCCCTTCCGCCACCCCCACAGCGAGCAACGCCAGCCCGCAAGGGCGCACGCTGTGGGGCCAATGCTGGGTCCCCACGCCCGCACCGACCGCATCCGGGACACACGGGACACGGGACCCTGGCTGCCCGCTCCAGAGGACGGGCGGCCGGGGGAGGGACAGCGCCTGACACCAGGCGCCCCTCACAACGGTGGAAAGCACCCCCCCCGGGGGCGCCCTTCCGCCACCCTCAGAGCGAGCAACGCCGGCCCGCAAGGGCGCACGCTGTGGAGCCGATGCTGGGTCCCCACGCCCGCACCGACCGCACCCGGGACACCCGGGACGCGGAACCCTGGCTGCCCGCTCCAGAGGACGGGCGGCCGGGGGAGGGACGGCGCCTGACACCAGGCGCCCCTCACAACGGTGGCAGGCCACCCCCCCCGGGGACGGCCCCCCACCAATCCCGCGGCATGCAGCCCCCACAGGGCACGCAGGCCAAGGGGACAGTGTTGGGCCCCCACACCCACACACCCGCGCCCGCAGCACATGGGTGGCGGACCCCAACAGCCCGCCCAGTGGGCGGGTAGTCGGGGGAGGGACAGCGCCTGACCTCAGACGCCCCTCACAATGGTGGAAGGCACCCCCCCCAGGGGACGCCCTTCCGCCACCCCCACAGCGAGCAACGCCGGCCCGCAAGGGCGCACGCTGTGGGGCCGGTGCTGGGACCCCACGCCCGCACCGACCGCACCCGGGACACACGGGACGCGGAACCCTGGCTGCCTGCTCCAGAGGACGGGCGGCTGGGGGAGGGACAGCGCCTGACACCAGGCGCCCCTCACAACGGTGGCGGGCCACCCCCCCCAGGGATGGCCCCCCACCACCCCCGCGGCACGCAGCCCCCACAGGGCATGCAGGCCAAGGGAACGGTGCTGGGCCCCACACCCACACACCCGCGCCCACAGCACATGGGTGGCGGACCCCAACAGCCCGCCCAATGGGCGGGCAATCGGGGGAGGGACAGCGCCTGACCTCAGACGCCCCTCACAACGGCGGAAGGCACCCCCCCCGGGGACGCCCCTCCGCCACACCCACAGCGCGCAACGCCGGCCCGCAAGGGCGCACGCTGTGGGGCAGGTGCTGGGTCCCCATGCCCGCACCGACCGCACCCGGGACACACGGGCCGCGGAACCCTAGCTGCCCGCTCCAGAGGACGGGCGGCCGAGGGAGGGACAGCGCCTGACACCAGGCGCCCCTCGCAACGGTGGCAGGCCAGCCCCCCGGGGACGGCTCCCGACCACCCCCGCGGCATGCAGCCCCCGCAGGACATGCAGGCCGAGGGGACAGTGTTGGGCCCCCACACCCACACACCCGCGCCCACAGCACGTGGGTGGCGGACCCCAACAGCCCGCCCAGCGGGCGGGCCGTCGGGGGAGGGACGGCGCCTGGCCTCAGACGCCCCCCGCAATGGTGGAAGGCACCCCCCCCGGGGACGCCCTCCCGCCACCCCCACAGCGAGCAACGCAAGGGGGCACGCTGTGGGGCCGGTGCTGGGTCCCCACACCCGCACCGACCGCACCCGGGACACACGGGTCGCGGAACCCTGGCTGCCCGCTCCAGAGGACGGGCAGTCGGGGTAGGGACAGCGCCTGACCTCAGACGCCCCTCACCATGGTGGAAGGCGCCCCCTCTCGGGGACCTTCTTCCGCCACCCTCCACAGCGAGCAACGCCGGCCCGCAAGGGCACACGCTGTGGAGCCGGTGCAGGGCCCCCACGCCCGCACCGACCGCGCCCGGGACACCTGGGTCACCGAACCCTGGCTGCCCGCTCCAGAGGACGGGCGGCCGGGAGAGGGACAGCGCCTAACACCAGACGCCCCTCGCAATGCTGGAAAGCGCCCCCCCCGGGGACGCCCATCCGCCACCCCCACAACGAGCAACGCACCAACGCACCAACGCACCAGCCACGGGACATCCGCACCCCGGCCCCTGCTCTTAGGCACAGCGACGCAACAATGGCGGAACACGTGGCCCCACGCAAGACACGCCCCCGATCTCCGACGCTGGACGAAGCACACGAGGTCATCAGGGCGCTGGGACTCAGAGACGGCGAAGGAGACCCCCCACAAGGGGACGCGGGCACGGACTCCGACCTGGAAGCAGTACCAGAGCCCCCCACGGGAGGCGCGCCCGCGGAACCTGCGCCGCCGGCGGGCAGCGTGCCCGCGCTCTGCCCCGCGCCCGGAAACGGGGCCACTGCACCGGCGAAGGCTGGTGCCCCAAACAGCACCCCCAGCCCGGCCCCGATGACGGAGCGCTGCCCGAGGTGAAACCCGCGGCCGCACGCGCCGCCCTACGCTACGAAGTTGCGCAGGGCTGGATCCTGGATGAGACCGCGCGCGGCAGCGTGAACATCCAGGAGGCCGTCGACCGAGTCACCCACGCGGGACAGGCGGCAGTGGCCTTGCACACCCGGGGCCGCCACGGCGGACCCACAGAGGGGATCATTCGGGAACCCTCGGGAATGGTGCTGGTCCTGGCGGCGGACATGGTCCGAGGGGTGCTCCACGCGTCCCGCGTGCGGCGGGCGTGCCCACAGTGGACCATTCAGGTGTACACCCCCCCGCGGGCGTGGCCTTTCTCCACGTGGGCGGTGCTCGCCGTCATGTGGCACCTGGCACCAGAGGACGCCCCCACAGGGACCGCGGAGGACATCGCCCGGGACCTCCACACCGGCCGACCAGGATTACCCCTGGCGCAGGCCCCTGGGCGGCCTCCCGGTGGCACCCGCGGCAGAGGGGCTCAGCCTCGCGGCAACCCTCCAACGGCACCTCGACAAGCAGGCACGCCACTTCCTGCAGACGGGCACGGTCCCGGCCACCCCGCCAGACTCCGAGTGGCGATGGGACGCAGGGGTGGCGCAACCGCTGCCAGGCCCCTGGACCCTCCCGTTGTGGTATTTGCCCATGGGCACCCTGGCCCACGCCACCCAGGTCGTCAAGGGGGCTTTCCCGCAGCCGCTCCTCCCCGGCGTGGCCCTGCTCCGCAGCCTGCAGGCGGGGGCCGCCTGGGTACGGTGGAAGGAAGGAAAGGGGCGCTGGAGCCCCTATTTCCCCCTCGTCCAGGGCCAGGCACTGATCCACGCCGAGGGCATGGGGACCGTGGAATGGGGGGCGATCGTGCCCGGCACGGCGTGCAGGTGGATCACAGCGGCCGCTCCACAGCCCATGCGATCGCCGCCGGCGTGCCACCGCCTCCTACGGGTGGTCCCCTCTTTAGCCCCCCAGCACGCCTTTACGAGGGACGTGTGGAAGGCCGTATTGAGCCACACCAGGGAGTGGCTAACGAACCCGGGTGCACGGTACCTGCCGGGGCCGGTGCTCGAACAGCTAACGGCCGGGGTCCTTCACGCCCTGCACAGGGCGTCGGCTCTCAGGGAGCAGCTCAACGACGAAGTGCTGGACCTGGCGCTGGAGCCGCTGCGGATGCTCTACCCGCAAACCCACATCCCACCCGCGGGCACGTCCAACCGCCTAGGCCGCCTGGGGTTGCAGCGCCGCGTCGAGGCCGCGCACCCAGGAGGCGTGGTGGAACAGTGGCTAACGCTCCACAACCCGTCCACCGCGGAAGACCACTGGTACCTGCACCAACTCCTCTTCAAACCACGGGCAGCCCCGGAACACCGCCGGCAAAACCCATACCACACGCACCCGGAGCGCCGAGGCGCGCAGGACTTCCCGCAGCCAGTCCCGCCCGCCCTCCCGCCGGGGCAGGACCCGGAGGCGCTACAGCAGGGCCCCCCGCTCGACACCGCCACCACGGTACAACAAAGGGGACGCGACGGCGCGGACGGTGCCGAACCGGACGTCACGAACTGCGGAGCGGTGGCCTGGATGGCAGCCTGCAGGCACCTCGCCTGAGATACCACGGGGCTCCGGCAGTACAGGCCAACGGAACCCACGGCGCTGGCGTCCGCGGTCGCGGCCGTCACCATGGGTCCAGTGGCGGCGTGGCGGGTGCAACTGCTGCCCCACGTCCCCTGCCGCGACACGCAGCCCCGCCGGCCGGCCGCAACGCACGCGCCGACGGCACCCCTCACGGCGGAGCAGCTATACGTCGTCGCGGCGGCGTTGCTAGCGGACGGCGGGGAGAGCTTCGTCCACCACCACGGCCCGGCGCAGATTGCGGGAAGCATACAAGGGCCACAGCGCGATGCACCAGACCCGTGGCATGTCACACTCCGCGGGCGCACCCGCGTCTGGGATGCGGGCGATGGCACACCCCCACCCGGAGAAAAGTTTATAGTGTTTTCAGCACTGTGTTTTTGCTTCTCCTGCTGCTTGTTGTTGCTGTAGGGTGTCCTGCTGCTTGTTTTGGATGATGAAAAGCTTTTGTTTGTTGAAATACAATTAAGCCAATCCAATCCAGGATAGCCCAAGCCAATAGTATGCAAGGAGAAGGTAATTCAGGATCAAAGCATGAAGGGCTGCAGTGTAAACAGTGAAAGATGATTGGATATTCACAGAAACTACAGCTCAGGTCACAAATGAATGCATATTCACAAAGATAGCTGAAATGTTTTAGGAAACGAGTTAGAAAACTGCCTCAGGATCACTCTCTCTCCATAGTGCCATCTTAGGAGATGTGCACTCTTTGTTTTGGGTCCCATATGTGCTGAGGTGGCATGGTATGTGGCGATGAGGTCACTGCCATATCACATGGGATCTTCCTACTTAGCTAGGCTGACCAGGAATTGAACCCAGGACCTCTCAAAAAGAGGTGCCCAGCCCCCTAGGGTGCATACCACTAGGATAGCTAAGAATTCATGGAAAAACATAGATAAATTCATAGGCTCTACTTTAGGTATGTCAGTGCTCAGTCAACTCAGGAAAAGATGTTTTACTTCACATTGAAAGGGGATTAAGGGGTCCACTCCATATCCTGATTGGGTGTTTGGTTCCATAGGTCAAAATGTGTTATCACCAGTTTTGGTTGGACCAATACTAAGATTAAAATGCATGGATGCTCAGTGCATCTCTAATACAACTAGAGTATGCCTCAAAGCAATGGAAAAGCACTTTTTCTTACTCTCCCCTTGTGCTGTGGTGGCCACCACTGTCGCATTTTAGGAAAAAGGGAATTTTTCTTGGCCTTTCCTTGGTTTCCACACCTACTTTAAAATACCTACAGTTTCCCTCACACTGAAAAATGGGCGCTCACCATGGCTGGCGTCCTTTTGCTGCTCTGATTGTACAGTTTCCTACAGAAGACTCAGCGCTCATGGCGCTGCCGGGGCTCCTGTGGCTTGGTTGGGTTAGTATGGGAGCATGCCAAACATGTGCATATGCATCCCTCCCTCCAAGACGCAGCGTCGACACAACCCAAACGCAAGACACATTATACACACTCGCATGGGTTCTCGTAAACCTGCTGGCGACCTGTGACCTGTCTTAGGGCGAAGGGAGTCAAAAGAAAATTAAATTTGCCCCTTGGTGGGGTCTTGGTTCTGCTCAGTCTCTCCAGGCACCTGCGTTTCGGCCCGAACACGGCCTACTCAGCGAGGCTGCGCGTGGGTATCTGCAGAGGCAGGAATGGGAGAATTATGGACGAATCCACGCAAAAACGAAGCAACGACACCAAAATCCGTCAAATGACGGCGTAGAATTTTTCTGAAACGACACACCTGAGCAAAATCCAATTGTGCATCAGAAGCACATTTTTAAAGAAATTATAGTCATCTCTGGATTTTTTAAATCCAGAAATTCATGCGCATAAAATGGCGGCGCGCAGGAGCGGCTCCTAGCGAAGCGCCGGAAAATGGAGAAATAATGGAATTATAAACGTATGTCTCACGTAGTCTTGAAAATGACGAGACACACATTAATAAATAAACATACAGATTCCACCCACACTAATAGAAGCTTCAAAAATTCAAGAATTCGAGAATCAATCGAAAAGACTTCAATGAATCAGGTATAAACTACAGGTATGCTTGTCTTGCATGCCGCATACACATTGCTCGTCTCGTGTCTCCGTGAACGAGTCGTGTAGCAGCGTTAACAACGATAACCACGATAGGACGCGGTAGAGGGATTGATTAGAAAGATTGCAGATGATTAGCGGTCAGATCAGGGTGATTAGACATACACACATGTGCATAGCAACGTTCTCCGCGTGCGCCCCTTTTGTCCTCTCACCTTGCTTCACTTCCCAGCGGTAGGTAAGGTAGGTACGCCCAGGCGGGGCCACCCCCTGGTGGAGTCAAGATTGACGCGCAGATGGGCAGGTTTGCCCAAGATCTCGTCGCATACTCGTGCATGCACACACGCATTAAAGGGTAGGCCACGCGAAGTGCGCACGGTAAACCTTGTTTAGGCTACCCAGGGGCTCCTCGGTACGTTCTTTAAGAGAACCTGAGGAGTCCCTTAACGCTTGCTTGCTTGATAAGGGTAGCTGCTCCATGCAGCGTGTTTGCGGACAGCGTATTATAGGGCACACTGAGAAGGGTATAATACCTGGAGTGTGCCTTGGTTCCTCCGCCGCAAACGCCCTTTCATTTGCCTTTGTTTTACAGGTGGGCAGGTAGGGTGATTGGTGCAGCAGCATTTTTTTATGCCCTGCTAAACAAGGGCGCAGATCACACAAACAAGTAACTCCGCTCCGCCTGTGGCAGAGCAGGGAGTCCGACTTCATCGACATCTGCGCCTTGCACGCGAGAGCACCCCTTCCCTCCAAGCCCTAGCAGGGGAAACGCGTTGTGGCGTCCCCTGTTAGGCCACAGTTGCTTAGTAGCGCTGTGTTCTCTTGCCATTTCACAGGAGGGTCGCTAGGACCCAAGAGACCTTCATCTTCGCAACGCCCAGTAGAGTGTGCGTGTAGGAGTGGTAGTCCTGAGTGGGGGCTAGAGCTAGTTGCCCAGTGCTCGCCCACCAGGATGGTGCCACTGTAGGGTGTGTAGGACCTGTAGGGGGTGTGTCACTGTCCCACCCTTTTCCTGCAATTTTAGCGGGGTTGGTGGGCTGTGGCAGTGGTTAGGTCAGTGTTTTGGCCACATAGCAAACAGGGGTTTTGCATGCCTTCATAGCTTTTGGCCACCCCTCCCTGTAGTAGACAGATAGGTAGGGAAAACAATACCTGGATTAGCACGCTGGGTATTCCCCCAAGGTTTTGCGCCAGCACAGAAATTGGGCGCATAGGGGAGGGGAGACCCGGGGCGTACCCCGTGGCATCAATAAGCCAACCCTCCAGGTTTAGTAAGGGCGCAGACTTGGGTATAATTAGGACACCACTTCTGCGGCTTGCTCTCAGGACCTTAGGACTAGCACACTCACACATACGCTTTGGCAGGTAAGGGTAAGGTTCAGTCCCTAGCTTTAGTCTTGGAGGCAAGCGTCTCAGCGAGCCTCAGCAACTCACCAAGGTTGTTCTGGGACAAGTAGTCAACCAGAACTGAGTTTAGCCGTCCCTCAGGTAGAACAAATGCAGAGAAGGGCTCCCAGGTGGCCACTTCGACTCCAAACCCTTCCCAGAGGGTGAGGAAGCGCCAACCCTGGCGATAGCGGTGGCGTAGGACAGACTTCACCAGGTAGAAGCCCTCCTTAGCCATCTCCTCGGCGTTCATGTCGGGGAGTTCACCTTCAACTTCCATAGGGCTGGCAGCCCCTTGTAGGTCCAGAGCGGCGATTTCCTCGTCGTTCAGCTCCCACTCCTCCCCACAGAGGTCTTCAGGATCATGGTAGCGCTTCAGGTGTTGCGCAGCGCACTCCAGGGTCCCCCCTAGACGGGGAGAACACCGCACGGTGATACGGTGTCCATCCACAGATAGGATCTTGTACGGCCCGAAGTATGGGTCATCGCTGGTAGAGCGTGGCCAGGCGGGTAGTCGACTGTGGTGCACCAGCACCCAGTCCCCCTCTTGGTAGGTGGCCGGTACACGGTGCTTGTTCTTCTTGTTCCACTGACGCTCCCTCACTCTCTGGAGCATAGCCTTGGCCTTGTCCACTTTCGCTTGTTGCTCTTGGACCCATTCACCCACAGAAGAATGGGTGTCCTCTGGATAGGGGGCATGTAGGAACCACGCCGGGCGCCCCATGAATAGCTCATGTGGCGAGTAGCCAGTAGCTGAACTCTCTTGGGAGTTCATCATCAAGGATATGACGGGGAGTAGTCTCACCCAGTCTCTGGTGCGTTCAGTTTTGCACCATATCCTGACGTTCTCCTTCAGGACACGAATCTGTCGGTCACATAGGGGGTTGCTCGTGTGAGAGTAGGGAATCCCCGTAGACACCTGAACATTGAGGGATCTCAGGACCCTCTTGTACCAGCCAGTATTTGAACGTACTCGTACGTCCTCATCGGAGTTGATCTCCTTGGGCGCCCCATAGACACAAAACCACTCCTCCAGGAGTATCTTGATAGTCTCCTCTCCGGTAATGTGCTTGGTACATCAGAACACCCTGGTAAACCTGGTCAACCCACAGGTTACCACGAGGGCGAAGTCATAGCCCCCGAACTTCGGCATCTCCGTGTAGTCCACGTATAAAACACTGTTAGCACAGTGAGGGATGGGCAGGGTCGAGTAGAGACCTCTGTCCCTGATATCCCCTGGTTTACAGGACCTGCACGGGCACTTGTCCACGATAGGCTGGAGTGTCTTCCGCAGTTGGTCGTCAGTCCACGTAGTGTGGAACCACTGCTTGAACAGCCTCAGGGTACGGTCAGCACCCACATGACCACTGGACTCATGGGTCCACTTCAGCAGCGCTGGGACTCGGTCACTAGGAGCCACGATGCGGTCCTTGTGCCAGAGGTAGCTCTTGTCCCGCTTCCACTGGTCTTGGTTGACCAGGAGGGGTTCAAGGCGTTTCTCCAGGCGCCGGTAGATATCCCCAAACTCCTGTAGGTACTCCGATTGTTGGAGTCCATCCAGGGGGCGTATCATGGTCATGTTCAGGTCCAGGTGTACGTCCATACGGCTGAACGCCTCCTTAGCCAGCGCTTCAGACCGGGCACCAATCAGGGCGTCGAAGTTGTTGCGGCTGATGTCGTCGGCACACTCGTTCTTCACTCCCTGGATATGGTGTACCGTCAGCCGTAGTTGACTGAGGTAGGTCCACCAGCGACGTAGCTTGGCCTTCTCAGGTGGGGGACCCTTCTGGAAACTGCGGACCGGTTCTTGGTCGCATAGCCAGACCACAGGGTTACTCCCCAACAGTCGTGCTTGTGAGGATAGCACCAGCATTCCCGCGAGCAGTTCCTGCTCATAGGTGGAGTAGTTCCCCCTGGCCTGGTTCCACTTCCAGTTCCAGTGGCCCAGAGGTACTAGGACCCACTTGTCGTCAGGGTAGCTGTGCTTGAGGGTTCCATCTCGGTTGAGACCTTCCGTCCCCCATTGGGAAATGGCCGAGTCGAACTCCTCCTTCTCTAGTGCTTGCCATTGGAACAACGTTCCACCGCCGCCCACATTGCTGGCGTCGGTCACCAGGATAATCTCCCCTTGTGCCCTAGGCACGCCCAAGCACTTAGCGTTGGCTACCTTGTCGTTGAGCTCGTCAAACGCTTGTTGCTCTTGTGGGCCCCAGCGCCAAGTAGTACTCTTCTTGATCAAGTCAGTCAGTACAGCGCTGGTGTAGGTGAAGTTTTTGATGTGGCGGCGATAGAAGTTGCACGCCCCAATGAAACTAATTACATCATGAAGTCCTTTCTTGGGGTCTTCGTGTCGTACCTTGGCATCCATCAGGGGTTTGGCCTTAGAGGCCGCTGGGGTCCACCACCCATAGCCAACGTCAAACCCCAGGTACTGCATGGTCTCCTGCATGAACTCACACTTCTCCAGCTTGAGTCGTGTGTGGTTCTCCTGGCAGACGGCAAAGAACTCACCCAAGAGGATTAGGTGATCCTCCTGGGTATTGGTCCCGAGGCATACATCGTCGATGTGAGCCTCCATCTGGGCCCCACGGGATATGAGCTCCTGCACCTTAGGTCTCCTTCGTAGGATGGACAAGATCTTGTTCATCAGCTCTTGGAACAGAGCGGGTGCGTTAGCCACGCCAAACGGCATGACCTTCCACTTGAATACCCTCCCCTGAGGGGTGATGAAGGCCAGTAGTTCCTGCGCGTTGGGCGTCAGGTCCACTTGCCAGAATCCACTTCGCTTGTCCATCTTGGTCTTGTAGCGACAGGAGGCTATCTTCTCCAGGGTAGACTCCATATTGGGAATGGACCCTGAGTGGTTCAACGTCTTCTTGTTCAGCTCTCCATAGTCCACTACCAGCCGTTTGGCTGTAGACCCAGGTTTAGCCACCAGGAAACAGGGGCTGCAGTGTAGGGGGTAGTCCCCGTCCTTGTACTCTAGGACTAGGCCAGCGTCGATACACTCCTGTATCTGTCGCTCAATCTCATCGGCCTGCTCTTTAGGAGCTGGATAGGGTCTCCTCCGGATCTTGTGACCCACGAACTCGGGTTTCAGCTTGAGGTCCATCTGTACCAGCTTGTCACATGAGGCTGGAGGGGGTAGTTCTCCGAACACCTCCAGATAGGTCCTTATCAGCTTCTGTACCCGCGGGTCCAATACCTTGATCTTGTCCTCCATGTCCTCGTCGGAGTGTAAGTTGCTTGCCCCTTGAATAGACGTCGGGAGGTGGTCCTCCACCGATTCTTCCCCCGCGGTAGCATCCTTCAGCCCTTGGTAGGCATATAGAAGGTCTTGCTCGACCATCTCCGGTGGACGATGGCAACATAGGCACGCTCGAGGGGGTTCACATACACATTCCTCCGAGAGGTCGTCCTCCTCTGGGGTCCTCACATGGGCACCCCATACGCTCTTCATGAGCTTGAGATCTACCTCCCTTTGCCAGGTGCTGATCTTCTGTTCGAGGTCCTCCTTCAGTTGGGATAGGTCTCCCATACGTCCTTGCTTCAGTGGCCACGAGCTGCGGGTAGGCTTCGCGTAGCATAGCTTTTTCGCCACCAACTTCCTCTTGGAATCCACATACTCCCTGAGCCTGGATCGAGGGTCCAGCTCTTCATCCACGGGGTCTTCCACCCTCATGGAGAGTAGGGGTTTTAGTGGGGCGACGTACTCGGCGTTCTCCACTTCCTCCACCGCGGTCTGCACGAAGAAGGCGTCGTGCTCAGTTTCGTCGTCTGAGTGGATAGAGCTAGGTAGCTCAGATAGTCCACACTCAGAGACTCCATCAGGAACAGGTACATGACAGGGAGAGTTGGGGGCGTTGGTGTTAGTAACAACGTACTCATCTCCTCTGGGTGTAGTTTCAACAGTATCTTGAGGTCGTAGGCGATCCTTCAAGTCACCCAAGGCGAGTCCATCGCTTTCTCGTTGTATAGCCTGGACCAGAGTAGGGTCCAGGTCTTCCCAGGGGATGGTGGTAAGACTTCCGTCCACCACGCTGAGCATACTCCCCCATCCGGGCTTCCCAATGGGCGTCTTGCGTCCCAGAGGCACGTAGATGGCCTCATCAGGTAATCGCACCGAGCTGATAGTCAGCTTGTCAAGGAGGGTTCGCCAGTACTCGTTGCCCCCATGGGCTCCCCAATCGGGGGAACACAGGACCATACGGGAACGTTCCAAGGCCACCTTGGTCAGCACCTTCCCCAGTTCACTGAATCTGGGGTTCCCGTAGGCCATCCCGAAAGAGGGCCAGTAAAATTTGTAGCTGCAGTTCTTCCCCTTGCTGCAGTATAGGTCCAGTACATGCTGCTTGTCGCTGGCGAACAGCTCCACACTTAGGTCTTCTCGAGAGTAGCCCAACTCCTTCAGACCTTGGTCTAGGACTTCCCCCAATAGTTGATAGTCCTCAGTTTTGGAGGCCGCCATCATGTTCGAGGGCTCCTCCTTCGATAGTCTCAGGTAACTCGAGGTATGTTCCGACTGCTCCAGTGGCACAGACTCTCTGCCACTGCCTTGGTCCGCGTACAGGAGGTAGGGCGCTTGCAGCGTCAGGGATTGTATCTGGGAGTGCTGCACGAAGAAGTCAGTACCCAGTACAAAGTCGAAGGCCTCAGTGTCCATCACATAGAACCGATGGGCGATAGTTCGAGAGCCCATAGGTACCTCCACTTCACAGTCCCCGCAGCTGTGCACCACATGTCCATCCCCCATGCGTATAGCGGCGGTGGTCATGGTGTTCTTCAGGCTCCCACAAGGTAAAATTTTCTTGGCCACTATAGATATTGTGGCGCCAGTATCCAGTACCCCCAGGTATTCACGTCCCCATAGTCGGATACGTACCCAAAACACCAGGTCTTGGGTGCCACCAGAGCGTCCCCGTCAGAATTCCGCGGGACAGGTCACCTCGAACCCCTTGTTCCGCAATTTGCGGGCCATCCTCATGAAACGGCTTCTCTTCTTGGCGTTGCCGTCATCACCACCTTCATGCTCACGCTTGGCTCCTTGTTCTTGCTGGGCCTGCGTCTGTGAGCGTGTGGTAGGTCCAGACTGCCCTCCAGAGGGCTCGGAGTTCCCCCCTGGATTAGGTTTGGGGTTACCTCCGTTCTTGTCCTTGTTCTTGTTGTCGTTCTGGCGGTTAGCGCCTCCTCCTCGTCCACCTTGACCCTTGTCTTGACCACCTTGACCACGTCCTTTCGACTTGCCCTTGCCGGAGTTGTTGCCTTTGGCCTTGCCTCCACCTTTGCCTGAGCTTTTGCCAGGATCTTCCCCCTTAAGCTTCGCCGATAGGCGTTGCTTATGGTAGCACTCATCCTCGTAGTGCTTCCGCTTACCGCAGAATGCACACGTGATGGTGCAGCGGTAATGATCCGGCAGCTTCACTTTGGCGCCGGTGATCTTCTCCTGCTGCTTCCCCTGGACGACGAAGCAGTCTCGCTGCTCGCAGTCAGAGGCGTGCTGCAGGTGGCCCTGCTCATCTCTGGCATCACACGAGAAAAGCTCCTTCACGTTCTCCATTAGGCGGGCGTGGGCGTGTTTGGGGGTAGTCCCCTGCCCAGGTCAGGACCCTTGGTACCCTTTGCCTCCAGACCCTCCACCAGGACGGTAGTTGTTCAGGTGCTGGTCGCTCTCCTTCTCCAGCGCCTTCTCCAGGAGCAGCACGCATAGATCCTCGTAGCGGAGGGATCTAGCCTTGCGCTCAGCCGTCAGACGGCACTCGTCCCATAGCTCTCGGGGGAGCTTGGCGCACAACCAGAACAGCAGGTCGTCGCTGCTGTAGGAACCGGGCGTCAGTCGTCCAGCCCAGTGATCCAAGTCCGCCAACAGCTCGGAGACCCTGCCAGGTTTGGGGTTGTTGGGCAGCACGGGCAGGTTCTGGATCTCGGCCCTGATGGAGAGGTCGGTCTCGTAGGTCGGGTACTGCCTCTCCAGGGCAACCAACACGTCGGCAAAGGTGGCGGAGTTAGTGACGATCTGCCTGACCTGCTTCTCCAGGTACTTGGTCTTGCAGCACTGCAGGAGCAGATCGCACTTCACTCGCCCACTCGCGTGGGTTTGGCCGGTCAGTCGTAGGAACCGGCCAAAGTTCTCAGCGAACTCGCTGAGGTCCTTGCCTGTGAACTCAGGCAGGTTCACCACTATCTTGGAGGTGGCAATAGCCTTCGCCTCCTGAGCTCGGCGTCCTTCAGGGCGTCGGGTCTTCTTCTTCTTCTTCTTCTTTTTCTTACCCTTTGGGTCCTCGGGGTCCTCAGGGTCCTCGTCATCTGAGGGCGAAGAAGAGTCCATCGACGGCGGCTCGTCGTCGGAGGGGTCTCCGCCAAGATCACTGGAGCCATAAGGCTCCACGTCCACCATTGCCCTTAGGGCTGTCAGCCCCAGCCGGTCCAGCTCGGCCCTCGTCGAGTTCGTCACGTGGCTGTAGGGCGGCTGGGCCGTTCTCGGGACGAATGGACTTCTCGGTACTGCTGCAGGAGTCGGCATGAGTCGGCTCCTCAGGCTCCCCAGGGTATTTGTCAACCCTGCCGCCAGGTGGTTAGCCTGTACTCGGTGGGGTGACATTCCCACCGTCGTAGGTGACGCATGGGACGGGATCATCAGGGGCTCCAGTTTCTCCCTGATCTCTTGCGTGAGGTCGCTCACGATTTGCGAAGTAGCTCCTCGGAGCACCTCGTTGATCTCCGACCGCGTCAGGGACCTGTTGGAGGATCTTCCCGATCCTCTACTCCTGCCTCCCAGAGACTCTGGTCCTCTCCTCAACCCACTCAGGGGTGCATACCCAGGTGCACACCCAGGAGCATACCCAGGAACTTCCATGTAGGTTCCAGTGGCGTGGAGTGGATGGGGATGGTCAGCCGCATACCATCGCGGCGCAGAGCTGGAAGCCACCGGCTCACTGGCAGTAGTTGCCTCAAGGAGCGCAGTGGTAGGTGGGCCCATGCCATAGGCGGGGTAGTGAGGCATGCCAGTAAAGCCTGTGCCCTCTGCCATAGGCGGGTTGGTTGTGGAGGTGGATGTTGCGGCGGCTGGGAGTGTGGTGGTTATGGGAGAGGGTGATGCTTGGAGGCCAGAAGCGCTTGGTGCGCCTTCGAAGGTAGGGACATCCGTCGGGTCTTGCCCTTGCTCCTCTCCTTCGTCTGCTCCTTCTCCAGCATCCTTCTCGCTCTCGTTCTCTCTCTTCCTCTTCACAGGCTGAGGCTGAGAGACCACTTCCTCGACCGTCAGGGCCCCGAAGGCCGTCTGGAGGCCCTCCAGGGAGTCCTCCGCTGTATCCACTGGCCCATGTAAGGGCTCCACCGAAGGTACAGTGCCAGGCGCCGGCCTTGCCGGTGCCTCAGGCGCTGGCGCTGTCTGCACGTCGGCGTCCACTCTTCCTGGGTCCATCTTAATCCGCCCTTCTGCTTATGTTTGCCTGCTCGGAGCACTGGTTGTACGGCGCGGGGTCGCTGCCGGTGCACAGAGACAGGCTGCCTCTGCTACCAGAAAAGTTTATAGTGTTTTCAGCACTGTGTTTTTGCTTCTCCTGCTGCTTGTTGTTGCTGTAGGGTGTCCTGCTGCTTGTTTTGCATGATGAAAAGCTTTTGTTTGTTGAAATACAATTAAGCCAAGTCAATCCAGGATAGCCCAAGCCAATAGTATGCAAGGAGAAGGTAATTCAGGATCAAAGCATGAAGGGCTGCAGTGTAAACAGTGAAAGATGATTGGATATTCACAGAAACTACAGCTCAGGTCACAAATGAATGCATATTCACAAAGAAAGCTGAAATGCTTTAGGAAAAGAGTTAGAAAACTGCCTCAGGATCACTCTCTCACCATAGTGCCATCTTAGGAGATGTGCACTCTTTGTTTTGGGTCCCATATGTGCTGAGGTGGCATGGTATGTGGCGATGAGGTCACTGCCATGTCACATGGGATCTTCCTACTTAGCTAGGCTGACCAGGAATTGAACCCAGGACCTCTCAAAAAGAAGTGCCCAGCCCCCTAGGGTGCATACCACTAGGATAGCTAAGAATTCACGGAAAAACATAGATAAATTCATAGGCTCTACTTTAGGTATGTCAGTGCTCAGTCAACTCAGGAAAAGATGTTTTACTTCACATTGAAAGGGTATTAAGGGGTCCACTCCATATCCTGATTGGGTGTTTGGTTCCATAGGTCAAAATGTGTTATCACCAGTTTTGGTTGGACCAATACTAAGATTAAAATGCATGGATGCTCAGTGCATCTCTAATACAACTAGAGTATGCCTCAAAGCAATGGAAAAGCACTTTTTCTTACTCTCGGGCCTAAGCAGGGGGAGGCACTGGTGCTGCAGACGGCAGGCTACCAGGCCATCCTACACGGCCACGCCGGAGGGTACCGGTCGCACGTCCTGGCCGGAGGCCGCTGGACTGTCTGGCACAGCACCGCCAGGCAAGGGGCATTCTCGCCCCTGCCCCACGTCGACTTGCAACAGGGGCCCACCCAGGCCTACTATATGTCGGCGGACCCCTGGCCGCTGGCGGTCCTGCTACACACCGTCAGCGCCCCCAACAAGAGGCAGGAACCGGGGTGGGTCAACCCCGCCACACTGGTGTGGAGCCCCGACCAGGAGGAGCATCTACGGGCCGCGTGGCAGGGAGACGCCATCAGGGCCACGGACGTCCTGGACCTCCGAGCGGGGCCAATCACGCACGCCCGCCCAGCGGCTACTCTGGCGGTGGCCCAACGGGGACAGCAGAACCCGCAGTGGGTGGTCTGCATGTTCAGCCCGGCGGACGCGCACATCGCCGTCTGCGACCCCGAGCGCCTGCCGGGGCCCGAAGCCGGGGTCCACGTGGCAGACTGCACCCGCATGATCATCAAGGCGCTACGGAAGGGCGAACACCACGCCCTCCTGCTCCAGGTCAGGCTGAAGGACAACGCCTGGGCGGCGAGGCCGGGGGTGTGGCCGGCAGCGGCGCACCCCGCCGACCTAGAGCTCCAGCTGGCGGTCCCGACTGCAGTGTACCACTGGCTACAGGCCTTCCACGACCTGCGATGGAGGGGCAAGCCTGACCGCCAAATCGGCTCCACGCACTGGCAAACGTGGCTGCAAGCAGACGCGCAGCGCGATGCCATCCGGGGTCTCGGGCCCGCGCCCGCGACACGAGCCCTCGATGCGGCGGCCCCGGGCCGCACACTGGCGCCACAGACGGTGCCACTGGCCAACCTGCCCTTCGAACCAGCGGCGGAGGGCGCCATTCGGAAGTCGGTGCCGCTCCCCCCGGCGCGAGGGGCCACGGAGCCGACGAAATGCCCCCTGTGTGCAGACAAGTACTACACCAGCGGGGCAATGCTTGAACACCTGGCGCGGCACGCGGTGCACGCTGCAGCCCCGGCGGACGACAAGGAGGCGGCCACCAACATCCTGCAGGGGAGAGCACGGAGGTCCCCGTGGCACGCCCCGTACACCCGGCGCCCCCCGCCCCAGGCAGCCGACCACGCAGACGGAGATGAGGAGGCACCTGGAGCGGCCCCGGGGGCGGGCGGAGCGGCCCCACCAGGGTCCATGTCCATCCCCGCGGGATGGCCCCCCTGGCCCCCCTGGCTCCCCCGGTCCCCCGGGCCCCCCTGTGGGCCCCGCTGGGAACGGGCTCAGCGGATGCGGCGCACCCGGATGCCCTGGCTGCGCCGGCGAACCCAGCAGCGATGCCGATGCGGGATAGCTGACTCCAGGAGGACATGGCGGGCGACGCCCTGTGGCTCCTCTCGTGGAACCTGCGCAACGGCCTCGTGCTGCCGGACCGGTCCCTCCGGGACACACTCCGGCGGCGCCGGGGGCCGGCGGCCTGCACCGACAAGGAGCACCTCATCACCGGCATGCTGCCCCAGAAGGGGGGCTTTGCCATCATGCTCCAGGAAACAGGGATCGCCACCCGGGCGCAGGAGATGCACGTGGCCGCGGCGCTGCGGGACAAGGGGTACACCGCCTTCTTCAGCAGCCGGCTGGCGGAGACGGGAGCCACCTCCACCTCGAGAGGGGGGGGCCTCCTCACCGCGGTCAGCAGCAAGTACGTGGCGGAGCACGAGGTGCTCAGTTTCACGGAAATTGTCCCCGGGAAGGCCGCGGCACTGGAGATCCGCACGGACGGAGGAGGCCTCACCCTCATCAACGTCCACGGGCCGCAAGCAGGCTGCTCCCTGTGGGCGGGACGGGCGGCGTTCTGGGCCGACATACAAATGTATGCCATGGCACGCAGCCTCGGCGGGAGGCACCCGGTGGTCATCGCCGGCGACACCGACATCTACATGAATGTCTCCACCAACCCAGCCACGGAACATTTCCGAGCGGGCTGGGACGCCTGCGGTTTCCGAAGGGCCGCGGCAGGCGGCGAGGAGGACATGACCCCCACGCTCCAACCGTCCCGGCACAGGGTGGACACCTTCCTGGTCAACGAGCCCCTCCTGCCCTGGTCCCTGCGGAAAGGCGTCTGGGCTCGCGGCATGGCACACCCCCAGGTGGTGGGCTCGGACCACCTCCCGGTCCGCCTGGCCCTGCCGGGTCTCCTCAGCGCAGCGGGGCGCGCGGCGATGCCCACCCCCTACAGCCACACGGAGGGCCGCCTCCTCCCGTACGACGCCGAGGCCGCACCCGTCCAACACTGCCTGTGGGCGGCGGTCACCGCCCCGCAGGATGAACCCTCCCTGGCGCCCTGGCTGGGTCCCGCAGAGCAGCACGACTACGGGTCCATGCCCGTGGCCGCGGTGGACAAGGTGTTCGAACACCTCCACGCGACGCATGACGCCCTGGCGCGTGTGGTGGGACGCCGGCAGCCGTCCCCGGCGGGGACAGACCCGGCGCAGGGGGATCTCCCGGAGAGCGGAAAGCGGCTCCAGGAAGCGGTCCTCCGCTATGACACCCTGGCAGCGCGCGCGCCGGCAGCGTACCAGGCGGACGCGGCCCGGCATGGCATCCGGTCCGAGGCAGCGCTCCGGCTCACGGAGGAGCTGCAGGGTGTGTCGCCCGGGTTCCGCCCGACCACACAGGGCCAGCTACGGGGGGAGCTGGAGAGGCAAGCAGCCGCCCTCGAGGAGGACATTCGCCAGCTCCGCGCCCTCCCGGCGGCAGACCGCAAGCGCGCAATCAAGGACTTCTGGCGCCGCCACGCCCCCGACATCGCCCAGCGATGGAAAGCCGTGCGGGGAGCCATAGAGGTAGAGGCCCCGGGCCCGTCAGGCCTCTGGAACGTGCGGGTCCCCAACACCCAAACGCTCCTCACGGAGGCCCACGACGTGATGTTCGCAGTTCGCGCCTTCTGGCGAGAACTGTATGACAAACGCCCGCTGGACCTCCCAGGCTTCCAGGCAGTCCTCGGCCGCCACGTCCCCCGGGTCCCTGAAGGGGCCTGGACACAGGTCCAGCAGTACTCCATGCAGGACCTGAAGTCCGCCCTGGACAAGGCTGATGACAAGGCCCCAGGTCCCAACCACGTGGAGGCCCGTTTCATCAAGGCCCTCCCAGCACCCGTCCAGTGGCTCCTGGTCCACTCCTACCGGGCCATCCTCCGCGGTGCCCCGCCGCCGATGCACTGGAGGGACGCGCACATCTGGCTCAGCCCCAAGGTACCGGGCTCTGCCAGACTGGACGACTACAGGCCCATAGCCCTGGGCCAGCTGGACATGAAGCTGCTCACGGGCCCCCTCACCCAGCGCATCACGGAAGTGCTCACACGGCACGGAGTGGTCAGCGACTGGCAGCAAGGGGCCCTCCCTGGCTCCAACACAGGCCCCCCGCTGTTCATGGCGCAGCGGCAGCTCCAGCGGGGAAGGCCCAACTACGTCTTCTCGTTCGACGCCCGCAAGGCCTTCGACACCGCCCCACACGGCGCCCTCCACCTCATCCTGCGCCACCTCTCCGTGCCGCCAGACGTCATCAACCTCCTGCTCTTCCTCCACACGTGCGCCAGGCTGCGCATCGTCACAGCACACGGGCTAACGCAGCCCGTCTACATGCTGCGCGGCGTCCGGCAGGGCAATGCCGAGAGCCCCCTGCTGTACGCGCTCCTCCTGGAGCCCCTGCTCAGGGCGCAGGGGCACCGCCTGCGCCCGCCGGGAGGGGCCGAGCACGGCCTCATCCAGGCCTACATCGACGACCTGCTGGTGGTGGCCCACACGCTGCAGCACTTCGTGGAGGGCGTGGAGGCGGTGGCCGCGTACCTGGGGATGATGGGCATGGAGCTCAACCCCCGAAAGTGCGCCATGGCCACCACGGAGGGGGTCCCGGGCCTGCAGCTGCGCCTCTGCCCCCACCTGGAAAACCCGTGGCACTGGGTACCAGCGGCGGACTCCGTCCCCTACCTGGGACTCCAGCTGCAGCCGGACGGGGAGTTCTCCCTGCAGCGCAAGCACCGGCTACGCCTGGCTGCGGTGCACCACTGGTGCCTTAACACCCTCGCGCCACCAAAAGTGGTGCAGGACGTCATCCTGGCGATCCTCGGGGGGGTGACGCAGTACGTCGCCCCTTTCATCGCCGACGACTCCGACACTGCACGCCACCTGGACCACATCACGATCCAGGTCGCGAAGGACAGGGCGCGGTGCACCTTCGACGCCTCGCGGGACAGCCTGCAGGATGACCGGACCCTGGGGCTCACACGGGTGCCCACGCGGTGCCTGGAGGCAGCGGTGGCCCTCGTGGGTACACTCGTCCACCACCGCTCAAACTCCGTGCGTGCCGAGGTCACCAAGATGTTCTGGGAAATAGCTGGCGCGCACGGAATATGTCCCGAGGTGCACTACCCCGTCCCGGAGTTCGCAACTCTGGCGGGAGGCAACTGGGTCCACCGCATACCCCGGGCCCTGGCCGCCCTGGGAGTGGGGCTGTACAACCCCATCGCGTGCCCCAGGGCGGCCCATGTCCAACTACAGTCCCCGCCGGGCAACATCATCAAGCTGCGCACCACCAAGCTGCGACACCGCGACACGTGCCGCCTGACGGTGCCACACACAACGCCGTGGCATGGGCACCACGGGCCACGCCACCCCTTCCCCGACAACGACGACCCGTGGCCAACGGCGGTGCGGGAGTGCCTCAACCAATGCGCCGATGAACACCTCCACTGTTGCCGCCGTGAGCAGGAGCCCACCAACCACTCTGGGTGGCGCGACGCCTTGGTCCACCTCTTCCACACCACCGGCACGCGGGACCCCCGCCTGAGACTCGTCCACCCCACGAGGGCTAGGCAGGACGCCCACACCGGCCCACGGGTGACCCTGGACGGCCTGCACCTCCACGTCGGGGGCTACCGCCGCCGGGACGCCCTATCCCCCCCCACGCGGGGGGAGGCGTACCACCCGCCGGCAGCCCTCATGTACATCCTCCGCGACGTGCTCGCGGAAAGCGAGCACCAAGAGCCTAACGCGGACGTGGCATGGCCCGAGCCCCTGCGCCCCCGGCCCCACGCGCCGACGCCGTTGTGGTTGGTGACCACGGACGACCAATGCACCCAAGCGACGGGGCAAGCGCAGCTCCGGGCCGAGTGGGTAATAGTGCAGGTGGGGGCGGGCCAGCCCGAACCCCGTGGGCTCCCCCGTGGCACCGCCCTGCTGGTAGCTACAGGAGTGCCGCACGACCCACACATGGCGGTGCACGCGTTGGAGGACCAGCCGGAGGACACGGGACACCTGGTGGTGCACCAGCGCGGGGGCCCGGCGTGGCTCAAGGAACATGTGACGGCACTTCGGTCCTGGGCAAGCACGATCACCAGAGCGGAGATCCGGCTGCACGACCACCCGGCGATCAGCCCAGGCGACACCAGGGCGCTGAGCGTGGACCAACTGACCCCTAGCCACCCCGACGTCCGGTGGCACTCCACCGACCTCAACGCGGGGTGGCTCAGCCCCACCGGATACTACTGGATCCCGGAGGCCTGGGGCCACACCTCTTCCGACGCGTCCGGGGGCGGACCTTGCAAACACGCCACCAGCGTTGCTCTCGCGGCCGACCTCACCCGCACGTGGGCGGTGGCCATCTCGGGCACGGTGCCCGACGGGGAGGCGGTGGCCGCCTCCCTCCCCCTACAATACGGTGCCCACCGACCATGGGTCCACACGGTGGACGCCGAAGTCATCCTCCACCTCCTGCGGCACGCAGATCGCGAGCGGACCACGGGGGTCCCCGCAGGCGCAGCGAAGGTGGTCAACCAGATGCCCCTGAGGTGGCTCCGGGACAGCCTGTGCGCGCGAGGGCAACACGCCGGGCACCCGTTCTGGTACGTCCGAGCCACCTCGCACCACAGTGACGCCCTACTGCACAAGGCGGACTGGGCGGCGTCCCAGGACACCGTCCTGCAGAACACACCCCCGGACCCTGGCCACGCCCAGCTCATTGTCGCCGGCCGTGACGGCCATCTCGATCTACGGCCCCCCACGATGCGGGTGCTCGGCGAGGTCGCGCAGCGGGCGCAGACGGACCATGCGCTGACGCACCGGGGACACACACCTTTGGGCGCGGCCCACGCCACGGCCTATGTCCACGCCCGGGACCTCACCGCGACGGCCACCAACCGCCGGGCGCTGCGGGCCCGAGACGGCCACACACCGGTGCAGCGCAGGCTCCGCGTCCGTAAAGAGCGGCTCTCCGGCGTCGCCATCGTCCCACAACCGTGCCTTTTATGCGGCGGCCCGGAGGAGATCCCGGTGCACATGCACGTGGGATGCGCCCACTTACAGCTCCTCTGGCCCCACTACCGCCAGGCGGTACACGAGGCGGCCCGCCACCTCCCACCCGGGGACAAAGCCCTATGGGTGGCCTCGTGGCGCTCCGCAGGCGCCACATGGACGGAGGTATTCTGCTCCGGACTGGTGCCCGAGGACGCGGAGGCGCAGCTCCGCGCCATAGCCCGATACAACCCGCCGGGAGGGACCTCTGTGGACGATTTCCTCGACCACATGCTCCGGCTGGGGGACTTCGCATGGGAGCTTCGCAACCACTGGCTGGAGCAACTCCTCCGCGAGCCTCAGAGCGCGGCGGCCCGGGCACACCGGTGGCTCACTGCGGCGGAGGGCGACCACCCTCCCCCTCCCCCGCGCCCTGACGAGGACTTCGTAGCCTCCCTCCGTGTCGTGAATGGCACTCTGGAGTTCCCGCCCGAAGAGGGCCCCCAACCTACCAGGACCTGCCGGGGGGGTTCCCAAAGCACCTACAAGACGCCCTCTTCCCACCGTGGATCATCGGGCGCGGCTCCATGACTGCGTGGGAGGCGCGCATCGTGGGTGACGAATGGGCGCGCGAGTGGAGCCGGTGGTGCGCCGCCACGCGCGCCCCGGAGACCCCTGCGCAGCGATATGCCGCCATCCCGCTCAAAGAATGGGGGCCGGACACCCGGCCGAGACCTACCGCGATCCGCGGGGCGGGACCTGACCACCCGTGGGACGCGGCGACGGGGGAATGGCTGCAGGCGGCCCCGGGGCCGCAAACTGGATGGACCGGGGGCGTGTCCTCACTCGTCAGGACACCCGTCCCGCCCCGCATCGTCCTTCACGCCGCCAACGTACTCCGGGCTACGGAGATACGCACGTGGGGACACGCCGCGGCCACCGTCCGGTGGCACCCCCCAGAGGACGGGGCCGCCCAGCTCGCCGTGGCGCACTTCAAAGCTGGGGGGCCGGTATACGACGACGCCCTGTCCCGGCTGGGCGACACCCAGGGGCCCTTGCTCCTCATGCTCCCCACCGGCATTGCAGCCGGGCTGCGCCAGGAGCTAGACGGCTGCGAGGGGCTGCGAGTGGGATGGGGGGCAGTCGCAGACGGCACCCTGCTGGCCCTCCTCCACCGAGACACCGCGAACGGGTGCCAATGGGATGCGCTGACGCCCCACCTCACCGGGCGCCACGTGTACATGGCAAGCCCCCCCCAGAGGCACCCCCGCCAGGCGTGGGACGACCTCATCGCCGCCTTCCACGACCACGGGATCCTCCCCGACGACACGTGGCAGGAGGTCCAGCGGAAGACCCTTGGCAAGGACTACCGGCGCCGCGTCCGCGCCCGCCTGCTGGAGATCCGGGACCCCCTCCGACAGAGTTGGGACGACGTCTGGCTCCGCCATCTCGACCCTTGGTTGCCGCCCTCCCACCTCCCACACACCTGCCGACTCTGCGGGGAATGTGACACGGTGTCCTCCGCAGCGTCGACAGGCGCCAACAGGTGCGCGCGGTGCGCCCAGGTGGCCGCGTGCCCCTGGCCCGAACCTCCCGCAGGCCCGCGCAGGCGCACGGAGGAGGAGGCCCTGCACCGGCGCATCGAGGGGGCACACACCCCCTCACACGAACGAGCGGGCCCCGCGGGCGCTGCCCTTCTGTGGATCCACGTGCACCTGCGGGACCCCACATCCATTGCGCACCTGTCGCACGTGTTCGCGCCCTAACCCCCACCCGCCGCCGCCCTTTGCAGAGCCCGCAGCACCATGCCACGCCGACGGGGGGATGGGCCGGGACACACCAGGGCCCGCGGCAAAGCGCAGAAGGCCGCCGTCCGGGGCCTGGTGGCGGACGCGGTGGCAGAGGCACACAAAGCGCACGCTGCCGCACGGTGTGACCTGACGGGCAGTGCGAGGGCTTTCCTCAACGAGACCGCCCTCCCGGCCGTCCGCGCCCTGAACGGAGCGGGGGCCCATACGCTGCTCCCGGCAATGCACCGGATCGTGAACGCCGTCCAGCCTGGGCTCATCAGCCCGGAGGCGGCCCTCTACGGGCACTGGATGGAGTGGCGCGAGTCCAATCGGTCGGGCCGTCCCCTGTCCATGGGGGACACCCTGCGGCTGACGGGAGCAGGGTCTGCCATGTCCCTCCGCAGCAGCGCCCCAGCCCTGCTGCACGCCCTCAGGACGCGCTACCCCGGGGACGCGGCCCCGCACCTGAACCAGGCGCGGGCCAAGTACCCGGGGGGAGTGTCCGAGCTGGATGCGGCGCTCCACCTTCTACAGCCACCGGACGAGGACCTGGAGGTGGGCGAGATCACGGTGTTCGTGGAGGGCGCGGACGAGGCGTCCGCCCGCCCCCGGCCGACCAACCCGGTGTACGACGGCACCAGGCCTACCCCCCCGTACGCCATCGTATGCGAGGCGTTCCCCAGGGAGCCCACTTGGTGCCCCGCCCTCCCGCCGGCGACGCACGCGCCCCGCGGCTGGGCTAACCCAGACCTGTCCCCCCCCCTCTCCAGAACCAGGGGTGCCCACCACAGGGGGCAGGTCCTCTGGCAAGAGTGCCCTGGCACCCCCCTGCTCCTCCTCGTCGTCGCGACCCGCGGGGACCCGGGGCGGATCCTGGGGATCACCCCCACCAACCTCTATGGGGCAACACCCGTACCCCGCCCCCCCCTCCCGGCGCCCGCGGCGCGGGACGGAGTACACACCTTCCTGCGAACACAGGAGGTCACCGCCGTTACGGGAGTCCACCTGGTGCGGCTCCCTCCGACACCACTCGACGACCCCCGGGGGCCCGGGGCCCTGGGCCCCGCCCTGGACTGGGAGCTATGGCGCAACGCGTGGGCCGCTTGGCTCCCCCGCCTCCCCTTCCAATGCCGGTGGATGGCCGCCGGCCTCCGGCCGTGCGGGGCTGACGCCACAGCCGGCCCCCCACCCCCTCCCCCCCTCCCCCCCACGGAGCACCACAGGGCACTGCCCACGGCACGGCACTGATGCACCAGGAGGTAGTGGGAAGGGCGCACCTGCCACCACGCATGCCTACCAGGATAACAGTGATGGCAGACTCCGATGGCTCCCCCCAGCGGGACGACCGCCACCACCGCCGGTCCCGCTCCCGCTCCCCCGCCTCCCCGGAGTGGACAGGGGAGACCCTCGCGGAGCGCGAGGAGCGGAGGCTGGCGGAGGCGGCGGTGCTGGTCGGGCTGCCGCCGCCGGCCCGGGAGCCTGAGCCAGCCGAGATGACCGCCCCCGCCGCCCAAGCAGCAAGCCCCGCCGCCCCGCCCCAGGAGGGGGCCCCAGACGCGCAGGAAGCGGAGACCGCAGCCCCAGCGAGCCACGCCGCGGCCCCGACTGCGGCCCCCGGCACGCCGCCGACACGGGGGGTAGCCCCGGCGCAGGAACCGGGCGCATCGCCGAGGGCTGCCGCAGCCGCAGAGGAGAGCGAGAAGGGCGCGCGAGGGGTTGCGACCGCGGCCCCGGCGGGCCCCGCCACCGCCTCGGCCGACCACGCCGCGACCCCCAGCACGCCGCGAAAGCGGGGGGCGGACCCCGCGCGGGCCACGGGCGCCTCGCCGGCGGCCGCCACAGCAGCGAAGGAGAGCGAGGAGGGCGCGCGAGAGGCTGCGGCCGCGACCCCGGCGGGCCGCGCCACCGCCTCGGCCGGCCACGCCGCGACCCCCAGCACGCCGCGAACGCGGGGGAGGGACCCCGCACGGGCCACGGGCGCCTCGCCGGCGGCCGCCACAGCAGCAGAGGAGAGCGAGGAGGGCGCGCGAGGAGTTGCGACCGCGGCCCCGGCAGGCCGCGCCACCGCCTCGGCCGGCCACGCCGCGACCCCCAGCACGCCGCGCAAGCGAGGGAAGAGCCCCGCGCGGGTCGCGGGCGCCTCGCCGGCGGCCGCCGCAGCAGCGGCAGTGGGCAGGGAGAGCGCGAAGTACCGCGCCCACGCCAACCCCACCCACACCCACACCAGCCCCCCCAAGCAGTTCCCCCCCAAGCCCTTCCCCCCGGGGCGGGAGCGGCACGTCCGCCCCCAGGCGCCCGAGCGCTCGCCGCCGGGCGTCACGCTGCCGCAGCTGCAAAGGCGACGGGACGCCCGGCGAGTGGTCCAGGAGGGGCGCAGCAGCGGGGGGGAGCAGAGCGCAGGCAGCGGACGGCGCGACTCAGGGCAGGGGGCCGGGAAGGGGCCAGGGCACGGGAAGGGCGCGCAGGGGCACGGGCAGGGAGTCCAGGTGCAGGGGGCAGGGCGCGGGGAGGTGGGTGAGCGGGCGGGCCAGGGCGTGGGGGACGGGAGGCGGGACCCGCGACACGGGCAGGGGGCTCGAAAGGGGCCCAAGGGCAAGGGCAAGTGCGCCGCGGGCCCCAAGGGACAGGCGGGACGGGGCATGGGAGCCCAGGGGGGAGGGCGGGACGAAGGGAGGGGGGCGGAGGGCGGGGCGCCCCCGCAGCCAGACGTGCAGCCGGTGAGGTGCATCCCCCCCGGCATCCAACAGATGCCGGCGCACCACACCCACCACCACCACCACCACCACCGCCACCACCTCTACAACATCGACCCCGACGCCGGCGAGCTCGTCCCCCCCCAACCCCCACGACCCCGGCACCAGCCAGCCCCCCCCGCGCCGGGGGCGGAGCCGGCGCGGATGGCCTCGGCGGAGGGGGGGCGGGGCGCGGCATCGGCGCCGCAGGCACAGGGGCAGCGGGGAGGGCCGGCGCGGGGGGCAGAGGGGGGCCGGCCATGGGACCGGGACTGGGGCGCGGTCCCGGACCCTCTGGGGGAGGAGACCCTCCCCCTGTTGGGGGAGGTGTACGGGTGGTTGTGCTGGGCCAACCAGGGGACCTCCAGGAGGACGAGGAACCGGCCCTTCGATGCCGTGCTCCTCCGGAGAGACGGAGGAAACCGAGAGGTACCCCCGGGGGGGTGGGCAGCCCCAGAGGACCATGAAAGGGTCCTCAGGTCAGTGGTCCGGGCGGCGTGGCCTGACAGGGAGCCGACGTGGCCGGCCTTCCTGGAAGGGGGAGCGGTGCTCCGCATCACGGATGCGGACGCCAACAACTGGCTCCCCCGGGCTTTGCGCAGCGCCCTCGCCCACTGGCGCTACCGCCAGCACAACCCGCCGCCGCCACAGCCCCAGCCCCCACACAAGCGGCGGCGCAGGTGATGGCCCAAACGGCGGATGCGCGAGAGTGGGGGGGGGAGCTGGGCCCCCCGACCCACGCCCCCCCCACGGTACGGCACGACGCATGAGAGCGTGCCACCTCCCGCGGGAGGTAGGGCGGAGACCACGAGCGCGGGGGGGAACCTGCTGCCCCGCAGCCCGCTAACCACTGACCGCTAACCCTCACGGCCATCCCCGGCCGGCCAGCGCCGCGCGACAACGGCCGGGGGGATGAGGGGCCCCAGCGAGGGCCTGCACGAGGGTCCGGCTCTAGGTAGAGGGGGGCGGCAGAAGCACGCGACCCCCCAGCCGATGGCTGGCCCCCGGGGCCGGGACTGCCATGCCGCCCCCCCCCCCCCCGGCCGTCAGGAGGTGTCGCCAGGCAACCAGAGGGCCCCCCCCACTCCCCCCCCCCCCCCCCGCACCCGCCCCAGCTGGGGAGCCACGGGCGCGGCCCTCCGCCCCCCCGGAGCCGGGGGGGCGACGCGGTGGGGGGACCGGCGGCTGGACCTGCTCCCGCGAGCCCACACTGGCGTGCCGGAGCAACACGCACAACGGAACAGTATGGGGGCCGCGCCCCACATGACCCTCCCGTGACCACAGCCCACTCAGGGAGGGCAGAGGGGGGGTTCAGGTCTGCAAGGGCCCCCGGGGGAGCGGTCCACGGGCCGCCCCTCACCCTTCCCCACCACGGGGCGGCACTTCGGCCCCGACCGCACGCGCACGCTGGAAGGGAGCGCGCCGGCGACACGAAGGGGGCCAGGATTGAGTACCGCAGGCCGCCGCCCAGAAGGGGAGCAGGGAGGCCGCGGCGCGACACCCCCGCCCCCGCCCCCCCACCGGCCCGCGGGCCGCGGGGGCCCCGGCCCCCACCCCCCGAGGCAGCAGGGATGGTCCCCCCCCCGCCCGAGAGAGGAGCCGGAGCGCGACCCGCCCCCCCGCCCCAGCCGCCGGCTCCCATGGGGGCCGCGAAGAACAAGCCAGCCCGCGCCTACGCGCCAGGACGCCGCACAGATCGTACCCAGAGAAGCCTGGTGAGCACGAACCGGAGTGGTATGGGGGGCCACGCCCCCCATGGACAGCACAACGCCAGTGACACCCGCTTTGTTGCCTGCCCAGGGAAGGCAGAGGGACGGAATGAGGCAGAGCAACCCCCCGCCCTACAGGCCCCCCCCCGGCCGCACAACCAGGGGGTACGGCGCACGCCCCCCCCCCCCCCCAGCCCGCCCCCCAGCACATGAACGCCACCGACCCGCCCCGCGGCGCGCAGCCCCCACAGGGCGCGCCGGCCGAGGGGACAGAGCAGGGCCCCCACACCCGCACGCCCGCGCCCACAACACGTGGATCGCGGACCCCGACAGCCCGCCCAGTGGGCGGGCAGTCGGGGGAGGGGGAGCGCATGACCCCAGACGCCCCACGCAACGGTAGAAGGCACCCCCCCCGGGGACGCCCTGCCGCCACCCCCGCAACCCCAAGCCACGTAGGGGGGAACCGGGACCGGACCGCCCCCCCCCAAGCACGCCAGACGGAGCAAGGGACCGGGGCAGGACACGCGGAGGGGCATGGACCACGTGGAACGGCCCTACCAGCGCCCAGTGCCGGGACCACGCGAGGTGCGCACGCCACACCACCCAGGGGGGGGGGGAGCGGACACCGCGAGAGCGCGAGCGCACAGACACGAAAGGGAAACGCGGGGACTACCAGAAGGGCAACCGGACCGAGCGCGCGGAACGCACAGACCGCGTGGAATGGCGTACCAGCGAGCGAGGGTAAGGGACACCCGGACGGGACGGCCCGCCACACGCAGCGCGGAACACGAGGGGCGGGAAGGGGCAAACGAGAAAGACACAACACCAGGTACCGGCCCGAACCCCCCGAACCGGCCGCGAGCGCCGCGCACACACAGACGGGGCACTGCACCCGCCAAGGCAGTAGTGGCGCACAGCGCCACGCCCCAACCCCTAGGCTAGGCAGCCTCCGCGCCAGCCCAAGGGGGTCCCACTGGCGACAAGCCAGTAGCACGGGCCCGGCGGCGCCGGTGCCCCGGGCGACAACACATTAGGGGAGCGACGCAGTGGGTAAGCGCCCGCAGCCACGGCTGCGAATCGATGCACAGACCGGGGAGTGGCGAAACGGGGAAGCCGGGGAAGGACGGGGCTTCGAGCTCTGTGAACCCAGGGGACTCCGCCTCCAGGCAGGAGGTGCGTCTTGGAGGGCCCCCCACTAGGACGCGGTGGGGAGGATATCACCTGGCCCGACCAGGTGGCCCCCCGGGGCCGAAAGGCGTCTAGTACCCGCAAACTCAAACCTCAAACCTCAAACCTCCTCCGTGTAATTTAAAGGCACGGGGGAGCGAGGGGAGTTGACCGTTTTCATTAAACAATCAACCTGGACGTCAACTAACCTCCGTTGGTCCACTTGAATAACATAGAGGTCGTGCGCCTTCTTGGCCACAACCTCATAGGGCCCATCCCAATAGGGACAAGTCTTATCGCCAAGATTTTTGCGTTTGCGACGGACCCATACGCGGTCTCCTTTTCAGAAATTGGGGGACATCCACCTACTCTTATTATACTTATGAGCCATTGTCTCTTGCACTTGAATCATAGCCCTCCGTGCAAGAGCAATAAGCTCCTCACGCCGTTGGAAGTAGTGAGCGGCGTCTTGGGCCACCCCCTTAGGCTCAGCAAGAGGAGGCCCCTTAGTACAGTTGTGTTTACCAAACACAATCTCGTTAGGTGTATAACCTGAAGGACCTGTAGTCTCATGCCACGCTCGTACAACGGCGGGCAAAACCTCTACCCAATTAAAGCCTTTCCTCAAGGTAAGGGCTTTAGCAACAGCACGCCTTAGCTGCTTGCCAGTATTTTTGGCCTTGCCATTACCTTGGTGCCTACCCGCGAGACACATAGTCGAGCGGGCACCAATCTTAGAACAAAGGGTTTGGAAATATTGGCTCACAAATTGTGGCCCACGGTCGGAGCATATTTCACGAGGGGCTCCGAACCTATCCACCCAGCGCTCCATTACCAAATGGGCCGCTCTTCTCCCCGTTAGCCCTTCATCCTTGTCTTCATGACGGGGTTTAGGAATAGGGATCGCGATGAGGTAGCAGGAAAGCCGGCATACACATAGGAGCATTCGGTCATACACCTCTCCATCGTGGGAGGTGGAAGGGTAGTGAAACACATCAAGCGCTATGGAGTCCATGGGCTCCATAGGTATAGGCATAGGGGTCATGTACCCTTGCTTGCGCTTGGTGTCATGCGTGTGAATGGCACATGAGGGACACGTTTGACATTGCAGTTCCACTGCTTTGTACAACCCCTCGCCTTCCACGCCATGGTTAATTTCCTTCCAGTGTTTTTCCACACTGGAGGTAGTTAAGTGAAATGCATCATGGTATTCGGCTACGATGCACTAGCGGCGTAGGAACACACCACCGTCCATTACGGACGAGCTTGTTATCCACCAACCTCACTCCATCTTGGAAGCTCCCATTCAAGGCATCTTGCCACATTTGTTTGTAGTGTTGACAATTTGGGTAGTGTTTAGCCTACTTTATCTCAAAAACATTGGGAGCATCCTCCCCATGTATAGGAGTTGCTTTCTTGTGGGACTTCAAAGATTTTTTTATCTTGACAATTCGCTCCAGTCTCCGAAGCTTTCTCTTTTGCTTCGTCCCCCCCCCCAACTGGAGGCGAAGCCAGAGGGGGTGGATCACACGTGGGTGCCCCTTGAGCCCGAGGCGCCGCTTTAGACCTAGTAACAACGGGCGCCACAACCGCCCTAAATACAAGGGGGCGGGCGAGAAGTTCCTCCTTCTCGGCCGCCATCATGTCCCGCACATCCCCGGCCGCTTGGGCCGTCCCATGTATGGACACATCACTCAACGCCGGGTTAGCAGGGTAACCCCAACGGGACAAGAAATCACCCACGGGGTTCACTTGCCCCGGAGTGTAAACCACATGGAGGTCGAATTTAGAGAACAATTTATGCCAACGTGCTTGGCGTGGAGAGGGACCCCCCACGGTTTTGAGGTCCTCCGTAGCCCATTTTTCAAGGCTACAGTGGTCCGTACGGACCTCCACGCGCTTGTTCCCCACCCAACTATGCCATTTTAAAAGCGCCGCCACTATGGCGTAGCATTCTTTCTCCCGAGGGCTCCAATTCAATTGGCTGCCTGACAATTTGCGGGAGAAAAAGGCAAGGGGGCGTAGGGCACCATCGGGACCTTCCTGCTGTAGGGCCGCTCCCACCGCCCAATTACTAGCGTCCGGGGTGAGGACAAAGTCCTCCTCCCAATCGGCTAGTTGGAGGGGAACAATATCCGTAATAGCACGCTTGAGCTTCAAAAAGGCCTCGTTAGCCGAAGCATTCCATGTTAGGCCTATCTTTTTGCCATTCTTATGCTTAGGCAAATCCTTCAACATATTAATCAAAGGGGTAGCTATGGAGGCGTAGTTTTGGACATAGCCCGAATAATAGTTGGCGAGCCCCAAGAACCCCCGGAGCTCCCAAACATTATCTGGTTTGTCCCAACGCTCAAGCGCCAACATTTTCCCTGGCGCCGGCCGACGTGTGCCATTTTCCAACACATGGCCACAAAACTCAACCGAACGAACAAAGAAATCGGTTTTGCTAACCGAAGTAACCAACTCCTCTTTTCGTAGCCTATCCAACACGGCACGCACGTCGCGGTCGTGGTTAGCCAATAGCTCCTCCTCCGTCGCACCGGAGGAACCAATAATAATATCATCAATATATACGTCCGCACAATCCAAACCCTGCAAAACATGGTCCATGACCCGTTGAAAAATAGCGGGCCCATTCTTGATACCCATAGGCATAACACGCCATTGGTATCGCTTACCCGCCAAATTCATGGCGGTCTTAGCCCGGGATTCAGGGTGAAGGGGAATTTGATGAAATCCTTTACTCAAGTCCACAATGGTGAAAATCTTGTGTTTGGATTGATTTTCCAACATGTTTTCTATGAGGGGGAGGGGGTGTGCGTCGGGCAAGGTAGCCTGATTAAGTTGGCGGTAGTCCACCACGAGGCGCCATTTTCCCTTCTCTTTCTTGGGCACAACGAAACCGTTGGACGCCCATTAGGAGGCAGGGCACGGCTCAATCCAGCCACGAGCCAAAAAGTCCTCCACTATTTCTTGCTCCGCCGCGGCACGCTCCCCCACCAACCGTATAGGTTTCACGGACTTGGGTTTGGCGTTCGGGTATAGGTCAAGTTTAGCAAACCCCAACCACTCCGTACCACGGACCTTAGGCCTGTTCCAAAGTTCACTGTTCCAAAGTGTGAAAAAAGGGCTCTGGTGGCTGTAAGGACTGTTACCACGGTTGCCCCGCGTTGCACTGCGAGACAGGACCGTTAGCCCCCCGTGGTAACAGTCCCCTGGCCGAGGGCCATCAAGTTTTGTTGTGTTCCTTGTGAATGTTTCCCTGGCCTCTATCTCTTTTATCCCTCGTGCTCCCTTGTGCAGGCACAGTCCTACGTTGCTGTTTGACACTCCCGTCAATTCTCCTGGCAGTTTTTCTCAAAAAGTGAAATTTTTGCACTTTCGCGTCGCACCGCTTCGCATGTACCATTACCTTCAGTTTTGTTTAAAAGTGTGATTTCACTTTGCCTTTAGTTTTAATTCTTTGAAAAACTACCTGCCCTTACCTGCTGGACCCCACATGCCTCATGCGACACGCAGGGACCAGACTCTACGCGCAACAGCTCGCGATGTCGCCTACCACTTATTGCGGGACCTGCGGGATCCCGTTCGTCAAGTCCTGTATTCCGGCGGTGGTTCGATTCCCACCAATCGGAGCTACTTCAGCGGCCGTGCGGCCGGCTCCGAGATGGCCTGCGTAGGTTCGATTCTCTATGGGAGGGAATCTGCTAACCTGTGATTTGCTGCTGTTTGTGACTGCTACGTTCCTCTTGGGCATGTACTTCCTGCCCGTGGCAGTCGTTTTAAGTGGGGGGGTGAAGCAGGTCACAACCCTACCCTGGCATTTTACCCCTAAGGGAGCATTATTTGGCCCTATATATGGGATATATGTGGGATAGGGTATATCATATTCCATTTCCTTGTTAGGAACATAGGATGTGGGATAGATAAGGCAATCTTGGATGTTTAGTAGTTATATCAATTAGTGGATGATAGGGTGGATTTCTCATATGTGCATATCAGGTATTTCATTGGCTATGTGTACCATATCTGTTTGCAGGATACTATTCAGTCAACACTATCGTTATGTCTTCGGTGCCAAGCAATGTTGCTGCCCATGCCACTGCAACCTCTGCTCCTGACCACCCGGTCTGGTTTCACTGGGCCTTTACCGATGCATACCATCGGTTTTAGGTTGATTCCCAACTCTGTTGTTGTTGTTGCGCGCACACCGGTGCTTTTGCTCACTACTGCGTGTTCGGAATGCGAGCCCTCGCAATCGTCTTTTCAAAAAGTGCGTTTTCGACTATATGTTGTTACCTTAATGCGAGGCCTTGCAATACGAAGTAGGTAATTTTACACAAATACCTACAATGTCGATTGCGAGCCCTCGCAATCAAAGAATAAATATGTACATTTCTCTCCCTTTTTACAGGCCTATTTCAACATGGCAGGGAGTTTGACGCCAACAAAAGCGGGTAGAGCATCACCAGACAAGTCACAAGTACCATCCACGCAGGAAATGGTGCCAGAGGAGTTCCTGAGGGTCTACACAAAGCCTTTGCAGGTGGAGGTTGACGTTGGGAGCCTTTCCATCGACAAGAAGAAGAAGTACGGCCAGATCCGGAAGTATCAACAGACGCGAGTGGATGAGGTTATGAGAAGTCTTATGGCAAACCCCCCAAAGAAGCCCCTGACCGTGACTGCATGGCAATCACCAGGCACGTAACGCGGTTGCACCCCTCAGATTTCATGTTCATTCTCTGAAACCGATGTTTTCATCTGCAGCCGACGATTGGATCGTCATTGCAAAGCAGCACTGTGTCTGTGCGCTGAAAGCACTCCGAGACCAATGTCTTGAGAAGGGCCTCGACCCACCGCAGTAGATGCAAGTGGTGAAGGTCAACCTGTTGAAAACGGAAACCAGTTGGGCTACACGAGTAGCAATCGCCGGTCGGAAGCAGGCCATCGATCTGGACATCTCTGCCGTGCCACCGTCGGAAGCAGCTAACAACTTCCTTATGCATTTGCGAGATTCACCGGCTGGGCCTGACGAGACTGCAAGGGAACACATTCACCGAACCATCCCAAAAGCCGCGAGCGAAAGTGCTTGGGTTCCACCACAAGTTTCCGAAGATGAACTCCAAGTATGTTCCATTGTCATAGCGAGGCCTCGCAATCCGAATATGGCTACTCATCCTCCTCATGTGCAGAGTTATTCAGTCAAGGCGTTTGGACCGTTCTTCACTTGGGTGTACCATGCGCAGGACGCAGCGGTGACGTTGCTGGATAATTTCGAGAAGATGGACATGCCGGTGACGATGAAGCGGCTGAAGTTCTTGCAGGGTCTGTACGAGCCATCGCTCCTACAAGGGGTCGCCGCCGACATGTCGAGACCAAAAACGAACATCAAGGAAATCTCAGACCAGGCCTCTGCCTACCAGAAGCAGCAGTGGATCAATTAACATTGGGGAGCCGCCCCAGACAGCGTTATCCAGCCGACCCGCCGTATGCACAAGCAGGTAGGCAAATACGCAAACAAGGTAAACGCAACCTTTCCTATGTTTCCAGAGGCGAGTCCGGCAGAGAAGGTACCGTTGCACGACTGGGATGTCCTTTTGGTGCCGATCCCTTTTGGGGGCTGTAATGGTACTGATCCTCTGTTATTGATTTGCGATATCCTGCAATGCTTTTTCAAAATCACTCAAATTGTTGAACTCTTTGCATCCTCTTAGTATCCCTCAGCGAACACAACAGAAGACTGTCCCAAAACGTTATGTCATCCCGTTCTCTGTATAACAATAAAATTCACATATGCACTGCAAATTACCTACATTATTTCTGATTGTCTATTTCATATCGCTGTGCTCCCTGTTACGCATCTGCACGTACTCGCTGCGCATGCGCGACCCATCGCGTTAGCGATCTTCACACCGTGTCTTCTTACACTCCCTTCCCAAGCTATTTGCTGGGGTTTACCTCAGCAAATGGCTGACTAAGGAAAATAGACACTCAGATCTTTACACTAGTGTGGGGGGGGGGGGGGGCTGAGCTGCTGTAGACAGCCCAGAGCAGGGTGTCAAACAAAAAAATCAAACACACACCCCAACCAAAAATTTACTGTGGTGTGCTGCAGTGCAAGAGTGCACTGCAGCCCTACATGCTGGTTAGAGTGGGTGTGGGGGTAGAAATGTGGGTGGCCTAAGTTGCACAGCAACCCTACAATACTAACCTGCCTACAAACAGCTAACTGCCTGCAGCAATGGCTTAGCAGGCATCGCACTGCACTAGACCTTGTGCAGAGGTGGCGGGGGGGGGGGGGGCTGTCAGAAAATCTGTAACAATTTTCTGCCTGCCTGAAAAGGTTAGGATATTTTACAAATAAAAATTTGTATCCCTGCACCTGCAACCCTGCAGACAGTAACAGCACCACATAAAAATTTTCTCTCTTCTTAAAACTTCTCAGAAGTTTTTCAAACCTGAAGTAAAGTACAAAAACCCATTAACCTGATTAACCGGACTTCTGAGTTCTGTCTTCACTTGTTTTCCGGATGCATTGGCGCTGTAGTCTGCAGAGCAAGCAAGGCAAAGAAATAAGGAGAGAAGAAAAAAGCGAAGCGAAAGCGAACCGAAAGCGCAGAAAAGCTATGCAAAGCAACCGCTCGCGCACAAACGACCGAACACTGCAGAGCAGCAGAAACACACCTGAAGTGCTCTGCTCCCGCATGCTGTGTCGCTCGTTGTCTTGAACTTCTTTGCACCTGTGCAAAGCAAAAGAATAGAAAGAAAACACACATGTCATATAAAAAAAACGACGTGTCAGATCGTCAGTCATACCTGATGAAAATTCCATACTGAAACCCCTGATTCCCACCTCTGATTCCTGAACAGCCTGCAGAGCACACACAGAGGTTGTAAAATACACACACGCAAACGACAACCATGCCAATGCGCACGATGTATAAAAACGCAAACAAAAGACTACGGAAACACAGCCTGAAATATTTTTATCATTGTATCCTGTTTTCAAACGCGTAACTGTATTTGTAAAATCTATAACAAAAACAAATCAAGCTGGACTGCGCAAACCTACGCCAACGCTTTGCCACACCTGGCGCACGCACAAATGCACACACATACTTGCAAGAAAAAGCGAAAGACCAACACAGACAAAATATTTGGAAACGTAAAAGAATTAAAGTAAGAAGTAAAAGTATACTGAAACACAAACAACAAAGAAAACTCACAACTCATGACACAACTGACATGAACACACACAGGGTCACAAAAGATATAATACAAAAGCGGGCATACATTCCCTGCTCACTGACCCACAGCAACTATATACCTCAGACGAGGCCCTGTGCATCTCGCACCACGGCCAGGGAGCGGGGCGAAACACACGCACCACTCCGAAGAGAAAAATCCCCCTAGAAAAAATAACCATTCACAAGGAGGGGTGTCCAGGGGAAGCATCGCGCAACCCCAAGGACTGGGCGCTTCGCATGCCACACAAAAAAATCGCCGCATCACGCAGCGCGGGCGGGGTGCCTCACACACCTCTAGGCGCATCACGCGCACACCCTAGGGTTTGGGGGTTTTGAGCCTCACGCTCCTTAGACAGTAGGGGGTTTACCGTACCTCTAATCGTCGCCCACGATGGGCAGCAGCCGCCGAAGGCAGGAAACAGAAAAATAACACCCATTCGGAAATGTAGAAATAGAAACCCAGAAACACCTACCAACTCACCATGGAAGGTCGCACCCCTCATTATGGAAATACAAAGTGAAAATCAAAAATGAAATAAGGGTCGTGTCTTTGCCCAAAGGAGGCAGGAAGACAACCATTCCAAAAATACTTAAAAACGAAAAGAAAGACAAAGAAAAGAGACAAAAAATCCACACCAAAAAGAAACACCAAGCAGGCGTGCAACAAACAACACACCGAAAATGTGTTTGTCATTGCTCACCATACTCATGTGTCGTGCCGTTGCTGCTGCTCTTTGCGTCCACCTGCAAGGCCGGGCAGAAGACAAAACGCAAAGCAGCAGTTCTAAAAAACTAAGTCACGAAGCGAGGCGCAGCGCGTTGAAATTCAAAGCGCAACGCGTTCACAACAAGAAAAAATATATACAACGCACTTTTAAAGTTACCTACATTACTTCTCTGGTTGCTTCGACTTACGCACCGCATTGTTCACCCTTGTTCAGCGGCACCCTGACGCCGCATTGTGGCGCTCTCCTTGGCGCCAGTCTCTTTTACCGCCGTCAACAAAGTTTCCACACGATTCCGCAAGACGGCGTTCTCATCATCCCTGGCCGCCAAACGTCGTTCCAACAAAACTATCCTCGCGCTCTGCTCAGCGACCTTCGTTTCAGCGGCTTCAAAGCGTACTCGGTCATCCTGTTGACGCTGTTGCATACGCGCGGTAAGAATCCTTATTTTGCGATGAAGACCCTTGCAGGCCTTGTCAGCGCGCCTTCGCTCTGTACGCAGCTCCTCAGCGTGCTGGGCGCGCGCCACCTCAAGCAATCGGCTGATCATCTCCTTGGCGTCCGTCAAGCCCTCACATGTTGCCATGGACGCTGAACTGGGTAGATCGCTCTCACACAAGCCGTTGTCCCCATTGAATGACGGTCTCCTTGACGACGGCGCCCCTTGCACAGCAGACATACCAAAATTCTCCACGGTGATTTTTGAATTTTTCGAGAACGGGTTTGTAATGGTACTGATCCTCTGTTATTGATTTGCGATATCCTGCAATGCTTTTTCAAAATCACTCAAATTGTTGAACTCCTTGCATCCTCTTAGTATCCCTCAGCGAACACAACAGACGACTGTCCCAAAACGTAATGTCATCCCGTTCTCTGTATAACAATAAAATTCACATATGCACTGCAAAATACCTAGATTATTTCTGAGTGTCTATTTCATATCGCTGTGCTGCCTGTTACGCATCTGCACGTACTGGCTGCGCATGCGCGACCCATGGCGTTAGCGATCTTCACACCGTGTCCTATTACAGGGCTTGGCAGTGGAAACCTGAGGCTCCGTCACCGACATTGGAAACGCTCAGCAAGGCGCGATTGTGGACGGCGATGGGAAATACTCATCCAAAGCATGGGTCGTCAATGGGCCTTGGTCGCCTGCGTGCATGTGCATCGCCCTTGACCGAAGTCAAGTCCACGGAGTCCGGAAAAGTGGACATGGTGAACATTGAGGTCACTGGAAAGGTGGTCAAAATGCTGTGCGCCCCCTACCAAGATCCGCAAGATCGCTTGAAGTTTTTGGAGGCTCTTGACACCGACATGATCATTCTGAATGCGAATCTGGCGGACGGTGCAGATCCTATGAGTCCAGCTGTGATGACCAAGTTAATTGACAACCCTGAAACTGTGCTTGCGATCTACGGCGAGGTGGAGACTGTTTGGGACGCCCTGCAAACAGTTTTGGAGAGGCGTGGAATTGCGGAGAACAATTACTGGTATGAAAAAGTGCAAGTGTGTTACTGGCTACCTGGCGCAGGCAAGACAGGAAAAGGCGGAATTCAAGTTCAAGCACTTGTCCTGCTGGCCGTTGTAAAGATCAAGAAAAAGGTATGTACAACGCTTTCGGATTGTGAGGCCTCGCAATGCCTTTGCCATCTTGCTACTCTTCACTACAGATCCCGCCATACATCGGTTTTCGTCGCCGCGCACGTGATGAACTAGGGTTCATGCCCCTTGTGCTTTATACGTGGATGGCAACGCTGATGCGGACCAAAGACCGCACGGAGAATGTCATGATCTTCGATCGCGATGTGCACATGGCGGCAAAAGTGGCAGCGTTGGATGATCCTCCGCAAGTTTGTTCTCTGCATTTGACCAAACAGAGGCGGTCGGATTGGGCACGGAGCTACCATCATGATGTGATGCAGCGCGTGCAGGCGGGAATTGACCCGACCAGCTTGGCGCAGTGCGAGCTCTGGATCGAGTTCCGCATGCCAATGTGGGTTGAGGACGAGCACGTGGGGTATACGCATCTCGAGGTGTCCGCGGCAGAGGAACCAAGTCAGCATGCCCATGCAGAAGGTGGAGACGAAGATGTGGATGAGCCTGGGGACGATGACGATGAACCGCTACTGACAGGATCTGATCGGCGATCTCCTCGGAAGTCCACGCAGGTTCGCGCATTCCAGGCAGGCGAGGCAGATGAGGGCGAGCCGTGGGCGAGCCAGGCGCCGAAGCCGAAAAAGCCAAAGACCCAGGTGGCAGCTGAACCGAAGCAGACGACACTGATACAGCCCCAAGGAGTGAAGAGGACGCTGAGCCTTCCAGATCCGGGAACAGCAGTGGGCTCGGCAGCGCGGAGCAAGATGTTGGCAGCGGGGTTGAAGAACAAGAAGAAGCCCTAAAGGGCGTTGCAGTCCTATTTTGCGTGATATGTTGTCTCGCATTGCGACACCTCGCATTCCAGATTAGGCAATTTGCCATTTCAGCTCTGTTTTCAGAAGCGTTGTCTGGAGATGACGATTATACGGACCCTAAGGCAATAGTTAGTATTGCGAGGCCTCGCATTCCGAAAGCCTCACGTCTCGACGCACCGAACGTACTGATACTCTGCATTCTGTTTTTGCTTGTTTTTGAGTGCTCCGAAGCTGTGTGTAATTGCGGTGAATTACCTTGTTGCATGTCTCGTATTGCGAGGCCTCGTAATACGAATAGGAAAATGGTGTCATTTTGCAGCATTTTGGAAACCAGAGGCGTAAAAAGTGAATTTTTAAGGTAGGAGAAAAAAGCACGGAGAGGAGAACAACAAAAAACAAGTTTTTCTAGTTCGAGGTTTTCTAGTTCGAGAACCCCCAAAATGTGGTGCATTTCAGAGAAAAGTGGGTAAAATGGCAAAAATTGTGTGAGCTTTTTTGGAGGAAAATCATGCATTTTTGTGGGTAATTGGGCCAAAAAGTAGTCAAATTTTGTGGTAGAAAGAAGTAGGTGAATCGGGCAAATTAGCCATACCAAATTTGCAGAGACCCCGGTACAAAAGCGTAACTGCTTCGGCCGCCTAAGTCACAGATGACGTCTTCTCCGCGATATACCCAAGTAGTGCCAAAATGGCACTTGGAAAAGCAATTGGCCGAAACCGATTTTTTCGGCATAGACGCCCCGCGATGCACAAAACAAGTGTCATTTTTTTGCGGGGACCAAAGCTTGCCGGATTCGACTTACTTAGAGATTAAACAAAGCATATGTCTAAAATTATGGGTCGAATTGCAGTGTTCCCTGCGATATACCGATAGTGCCAAAATGGTACTTGGATGGCCAACGGGCCGGAACTGATTTTTGCCACTTGCGCGCGGTGCAATGCGCAAAAAAAAATGTCATTTTTTGCGGGAAGCGCATTTGGGTGGTATCGGTCAAGCTGGGGTCTTCGTTGTGACATACGCAAATACTGCCAAAAAGGTACTTGGATGGCCAACTGGCGGGGACAGATTTTTTCAACACACGAGTGCGCGCAAAAAGTGTGTCTGTTTTCGCTGGGAGCAAAATTGGGCTGATTCAGCGGAGGGAAACACAAGCTAGTAATTATGGGTCAAGCTGGGGTGTTCCTGGTGACATACCCAATAACGCCACAATGGCACTTGGATGGCCAACTAACAGGAACTGATTTTGTCCATGCACGCGCAGCGTGACATGCAAAAAAATGTCCGTTTTGGCAGTGAATTTGGGTGGATTTGGCTTGCTTAGAAATGGAAAAAAACGTAGCTTGAAATTAAGGGTCAAACTGGCCCTACATTTTTTTGTCAAAAACAAAGTGTGGATTGCCAGATGAAACAATTGGAGAAAAATGGTCCGTCAGTAAAATTGTGTGCCCATATGTTAGGTCACAGAGGATATTCATAAATTGCTGCCATTGGGTCTGAGCTATCACTACGCAGATATGCTGCCCATCAATATTACTGAAGACTGGGACCAAGATTCCGGAGTCAATGGCCTGGGAAATGACCACTTTCCAGCCATGCTTGAAACGTAGCCCTACCCAGCCCCTACTCATAGCTGAGAGGTTCGCAATAAAATGGTCTCCTCCCCGCTGAAAGCGGCTTCCAATGTCCTCATGCCTTTCCGTGGACAAGATGTGAGACTCATAGACGGCGGCCACAGTAATGGAGCCATGGATTGCATTATCATTGAAATCTTTTGCACTTTTTCGTTCGCCTTTTTTGGCCTAGTAAGCAAACCATTGGAGGTTGGAAGTCATGAAAGCGAGGGACCTGAAATTGGGTGGGGACTGTGCATGTGGGCTCAATGATTCCTATTTCCCCCCTTGACGGCCTGCTGATACGAAGACTTCGACCTACTTCCGGTGCCGGAATTCTGACTTGTAACACTAGCGGAACACCAGAAAGGGGGCTAATTGGTGCTATATGGCTGCCCATGGTTTATATGCACATTGTCATGATATGATCACCCATCCACGGTCCAAGGGTCCTCGGGGGCCGTTGGGGGTCATCCCAAAATCGTGATTATTCGGCCACCGCATGCCGGGCTGAAAACGGCCCTGTCCTCAGCAGTGGGGCCCACAGCGGGGGGCTGATCGGGGGTAGCCGTCGATAGAGCCCAGGAGCCCCGCCATTGTTCGGGGATCCATGATGAAGAAGAAAATGAAATGGCACTAGGTTACGAATCAAATGACAGTGGCAGTTGTCCAAGACCACCCAAGTTTGGCCCATCTGCGGTGCAAGAAGCCCAAAACGGCGCTTTTGGGAACCAATAAGCACCACTAGGAGGGCCTGGCTGGTGCCACGTGGGACGCCATGGGCTCATACGTACTTCGATTTGTCAACAAACCATCCTTCATACGAATCGCCGCCTGACCCTCGCCCTCAACCGGCTCCCCTTGTCAGTCCATATCCAAAGCTCAAAATGGCAATAACTTCATTCAACCATTGCATTACAGCTGAATGCTGGTCCACTCCTCAAAGATATCCCTCTGGTGCTGTTTTGGGGAGGATGCGGGTAATTTCTTTTTGCTTTGCAACTTTTTTGCAATTCTGAGAGGGTTTACAGGTTGCCAAGAGGGGGCTGAGCCCAGGTGGCGTAGCCGCAGTGGAGGCAGGGCTCGGCCTTGGCCGCAGCGGGGGAGGATTTCAGAGAGGGATAAATGTGTGTTAGGAAACCTCTTTTCTCGTCGGCGGGCTGGATATCCATTGGCCCATTCTCCATTCGGGCTCAAACCCAGAACTCCGCAGTCAGGAACCCAGACCATTGTCCTGTCAAGTATAATGGCAGTGCCTCTGCACTTTTTGTTTTGTGACACAAGTCTGACGTCCAAAGTCCAACGTCCAAACATACCCCGCCCCCCCCCTTGCGCAAGCACGGCCACGGTCCCAAAAAACCAGGCAAAACAGTGGTTCAACGCCCACCCCGTGCTTAGACAAGACCATCCCTGTGTGTGGCACACATGATGGCAAACACACATGATCGCCCACATCCAGGAGATCCCTCAAATGCAGATGGCGATAGGCTGTGGAAGGGAAATAGCAGGAATGGCTAAGAATCACATCAAACCAAACATCATCGGGTGGCAATGTGTGGTAAACTGCTTTTAAACCCCATGTTACATCTGGGACCACAAAAACAGTGGTCCCAAAAAGTCCTAAAAACAGCTGTTCAACGCCCACCCCGTGCTTAGACAAGGCCGTGCTTGCGCAAGGGGGAGGGGGGGTACCCCCTCCCCCTTGCGCAAGCACCCTGAAAGTCATCAAAACTATGGTAACACGGGCTCCCGTGCTTAGACAAGCCCGTGCTTGCGCGCGACGCGCGGTACCAAAAGAACGTATGTCACCGGAAACCTGCCCATACCTCACCCTAAGCACAATTGTCGCAACAGGGCAATACAACACAATGTGCAGGCAAATTTCAGCGAGTTCTGGAGGTCCTCACTGCCCATCACGGCCATCAGGAGCTGTGGAATAGAAGCCCTTTCCCACCTTGCGCCTCATCTTGAACAATTGCACATGCTTGCCCTTTGGGGCAGGCTTTGGGGCAGGCTTGGCTTCAGGTTTTGGGGGGAGTCTTTGCACTGCGCGCGCACTGCGTGCTACTTTTAGACTATGTTCCCCCCGAAGAGCCCCCAAGCAAACCCCTTGGAATCGCCCTTAGAATTAGGTGACCCAAACTGCCCTAGCTCAAGAAAGCTGCAAACTACCTTCCCTTCACATAACACACATCATGCACAACTGGAAAAGCCATGAACAGCGCATTGGTCGCCACCCTCAAGAACACAGAACTGTCTTTCTGTTCCACCTGTCTTCGAATCAAAAATTGCTGCAAAAGCAAGAGTACACGCACGTACTCATGCAACTCCGTACCGGATCCCCTCCATGTGTTCCTTACGATGCCCCGGTGCCACATGCGTGCAAACAAGTGCTCAATGCGTGCCCTATAGAAACCATGGGTCACCATGATGCCCCTAGGGGCCCCTAGTATCTCAAAGTATGGGTCTCTAGGGGGAATCTTTGCACTGCGCGCGCACTGCGCGCTACTTTTAGACTATGTTCCCCCGGAAGAGCCCCCAAGCACACCCCTTGGAAACCCCCTTGGAATTAGGTGACCCAAACTGCCCCAGCTCAAGAAAGTTGCAAACCACCTTCCCTGAACATAACACACATCATGCACATCTGGAAAGGCCATGAACAGCGCATTGGTCACCACCCTCAAGAACACACAACTGTCTTTCTGGTCCATTGTCAACTAAGTACACATTGAGAATACGCAACTTGTGTGCACAACAAGTGCTCAATGCGTGCCCTATAGAAACCATGAACATCGTTGTACTCCTTTTGCCGCTCGGTCAACGTCTTTCGACCAATAAATGGCCATGCCACATGGAGGCGCCCCTTGTATGCACCATCCATGGAGCCAATCTCATAATCAATATAATGCCCCTTGCTCCTTTTCGGCCCTTCGCGATCCCAAATGAGAACATCCGCCGATGTCCCCGGGGCCAACGGACAAATCCAAACGATGTTGCCCAAGCTGTCAATGGCAACCGTAACTTTGTATACGCACCCGGCGTATTTAGGATTAAACAAGACATCACAAAGGATGCCTCCTATGGACGCAATGGGCATGCTATCCACGTAGTGTGTCACGAAATATGGAAAGTGTGGGACGTGGTTCCACTCCGACAATCTTTCCGCCCATCGAATTTCAGCGACAACACCATTCAAGTCAGAACGAACATGATGCACACTTGCCCACCAAGCCTCTGCGGAGCACCCCGTTGCTCCGGAGAAGAGATGAGCACACCTATGAGGTGGAGTGTGCTTGAGGAAGAAAAAGAAGCGGAACGCTAGGGGTCACCATGATGCCCCTAGGGGCCCCTAGTATCACAAAGTATGGGTCTCTAGTACGGCCAGACGCCCAAATAGTTGCACTGCGCGCGCACTGCGCTTAAGGCTCCCCCCTAGTACGGCCAGACGCCCAAATAGTTGCACTGCGCGCGCACTGCGCTTGAGGCGCCCCCTTGGAATGGGTTTAGGCTTCCTATTCCTTGGGACAAAACTGTCATCAACAAGATCTTTGGTGAAGTAAAGCTTGCCTTCAAACACATGGCCAAGGCCCCAAATCCCACAGCCCGCTTTGGCCCACACAATCTGCACTTCATCATCCTCCCCGGATGTACGTAACAGCCATGCCAGGTGTATCAACATGAGCCATGGCTGAAAATCACATCAACAGGGACATCATTGGGTTGCAATTGCAAGCAGAATGTTGGTATGAGCAGGAGGAACTACCACAAGCATGATCAAGCCCCCCTTTCCCTCTACAAGCGAAGCACAATCGCATAATGTTACATTTCTGACCGTAAAAACTGTGGTCAGAAAATTCCATCAAAACGACGGTAACACGGGCTCATGTGCTTAGACAAGGCAGTGCTTGCGCAAGGGGGGGGGGGGTAGGAAGGATTAGCCCATAATACAAGGCGTGCCTGCATCCCAAGGGCTGCCTGACTGGAGGTATGGAAACATGGTATTCAAAATACGAAAAATACAAGGGTGGCATCACGCGGGTGCTCATTCCAATGCAACTCACAGGCAGGCGCAAAGCGGGGGGACCCTAAGGGGGGCGGCCTGCTCGAATATGGACACCCAACCGTGTCCGAGAACGATTGTTTTTCACCCACGTTTGAATTCTCCAAAAATGCTGAGTTCTTTTAGTATACACACATACAGGGTAAAAACAAACAATCTCCCCCGCAGGAGGCCCAAAAAAAAATTCGGAGCCTTTCGCACCCCAAAATCCCCCTAATCTGGAATTGCAGGGGGATCTGGAGAGTATGGGAGGGGAGAGCGGGGGGTCCTGGATTCGAACCTGGGCGCCCCCCTCGGGGGCACCAGGCGTGTGGAGGCAGCCAAACACCTCACACCCAAAAACATTCAATACCTGATAAACACACAGAGCGCCTACGGGCTGGGTGTTACATGGTGCGGAATCTTCGCTCGCCGTTTCATGGTCACATCTCGGGTTTTGATGTTGTCCTGCGGGCGCTCTGTGGGTGGTGGGGCCTGAGACTCTCCTGTGACCAAAAACAGAAAAACAGGGCGATCAGTCTCATTTTTTTGGGGGGGGGTGGATGGCAGTACAGGAACACAGGAAAGGTGAGAGGAGTTGACCCAGTGCATGCTGCCTGAAGAGCCGTGATAGAGGGGCGCGCTGACAGCTCCCATCGAAACTGATTGAATGACTGGACTAACATGCAGCAGCCGGGAGGGGGTAGGAGGGCGAAGGGGGCCCGGGGGGCAGGGAGGCTAGTGAGGTAGCACAGCGGACACAGATCATGGCACCTCTCAAAGGTGTATCCCGGCTCACCATGGAAACCACTGGACTTCGATATGTTGAGAAAGCCAAACATCAGTGCCGTTCATGTTCCGTTCAAGTTCCAAAGCGCTGATGGACCAATGGATATAACATGGTAGAGAGACCGGGAGATACTCTCCTGTGCAGAAGCCCATTAACTTCCGCACCGCTTTGTGTTAAGGAGGACTAGCGCTCTCGCGCAAGAAATCAGTTCTCGTAGTTAGTGATGGTCAGCAGCAGCAGCAGCAACAGCAGCAGTGCCAACAGCAACAACAACAACAACAAAAACAACAACCCCAGCCACAGCCACAACAGCAGCAGCAGCAGCAGCAGCAGCAGCAGCGACAGGCCCCGGGTCGATTTGCGCCCGCAATCTGCAACTGTGGGGCTGGCCCCCAGTAGAGTCATACCAATGTGGAGCTGGGCTCCCTATGGATTTTAAGCTAGTATGGGGCTGGGTCCCCATGCGGGGTCCCCATCTGTCTGTGGGACTGGGCCCCTTATCGATCTGTGGGGCTGGCACACCTTGTTGCTGGAATCAGATTATACTGTCCAGCATATCCTGCTGCTGTGTGATTCTGGGAGGGGACACTTTGCCGTGCGCACAATCGGCCAACCACCGCTGCACCACTACACTGCTACAACACCACCGCCACCACCACCACCACCACCACCACCACCACCACCACCACCACCAACAGCAGCAGCAGCAGCAGCAACTGTGCCCCCTCCCTCTGTAAGCAGCAGCGGCAGCACACCACAAGGCTGCCCGCCAGTCCCGGCAAAGAAAAGAACGGTGGCCCGACGCACAGCGAGCAGCCGACGCGCTGCTGTCGCACACTATCGTGCATCCACAGCCAAACGGAGCCGCACAACACATGCACTACACGGGACGTAACAACCGCACTTCCCTCTACCCTCATGGAGCACTCCACCTGAACCCGTTGCCCAATGAAAGAGGTCCCCAAAAAATACGCTCCAAACGGAAGCGTTTGTTGGACATGGCATTAATTGGACAGTGGGGCTGCAAACACCCAAGGGATGTTGCCACAGTTGTCAACGCGCTCTAGCAAAGCAGCCCAGGCAGTGGTGCATCCTGTCACGGCCCTTTCCGGGGGGTGCTCCACTCCGTAGAAACATGTAGATGCAACATACACAAGGGTTGGGGCACAGCACTGGGAGAAGGCACGGCTCTGTGAAAGGGCACTAGCACTGGGACGGGACAGGGGCACTGGCACAGGGTAGTGTAGTGCAGTGTATCAGCGCACTGGAACAACCGAGAATGTGCCTCTAAATCAATGATGTTTGACTTATGCCATCAGAAGGCTAGTACAGCCATGGTCAACAAAATCATCGCAGTGAATTGCAATGGATATGATCAAGGGGAGAACGTTTTGCAGCATAGAAAACCATTGTTGGAGTGTGAGGTTAGGGTACCGGTGTCCAATGTTTGGTGTGGCAAACGCCGGTCACAGAGCAGTGACTGCACTGTATACGAAGGTAAGGGATACAACCAGAACTCTGTTTGGCCACAATCGACGGCACAGTATTGGGGTTGCACACTGGAACACCCTGACTGCAAAGTGCAGGCTCCTGGCAGCCGTTTAAATGCAACACCTTTTCTTATGCAAGAAAACGTTGGAACCATGCCCCTCTGTCAGTGTCCAGGCTTGAACAAAGCAGCGCTTGCGCTGAGGTCGGGGGAGGGGGCATAATGATGAAATCAACAACTGACCAGAACATTCAGCATCAAATAAACTTCACAGAGGGCAATGTCAAAAAGGTGGCATGGTGGAGCCCACCTACGCGCATGAGCAGAGCTGGGATGCACATGACGACCTCGAAGTTGACCAGAGCAGAGGCGAGGATGAATGAACAGCGAGTCATGCAGTCGTCCGACTTCGACGTTGCGTACTATGCGGACCTCTGGAGCACCGAAACACTGGCAGAAAGCCACATCTCGGCCTGGATGCACGAGCCCCCGGCATAGGACACAGTTCACAACAAAAGCCATGCAGCTCCAAAACACGGCGACAATACACAATCGAATGCTACTACGCTGTTTGTTTTTTGGGTTTCAGGCCATGATACGCTGCCGCTGCCGAAGCTCGCTCACCAGAAGGCACTCGAGAAATCTCTCGGAATCAAGGATCAGAGCTGTACAATGCTACGATTGTGCCACAAGGCGGTGTGGTAGCGGACATAACACGTAGTGAGGATAAGCTGAGTCTGATCCCAGGAAATGCAGTGGGACCTGCCACGCCCGAAGGCATCCCAGTGTGCGACTGGAGGACAAGAAAAATTCAAATCGAACTACCACGCTATCGAAGCCAGACCGCACGTGCGCTCGCCTCCGGCCCTCGCTGCAGGTCGGCGAACTTTGCAAACCCCAGGTTCTGCCCCGTGAGGAATATGTACAGGTCCTCGGTGAACGTCTGGCAGTTCGGCCCCAGCGCGTTGTAGGTGGGGTGGCGGTGGCACCATTCGGTCGCGAAGGCCTCGATGTCCGCGTCCGTGCAGGTGCTCGTGCGCGGCCCCGCCGCGTCGATGTGCTCGACGTACCCGTCGAACTGGCCAAGTCGCGTCCCGTTGAGCGCGTCCGACACGACCGGCCCCGTCGCGCACACGACGCCGCGCGGCCCGATGACCGCCATCGACCCGCCGACCTCGTAGATCGAGTCGCCGACCGCGAGCCCCCAGTGCCACGCGATGCCGAGGCCGTCGACGCGGCGGAAGACGACCTTGATGCGGCGCTCCTCCCCGTACGACGATGTGCTCATGGCGCGCCCGGCCCCGGCAGCGACGGTCGTGCGGCCGTCCGCGCGTCGCCAGTACTCGACGATGCCGTTGCTCGGGTACCGCGCCTCGAGCGTGCCGTCGCCCAATACGGTGAGGTTGCCGTCGTTCGCGGACCAGAACAGCGCCGGGATGCGCGCCTTCGCGCTGTAGTGCCCTGGCGCGAGCGGCATGAGTTCGTACTGCACGTGGACGTCGCCCACCCACCCCTCACCGGTGCCATTCGCCTGGTACGCGACCTTCGTCCACGGCATGCGGGCGCGCGCCGCATGCGAGCCGATGTTCCGGTTCTTCCACTCGGCCGCGCGTATCGGCAGCCACTCGCCGGCGAGATCGCACGCCGTCATGGGCGTCACTTCCGTGGAGGCGGCTGCGCCCATGAATCCGCTTGGGCGAGTGCTGTTGAGGGGGCGTGTGTTGTTTGCTTCGGGCAAATCCGTACACCGCCCCGTAATGATGATGGCCAACCTCGCCGAGTGCAGGCGTGGGCTTGGGACAGACGCTGCGCAAGCTTAGCCTAAAAATCTGGGTGCATTGTGCGAGCTTTGGGGAAGAAGAAAGGCGCAACCATTGCAGGCACCTGTGGGTCGGTCTGAACCAGTTGTTCTGCCTGCCCCACCCCTCCCCCTGGACAAAGCAATCAGGACAGATGCACTATTCCACGGACAGTGATAGAGTAACATATGAAGGGCTGTCCTTTCTTCACCCCTGGCAGGCGCCGGGACAAGACACAGGGCGGGCGGGTGGGTCGATGTACCCCCGCCTTTAAATTATAAAAAGGCTAAGGAGGGGAGGAGGGAGGAGGGGAAGCAGGACAGGGGGGGGGGGGGGAGTGCTGGGGCCCGGTGGCAGAACTTTCGGTACCCCGCTGCGCTATACTAACTGCAGTTCTGCCTGCCCCACCCCTCCCCCTGGACAAAGCAATCAGGACAGATGCACTATCCCACGGACAGCACATTTTGCCGCGCGACTGCGCGTCCATTTGTCCCCCGTAACCGTCGCGTCATCAGTCCCCCACCTCCCCCTTGAATCTCCACGGGGGGCGAATCATCTCCATCAGACCCATGTACTTCGTGTCGACGGCTCTTTCCCACATCTCACGACGCCTTGCTGCTTCGGCAATGGCCTGTTTCCGAGACTGGAAGCCTGTCTCCCTACTCAGGGGGTCGGCCGCGTTTAAAAAAGACGGCACCCTGAAGGATTCGACACTAACAGTACTCCAGCACCTGAGCCAAAACAGGCGCCGGAGTATTCGTTGCTGAGAATCGGCATGCACCGACGCCCGCAACGCATTAATCTGAGACCTAGCTACGTTGCTGTCTGAACCCACACGAATTCTTTCAAAACCACGATAGGATGCCACCTTAATAACGATGTACAGCGCATACAGCTCCGCCTGCTGCAAGGAGTCCACCCAGGGCGGACACACCTCCGATCGATAGTAATCCCCCCCCCCCAACAATTCCCAGTCGAAAAACTTTGCCCTCTGGAGCCGCATCCACGAACACCTCCCAGGCCCCTCGTCCACCAGGCCCTGGAGGGTCACACCGCTGAGGGACACAAGAAAACAGGAGCACTGTCGCCACCCCTTTGCAGACCCCCCTCCCAAACACCCCTTTCCCACTCTGCAAACCTCGATATGCGCCCGCCAGGAAGGCGCCCAGACCCGCATTGGGCCTGCTCAGCCAGCACAGTTTACCCAGGAGGCGTTCCATAACCTTTGAGGGCAGGCGCCCCCTGCCCACCCCCCTGACCCACGCCCTGAAAGCACCGACCAAGGCACCCACCGCATTGCTGATTGTCCCAGCTTTGGTGTCAATTTGCTTACCAATAAAACCGAGGCGCTCAGTTGGCTCCGGCTCGGACTTGGCCCCCACAATAAAACCCGCACGTCTCAGCCTTCGAATGCAGTCCCTCACAGCCCCCCTCAGCCGACTCTTGCTCCTGCACGACAGTAAAATGTCGTCCAGATACACCCAACCCCGCACACCACGTCTCGACAAGGCCCCCCGGATAACAGAGGATACCAGCTTCTGACATATCACAGGGCTATAGGCCCATCCGAAAGGCAGCCTTGCATATCGAAAACGCCTACCCGACCGCCCCCCCACCACAAAAACACTGCGCCATGCGGTGGGGAGGCGGATGCTCCAGTAAGCATTCTGCAGGTCCAGTTTAGCCAAAAAAACACGGCACCTGCCTCCCCCCACACGCCGAGGGCGCGCACGTCCCATCCAGTGGCGGATGGCCTCCAGCCCAGGGAGTCTGAACTTTGGGGGCTTCCAGGGGTCGCTTGCGTTGACTCCCCGCGCATCAAGAATGGCTCGGCATTTTAGTGCATTCTTCCACGTAAGGAACATTTTGGCCGTCTCGGGTCGCTTTGTTCTGCGCAGTCCCTTAGTCTCAGTTCTGAGGGATTCCACCATTGCATCCACAGGCCCCGGTCTCCCCCCCTGTGACTTTTCAACCCCCGCACTGTCCTCCCTCAACTGCCTCCGGTACACCCCCAGAAGGTCACGAGGGACCAGGCTGTTCCAGATCTTATCCGACACTGTCACACACCCCGCTTCCCCCACCCCCCGAGCAGCCATTTCCTCGGTAACCACCCCCTCCTCGTCACTACTACTGTAGTACCCATCGTCCTCCTCGTCTAAGTCCCCCTCCCCAACTTTTGTCAACACACTGCACAGCGTATCCAGACCCTCCTCTCCACACTCAAGTCTGAGCACTGCCTCACCCATCCCCGTAATGAGGTTACGCACCATCTCTTGCCTGTGCACCTTGACGCCCCGCATCTCGCTTATCGCCCTCGCCGCATCTCGCAACTGTCCTCGCAGCACTCGCACTCGGGAACATTGTCCTTCCTCGTTTGCGTGCATTCTCACCCCCCTCAGGCGATCCCCCAGCAAGTCGGGAAGCTTCCCCGGCCGCAAAGGCGATTTCCCGGCGTATCCATGACGGCCAGAAAGAGAGTGTGGAGCCCTGCTTTGTGCAGTAGCCTGGCTCTGCCCCCCCCCCCCCCCCCCACATGGGCCATGGGATTTTTCCCGAGCGGGCAAACTTCCACCTGGGGGGGGCCTCGGTATACATCTGCGCGACTTTCGCTGACTTCCACCCCCCCCACAGCATGATTGTTGTGAGCGGCGCCCCCATTTTCCGAAGTTGTGCCGCCCCCATCCTACGGTAACTGTGCCACCGGACAGTTTTCTTCCCCTCCCCCCTCTCCAGCAGGCTGACCAACGTCTTCCCCAGCGCTTCCCTGGACTCGTGCCACGCCCCCCTGTCGGGGTGGAACCCCTTGAGTGCCCTGAGTTTCGCCAGGAACTGTAACCATTCTCGCACCCAGGGCCCCACTTCCTGTCGCTGGACCCCCCTCCTGGACTTTGTTCCAAAAAACCGCACTCCTTCATCTTCCTGCCCCACCCCACCCCCCGCCTCGGAACCCCGCAGGCAGTGTCCCACCGACACGCACGCCAGCGCCACCGCCTCCCATTCCGCAAAGCTGGAGGCAGCCGCACACAGCCTGCACAGGTCCTCCAGTTGCGCCCACTGCTTCGCCTCCGCCCGCTGCTCTTTGCACCGCCGCTGTTCGATAGACATAACCAGGTACCAATCAGACTTCCGCACCACCGGGGCAAGCCACTCCATTTTTTCGGCCAGCCTCGCCGCAGCCAGAACGATTTTTGCGGCGCTCTCTGACAGGTCGCCCTGCACAACCTGCATGAGCCTGGCCTCCAGTATACCCCGAGCACCGTCGCCTGGTCGCATCTGCTCCAGCCTGGCCAGTCGCCTGAGCTGCCGCAGATACCCGTCGAGGGTACCATCCTGCAGGCCCCGCACTGTCGTGGCATCAAAAGCCGTCCCGTACTCGTCAGCCATCGCCGCCTCGAGTCTGTCGCGCGCGGTCGCCCACGGCCACTCGCGCTCGCACTCCTCGTCCCCCCGCGTGCCTCCTGCAGCCCCGTCTCCATCGTCATGGCTCCGCAGTCACTTCCTTCGGCCTTTACACCCGTGCTTCTCCCTGTCAAACCACCAATGGTGGCCACCACACTCCGGGCATGCCGTTTTTGGAGGGTGTTCGCAATTAACCCAGTCTCATGTTTTCTTGCTGCGGAAGTGGCGCTTTCCGTCTATCCACTTGAACTCCGGGTGACTCGTGCTCCCCTGCGTGCCACCTCTGCTTTTGCGCTTTGAGTGGCGCCCCGATGAGCTGGAGCTTGCCGAGGATGATGTATCGGACGCACTATCGCTGCTACTGTCCGTGGACGACGAATCCGAGTCGGAGGACCTGCGCCTCCCTTTTCCCCTCCGAGATGATCGGCGCTCCTTCATCTCCTTCTTTTTCTCCTTTCGCCTCTGTTTTTTGGCCTTCTTCTTGTTCCTCTTTTTGACCTCCTTTATTTTTGCCTTGACCGCGTCCTTACCCGACTTGTCGCAATCAAGGAGCAATTGCCAGACATCGTCAATGATCGTGGACACCTCTGTCGCAGTCTCAGACTCCTCGGCCTCCATTAACCTCTCAACCAGGCGGCACAGTTTGACCGTCCACCGCGGGGCCCCGGGCCTCTTTCTCATCCACCTGGCATTTTTGAAGCTGGGCTCCTTGTACGTCAGTTCGTCCTCCTCGTCCTCCTCAGCCGCGGCCGGCCCCCCACCTCCTTCGCGCTCACCGGCTCCGGCGTCCGCCTCCTCGTCCAGAGCCATACCACTGTTGGTCTCGGGCTTTGCGTTCTTCCCCTGAGAGTGTCTCTCACCCTTGATCCCCACTCCTCCTCTCCTGCTCGCCGATTTTCCAGGCGGCTTGGCGATTAAGTCGCAGACAGCGAACCCGACGGCTGCCTCTTCCGCAGACAGGCTGAACGCAGTCACCTCTACTCCCCAGGCAAGTGTCAGCCCATACAGCAGCGCGTCGACGTACCGCTGCGGATCAGGGGATTGAAACGAGATCCCCAGCGTCTCATGGAAGGTCCTGGCCAGCTTCACCGCACTCCAGCTGACTCCGTCCCGAGACCATCCTGCCACGCCCGCCACCAGCACCTCTGTACGGTGCTGAAGCGGGATCATACGGGCCATCCAGGGCGTCTGAATCAGGTGGGCCCATGCTGTTGACTTCGCCGCGGGGTCCTCGTCTTTTAGACGTCTCCAGTCCCAAGCCCCATCATTTTTGGCCGAGCCCATTGGATGACCCGATGTACCCCCGCCTTTAAATTATAAAAAGGCTAAGGAGGGGAGGAGGGAGGAGGGGAAGCAGGACAGGGGGGGGGGGAGTGCTGGGGCCCGGTGGCAGAACTTTCGTTACCCCGCTGCGCTATACTAACTGCAGTTCGCAGTCACATGATTGAGATCCCTTGCGTGTGTACTTGTGTCACATAGGTACACACACAGGCAAGGTTTCAAATGCTCCACAACACGTATTTCGTTGTTGAGTCTGCGTTAGGCTGTGGGTGCTTACACGTTGCAGACGACGCTACCCCAACAACCGCTCAACTTATGGAGTCTTGCTTGTGCCTCATTGGCAGCACCTGAATAATACTGTTGTTCAAGGGAGACCGCCCTCTCCTTTGGGTTTTGATAAGTACTCCATCAACCTCCAACCTCAACTCCTGTCCCTCTGCCTTCTCTCGTCTGGACTTCTGCTTCAGCTCCTTTTCATGCCCCTTTCCCTGCCTCATTCCACACATTGGACTCGGAACTCAACACACTGTTGGGAGGATCCCGGGGGTTCTGGCTCTTGTTCTTGCAGGGGGACCCCAGCTGAATTAGCAAAACACACTTGGATAGTTCTTACTTTCAATGACTCTGTCTGTCTGTTACTCTTTTATCCCTAACCAATGGAGATGTGGCAAGAGAAAAGCAAAAGCCGGGTGGGGACTGCCGAATCGGGAGAGGGGGAGAGGTACTTAGAGATATCTCACAAAGCCCTTCACCTCTTCCTTGCTCTCATGGAATCTATTGATCACAAAGCGCTCTCCACGCCACTTCTTTGCCGGTGAAGGAACCCCTGTCTCTACCCAGGCATCCGGCCTGTGGATAGAGTCATTTCACCAAGAAAGAAGTAAAAAAAGAACTGTGAAGTGACACTATATCTACGGGCCCCTGAGTTTAACATCTCATGCACTGTTTAACATCACTCTTCTTCTTCATATTTTGGCTGACTCACGGACTTCAATGAGTACTAAAGACAGTCCTTGGAAAGTGGGTAACTCTCATCATATTATATTGTGGATCCCCGCAACAGAGGGCTTAAGGCGCTGAACCAAAGTTCATACGTGTACAGCAGCGGTACTCTGTGGTGCGATAGGTGACCACCACGCCATATGGCAAACTGTGTGTGGAATCTATTGCTTATTCCCTTGGTGGATTGTTGCTGTACGTCTCGCTGGGGGCGTACAGTGGTGATTCTTGATAACGTACAAGTTCCTGCTTCACTTCCGTTCCTCCTCCATTTCCAGTAGGCGCTGAGCAAATTCTCCCAGGTCTGTTGTGCTGTTTTGCCGCTAAAATAGGGGACTCGAGCTCACTTGCCACAGGGATGCCTAGGTTGCTGGAGCTTGGTGTGTGTGTTCCCAGTAGAGGAGGTCTACGTTATGCCGTCAAAGAGATGTGTGTACATGTGTGACGGTGTCGTTTGGGGGGAGGGCACCGTGATAGGTGGAGGGGCCGATCCCTTTGCCACAGGTTGCACATATCTCTACTGTTGGTGATGGTTGTCAAGCTCTGAGAGCTGGCCATACGGCGTACGAGGGTATGGAACAGTGCCATCATTTGCTGTGCGTAGTCAGCATCTGCGGCGGTGACAGCAGTTTGGACTTCATTGCACTAGTATCGGAACCAAGGCTGCGCCAAAGAGTGTGTGGAGTTTGGCCCACTACGGTCGTATTTGGCAGGCAGAAGTCGAGGTATTTGACGGCCCACACCCTGTTGTGATGCGTGTGCAGTTGATTCGATGTGTGGTCGGCCCTAGGTTTGGGTGTGCCTCGCAGGGGCACCAAACGCTTCACCCTGGGACAAATTGTACCTGGTCTCTGAGGGTGGCGCCGGTGGGGTTCGGTTGGATTGGCTTTTTCTTTTTGCCACAAATAGGGGAACGAAATGCAGAATGTGAACTGCGAGGGATCCCGAGGTTTGCAATAACAAACACAACACAGCCAAAATGGGGCCTGGCTGTAGCCTACAGAACCCTGTCCTGAGTGACTTCGGGCTGGGTGCAGCAGCAGCATGGGAAGCAGTGAATGTACATTGCATTCAAATCTTGCCCTCAAAAAATTACAACAGCCAACAGCAAATCATGTGCCTACAGATGCATGCACTGCTGCCACCTGGTGCTGCAGAAAGGGCGATGCAGACCAAAGCAGGTGTCCAATCCATGGTGTCAAAGTAATGGTTGCAATAAGGGCACATATTCAGGGCAATGGCACGAGCAAGAACTGTGCATTCTGCACATCACCTTCGAACAAACGCTCTACAGCCAATTCTTCAAAGGACCCCTACAGTGAATAGCTTCTGCCCACAGCACTTATGACATGTTTCTGGGCAAAAGACGAATGCATCTCATCTCTTGCCTCATGCGAATTGATTTGACCCGGGATAGGAGGGCTTAGGCACCCAACATGTGCACAGCCCCAGCCGTGTGCACCCATAGTGCTTGCAACACACCCCAAAGGGACAATTGGAAAAGGTCCTCAAATTAGATATGCTGCTTGGACCAAGCACAAAGCCCAGCATCGAAACCCAAACGCAGCGGCGATGCAAAATTAGTATGGCGAAGTTCGACAGTAACAGTGCTCGGCGGAAGAACGAAGGCAAACAAAAGATAAGTTGATACAAACAAAAATACAGATCAGTGTCGCATATTACTCAAAACATAGTAGACATAGGTAGGGTCCACAGTACTTGCATCACCACCTCCACCTCCCATTCCAATGCTGGGGCACCTAGCATGCCCCCTGCCCCCATGCCGTGATGGTTGTTGTAGGCCCTCTTCACGATGACATTGATCTCATCAGCATCTGCGCACACCACTAAAGACCACTGAACATGCACAAAAATGGATAAACATGGCTTTTTTGGCAACTTTTATAAATAAACACAAGCCCTGTTTATTTTCATTTGGCCATCGGCCTGGCGATTAACTGACTATTGGTTGCTCCAAACTGGGTGTGTGGGCTCTTGCTACAAACCCAGGGTGCACATAGCGCGCACGCTGTGTTATGGACCCCCCCCCCAACCCTATTTTCTCAAATGGGAATGGGGTTAGGATACTTATGTGTTACCCCATTCCCTTTCATAATGGGAACGTGTGAGGGTGCTAGCCCTATTCCGTTTAGCAATTGAATAAGGTTCAGCTTTCAAGTATTAGGTGGTCCATTTACCTTATGTACCTGGCCCTAGTTGCCTTGGGTGAAAGTAGAGTTCCTAGGCTGAATTCCGAAGGAGAGCAGCTGGCACCACCTGCATTTGGTCCAAATCACATCTGACAACGCAGTTTTAGTGGAGAGCAGCTTGCCCCGGCAATGTTCGTATGACACATGACAACATAACCAGTAACATGAAATTGTACAAATAAATTATGGTCTCCGTCAAGCAGTTGGCCCAGGCTGCTTTGGTTCAAAACACACCTCCCTCGCAACCTTTTCAAAGCCTTCAAAGCACGAAAAGGCATTTTTGAGCCCCAATTTTGCAAGCTGCAAAAAGGCACCCCCAAAAAGGGGGTCCAAATAGACCATCGTTTTTGCCTGCACGGCACCTCAATTTAATTAACAATGTCCAAAAAGGGTAGGCAATTTGCATGGCCTGGGGTTAGGGCTCGTTAGCAAACGTGATGGCCCCCACGGCGGGAGGCATGCTCCTTTGGTGGGCCCCTTGCCTGGGCCAGCCGGCAGAGCCCCTCACAGCACCGGCGGCAACAAGGCGCCACTCTCTCTTCCTTGCCCTCAGGGTCTGGGGGGATGGGGGGGAGGGGCTCTGGGTAAGGTGGTGGTGGTGGTGGTGGGTCTACAGGACTTGCACTTGCATTGGTATGGGCTGGAGCATGGCTCGGGCCCACCCACTCCACTATTGACCACCGCTCCACTGTGGGAGATGAAAATGGGCATGGGTATCGCCACTGGGTGCACTTGTGGTTTTTGGCAGCCGAACGGTGAGTAGGGGAGGGCGTCGCTCCGCTTAATGTACGTGCTCCGCAGGTCTTAGCTCCATCACCGGTTGCATCCTCATGGAGTGCATCCCCCCTCCTAAGCCCCTTTGCCCCTCGGCGTGATCCTGTACCCCTCGTGTTGTGTCGTGCGCTCACACTACAAGCACATTCCCACTGTAATTGGTACAACTTTCGTTCAAAAATGTCCTCCGTGGCGTGTTTGAGCTGTCTGAGTATGCAAGACGCAGCACGGAACGTCACAACAAAGCAACTCAAGAACCTTAGCATTCGATCCTCATGTGCAAGGCATGCGTAGGTGCATGTCTGTATAGTGTGAATGTACCAGATGTCCGGAGCTTTGCACGTAGAAATGCAATTGGTGCCACCATGTGAGGGCATGGCGCATGTTGGGGAGGGGTGTATACGCTGAGTATCCGCTGCGCATCGCCACCGTACATCAAAAACCACCGATGATGACAACCATGTAGATCTCTTGGCGCCGATGGCATGGGCAGATCGATGACGTAGAAAGTCGCACACCGTAGGCTTACGAATGCCGGCCACCTGACTTGATCGGGCAATTGAACGTTGTGATGAAACTAGTACAGGGTGTCCCTCCAACCACTCTGTGCGAAACGCCATTCAGGCACAGATGTGGTAACCCCGTCTAGGTAGTGCCAAAGGTGTAGCTGCATAGCAGCAGGCCCTACGGTTGCGCCGTGCTCCTCCACGTGCTAGTGGCCTGCCACAGGGAAACCACGAGATGGATAGAAGGCGTGATACGCGGTTAGCCTTTGGCCCGGTAGGCTCCAATTGCCATTGTCGTGCAGCTCCGGAGGGGGTGGTGCATTGGACGCTGAGGTACAGCGCCGGGCTTTCTTCGCTCATTGTGGCGGCCCCAGCCGCCGCGTCCTTGGCGTCGATGAGGTCCGCCCAGGGTTCCGCAGCCATCCACGGGTCCCCTTCGTGCCTGGGGCGTTGACCCAAAGTCCCCCACAGTGGCCTACCCTGCTAGGGGAGGGGGGCTGGGTGGAAAGCCACCCACCCCAAAATTCTGACAAACCCACCTACCCAGCCCAGCCCCTCCCCGTAGGGGAGGGCACACACTAAGAAAACCCCTGACATGGAGCTTGAGCGTGCTTGCACAGTCCGGGCTTTTCACAAGCTATGTTTTCCTCCCGTGCGCAAATGAAAATCCCTCCATCCGGGCTGGGCGGCTAGCCTACCTAAAACTTGCAGGGTCACCCCTTCCAACTCCTAGCATGTCCGTTGGCCCTTGAACCTCCCCTCATGTACGCCCACCACCATTGCCCACTTAGCACCGACACAAACCTTTATCAAACCGCCGCCAATCAAAGTGTCGGCACAATCCTTCCTGGCGTCGGGGGGGCTACTCGGAAGCCCCAAGTCAATCATTTGATCACAGTTTTGTGTGTTGAACGGGGCAAACGGAGGGTTGCCGAGAACATCAACGCTTCTCGAGGGGTAGCCGTGGTCTGTCAATACTCAGTCCCCCACGACTGTAGACCCGGGTCTTATAACTTTTTCCCCTTGAGCCAGGTCGGGTGGGTCTTATATAGTGGTCTTTTTGAAGTGGGTCTTATACTTCTTTGATCCGGAGAACACTGTGACTTGTTTTCTCAGCCACCAAAGAATGCCGGTTTCGGTGACACAACTTTTATCCGTTTTTATTTTTCAACTGAAAATAACTGTTTTTGGGGGGCAATGACATCATCATTATGTCACCACACATTTTCACATAATGAATCAAAACATTGATTTATGAAGAATTTTGAGGCTCAACATTCCTAGTACAATTCCACAGAAATTTTTCCAGTTGTTGGCATTATTTTTTTCAGTGTCATTATTATGAGTGAATCCGATGCACACATTCAAGAACAAGGTTTGGAAGAAGAGGATCCAAATCCAAGTGATATTTTGCAACCAAGCCTTGTACATGACCTAGTGCAAAAGGGTGTCCCTCCTCAACGCTCCGTTCAAGAAGGAAATTCCATGAGGATGAGGAGGAAATTCACAGTGAAATTCCGCGCTTGGTTGGGGTTTCAAGCACCAAAAGAGAAGTCACGGCTTCCCGGGTGGGTCTTATATAGAGGTCTTTTTGAAGTGGGTCTTATAGCTGTCTTTGCCGAGGAGGGGCCCAAAAAGGGGGTGGGTCTTATAAATGGGGGTTTCCAGCTGGGTCTACAGTCGGGGGGGACTGAGTACATGGGCATTCACAAACGAAGAGGTACACAGGCACACAGGCACACACCAAGTTCTTTAGGGGTTGTACAATTGAGGCCAATTGAGGGGGAAAATTAGGAGGAACATCATTGCGAAATCTGATAGCAGGCACGATGCAAATTGGAATTGCTGCAGTTGGTGGATTGCACACATCCTTGGTTGCCCCCCCTCCCGCTCCCTCCGCGGTGGCAACAACCACTGTCGTTGTTGCATTTGTTGCACGTGGTTGCTCTGGAACTAACGTCATGCCATAAACCTCGGTGATTTTGGTAGGAGCTCTAGTTTTTGCGTGAACTTCTGTACTCGTCCTACGTTACATGTTCACATCCCATTCCTTGCAGCTCGATCAATCAAAGGTCACGCCCATCACGACATCGGCACCAGAAGTGGGGAGCACTGTACCTGCCCGCTTGTGTGGGGCTTTTGCGCATCAAGGATGTCTTGTGCTTGGGCGGGTGTGGCTTTTCAAGCAAAAATTAAGAGGACATCGTGGCTCCCGAACCATGGATGTAATGAATCCTCTTGCATTACACATTACGCAGGCAATGTTCTCGTGATAGTTCACCAGATCAATTCGGGCGCCGTCAACACTGACAACAGCGTGGATCTTGGTGTAGCTGACAAGGGAGGCATGCATGCAACAACACCAAAAAAGACTGCTCACTAGACCATAAGCTGAAGTGAAACAGTGAAACAGCGAGGGACCACTTGTTCGGCGCATTGGACGTTTGTACCCACACCCGTTTGCCTCTCTCGCTATCTTTTTGTATGGGCACAAGGCGAAGCAGGTTAGCCTATGCATAATTTTAGGCACCACCGGTAGAGGGCTGGGGTCAGGACGGCACTGAGCCGCTGATCGGGATCGACCCGCAAGCACATTGAGAAGTGAACCTTTGCTTGCCCTAGCCACTCCCATTATCACACACAACTCTCGTGCTGGCACCTTGGCACCTTATGCATGTATGTACACTACAACCGCACGTCTGTACCATCTCCCCATGCCATTTGCCCAGCCCACAGGAGGTAGTACTGTCACACAGCATGGTTTCAGACTAGAAAAATCACCTGCAAGCTTATGAGCATGAAGGCAAGACAATCCTGCCATTGTATTCTTCGTTTTGCAGTGCAACTTCTGTGCCTGAAAATGCCAGGAGGGGGTGGGGACCGTCACTTGGCAACCGTCCCCCAGGGGGTGGCGGGGGGGCGCCTTCCCTAGGGTGGGGCAGGACAAGGGAGGGAGGGGGGGTACTCACGGGACCTTTATTGTTGCAAGGAACAGGTAATGCAATGGTTAAGTGGTCTGTTTGTGACCAATTGCAAATAAAAGGACCCAAACCCTGACCACACACATGCATCTCTGTACACGCATTCTTCAATCAAGAACACTGGGGCTGGTATGTTCCAGTGACCTTTCAGGAAGAGATCCTCTTCGATTCATATCCACATGCACAGCAATGGCATGATAAGGCACAAGAACAAGAGAAGCATACTCAAGTAACAACATCCCATGTGTGTGGTGGGGGTTTGGGTGATGGTTCCCAAGCACCCCCCTCGGACAAAGGGAGGATCGCCATAAAGGCAAGGGCCATGAATCATTCACTGAATCACTTGAGTTGAGCCAGAATCTTCCATTGGAGGTCTGCCTATTACAAAGAGACAAAGGGGGGTGCCCTCGTCCAAGGCACGACCATGCTTAATGGATGATGTTTTAAAAGTGTTAGCTAGGGGCGAGATTTCAGGACGATAATCGTTACCTCCGTCTTGCGGGAGAGGTAACGATTATCGTCCTGAAATCTGGAGGGACCAAGCCAGAGGTAACGATTATCGTCCTAAAATCTCAGCCAACCGCCAAATCACCCGGGGTTGTGACCAATCAATAAAACCGGCTTTTTGAGCCGGTTCCAAGAATTTTCAGTTTTCAACCGAAAAAACCGTTTTGGTAACCGAAAGTAACGGCGGTTGTCAATGATGACATCGTCATGACAAGAGTAACAAATGACAAAATGCTATATTTGCGTATAGTAAGAAAAATAGGTGGCAAAAACAACCTCGCATCGTTTTTTTGGTGGTTTCTAATCATTTCCACAACAATTTTCGTCAAATTTGAGGCAAATTACTCTGCAAAACCCATCTCCTCAATTTGTAGACAATTTGTAGACATCATGGAGCTGCGCCTAGCCGCGGCTAGGTGGCTGAGAGGCTTTGGAACCCCCCCCCCCCCCCCCGTATCCCCCCCCTTGCTGGCTGGCTGGCTGGCGCGCCCCTGGAAAACAGCCAAAATACGCAGTGCACAATTGTACCGCCTCTTCTCACGCATGGTATGGGTATGGGGATGGGTTTGGGTCGGCCACCTTTCAAGAACACCCTTACCCCATACTCCAAGTTGCCTTGCCTTCGGAACCTCCCATAAAGACCATCCATATTGCAATATATATCCCAAGGCACGTTTCCAAAGAACACTTACGTCTCCAACTCCTCATTCCGCGACATGTAACCCAACACAAAGTCATACACCTTTTGGGTCAGAACATAGTAACCTTGATAGTTGTCATGGGAAACAGGCATGTCATCGTGCACCACATTTGCAAAAGGAATTGTTTTGTTTTACCACACAATTTTACCACACACTCCATGGACAAGTGACATCATCTTGAGATCTTGAGAGCAAGGGCGGTGAGGCAAACATGCATGTACAAAGCAATGGTGGTTGGCTAGGTGGCTGGCTAGGTGACTGGCTGGCTGGTCGGCGCTGGCCGGCCGGCCGGCCGAAACCCCACCCCCCCCTGGCTGGCGCAGCTCCCATGTCCAAAAGGATGGAGAACATGCTTGATGCTGGGTTGCAAGAGTAGGCACAAACGTAGCAAAGCTCCTCAGACAGACATAATCACATCCATGAGGCTGGTACAAGACAGCGTGCAGGAAATGTGCCAACGCGGGTTAACAACAATGCTGAGCGCGTGTAAACGCTCCCTGTATGTACACACATGCTGATGACAGTCGGCACCTGTGTTCACCCTGGGGGCACTTACCCGCTTTGCCATGTTACCATCCTTGTCTCCTGCCCTGCACGCCCACCTACGCGCTGTGTTGTACCCAGCCCGCCTTTCGCTCTGCTACTCAACCCACCTGATTTATGTCCTCAGGGCATACACTGCACATGCACAGAAATACTCATGCCAGACAAACACTCAAAGATCAAAGATCAAACCCAGTCGTGTCCACTCCCGAGCCCTGCCGAGCTCACTTGCCCTCCCGAACCCACGTGGCCACTGATCCCAGGGAAACAATAGGCAGTAACTCGTACTTGCGCAGGAACTTTTCTAAGCAGGGCAACCACCAGTCTCTGGGGTATGCATGCCAGCCAACACCCCAGACAAGAGAATGAAAAATTGCCACTAGGTCTTCTTGGGATGCTGCATACCAAATGGATTTCAGGAAAAGGGAAGGGAGCATCAACGCAAGTGTAAACCGTGCGTTCGCTGAGACGGACGGGACCCAGCGCAGCCACTCCCCTGACTGTGTCGCCCCACCACCACCGTGCAATGCATGAAAGATCTCAATGAGGACAAGGTATCTGCCGTGGGAGAAGATTTGTTTGATGGGGTTTTTGAGAAGGAAGTTGATGCAAAAGGTCAACCTCGCGGCACCAAGAGCGTCCAAAAGACGGCTGTGAAACTTGTACTCAATTTTGATGGCTTGCGGGCTCTCAAAGGAATTCAACTTGCAGACCTAGATTCATGGTTTGAGCAATTTGCCATATTTGTTATTGATGTTCAAACAATAACGGATGCATGTGTTGTGCAGCCCACCAGAGGCTTGATTGGCCCGAGCCAGTATATTGCCCTGCTTCAAAATGCTTTGCTTGTGCCAATGACAAATGCTTTTTACTTCTGCCGAATCGTCGTAGAAAAGCTAATACCCTTCATTTCTCTTGTGCAATTCTGCAACCCTTTCACACTTTGTGCCGGCCGGGATTCCGCATCGTGGATTGTTTTGTTATTGTGGAGAGACCATAATTGTTTCGTTCATTGCATTTTTGTTATTTATCATTATTTTTAAACTCACTGCGATCATTGATCCTTGACAGTCGGGGTTGAGGTTCGCTGATGATCTTCTGACAAAAACTATATATTTGAGTTCAGGGCACATGGAAACTTGTGCAATGTAGGCATTGACTAGATTGAATTGCGAAGCTACTAACTGCAAAACTATGCACACATGTGACACCAAGTTCCAGTTGTTTTTGAAAACGCCTCCAAAGAACAACGGAGAGCAGCGATGTGCTGCATTTTCCGTGCTGCAGTAGAAATCAATGAATCTTTAACAGTGTGGCATTGGAAACGCACAAATCCAGTTCTAGTGCGGCATGCACCATCTTCCAAAATGTCCTTCTCGTCCGAGCACTCTTTTGGCAAAAGAGGATTGTACATCCATCTAGGTTTAAATAGTTTGCTGCAAATTTGGGAGGGTTGGTGTCGAGGGGTGTTTCTGGATAGTGTTTTTGGAATGTACGAAATTGCCTTTCACTGTTGTTGTTGTGATCACCACCGGGCATGCTCCAATAGAACTATGCATCAGCCATGGAGCAGTGTCAACGAGTGGCATCTGGAGCCAATATCATCATTCAAATCCCAACCACACAGGCGATGCAGGAACATATCTTTGTGCAGGATACTATCCATCCATTGAATTGTGCCATGTCTGTGGTTCCAACCATGTTGCTGCCACTACCACTGCCAACTCTGCTATGGACCTCCAAGTCCAAGTTCACCAACACCACATTCTTTCTCCCACATGGGTGTGAAAATGAAATTCACACCTGAATGTGCAAATGTGTTTTAAATGTGTTGGCCACACAGAGGTCAAGGAGCACTCCACACATGCACGTCCTGGTATGCATATGCAGCAATGTTCGGCAGTTTTCACAGCTGTACTCAATGCACAGCTCTCCAATGTAGCTCCATGTTCTTGAGATGGCCGTGCTTTGTCAGTCACAACCTCTGGCTTGCATGCTACGTACGTAGGATACCTCTACCTTGCCATCAGGTCCCTGCACATAGGCAAATGTGTTGGCGAGGCGTGTGATTTCTCCCCTGCATACTGACCTATCCCCACTCCCTGTCTATTTACCGCTGAGTTGGCAGCTCTGCCAGGCGCTGAGCCATCCATCACGGATCCAAAATGTTTCAAGCCAAAAGGACAAACCACATATCCAGTGGTGCTTGGGAACACCATTAAGCACCAGCATCAGTCAATATCAATCAAATCAACGCATTGCAGGCAAATACAATTTGCTAGCATAATGGGTACTCAGGGAAATGTGATATTGATACACCGTATGTGGAAAAAAACTGCGCTGTCCAGTAACTGGGTCAAGAAATCAGAGCTTTCAAAACAGTGGTTGGCCACAACACCACAGACGATGCATGCATACTGCGAGGCCATGACGTAGACTGCCTGTATTCCCACACAACAGTTGGGTCTCATGGCATTCTGTAAAATTAAGACATCAGATGTAGAATAAGGCTGCACTGTCCAGTAAATGGGTTAAGAAATTAGACCCCTCTCCAGAACTTTCAACCTAGTGGTTGACTGCAATACCACAGACAATGCATGCATACTGCGGAGCCATCATGTGGAGCGCTCATCGGTCCCCTCATCACATGACGGAGAGCACTATGGTGTTGCACCACAGGCTTTGTGCTGTTCCATGCAGAAGCGGGAGACAGCCAATAAGGAGATACTGATCATCAAACAGATCAGATGTGGGCCAACCTCACACCACCACAGATCAATGATGCAGATGGACCCAAAACTGTGGGTCATTGTGCGGCCGTTGGCACATGAAATGTTTTGCCAGAGCACCAGAATCAGGATAAAAGTACTGGTCAGCCCCAAAGCGAAGTCTACATGCCTGCACCCGAAATTGGCAGCACCGTCTGGGCGGGGGGGGAGGGGGGCTGAAAGGCCTAGGACTTCTGACTTGATTGGTGCTGAAAACTGTGGCATTGATATGACTTTGCGTGTGTTAGGCAGGTGGGCCAGGAGAATGCTTCACACGAGCAAGCGCTGATAAGCCACCTACAGAGTGGCACCATTGTTAGGATTGGGTCAGTGTCCAGTGGGGGTAGGGTTAGGGTCACCGAGCTGGTGGAACCAGTCTTGGTTTTATAACCCTTTTTAGTGTCTAGGGTGGACCTACCAGGTTTAGCAGCAGCAGCAGCAAGCAGCAGCAAGCAGCAGCAAGCAGCAAGCAGCAGCACGCGCGAAATGGGTAAAAATCAGAACTCCGTCGGGGGGGTTCAGATTCGGGTGAAATTTTGGTGCATGATACCTATGGGTGTGAAGTACAATCACACAAAGTTTGAGCAAGAAACTCAACGGTGGCGGCCGGGAACGGGATTTGCAAGTGGCGGACCTCGCTTTCAAAAACTGCACTTTAGGGCCAAAAACAGCCATTTTTGGGCTTAAAAAGCCCTAGAACACATTCAAAACGGCCAAACGAAGGGAAACGGTGGCTACTCTGCACGTGCGGCTTGACTTCCCTGTGTCAACGAGCTCTTTGCGGCCCTCTAACTCCATGACATGTCCCGGAAACGGCCCAAAAAGGCCCCCAGAAGCTTCAAATGCCGACAGCCACAAACCAAGAATAGGCCATATCTTTGGCTACATGGCTCAAAATGCGATTCCGAGGGCACCTACTCCACCCGCAACCCCCCACTTTTTGTGGTTTCCACCCCTCAGAATTGCCCAAACGGACGCCTACACCATCGTACTTAGGCCCACTAGGCTGCAGCAAGCTGCAAGCTCAAGCCCAAACAGGTGGGTGCCCAAATGGGTCATTAGGGTCCAGTAGGGGTAAAAAGATGACTTTTCTCAAAAATGATCCTAGACCATGTGCGACGCTGAAACAAGTGTTTTTGGACCATTTTGAGCTTGTGGTGGCCCATTTTGGTCCTCCGAAAATCCCAAAATGCCTTGAAAATGGGCTGTTTTGGGACCAAAAATGGGTCAAGAATGGGTCAAAAACGCGTTTTTCCAAAAATCATCCTAGACCATTTGGGGTGCACAAACGGGTGAAATGAGCCCATTTTGAGCCCATTTTGGGGCATTTTGGCCCCTCAGAAGTCCAACAAAAGCCTTGAAAGTGGGCCTCGTGGTGATGGGGTTGACTTGCAAGCTGATTTCACTTTGTGAAGAGCCATCAATGTGTGAATCATTCTTGATGTCCTTCACCAGTCATAGCTAATGTTCCCTCCCCCACCAGCTCGGTCCCAATATTCAGTCTTGATTAGGATCAGGGTCACCGAGCTGGTGGAACCAGTCTTGGTTTTGTAACCCTTTTTAGTGTCTAGGGTGGACCTACGAGGTTTAGCAGCAGCAGCAGCAGCAGCAGCAGCAGCAGCAGCAAGCAGCAAGCAAGCAACAGCACGCGCGAAATGGGTAAAAATCAGAACTCCGTCGTGGTGCTTCACATCCGGGTGAAATTTTGGTGCATGATACCTATGGGTGTGAAGTACAATCACACAAAGTTTGAGCAAGAAACTCAACGGTGGCGGCCGGGAACGGGATTCGCAAGTGGCGGACCTCGGTTTCAAAAAATGCAGTTTAGGGCCAAAAACAGCCATTTTTGGGCCAAAAAAGCCTGGGAACACATTCAAAACGGCCAAACGAAGGGAAACGGTGGGTACACTGCGCGTGCGGCTTGACTTCCCCGTGTCAACGAGCTCTTTGCGGCCCTCTAACTCCATGATGTGTCCCGGAAACGGCCCAAAAAGGCCCCCAGAAGCTCCAAATGCCGACAGCCACAAACCAAGAATAGGCCATATCTTGGGCTACATGGCTCAAAATACAATTCCGAGGGCACCTACTCCACCCACAACCCCCCACGTTTTGTGGTTTCCACCCCTCAGAATTGCCCAAACGGACGCCTAGACCCCAATACCTAGGCCCACTAGGCTGCGGCAAGCTGTAAGCTCAAACAGGTGGGTGCCCAAATGGGTCAACAGGGTCCAGCAGGGGCAAAAAGATGATTTTTCTCAAAAATGATCCTAGACCATGTGCGGCGCTACAACAAGTGTTTTTGGACCGTTTTGAGCTTGTGGTGGCCCATTTTAGTCCTCCCAAAATCCCAAAATGCCTTCAAAATGGGCTGTTTTGGGACCAAAAATGGGTCAAAAATGCATTTTTCCAAACCTCATCCTAGACCATTTGGGGTGCACAAACGGGTGAAAGGAGCCCATTTTGAGCCCATTTTGGGGCATTTTGGCCCCTCAGAAGTCCAAAAAGCCTTGAAAGTGGGCCTCGTGGTGATGGGGTTCACTTGCAAGCTGATTTCACTTTTCAAGAGCCATCAATGCGTGAATCATTCTTGATGTCCCTCACCGATCATAGCTGATGTCCCCTCCCCCACCTCCCCCACCAGCTCGGTCCCAATATTCAGTCTTGATTAGGGTTAGGGTTAGGGTGAGGGTGAGGGTCACCGAGCTGGTGGAACCAGTCTTGGTTTTATAACCCTTTTTAGTGTCTAGGGTGGACCTACCAGGTTTAGCAGCAGCAGCAGCAAGCAGCAGCAAGCAGCAGCAAGCAGCAAGCAGCAGCACGCGCGAAATGGGTAAAAATCAGAACTCCGTCGGGGGGGTTCAGATTCGGGTGAAATTTTGGTGCATGATACCTATGGGTGTGAAGTACAATCACACAAAGTTTGAGCAAGAAACTCAACGGTGGTAGCAGGGAACGGGATTCGCAAGTGGCGGACCTCAGTTTCAAAAATTGCAGCTTAGGGCAAAAAACAGCCATTTTTGGGCCAAAAAAGCCCGGGAACACATTCAAAACGGCCAAACGAAGGGAAACGGTGTGTACACTTCACGTGCGGCTTGACTTCCCCATGTGAACGAGCTCTTTGCGGCCCTCTAACTCCATGATGTGTCCCGGAAACGGCCCAAAAAGGCCCCCAGAAGCTTCAAATGCCGACAGCCACAAACCAAGAATAGGCCATATCTTGGGCTACATGGCTCAAAATGCGATTCCGAGGGCACCTACTCCACCCGCAACCCCCCACGTTTTGTGGTTTCCACCCCTCAGAATTGCCCAAACGGACGCCTAGACCCCCATACGTAGCCCCAGTAGGCTGCGGCAAGCTGCAAGCTCAAGCCCAAATAGGTGGGTGCCCAAATGGGTCATTAGGGTCCAGTAGGGGCAAAAAGATGACTTTTCTCAAAAATGATCCTAGACCATGTGCGACGCTAAAACAAGTGTTTTTGGACCGTTTTGAGCTTGTGGTGGCCCATTTTGGTCCTCCGAAAATTCCAAAATGCCTTGAAAATGGGTTGTTTTGGGACCAAAAATGGGTCAAAAATGCATTTTTCCAAACCTCATCCTAGACCATTTGGGGTGCACAAACGGGTGAAATGAGCCCATTTTGAGCCCATTTTGGGGCATTTTGGCCCCTCCGAAGTCCAAAAAGCCTTGAAAGTGGGCCTTGTGGTGATGGGGTTCACTTGCAAGCTGATTCCACTTTGTCAAGAACCATCAATGCGTGAATCATTCTTGATGTCCCTCACCAGTCATAGCTGATGTTCCCTCCCCCACCAGCTCGGTCCCAATATTCAGTCTTGATTAGGGTTAGGGTTAGGGTTGTTGTGTGGCTTGGCAGAGCTAACAAGAGCTAACAAGAGAGGTTGCTACAGATTCATCATGGTATGAGGGTAGGTATGGAAGCAGAGGCCAACATCAGCCCGCGGGCTGGAAACCAAACCAGGCTGAAGCAAAATGTCCTGGCGGGGCTGCTGCTGACACCATCGGCAATACAACTCCAAAAACGTGCAAAAAAAACTGGTACTTAATTTGGCAGGCGCGTCGAGTTTGCCTGGCGTGCCAGCGGGGGCACGCAAAGGCAGAGCGCATGAGCCGGCGCCTTGCACACAGCCTTCAGGCAATCCATGGTGCATGCACGTGCCCATCAGCCTGCTTACTGCGCGACTTAATGGGGACACGTATCCTTGCCCACAGCCTTCAGGAATTCCATGGTGCATGCACGTGCCCATCAGCCTGCTTACTGCGCGACTGAATGGGAACACGTGTCCTTGCCCACAGCCTACAAGCAATCCATGGTGCATGCACGTGCCCATCAGCCTGCTTACTGCGCGACTTAATGGGGATCACGTGTCCTTGCCAACCGCCTACAAGCAATCCATGGTGTATGTGAGCCCTTACACCAAGTCCCCGGTGAACCCCAGTTTCTAATGCACTGCATGTTGTGCACACCAAGATGTGCCATTAAGCGACCTTGAGAGAAAGACCTAACATGTGCAAATTCAGCGTGTGTGTCGCTGTCCAATATGGAACACCGAGTGAAAAAATGATAAGCAAGGCATCTCCCCCTCAATAGCATTGTGGAAATGGGGAGAAATGGGCCAAAACCAAATGCTTTGCTTGCCCAAAAGCAAGCGCTCAACGTCCATATATTCAGCATCCAATATGCTACACAGTGAGTGTGCACATGGAAAGTGTAACACATGCTCCCACCCAAAGGGGTCAAACTGGGTGAGAAACACAGAAATACTTTTCTGTGCACGAATGGCCAGAGACAGCCCTTTGTCCAGCAGCAGGTCGAACTTACGCACATACGAAGGGTGATGACACGCATTATCATCCCATCCCGGATTGATCATGTAACAGGCCCGGATGGGCACCCCACCGAATCGCAAATGCGAAATTGTGGCCTCCATCTCCTTGCGTGAATCATAACTGAAATACCCCTGTGCGTTTAGCCCATCGTCCAGAGCCAAATTCTTAATGGCAGCCTTGTTGGCTCCGATGGTGCCATCTCCATCCAATGCATTTCGTGGTGCCTGTGACGGAGAAGTACATGCTGTACTGCACACGAACTACTGGCAGAGGGCGACGTAGCACATTTCTCTTTACCAACTGCGCAGTTGACAGCCTAAGGGGTCTTCGAAGACCTTTTTCTCAGGCCTCTGAACGCCGAAAAGAAATCATTGTTGATGAACGCACCCATCAGAAACATGCCACCAGCAGTACCTAAGCACGTTTGTTCATGGAATCCTGCGGAGGCCCCGCAGATTTTAAAGCGGGCGGTAGTTGGCTGGCAAGCAGGCTGTGATTGTACGCCCCTCTCGGGCTCTGAGGCCCTTGTGGCATCGATGCTACCAGCAGCATGTTCGACACTGGGCCACAGCGTCATACAACACACCTTCCGGGACGGTATTGAATGTCTCGTCAAAAGGAAAGGACGCATGGGTCGCATCGCCGTTGATACCAACAACTAAGCGTGTCTTGGCTTTCTCACCCAGCGAGAGGTTCTCGAAAATGGACAACGGCTGGCCAGGAGCGCATTCCTGCAAAGAGCGAGTAGGCAAAGGTGGCCGCCTGTGTGCACACCCCGAGGTTTTCGCATTGCACTGTTTTTCGGGCTACGTGCACACACTCCGTCGAACATGACCGTCGACCGTCGATCACACACCGCATTTCTAACTCCGAGTCAACTAGTTCAACAGACTTAACAAGATAGCTACACAAATTGAACAACATTTGGGGATGGGTGTTATGTGGCAACCTGTTCGGAATTCGGTGTTTGTTGTGCTGCAGTGTGGTGGAGGACAGCATGTTTCAGACAGGTAATGTGACAAATGAACCAATGATGAACATACTTCTGATGAGTTGATAAGAACCCCAATTCGCATTCGAATCGCAGTAAAGTACGCTCCTGGTGATGCAATCATTTTCGCGAGGTTTGCCTGCTGTGCCAAACGGAATTGCTGTGCAGGAGGGGTCCGCATAACACGTCTCTGCACATCCATCAAAGGTGTTGCTCTGAGCGTTGGTCTCATCATAGCTATTCAAGGATGCTCCAACAGACCCAAGACAGCCAATAGCGAACGGTCCGTCAAGGGAAAACGACTCTGTGTAGAGAGCAACCGATGTTGTGCACAAAGGTTCAGGGTATCAAAGGATGTTGTGGGTACCAAACAATGTTGTGCAGAGGCTGGGGTACCAAAGAATGTTGTACACACTCGGGACACCAAATGATGGAGGGCATGTTGTGCAGAGAGGTTCAGGGTACCAAACGATGTTGTGCAGAGGTTCGGAAAAGGCTGAGTTTTAAAAATATTCTACTACCTTTGGCAAGACCACCTCACAGAGAATCTACCACGAGCAATGCACTGTGTTCAACCCTTAAAAAAAAATGCCATCTTTATACGTACGTTGCTCATCACATTTCAAAAAACAACAGTAAGTGGTGGGACACTGGTACACTCTGGTTTGAGTTTGAGAAATAAATTGAGTCTGCTGCTTGTTGCGGTCAGTGGAAAAAATGTTTTATGAAATGAGAGTGGGAGAGGTGCTGATTCTGGCTCTTGGCGTCCCTCCCATGACAGCGCCGGGATGCTTCACAGTGATTTCTTTGAAGAACAGTAAAGTAGGGGTGCAGAGGATGTGGGAAACGTAAGTAACACAGGCCTGGAGACGTCCAGATCACTTCTGGATATCCAGCAGTGCGGCGTAGCATTTTGCAATTGGGTTAGCGTCAAGGTGTCATCAAAGCAACCTGAGGAACCCAACCAAGCGGGTGATGAAAAATTCTCCAGGTTTGCCTCTATTTTGAGCTGTTGGCATGCCATGCTCTCTCCTAAAATTTCCCTCTTTGCAGAATAGGTCTGCACTCTTGCACTTGTGGAGCTGGTGTACCTAAGCACGTTTGTTCATGGAATCCTGCGGAAGCCCCAAAGATTTTAAAGCTGGCGGTACTTGTTTGGAAAGCAGGCGTTATTTGCTCTGAGGCCCTCATGGCATCAATGCTACCAGCAGCGTGCTCGGCGCTGCGTCATTCAACACGCCTCCCGGGACGGCATTGAATATCTCGTCAAAAGGAAAGGACGCATGGGTCACATCGTCGATGATGCCAACAACTGACCTCTCCCCTTAAACAAGCAGATCTCGTGAGCTGTTCTTCTATCAGCTCCCCACCAACGCTTCGAGCCCTAATAACTCCTGTCATGTTTGACGGTGACATGTGACCTTCGTAATGCTTTCGTAAAACTCAGTCACGGCGCGAGGTCAGAGGTGCCCTTCCAAACCAGCACCGTTTTGAGACCTGCCCGAATCACATACCCCATGCCCATACCCCAGCCCCCTGTGCCACATTGCATCTGGGCCCCGGACAATCACCCATATGGTTTTTGGACTCGTTTCGCCTCCCCCCAGCCCGCCCCTTGCCCTGCGCCTTTGTGAAGGTGGGGGAGGGCAACACCACATGACAGGGCCCCTGTTCACAAAGGCCTGCTTGGCAATGGGAGAGGGGAGTACAGTTGCACAAGTGAATCGACAAACAATATTGGCCAAAGTCCCTCCGTGTGTTTGGTGGTCCCTCGTTGCATATAGGAGAATTGTTTCCAGGAAATTACAGATTTCAGAGCCAAAACCAAAGCTATGACCCATGTGCACCGCCACCACCTTTGCCTCCTCGCTGCTCTTTGCAGGAATTTACTCCTGGCCAGCCGGTGTCTATATTCGAGAACCTAGAGGAAAGTACTGTAAATGTAACAAAACGTTTGACACTGTTGCGAACGGTTGGTATTATCAAACACGTTTGACGCGTCAAACGTTCAGCCATATTTCACCATGTGCATGTGCTCAATCAGGCTACTATACAGGTCTTCTCATGCTCCCGCTTGGCTTTGTCAAGACCACCAATCACCGCCCCACAGCCACAAAACTGTTTTTGCATGGTGTCGGCATACATGCACAGGGAATGAATTACCCAACCAGCGAAGCACCTCTGTTTGAGAGCAAACGGCAGACAGAAGTCTGTTAAGTATGATGACCCAGAACCCCCAACTGATATAAGCAGGGGGGGGGGTCTGGAGCCTGATGCTCACCCATGCAGAGCCCCCCCCCCCCCATTGCGAATAGCTGTGAAACCCAAAACCTGGCACCCACAGGTGCTGAATCCAGCTCGTTCCCACCCCCTTGACTCCAGTGCCACCCACCCAATTACGTACACGATTTGCCACAGCGATGCAGGTGGTCAAAAAGAAAAGAATTCAAGTTCAGCAATCATGTCCTGCTGAGATGATACAGAACACAATCTGGGCTGAATGGGGAGGAAATAACAAGCAGTGCCAAGACACGGAGGGAACCGGCGAGTGCCCAAAATACAGGGCCAAAGACACCAGCATACCCCATCCAATTGATCTATGAGGGTGTGCTTGTGCAGCTCAAATGAGAACGCGCACAGGACAAGCAACCTTACTGCACCTAAGGCACTCAAACTTGTTTGAAATGCACCATTGAACCACCCCCCCATCCCCCACCAGAGCAATGCGGATCACTGCAGGCAGATGTCCAGGGCACGAACACGCGATCAGAAGCACCTCCAACATATGTCATGTGGAATTTAGCGCGTACTCCACGATCCACCCAGAGCAGCATGCCACGGTGACCCCAGTTGGGACCCTCAAGCCCTCCTTGCTTGGGTCTGATGCCGTCCAGCAGGGTAATGATCTCCACCGCCACAATTGGCCTGGAAGAGTTTACCTCGTGTTACTGGCCATCCAAGCTCTCCAATTTGATATCCTCGGCTTCAACTGTGTGAAATAAAAGCAGCCGTTGGCGAGAGGGGAAAAAATGCAAAGAATGCAAAGCTGCTCAATCCCTTGTCCTCTTGCAAAATTCACCTACCTTCTTGAATGGAAGAGGTAACATGAGTAGGTATAGCGAGACCGAGATGTGGAAATGAGGTGTGGCCACGATATTGTCGCAGTCAACAATTTTGCCTACAATTTTGCAGCAGCTCATACTGCATGTGGAACATGTACAGGATGACACAGTGCACTAAGCACAAATACAGCCGTTGGAACACAGCACGAGAAATAACGTGCAAAGGCGGGTACAGCCCATTTTGCAGCATTCCTAGATGTGTCTCAACAGGAATTTCCTGCAGCGGCAAGGGATGCTGCACACCTGGCTGACAGTCATTGCAAGTGCTACCGACCCAGAAGCCATTCGTGAAGTCGTAATCGAGTCACACTTTCCAGAACCAGCAGACCCATCGTCACACTTGCCATGGTCGTTGCATGGATGCGTGGCATTAGGAGGGCACTGCTGGTAAGCCGTGCCAAACCAGCCTGGATCACAATCGCAGTTCCCGGTGCCCAGCCTGCCGTCGTGGCAAATTCCGTGCCCAGTGCATGGGTTGTCCCAGCCACCTGTAAACAATATCACAAAGCACGCCATTGAACGCATTGCATGTTGTTGGATTGCATCTCAGTTCCATGGTGCCTGCCAGCTGCTCAAACGTAACACTACAACCTTGCGACCCCCCTCAAAGCTCTTGCGCTTTTTTCGGATGTTATCCACGCTCTTATGAACACCACAGCCTGGGTTGTTAACGTGTCATATTTCTTGGCTGTTGTTGCACACACAGTATGTCCCACATCCAATAGTTGATGAAACCTAGCAAAGCACGGCTCCTATGCAATTTTGGGGGTGGACAGGTGTAGCAACAGGCAGCTGATTTGCAGAAAAATCTTTCTTTAGTTGCCAACATCTAGCTTCTGGCTGTGATATTGGAGTTGGGTTGAGCGGAAAGTGTAACATGCGGGTAGATGGCAAGGCCAGGCACAAACCAGCTTATGAAAACTCCGTTTGGAACACTCCCTCCAGGGCGGATATGGGCTGGCCAGCAAAAGCATAGCACACCTGGGCACTGCTTCTCGCAGACAGGGCCCCACCAGGCGTTTTGGATGCAAGTGCAAGTACCATCTCCGGTGTTGCCATCGTTAAAGACCCCATGTGGGGCATTGCAGGTCCGGTTTGCGGTTTCAGGGCACAGGTTACCGCAGTCCAACCCCCAGTAGTGAGCATCACAAGTGCAAGTGGACCCATCGTCGCTGCAGATACTGTGCTCATGGCAGGGCATTCCTGCTGGGCCTGGGCACTGCACAGGAAGAGATGGAAAGTGACAGGAGGGTCGCAAGCACGCACAAACAGAGGGAGCGAGACCAAAAAGAGGTGCTGGACTCAGGAAAGACGAGCAGTTGCCGATGGGGGCGGTGGTTGCAGTCTGACTGACGATGATGGACCACCAGCGGTTGGGGGGCGCGGGAGAAGGATAACAAATTGGTTGGGAAACAATTGGAAGAGTCTTGTTGTCGTACTGCCTGCCCAAGGTCTGTGAAGGCTAACAACACAGACATTTGAGAGGGTGGGAGAGGGTGGGAGAGGGTTGGGAGAGGGTGGGAGAGGGTTGGGAGAGGGTGGGAGAGGGTTGGGAGAGGGTGGGAGAGGGTTGGGAGAGGGTGGGAGAGGGTTGGGACAGGGTGGGAGGGGGTTGGGGGAGGGTGGGAGAGGGTTGGCAGAGGGTGGGAGAGGGCTGGGACAGGGTGGGAGAGGGTTCGGAGAGGGTGGTTCGTGCACGACACGTTGATGCGATAAGATACGTGCACACATTCATATTGGTAAAACATTTATTTGTTTACGACAATGAATACCTTTGTGTAATTGGTTCGGTGTACCATGCTGAAATTCTATGTCACATTAGTCAGACGTCCAACACAATTTTCGTGGTTGCCGGAGCATTGATCGTGTGGCGGAGTATTCAATTGTGTGGCGACTACTGTGTGCCTTTTTTGTGTTGCTTTGTGTTCAAACAGTGGAGAGCTCAACACAGTTCAAATGCGACTTTTTTTTGTTTGCATCCAGTATGTAGCTCCAGTAGTGCACACAAAACACCACCTCCACCAAGTGCAAGAGAAGTCCACAAGCGTTGTTTTTGTCAAGACAAGAGGAAAGAGAGGAAAAGGGCAGCGGTGTCAGTGGTGATGCATCGCATCTCCTAACTTCAAAGTGCAGGGTGCCTAATTGAGTATATTGATGGGTGCTCCAAGATGATAGATGTTTCAGGCCTTTCTATCAGACCACCACTTGGCCGCCGGTTTGCCCCTATTGTAAGGCTCCAAAATTTTTGAAGCCCAGAGATGTTTCTTTTTCTTTTTTTTCGTGCTCAGAAACGCACACGTGTAAGCACCTCCTTGCTCAAGCGTGTCCATCCCGTGTTCCTGTTGGTTCCCTGGGCTGTGCTTATGCAAGTGGGAGGGCAAAGCAGAAGAGATCGAGAAGCAGTCCCCTTGAAAGCTTCCAGGCGGTGCAGACTACCCTTCGCCTCCTCATTGTTGCTGCTCACTGATCTGATACACCCCCGCCCACCCCTCCACTCACAACACACACACACACACACACACACACACACACACACACACACACACACACACACACACACACACGCACGCAGGCACGCACACACGCAACAATTATTGCCCGTAAGTGACCAACTCCCATGTTGATGACGAATGGAATGGATTTTGGTAAAATATTTATTTATTCATTTAGATTTATGTAACATTCCCTCAAGCGAAGTGTCCTTTGCACCTTGGTAAAACATGCGCGCATTGCGAATTTCCCTTGGTTGTTTCCCTGTGCGAAATGCTGCATGTTCGACCAAGTTGCAAAGCACACTGTGGGATCTTGAAGAAAACTCCAGAAGAAAAAAAAAAGAAATATGTTGCCTAACATTATTCCATTCGTCATTTACATGGTGTCGACCTTACTATTGCCACACGGTAAGCCATTCATCAAAGGGTGCACGGTGCTTGTAAATGCCAACGCACAAGCTTCAAACGAACGGTTGCGATCCACACATAGGTTGCGTGACCAAATAAAAAGTCAATGACAAATTGAAAAATTTTTGGCACAAGATTTATTTTTTCACGTTTCTTCAAGGTCCACATCGCGTATGAGGCGCACGACAACCACAAATCACCTCGCAGAGGTTGTTAGATCAAAGCCAGGCAGGCGTATATATGGGGAAAACGCCACATACCCCCCCATTTGGGCCTTTTTGGGCCTATTCGCGTACCCTACCCCAAGGGGTTGAATTGTTAGTTTAACCCCTTGTAAAATCATTATTTTGTCCAATAAATGCATCCCCCAATGAGTTTTTGGTCCGGACCCCCCCAGACCCCCCCACTTGAAACCCACTTTTTTGAGGTTTTGAGGGGTGGGGGGGGGTGGGGGGGGGGGTCAAAAAATGACCCCCCCTTTTTTTGGGTCGAAAATCATGAATCTATTGGTTTTTTTCGATTTTGAGCCGAAAAAGTGTTTCCGGGTCCCGACTCCATGGGGTTTGTATGGGGCGGAGTGCGACGAGCGCTTATGCAGTTTATGCACTTTTCGGCCATTTTTGGTATGTTGGCGGTTTTGGCGACCTCAGTGACCCTAGTGACCCTGTGGTACCCACTCTGAGGGATGTGAGTGGGGATGTTGTGACAGCATATGCCCACTAGGATACGGAAGGACGTTTTTTGCAGTCTCTAGCCTTGCTTAGGGCTGTCCACAACCCGTGCCAAAGACGCGAAATGGCTGTTTTTGCCAATATTCGCCTCGTGAATGGGCTGGGACACAACCTGCTTATGCAGTTTTTCACCCCGGACAGCTCAAAAATCGAAGTTTCCGAAACTTGTTTTTTTGATATTGTGACCACCTAAAATGACCATCCAAGGTATGTAAAGCATGTTTTAGGCCGTATTTACGTGTTTCTCACCCTATTTGGGTATCAGGTCCGCGGGGGGGGGGGGGGTCCTAGGGGATTGGTACACAACCTGCTTATGCCGTTTTTCACCCCGGACAGCTCAAAAATCGAAGTTTTTCAAACTTGTTTTTTTGATTCCATGACCACTTAAAATGACCATCCAAGGTATGTAAAGCATGTCTTAGGCCGTATTTACATGGTTTTCACCCTATTTGGGTATTAGGTCTGGGGGGGGGGGGGGGGCTCCCAAGGGATTGGTACACAACCTGCTTATGCCATTTTTCACCCCGGGCAACTCAAAAATCAAAGTTTTTGAAACTTTTTTTTTGATATTGTGACCACCTAAAATGACCATCCAAGCTATGTAAAGCATGTTTTAGGCCGTATTTACATGTTTCTCACCCTATTTGGGTATCAGGTCCGGGGGGGGGGGGTCTCTTAGGGGATTGGTACACAACCTGCTTATGCAGTTTTTCACCCCGGACAGCTCAAAAATGGAAGTTTTTCAAACTTGTTTTTTTGATATTGTGACCACCTAAAATGACCACCCAAGGTATGTAAAGCATGTTTTAGGCCGTATGTACATGTTTTTCACCCTATTTGGGTATTAGCTCCGGGGGGTGGGGGGGCTCCCAAGGGATTGGTACACAACCTGCTTATGCAGTCTTTCACCCTGGGCAGCTCAAAAATCGAAGTTTTCGAAACTTGTTTCTTTGATACCGTGATCACCTAAAATGATCATCCAAGGTATGTAAAGGATGTTTTAGCCCGTATTTGTGTAGTTTCCACCCTATTTTGGGTGTGTGTTGCTCGGGGTAGATTCTCTGCGAGGTGGACTTGCCGAAGGCAATAGAATCACCTCGCAGAGGTTGTTAGATCAAAGCCAGGCAGGCGTATATATGGGGAAAACGCCACATACCCCCCCATTTTGGCCTTTTTGGGCCTATTCGCATACCCTACCCCAAGGGGTTGAATTGTTGGTTTAACCCCTTGTAAAATCATTATTTTGTCCAATAAACGCATCCCCCAATGAGTTTTTGGTCCGGACCCCCCCAGACCCCCCCCACTTGAAACCCACTTTTTTGAGGTTTTGAGGGAGGGGGGGGGGGTGGGGGGGGGTGGGGGGGGGGGTCAAAAAATGACTCCCCATTTTTTGGGTCGAAAATCATGAATCTTTTGGTTTTTTTCGATTTTGAGCCGAAAAAGTGTTTCCGGGTCCCGACTCCATAGGGTTTGTATGGGGCGGAGTGCGACGAGCGCTTATGCAGTTTATGCACTTTTTGAGCCATTTTTGCTATGTTGGCGGTTTTGGCGACCTCGGTGACCCCGTGGTATCCACTTTGAGGGGTGTGAGTGGGGATGTTGTGACAGTATCTGCCTCCTAGTATACGGAAGGACGTTTTTTGCAGTCTCTAGCCTTGCTTAGGGCCGTTCACAACCCGTGCCAAAAACGCAAAATGGCTCTTTCCACCAATAATGGCTTAGTGAATGGGCTGGTACACAACCTGCTTATGCAGTTTTTTACCCACCCTGGACAGCTCAAAAATCGAAGTTTCCGAAACTTACTTTTTTGACATCGTGATCACCTAAAATGACCATCCAAGCTATGTAAAGCATGTTTTAGGCCGTATTTACGTGTTTTTCACCCGATTTGGGTATTAGGTCCGGGGGGGGGGTCTTCCAAGGGATTGGTACACAACCTGCTTATGCACTTTTTCACTATGGGCAGCTCAAAAATCGAAGTTTTCGAAACTTGTTTTTTTGATGTTGTGACCACTTAAAATGACCATCCAAGCTATGCATGTTTAAGCATGTTTTAGGCCGTATTTGCGTGTTTTTCACCCTATTTGGGTGTTAGGTCCGGGGGGGGGGGGGGGGGTCTCCCAAGGGACGGGTGCACAACCTGCTTATGCAATTTTTCACCCCGGACAGCTCAAAAATGGAAGTTTTTGAAACTTTTTTTTTTGATATTGTGACCACCCAAAATGACATTTCAAGCTATGCAAAGCATATTTTAGGCCGTATTTACGTGTTTTTCACCCTATTTGGGTGTTGGGTCCGGGGGGGGGGTCTCCCAAGGGACGGGTGCACAACCTGCTTATGCAGTTTTTCAACCTGGACAGCTCAAAAATGGAAGTTTTTGAAACTTTTTTTTTTGATATTGTGACCACCCAAAATGACATTTCAAGCTATGCAAAGCATATTTTAGGCCGTATTTACGTGTTTTTCACCCTATTTGGGTGTTGGGTCCGGGGGGGGGGGGTGTCTCCCAAGGGACGGGTGCACAACCTGCTTATGCAATTTTTCAACCCGGACAGCTCAAAAATCGAAGTTTTTGAAACTTGTTTTTTTGATATTGTGACCACCTAAAATGACCATCCAAGCTATGGAAAGCATGTTTTAGGCCGTATTTACGTGTTTTTCACCCTTTTTGGGTGTTAGGTCGGGGGGGGGGGGGTCTCCCAAGGGACGGGTGCACAACCTGCTTATGCAGTTTTTCACCCCGGACAGCTCAAAAATGGAAGTTTTCGAAACATATTTTTTTGATATTGTGACCACCCAAAATGACATTTCAAGCTATGCAAAGCATGTTTTAGGCCGTATTTACGTGTTTTTCACCCTATTTGGGTGTTGGGTCCGGGGGGGGGGGTGTCTCCCAAGGGACGGGTGCACAACCTGCTTATGCAATTTTTCAACCCGGACAGCTCAAAAATCGAAGTTTTCGAAACTTGTTTTTTTGATATTGTGACCACCTAAAATGACCATCCAAGCTATGGAAAGCATGTTTTAGGCCGTATTTACGTGTTTTTCACCCTTTTTGGGTGTTAGGTCAGGGGGGGGGGGGGGTCTCCCAAGGGACGGGTGCACAACCTGCTTATGCAGTTTTTCACCCCGGACAGCTCAAAAATGGAAGTTTTCGAAACATATTTTTTTGATATTGTGACCACCCAAAATGACCATCCAAGCTATGGAAAGCATGTTTTAGGCCGTATTTACGTGTTTTTCACCCTATTTGGGTATCAGGTCGGGGGGGGGGGGGGGGGCTCCCAAGGGACGGGTGCACAACCTGCTTATGCAGTTTTTCACCCCGGACAGCTCAAAAATGGAAGTTTTTGAAACTTGTTTTTGTGATATTGTGATCACCTAAAATGACCATCCAAGGTATGTAAAGCATGTTTTAGGCCGTATTTACGTGTTTTTCACCCGATTTGGGTATTAGGTCCAAGGGGGGGGGGGGTCTCCCAAGGGATTGGTACACAACCTGCTGATGCAGTTTGTCACCCTGGGCACCTCAAAAATCGAAGTTTTCGAAAATTGTTTTTTTGATACCGTGATCACCTAAAATGATCATCCAAGGTATGTAAAGGATGTTTTAGCCGGTATTTATGTAGTTTCCACCCTATTTTGGGTGTGTGTTGCTCGCGGTAGATTCTCTGCGAGGTGGACTTGCCGAAGGCAATAGAATCACCTCGCAGAGGTTGTTAGATCAAAGCCAGGCAGGCGTATATATGGGGAAAACGCCACATACCCCCCCATTTTGGCCTTTTCGGGCCTATTCGCGTACCCTACCCCAAGGGGTTGAATTGTTAGTTTAACCCCTTGTAAAATCATTATTTTGTCCAATAAACGCATCCCCCAATGAGTTTTTGGTCCGGACCCCCCCAGACCCCCCCCACTTGAAACCCACTTTTTTCAGGTTTTGAGGGAGGGGGGGGGGGGTGGGGGTGGGGGTGGGGGGGGGGGTGGGGGGGGGGGGTCAAAAAATGACCCCCCCTTTTTTTGGGTCGAAAATCATGAATCTTTTGGTTTTTTTCGATTTTGAGCCGAAAAAGTTTTTCCGGGTCCCGACTCTATGGGGTTTGTATGGGGCGGAGTGGGACGAGCGCTTATGCAGTTTATGCACTTTTCAGCCATTTTTGCTATGTTCGTCGACCTCGGTGACCCCGTGGTACCTACTCTGAGGGGTGCGAGTGGGGATGTTGTGACAGTATATGCCTACAAGGATACGGAAGGACGTTTTTTGCAGTCTGTAGCCTTGCTTATGGCCGTTCACAACCCGTGCCAAAGACGCGAAATGACTGTTTCCACCAATAATGGCCTAGTGAATGGGGAGGTACACAACCTGCTTATGCAGTTTTTCACCCTGGGCAGCTCAAAAATCCAAGTTTTCGAAACTTGTTTTTTTGATATTGTGACCACCCAAAATGACATTTCAAACTATGCAAAGCATGTTTTAGGCCGTATTTACGTGTTTTTCACCCTCTTTGGGTGTTAGGTCCGGGGGGGGGGGGTGTCTCCCAAGGGACGGGTGCACAACCTGCTTATGCAGTTTTTCAACCCGGACAGCTCAAAAATCGAAGTTTTCGAAACTTGTTTTTTTGATATTGTGACCACCCAAAATGACATTTCAAGCTATGCAAAGCATGTTTTAGGCCATATTTACATGTTTTTCACCCTATTTGGGTGTTGGGTCCGGGGGGGGGGGTGTCTCCCAAGGGACGGGTGCACAACCTGCTTATCCAGTTTTTCAACCCGGACAGCTCAAAAATCGAAGTTTTCGAAACTTGTTTTTTTGATATTGTGACCACCTAAAATGACCATCCAATCTATGGAAAGCATGTTTAAGGCCGTATTTACGTGATTTTCACCCTTTTTGGGTGTTAGGTCGGGGGGGGGGGGGTCTCCCAAGGGACGGGTGCACAACCTGCTTATCCAGTTTGTCACCTCGGACAGCTCAAAAATGGAAGTTTTCGAAACTTGTTTTTTTGATATTGTGACCACCCAAAATGACCATCCAAGCTATGGAAAGCATGTTTTAGGCCGTATTTACGTGTTTTTCACCCTATTTGGGTATTAGGTCGGGGGGGGGGGGGGTCTCCCAAGGGACGGGTGCACAACCTGCTGATGCAGTTTTTCACCCCGGACAGCTCAAAAATGGAAGTCACCTCGCAGAGGTTGTTAGATCAAAGCCAGGCAGGCGTATATATGGGGAAAACGCCACATACCCCCCCATTTTGGCCTTTTTGGGCCTATTCGCGTACCCTACCCCAAGGGGTTGAATTGTTAGTTTAACCCCTTGTAAAATCATTATTTTGTCCAATAAACGCATCCCCCAATGAGTTTTTGGTCCGGACCCCCCCAGACCCCCCCCACTTGAGACCCACTTTTTTCAGGTTTTGAGGGAGGGGGGGGGGTGGGGGGGTGGGGGGGGGGGGGTCAAAAAATGACCCCCCTTTTTTTGGGTCGAAAATCATGAATCTTTTGGTTTTTTTGATTTTGAGCCGAAAAAGTGTTTCCGGATCCCGACTCCATAGGGTTTGTATGGGGCGGAGTGGGACGAGCGCTTATGCAGTTTATGCACTTTTCAGCCATTTTTGCTATGTTGGCGGTTTTGGCGACCTCGGTGACCCCGTGGTACCTACTCTGAGGGGTGTGAGTGGGGATGTTGTGACAGTATCTGCCTCCTAGTATACGGAAGGACGTTTTTTGCAGTCTCTAGCCATGCTTAGGGCCGTTCACAACCCGTTCCAAAGACGCGGAATGGCTGTTTCCACCAATAATGGCCTAGTGAATGGGCTGGTACACAACCTGCTTATGCAATTTTTTACCCTGGACAGCTCAAAAATCGAAGTTTTCGAAACTTACTTTTTTGACATCGTGATCACCTAAAATGACCATCCAAGGTATGTAAAGCATGTTTTAGGCCGTATTTACGTGTTTTTCACCCGATTTGGGTATTAGGTCCGGGGGGGGGGGGGGGGGGGCTTCCAAGGGATTGGTACACAACCTGCTTATGCAGTTTTTCAACCTGGGAAGCTCAAAAATCGAAGTTTTCGAAACTTGTTTTTTTGATGTTGTGACCACTTAAAATGACCATCCAAGCTATGTAAAGCATGTTTTAGGCCGTATTTACTTGTTTTTCACCCAATTTGGGTATAAGGTGGGGGGGGGGGGGGGCTCCCAAGGGATTGGTAGACAACCTGCTTATGCAGTTTTTCAACCCGGACAGCTCAAAAATCGAAGTTTTCGAAACTTGTTTTTTAGATACCGTGATCACCTAAAATGATCATCCAAGGTATTTAAAGCATGTTTTAGGCTGTATTTACTTGTTTTTCACCCGATTTGGGTATTAGGTCCAGGGGGGGGGGGTCCTCCCAAGGGATTGGTACACAACCTGCTTATGCAGTTTTTCACCCTACGCTGCTCAAAAATCGAAGTTTTCGAAACTTGTTTTTTTGATATTGTGACCACCCAAAATGACCATCCAAGCTATGTAAAGCATGTTTTAGGCCGTATTTACATGTTTTTCACCCTATTTGGGTATCAAGTCGGGGGGGGGGGGTCTCCCAAGGGACGGGTGCACAACCTGCCTATGCAGTTTTTCACCCCGGACAGCTCAAAAACCGAAGTTTTTGAAACTTGTTTTTGTGATATTGTGATCACCTAAAATGACCATCCAAGGTATGTAAAGCATGTTTTAGGCCGTATTTACGTGTTTTTCACCCGATTTGGGTATTAGGTCCAGGGGGGGGGGGGGGGTTCTCCCAAGGGATTGGTACACAACCTGCTTATGCAGTTTGTCACCGTGGGCAGCTCAAAAATCGAAGTTTTCGAAACTTGTTTTTCTGATATTGTGACCACCTTAAATGATCATCCAAGGTATGTAAAGCACGTTTTAGGCCGTATGTACATCTTTCTCACCCTATTTGGGTATTAGGTCCCGGGGGTGGGGGGGGGGTCTCCCAAGGGATTGGTACACAACTTGCTAGTGCAGTTTTTCACCCTGGGCGGCTCAAAAATCGAAGTTTTTGAAACTTGTTTTTTTGATACCGTGATCACCTAAAATGATCATCCAAGGTATGTAAAGCATGTTTTAGCCGGTATTTATGTAGTTTCCACCCTATTTTGGGTGTGTGTTGCTCGCGGTAGATTCTCTGCGAGGTGAACTTGCCGAAGGCAATAGAATTTCTCCCATTTAGGCCACCTTTCGGGAAATCCGCATGATTTCCATCACCAATGGAAAAAAAATTGGTAAACACTTTCCTCAATTAAATTCAAGACCATGATGAAGTTGATGAGGTGGTAGTTGTGGGAAGCATACTTGGCTAATGCTGTGACGTTGGTTCTTCGGAAATGTGACCAAGGTACTTACTTACACATCCACATTTCCAATCATCGTTTCAAACGCATTATCCACTTTGTGCCACACGAAAACACGAAAGACGCAATTCAAGAGTTCATTCTCTTGCCCTTTTGCAATCGAAAATCGCATGCACAACAGGTACGGATGGCCTACCCAAGGTTTTACCAAGAGTTTACCTGACTTCAACGCCAAGCCTCCCGGATTTTTCTGAAGGGCAAGAACGGAAACTACCAAAACCAGCATCCGACGCAACGACACAAACAATGTGCGCGAAACAATCTTCACCTGCAAGGATTCGCGAGGAACGAGTGGAAGCATGTCCTCGTCACGAATAGTTGACGTACGACGTTGTCGTCGCAGCACTCAAAGCGATGAGAGCCAGCCACATCTCGGACCTCTTGAACGTTGAAGGAACCAAGCATCTGTCTGGCGGCAAGCCATCACGTCGGAGTGATCGTTGAAAACAGACTTGTGCTTGGAAATGGTCCAAGCCAACACGTGTATCTCGTCACCGGCAATGAGATACAGAATCGCAATCCCCCGAGCAACCCCCGAGCTCCCAGCTCCCCCGAGTCTCGCTTCGCTTGCACGGCTTCCCCAAGCGCAGTTCGGGGCATAAAAAGGTACGGCAGCTCCCCCGAGTCTCGCTTCGCCTGCAGGGTCCCCCAAGCGCAGCTCCGGCCATAAAAAGGTAAGGCAACTCCCCCGAGTCTCGCTTCGCCTGCAGGGCTCCCCCAAGCGCAGCTCTTGGCATCTCCACTAGTCCCATGTTCTGGTGGAGAGACCTTGAGCAAAAAGGTAAGGTGAAGGCACACCCAACAAAGAGCAAAGGCAAAGGTCATAGTGCACACAGCAAAGAGCAAGGGTCAAGTTCCAAGGTCAAAGGTCAGAGGGGTGCAAGTCAGTTTGGAGAAGATGCAGGTCACTTCAGAGAAGGTGCAGGTCATTGTGGAGAAGGTGTAACCAACAATAGTAAAGGCAAAAGCAAGCACTTAGCAGCCTACAATGCGACTACCAAACATGCCCACTAAATTGCCTCGCTGCAAGATAATAAGTTAATAGTACAGCATTGGCACCCCGACTGCCTGAGGCTGAGGCTGAGGCTGAGGCTCAGGCTGGGGCTGCGTCTGGGAAAGTGGCTGCCCATGCCACATGCGCATCCCAGCACGCACGGCACACCCGGGGGTCACCTTATTGAAAAAACGGGGGGCCCTATTCACGGAATAGGGGACCTTGTGAACCCCCAAAAGTTTTGATAGCTCCTTACAAAAACAATTGCCATTTTTGGAAAAGGGGTGATATTTTTCAGCCGTCCATGCGTCGGCTGTCATCCACCTTATGATGGCCGCCACCTCCTCGGCCGTTTTATTGGTCCATCCCAGGTGGTACGACCTACAGTAGTACTTACGCTCCCGCCCCCGGTTACTTTCGTCCACAATATAATAACCCCCATCCCCAAAACTATGTCCTACCCCGTGCACAAAAATTTCCCCATGCACTGCTAGACCTGCGCTGTGGGTGCGGAGGAAAGGGCGGAACATATGATAGGTATCAACACGAACATACGACATAATAGATATATAAATATATATTGAAAAATAGAAACAGAAAAGTACAACGAGGCTACGAGCGGCAAGGCCTCCACCTGGAGGGGGTGAATGATGATGAAGCGCTGGGTGGGGCTCCCGGCGGAACAGCTGGGTGGGGGAATTTTTGGGATGACTGGACAGTCGATGAGGCGCCGGCGCTGAAGGGCGTCACAGTCGGCGCTGCGATTTTATAACTTAAGGTTCGAATCCCTCTGGGAACAATTGTCAGATCGCTCTGCTGATGGCAGCGATCGCTCCACTGATGGCAGCGATCGGCGCCGATCGCTGCGATCGGCGGCGAGCGATCCAGCACTGATGCTCGAATCAGGAATCGAACCTACGCCAGGCTCAATACCACCATCAAAACTACAGCAAAACTGTCAACCACCTGTTGACTTTGCTTGTAGCTGTGTGCAAAAATTTAAGTGTAAAACTTCATGTAACTTGTAACGACATAATTTAAGTTAACCTTACACAACCAAATTAAATTTAAACCTTCATTTAACCAATACTTCATAATAATAGGTGCCAAAATGATACTCAAGATCTTATTATTTGCAACCTGTGGTATACTTTCCGTATTGGCCGTTGGGGGTAAGACTGGAGCCAAGGAAGGGTACAAGATCAGTCCAAGTGGTCTTGATGCTCTTCGCCGTGTGCGTAGTACACTTGGAAAGAATACTCCGTACCCTGTGGTGACACGTACATGGGGACGCAACTTGGAGAGTTTCTGCCTTCCGGCTGTTGTTTGCTTCGACCCGATTGGCCAAATGGGAACATCATGCTGGTGTACGCAATGCAACAGCGAGCTGAAAAGAGACACCAACACCGATAGCTGGTACCACCGTACATTCCGCCTATATGGACTTCAATCCGCTCACTTGCTATTCAGCTTCAACTACGTTTGCCCCAACAAGCAATGCGTAGTGAAGACTTGTGTGGCTCATCGAAGCAAACTCAGCAAGCTCGCGGCTACGTACTTTCCGTACCTCATCCTCGACGAATTTGGGATCAGTTTCGATGTCATGAACTGGTTGCAGGATGCGGTTCTGTCGGGGCAATCATTCCGAGAATTTTGTTTCCAACTTGGTCGCCGCTACGATGAAGATGCCACACGATGCGAAATGCAGTTCAAGGAGTACAAGAAAAGGTTCCTGGCAAATGCAGCGTGCACAATTTCATTCACGGCAGATACCGAAATATTGAAAAGTATGCGGCATGTCCCCTCCGATGACACCCTACGAAGAGCGATGTTCGAACGGTTTTGGAAAGTGGAGCGCTTCTACCGCAGCCAAATGGCCATCCTTCCTGCTTGCCGGTTATCGGCTGATCACACCTTCAAAGTTGTGGTGAACGTGGGATACTGGGAACGTGTTCGCACGGGGACGGGCATGCGTTGGAAGTGGAGACCGCAGTTGTGGACTTATTGGAAAGGATGATGAGGAAGTCGATACGGTGGACAGTCAAGATGCGACCCAACCTGCCAAGACGGCAACCCCATCACAAAGACCGCCAACAACATCCGCTGCTTCTTCACCTTCTACCTCTTCAACATTAAGCAACCCATCACCACCATATCCAGCAATAACAAGTGTAGCGATGAATGTTCATGGTCCTCAACCCACCTTTACAGCTTCTCCTGCTTCTGCCAGACCTCCTCCAATGGCCCCACATGTGGCCCCTTCTCTGTCTGGGTTCAGCTCTTTTGGCCAAGTGCCTCCAATGCTCAATGTAAATGACATGGTGGCACAACGTCTTCGGTATGAATTACAACAAGTGAATGCCGATATTCAACAATATACCCAACATGCAACCTTTGCCGTGCTTTCTCCGCAGCAGCTGCAACATTGGAATGGCTTGGTGGAGCGTTCCGTGTTGTTGCATGCTCAACTCCAAAACATGGGCTCCGGTTGAATGGGTGCGCATTTCCTTATTCCAATTGGTGCGAGTTTTGTTGTTTTCCATGTCTCTTCATAGGTGCCTTATTCATCTTATGCATAGATTCAAGTCTTCCAATCAACTTGGAGGTGTCCCCTCCACGTTAGGGTAGGGTTAGGGCTAGGGTTAGGGCTAGGGTTAGGGCTAGGGTTAGGGTTGTCGTACTATTTTTTGGCATTTGTCATTGGGGCGGGTTCATTCTTGGTGTTTTGGGGTGGCTACATGGTTACATCTACTCACTAGTCACTCTGTACCTCTTCATACAAGTCTTGCAATCAACTTGGAGGTGTCCCCTCCAGGTTAGGGTAGGGTTAGGGCTAGGGTTGGGGCTAGGGTTGGGGCTAGGGTTAGGGTTGTCAAACCATTTTTCGCCATTTTTCATTGGGTCGGGTGCATTCTTGGTGTTTTGGGGTGGCTACATGGTTACATCTACTCATCTGTCACTCTGTACCTCTGCATGCATGTCTTGCAATGAAAACCAAGGTGATTTGGTCTTTGTACGTTGGACAGGGGCGAATCTGTGCATTCGCCTCGGTCGCTTTTTTTAAAATTTTTTCTCTGTGAGGTCCAAGCCTTATCAAATTCCAATATGCATTTGTTAGCAGCCTGATTGGTCGAGCGGTCAGCATAGTTGCCTGCGGAGGGAGAGAGCGTTGGTTCGAACCTTGCCGGCGACTCCTCGTTTTGCGGCGGCGGCGCTTCCTTGGCACAGGCGCCGGCGATGGGAGAGAGCGGTGGTTCGAACCCTGCTGGCGGCTTATTGTTTTGCGGCGGCGGCGCGCGCGCTGTCAGCGCCCTTATTCCGGCGCCGCGGCGCCTTAAGTCGCCCTAAGGCGCCTTAAGGCGACGCAATGATTTCGTAGGTCGCCTTAGGGCGACGGCCCCCCCCAGGTGGAGGTAATGCCCTACGAGCGGATGCTGAGTTTTGGCGATGAGCTAACGACCGCGTGCGCGGCGCCCTCCACGAAATAAACTACTCAAGCAAAATTTGTTATTCGGAAGGCATGTCAGTTTTTTCTCAGGTGCCGAATGAAAATTCATTTGCTAGATGTGCTGTCGAACATCAATTGCTTTTTTACACGAAATCATCGGGATTGGGAAATCCGGAAATAATTCATCGCAAGAGTGCTGAATATCGAGACTTTTGTTAATACTTTGGGCTGTCTTGCAAGTCAATGAAGACACAAGGGGAGCCAACGAAGGTCCAACAATCAAAACACCAAAACAAGAGGGGTCAAGTTGTTGCAAAACCCAAAGAAGAAGCGTTAAACTAGCAAAAAAACTTACATGCTTCGTGCATTGCATCATCCATTGTTTCCCCACCCAGCTATTGAAGAGATTTTTGCGTTGTTTGCTTCGTGTACCGCTCACTAATGAGATGCAACCCTTGCAACCTCTACATGACAATTCGGGCTGGTGGCCCTTGTATGTGCCAACTCATCTACATGACCTTCTTCGTTAGAACGTCCACGAGAGGGACCAAAATAACAAGGGGTTCCGACTGCAGCTACGGCTTGCTAATGTTTTCTACCTGTTGACGTGCTTCGCCTCTTAGGAAACTCAGCCATCGAGATGCAGCTACAGTAATTCTCGAATTCCGCCTGCGTGTTGGGCACGAACGTACCCTTTTGGCTCACCCTCTTTCACTGGAAGCGGTACGGCAGCGATAACCATTTTGGCCATTTTTTCACAAAAATCCACCCCGACGGGAGCAAAAGCCGGTGTGACAGTTGCTGCCGCTCGGTTGCGTCTGGCCGTGCTACTTACACATCCAAGCATGCACAACACACAAGGGGATAACGAGGTTGAAAACTGTTGAAGATATTCCCAAAATTTGAACAAACCGGCCAAAAACTGCCGCGCCTAAGCATTATTACTCCCTACCAGGGTAGAGAAACAGTGCTCCGACGTGGATATTACAAGCAGCACCTGCAAGCAGTGCCCGATGACATAAGCAGCACCTCTATTCCTAACAAGTTCGCAATGCTTACTGAGTTCGTGTTGAGGCAGCATACTGTGAAATTGGATCAATTTGTCACCATTTCTTCTTTTCTTTTCCATTTCTTTTTGTATTTTTTGTTTTTTCTATTTTTTTACTCTCGTTTTTTCCCTCTTTTTTTCCAACATTAATTCATAATGCATGTCCCCACAGGCTTCTCTAAACAATGGCACAACACAAAGCACATCGTATCATCACCTCATACTCCCTGTTGACTCGGAAAGTTGCCCAACTGGGACATCAAGTCCTGTGAAGACATGGGAGGCATTCTTGGGAAACTTGGCACTTGGGGTATCACACTCATGCCAAACGAATTTGGAAACATGCTGGTACCAAGCAATGTTAGCGGAATAGGCAGTAGAAAACCGGGCGGAAACGGAGGAAGAATGCTCGAGCTCGAGCTTGAGCTGGAGCTGGAGTTGAAGCTATTGCTGGACGTGGCCATAGAGGTGGAGTTAGAAATCGGATTGAAAAAAAAAAGTTGAGGATTGTTCATAGTTCAGTCGTGGGTGCAGACACGGAATCGAACCAACGACCGCCAAAACAAAAATCAGCAACGCTAAATTGTCGCGCGTGTCTTGCTACATTTTAAGCAATGCTCGGCCTGGAAGTTGCGCGAAAAAACCGTGGCGCGCCAAGAGATTTCGTGCGGAGTTAGATCACTTGAAGGGTCGTCCCACACCCATTCCCCATCCCGAACACGCAGACCACTTTCTGTCTTATGCGGAGCATAGGGAGCAGCGTCTGAACGCTGACCCCGACACTCACCAACCTTCTTTTGCCAAGTGCCCCGGCCGTTGCACTTTGTGCCGGTATGTCTTCAAGAGTGAAAATGACAAAGCGGTCCATAACCGCCTGAGGCACCCGAGGTCTGGGTCCCTCTTGAATGAGTAATCAATTGTGGTCTTTATCTGGTGCCTGTGTCTTTTGCTAGGGGGGTACACGGGTGCAGGAGGGAGTGTGGAGCCACCGACCTGTGTTGGAGGGAGGGAGGGAGGGTGGGGGGGGGGGGGTCCGGCCATTCCTATTCTCAACCGAAAATTCTCACATTGTCGCATATTCTCCCCCCAACAAGGTCTGATTCCAAATAAGCAACATTGCTTCTCTGCTGTGGTAGGGAGTACAGCAGCTAGTAGGTGACTCGACTGACCCTTCCAAATCCGATTGTCCCGAATCCGAATCCGAGATCAACCCCAAAATCAATCGCGTAGTGGTCGGAGTAATAAGACTCATATGTGTCCGACATTGGTTTTGTGAGGTTGGCTTCTATGCCTTCCATGCCTTCGCCTTTTGCGTTTTGAGGGGTTTCGGCGGTTTTTCGAAATTTTCGGGCCATGCACCTCGGCAACAGGGGAAGGGGGGTCTTCCGAACCCCGATCCACGATCGACGCCAACCCCAGGGGGTCCCCTGGGGGGGGGTTTCCGGGACCTCCGATCTGCCGTGGATCAGATTGCCTCCTCCACTCCGTGTTGGGCCCTGCGTGCCGCTATTGGGGGGGAGGGGGTCCAAGTGTTGAACGAGGTGTGCCGCGGTGTACCTACTCCGGATGGTTGGGTTGGGCTGCATGGACTTTGTTGTCCTTGTGCACGAACATTCCTTTGCTTTTGGTTTGCGTACACGACGTTACCGAGCTTTGATCAATTCATCTTGCTTGCACTCTTTGCCTTGTCTTTGTGTAAGGTCACCGGTGAGGCGTTTTGTTCACGAGCACTATCATGCAGTGCGTGGGATGAGGTGCTTTTGAGGGGAAGGAACACAAAGGGGGAATAAGACGGCTTGTGCCGTGCCGTAGGCGACAACCCATAACCCATGTCAGAGTGTACTTGTTCGGCACCCGCAAAGACCTGTGATTCGTCAAACCATTGTCCGGGGGGGGGTTGGCGGCCACGGATTGGCGGACTCCCAGACGGGACGAAGGTGCAACGCAAGATTTGCGGTCGTGGTGTGACAAGCGAGGAACCTCATGATTTGGAAGTTTGACTTGCACGGCCCATCTTTGTCAAAGTTGATGCCATGATGACAAACGGCAAGCTCGCACACATGAAACCCCATTTGAACACCATGTTTAAATTCGTGGTGTTTTTTTGTTGCGTTGCACTTTTTGATGCTACCATGGGGCGTTGGAAATATGTGAAAATGATTGCGAATTCGGTCACACCGGTGAAGGCAGCCTTGATGGACAAGTATGCACCCATAGACGAGATCCCAAGTGACCAAAAGGTATGCTACATGTCATAAGGCACCTACACGGTGCGCGCGGATGCCCACAATCACATCTTCGAATGGCACATTCGCCTTCGCCGCATGTCGCTATTACATTTCTTGATAATTCCTCGGTGTGGCCTACTGTTTGATTGCGGCTCTTTCAATTCAGGGGTCTTAAATTCCAAAAATGTATACTAACGAGAGAACCATGCTGCGAATAAACGAACGATGTACCCCAATGGAATGGATTTGCTTAACCTAGAACATGTGTTAAGTCGTGGGCATAATAGGTTATAATCTAGTAGTTTCTTCTGCTTCGCGGAAGTAATTGTCATCGTAACCGACAGACTTTGTGGCAATATTGTAGTGCAGCTCCTTATTCAATTTGCGCAGGAGGCATTTTGCGAAGAAGTTGGCATGATATGTGATGCAAGACAACAAATACTCGTTATTGTCCGCGACATGCATCCTATTGGTGTGTTCCAAGCGCACTTTGCATTTCGCTTATCGCGTTGCCTGGTATTGTTGCTGGCGCTCCTCTTCGTGTTTGACGTGCGACCATGATCTCGTTCTTTTATCCCTAAGGTCCCTCCATCACCTCTATTTGTGTATGTGTTGGGTCCGAGCAAATAGGTGTGAAAAGATAACGTGGGAAAAAGTAAATGGGGGTAACGTCGGTGAATGAACGAGCATTTTGCGTTTTTGTTAGGAAACTTACTCGCACAAATTTTTGATTGGAGGAGAGGGCTAACGCAGGAAGCGAAGCTCAAGGACCTCGAGGTATTTGCCCGCCGTGCCTCATCTTTAAGGCTTGCTTGGACTCGGCCACCTAGGGAACCCTACCCACGGACATAGGCATAAAGGAACCTACCTTCCACTGCAACCCGGGGGACTCCTCGCCACCGTCCGACACCCGGCTACTGGATTGTTGGTCACCGAACACACGGTCCATGCTCCGCTCCCTTACTCCCAATTTGTTCAAAAAATGTGCGTTTTACAGGTTTGATAAACAAGGTTTCGTGAGAAATGTACGCGCGGTTGCAAACCTCTTCTCGAAAAAACAGTACCCCAACTCTTGGTGGAAGCCGTGCTTCATGGCGAAGTGTGCGGGAGTCGACTTGTTGACGGAAGCACGTATTGCCATGGCGACCGTCCTAAAGAGCTAACATGGGAACTAATCTCGAGGTTGGTGTAACCCAGGCGGCCCGGTCAAAAAATGACTTTCCCAGAAAGGTGATCACCAGCGGGCCATGAAACATGCAATGTGCATATGCCGTGTATCACACGTGTGTGCCAATGCGAGTGTCACCCCATTGCTCCATCACGCTTTCGTCTACTCTGCAGCAAGGCCAAGGCCTAGTGGTTTCTGCTTGAATTGTGTACCGCTGCATGTCTGCTGGTTTTGGGCGCTCCGTATAGTGTTCACTCCCTCAATTCATCCTGTGGTCCAATAAAAAGCACAACCCGGTCACCACCCGTCGAAGCAGAGTAGTGGGAAAATCGGACTAACAAGACACCTTCAATTGCAATGGACACCGAGATGCAGGGCAAATGCGCTCAAGTGTGCGGCTTCGGTGATACCACAATGGTGGAGTCTTGCAATTGGAGGATATGATTGGAGAGAGCAAATCTCCAACTTTTTCAAACGCTTTCGACTAGGACCCCAATTTGGTTGCAACACAAGTAGCGATGGTGGAATGTGTTGTGCATTACCCGAGAGCAAGCGTCTAGGGTGTTTCGTTGCTGAAATGTTGCATTCGTGTGCGCGCCGATCGCTAGAACGCGGTGAACCAGTGGGCAACTATTGTGTACCAAATGTTGGGGTTGGTGAGGTGGGCCATCCCGCAACATGTGGGGGCATGTGGACTGCGGCTGCAACCATGTGGTTTACGTCCGGAGGAAGATGGTATGCGAACGCAAGGATTGGACTGCTCTCGGCAGCTTTACAATGCATGCCTTCGGTTGTTTTCAGAAACGCGATTGTGCAAGGAAATTGAAGTCCGTTGATCGGGCCAATGTCCAGGCCACACTAGCTGCATTGCTTTATGGGGTATGGCTTTTTTGTGCTGCTGTGGGTTGGGGCCAGTGTACGATGTACCATGTGCGAAAGCGGTGTTGCGGTTCCACGGCCGGGGGGGAAAGCGCAGTGCCACGGTGGCGGCGTGGATGGTGGTGATGTGTACACAGCGATGTGCGGTGGTTGCAGGTGGCTAAAGTGCAAGAAGTGGCCCGTTGCACAATGTTAATGTGTGCAAGGAAATTGCTTCCATGACAATGTGCGACAACGACCGGAGGTTTTGGGTTTGCAGTGTCCATGTTGCCGGGCCTCTTTTACATTTCTCGCCCGCTTAAGCTCGTCCCGCGTTCAAACCCTGTTGTCCCCCCCCCCCCCGCCCGTTTTCGGCCACGCCGGTAGTGCATGGTTTCTTTTATCCGACACTGACTGGAAATTACCGACTGTGATTTTGACTAACTGTAGTCACACATGGTTCCATTTTCTGTTTCAGACACAGTGTGTGTCTTGAGGTTTAACCAGATAAAGATGCATTCATGCCTGACTATGGAGTGCATTACCTGTGGTTTGCATTCGTCTGTTTTTTAATTAGGTCTCCACCCCCCCCCCCCCCCGTTGGGGCCACCCATGAATAGTGTGTGCTTGGGCAAAACACGCGATCAGTTGCAAGCAAACGCTCAAACAACGCTTTCGCCACCATGGTGTGAATGGTGCATTCGCTTTGCAAGGAATCGTTGTCTCAACCGTAGAGGGAAGGACACAGATTGCAGCACAACGCTGTTCGCCCTGTGATTGGTTGCTGTTTCGCATTGCGAGTTGCATTTTGCACGTTGTTTTAGGTGCTCGGTTTGGCTGGAGCAAGTTGCATTCATTTCCGGCATCTTCGCTATAAATGGAACTGGTTGAGACTGTGCACAATGCTTGCTGCCGGTTGTGGCCTGGTAAGCCGGTCAGAGTTCATCATCGCATTCGCAATCGGCCTCATGATCGTTTGGATGTTTTCGAATATGATTGAACATGCATTCAGTGTGCGTGCACGATTGCGAGCAGAACTGCCAACAGGCGAGATCCATGGTGGCAAGCGCAGTTGATTGGTGCAAAGCACAGCAACTTTCCAGCACCTCATTTCTCATGTGTCTACTGCTCTGAATCGTAGTTGCATTGAGTGATTCAGGAAGATAACCCCAAGGCACTGGGCTTTTGAGGCGGCTTTGTTGTGGTCCGTGTCGTGGATGCGCGGTCGTTTATTCTTCACGTGCTGAGGCCTGTGGACAGGGGGCGTTCCGCGAGATTGCTTTCTGGTTTTGAAGGAGACGACTAACCCGATTTCCAGCGAAATGGAGTTTCTATTCGAAAAAAGAAAGCCCCCAAAGCTCCTGTGGAATAGTGATCCCCATGCCGCGTTTTGCTATCCGTATGCACTCAATTGCGATACTCCTCCACCAGCCCATTACCCCGTTTTGAAACATCAAATCCCGCACTTTAAGCTTCGGTAGTTCGTCGCGGGTGGCCTGCTCGGGAACTGCCATGGATTGTAGCAGTGCGTCACTGCACCAAGACGCAAGCGTGTTCTCTATTTAAGCCCGGTGTAGCTTCTGCGTGGGCAGCAGCAGTTTCTCGTGACAAGCAGGACAAAGTGCAGGACTCGAAAGGACACGGGGAGGAAGGCTCCATGGTTTGTGAGGGTTGTCCCGCGAGGATAGCTCCTTGGAGGGAATTTTTGGGCTGCTACAGCTCTCCTACCTGCATTCGGAATCCTCCCCCAGTTTCAGCTCTACCGTGCTGATATGCAGGCGGTTCGATGAATTCTAGCGAAATGCCACAAAACCGCTTTATGGGCAACTGTTTTAGATGTTGGTCAATGATGCCTAAATGCTCCCAGTGCCCTTTGAACGTGTAAGCCCCAGGCTGGCGGTTACAGGCCAAGTGCTGGCGGTTACAAACCGCTGGTGCTTACGGGTTAAATGTCAGTCAGCCACAAACCACCGTCGGTTGGCCACCATCTTCTGTCAGATAACTACCAACGACTTTCTTTGCCGGGGGTCGGGGTCCCCTTTGCCCCCCTTACCTTTCCCCCCGTGTCCCCCTTTCCCCTTCCCCTTCCCTTTCCCTTTTTCCGGGTGTGGGGCTGGGTGTGGGACTGGGTGTGAGATTGAGTGTGGGGCTTTGTGTGGGGCTGGACGTGGGATTGGGGCCCCAATGTCCCATGCCCAGCGGTGGTGAGGTGCCTTGAGCCAGTTGTGGAGCGTCTCGGCGGTGTGGGGGTGGGCGAGGCCTTGGGTGGCCTCGTTCAGGAGGGTGCCAGTGGTCACGGGGCATGCTTGCAGGGGGAGGGGTGGATGTGATGGCGGGGTTTGCTGGGGTGCGGGCCCGGATCTCGTCCATGGTGTGGAAGCGGGCCAGGCCCCCTCTGTCCGCCCCACCCGCCCACCGCACCCACCTCTGCAGTTCCCGGAGGGCATCCACTGGCCACCGGGTGAGGTCGGCGGGCGGGGGGAGCCAGCGGGGGGACTCGGGGGACATGGGGCGTCGGTGGCGGGGGGCCGGGGGGCTGGAACCCTGGCGCTGGAGATGGCGGTGGGCGGCGTGGCGGCGGCGGTCTTCTTCAGGGGACGCAGGGGAGCTGTGGTGCTGGGGTTGTTGGCGGGTGGTGCGTTGGCGGGGATCCTCCGTCGGTTGACCAGTCAGCCGCGCCAATCGCCGCCGTTTGACTGCCAATTCGGCCCAAGTTTTTTTTGAGCCCAAAGAATCACGCGACCCGACATTTTCCGGTTTTTTCCCCGAACGAAAGCAGAAGAGAGCACCTGAAAGCAACTGACTTGAAGCACTGCTACAGCTGCCTCCACACATACCCGTATCCGTACCCCAACCGCAGAAGGGCGCTTTACAGGGCCCATGTTGTTAACGTGTCCCTCAATCCCACACCTTGACCTGAGTCCCTGCATAGAATTTCTTCCACTGGTTGTCTTACAGAGCCCTGAACAGCTACTCCCCCCCTTTTCCCAGGCAGACTCCGCCTGGCCGAGACGTTAGAGCACATGCGTCCTACACCCGCGGTTCCGGGTTCGTATCCCAAGGTTCGAAGGTTGCACTCGACGGGCGCCGCGAGTAAAGCAACGCAGGGGGTTTGGGGAGAACCGCTTTCAGCCCTGGGCCAACCACTGTGCACTGGGACGATCTGCATGAGACGCTCTGGGGCTGGTGCGCAAATTGCATCGCCCTCTGTGTGGCCTGCTGACGCTGGGCCGTCTGCGCTCCTGAACCCCACCCCCCCCGCTTTCCATCCCAGCCTCAGCAGAGGGATAACTGTCCCACTCTCACCCACCAAAAACACTCTTCTCCAGTGGTTTGAGACATGCAGCGTCAACACTTTCCTCCTGAACACCCAAACCAGTGCGAACACCCGCAAGTACCAACCGGCACACTTTGAGCCTTCACGGCGCCCCCCGCCTGGTCTCGCCCTCCAGGGCTGAGCCTGACTACCGGATTTGGCACCCCTCTTCATAGCCCGATGCACAGCAGAGCGGGAACCCAGGGCCTCGTCCTCAGCCGACGGCGGTGCACTGGGATTGTGAATGGGGGTCGTCCCGCTATCTGCAGGCTCTGCGTGATATTGGGTGCATCGGTGCGGGGGGTGCACTCCTTCCTTGGGGCTGTGCCGTTTGGCGGCTGCATGTCGGCATACCGCACGCTGCACATGAGGAGAGGAGGGGGGTGCGTGTCTGTAACCGAATGTAACCTCTGCTTCTGCATTCCCTCCACTATGAGCCCCGGCTGCAGTCTTTTGTTTCCTTTGCCCAGTTCCCATTTCATTCCATTTCATTGCCCCCGCTTTGCACTGGCACCTCAGGTTCGCCCAGGCTAAAGCTGTACATGCAGAGTGTGCGTGTGTGACTGCTTTTGCAGAAGTCGCTGGGGTTGGATCTGCCGCCGGCAGGCGAAGGTGTCTTGGACTGTTCAGCCACCCACAACTTGATGTCACGTACCGTAGGCCACTCCACCGCGGTGCGTCAAGTTGAGTGGAACATCAAGCTCATAGCCATGGGCCAGCAATGACTCCAATCTGTAGCGGTAAAGAAATGCAGCTCCTGAACGCAAAGAAATCAATTTCATACGAGTGCATGTAATTCCGAAGGCTCACATAGCGCTTCTTCATGAGATGTTCCAGCTTTATGACTGTCTGTAATCCATTGAAATTGTGTGACAACTTCTGAGCGTGCTGCTCACAGGTGCAAACCCATGCGGACACCTGAACCATTGATGTGGTGTGCCAGATTAGCATGTAGCGCCAAACATGACCAATTGCCTTCTGTGACCCCAGGGGTCAGTCCCAGTCCCCAGGAGGTTCGCAGGTTTCATACAACCAGGGCAGAGATAATGCCGGATGCATGTGCTTTGCTTGAGGGAGGCTAGACAACGGTGTGTGAGGCTCACCAGAACGCGAGGATGCAGCAAACCAGGGGACCGAACTGGGAATGGATTGTGTCCCACCTGATCCCTGAACAATGGGCAGGGGCCTCTGCATCGGTAACCCAGCAGTTGGACGGCATTCAGCAAGCAACTCGATCAGAAAGAGCATGAACAGACCCCTTGCTGCCGAAGACAGCATATGCCGCTGTGGAGCTGAGACAGGCTGTGCGCACAGAAGAGGAATGGCTGATATCAATAATCCGCTGGCTGCACAACAAATGGGGACGGTGCCCCCCCCTCCAGACGCACACGGTCTGGAGGCACCCCAGTTGGGGATTGTTCTGTGTGGCGGGGACCGTTGCTGCGGGGCGCAAAGGGCAATTGTTGGCCCATCTGCCACACCTGGTTGCCTGTGACCGGTGATGCCATCCCAGGTGCATGTGGACAGCATGATTAGGAGGCCCATTGCCTTTCTCAGGCGTTGTTGCAGCCTGTTTTCATGAGGAAGCTTTTCTGCCTCTCCTCTGCCCCTTCGACCGCCCCTGGTGCTTCCTGGGCTGTGGCAAAAGAACTGTGAGCAACGAATTCCTGATGGCAAACAGCCATGGCCCATGAAGCGCACTCAACACACGGCAGGGACAGCAAGAAAAAAGAGCATTTAGAACCGCAACATCCTCCCAGCAGACCAGCAGACAGCTAATGAAGATCTCTGCATCTTTCCCTGTCCAGTCTAAGGGATGCTTCAAGGATGGAGATTGAAGCACACAAAGCGTTGTGAGAATTGCAGCCTGTTTACCATACATGCGCGATTGATATGGTGTGATCAAGCACCGACAAGGAAGAGGCATATGCAGGCACTGAGTGACTGGCAAATCTTGTCAAACCGCAGACAAAAAACCCCATCAGCATGTAGAGTATCATTGGAGGCCCAAGCATGAGGGGGTGTACGTTCCCACGGCGCATATGGAGGCACAGTAGAGGGTTGTGGCGATGGGGAATGTGCCGATGATGATCCCTTGGGGGACCGGGGGGGGGGGGTGTTGTCATGCTGCACCGTCCCACCATGGCGTGCCATAGAGAAGCGCTCTAGAGAAGCGTTGAAGTGAACTGGGCGGGGTCAATTTCACATGGAGGGGGGGGGAATCCCAGGGAGGGTTGCTTTTACTTTTACGGGGGGGGGGGATGGTATGGCATACCTTAGCACCATGTATTTGCTTTTAGGTTGGTTTGGTGGAGGTTGGTTAGGTGGTGGTTCCAAGGTCATGGCACAGCATACCATGTATCATGACAGGTTTTCCCACAGTATCAGTGCAAGACTATAGGCCTGCAGCGTAGACCATTACTCTCCACACCTGTGGCACTCAGCCACCGCGTGTTGGAATGTATCTAGTCCACATAATCCACCTCACTGTTCCAATTTTGTGAAACGTTCATGTGGTTCATTTGGTATGGAACGGTCAACGTCGTGAAGAAGATGAATACACCAATATCCCTCTCACAACACAACACAACAAACACCTAATGCAAGGCCCCACAACGTGCTGTAGCACGTTTTCAATCATTTGTCGCCAAAGAGGTAGGCATCAACCAACAAATTGACCACCAACTAGCCCTAAAGTGCACAACAGAAGGTGGACAGGACAAAACCCGGGACGTAAGGCATCAATGGTGAGCTGTCCCTATTAGGTGCTTTGTGCTATGCTGCACACCACTACATTTCCAAAAGTAGTGCAACAATTCTTGGTCCCGGTGTTTTGCTAGATTGATCTTGCATGCATCAAATGTCATGGTGCATTGAGAAGAAAGGAAGGGAGCACTCATGCACGAAAAAATTGACATTGTTGATGATGATGTTCTCTTGCATGGGACCTTGAAATGCACCCATCAAGCGGTGCCATGCAACGTGGAGAGTTTGCCTCCCGCTCCAAGGCAGTGTACTAGCGGACCGAGTCGCATTTTGTTGCCTATGATGAAATGGGGCGTATGCCCCAAGCATGTGTGGGCAGAATAATATGGATGGATTAGCACTAACCTTGTATTGTGTGAGTGTCTTCTTGGGCGTTTGTCGCTCCTCAACAAAATTGATAACCATATGGTGGAAAGGAGCATGTTGTTGCATGTCATTTGAGGGAGCAATCCAAATTTGGACCAACACACAAAGACGAATTCACAGATTTACCCCTTAAACCTCAAATTTATTTTGCTATGCGGCAATTTTGACCATGGCATGTATTTTGTAGTGGTTGTTGAGAAGAAAAGGCGCCGCTTCACCGTGATCCTTTGTGGGCGAGTGGGCATTTACGAGTTTGAAGCGTTTGCTAGGTGTGCAGCAGCTGGTTATTTAGCAGCGGCATATATGTCAATTTTTGAAACTCAGCCAAGTTGTGGGGGTGCCACCATTGGTTGTGGCTTTGTGGGCGCCAGGTGATGCAGCTCGATGGCGGTCATCATTTCAAGTCGACACACTACCTTGCTGTTCCCGGCGGCTGCCTTAACAAAATCTGCGGTGCGTATCAACATGGCCCCTTAGATCCAGTATTTTGCACCGATACCTTGACGTGGCTCCAACCACTTGCCACCAATATTTTGAGTTGGTAAAAGCGGACAATAACACATCCATATTTGTGACCAATGTTTCTTCGTTAACTCAGATCACCTTGTTATTCTACTTCAACACAAAGAGAGGAGTCCTTGTGTGCCAAGAAAACGAAACTCATGAAATCTTGAGTGTCCACAGTCCATGTACGATGCTACTTGCGTACCGCATCAAGTTTTGCCTCTTTGGTCATTAGGAGCCCAAAGACCACCCTACAAATGCTTGGCTTCTATATTCGCAATGGAATTCTAACATGGAGGCACGAAGCATTGCAAAGCACTACTAGATACAGTCCTCAAATCAGGCGCACATTAGAATTCTCAATAACGTGTTAGCTTGGAGCACAACCAGGTCAACGTTGACTATCTCCAAATCATCCTCCCAAAGTCCTTTCGCTTTTTCCACTTGTGCCATGTGGAAATACAGGTGTTGACGCTTGATTGATTGTTTTTTTCCAAAACAATCGTGGAAACGTAGCAACCTCACAAGTTTGACTTTTTGGCAGGAGAGGCGGCTCACGGGACATCATTCCAATAGTATGAGGACAGCAACTCTCCACTAGACGACGATGCTTCCTCCCTTGGCACCCACTCATTTCCTCACTTTGGTCGGCACGCTCGCTTTCTGATAACGATTCCGATTGTGCCCCCAGCCCAACAAACCACAGCTGGGGACAGTCCTGTGTGCCCTGGTCATGGGTAAGGACCATTCACCCCAGATGTCCTTCAAATCCTATTTGAGGAATGGGGCACTAATAAGGACTGACGTTTCATGCGATGGACGGAAGACGTCCCACTGATGAACTGGCGTGTGCAGCTGAAAGGGCTGAAAAGGGCACTGGGCACCCTGACCTCAGAAAACGTTTCTGGGGTGAAGGCCATTCTCTCGGCCACAAAAATGGACTGCCGTTATAAGACCAAGTCTCTGCGCCCTGCGCGGACCCCCACTCTGGGGGGCAGCCTTGATGCCACAGCCATGTTTGGTGCACCCTTTTGTTCTGCCCTGTCCAGGGGTTTGTTGTTGTGTCCGAAGATTCCCAATGGCCCGTGTCGCCGACAGCGTCTTGGACCTCATCGGCGAGACCCCGATGGTGCAAATCAAGCGCCTCAACCCCAACCAGAACGTGCAGATCCTGGCCAAGTTGGAGGGCTGGAATCCTACGGGCAGCATCAAAGACCGCATCGCGCTCAACATGATCAAGCAGGCGTTGGGCTCGGGGGAGCTGTGCCCAGGCAAGATCATTTTGGAGCCCACTTCGGGCAACACCGGCATCGGGCTGTGTATCGTTGGCATTGTGTTGGGTTACAGAGTGATGATTGTCATGTCGGAGGCCGTGTCCATTGAACGACGCAAGCTCATGCAGGTACGCAGTGCAGTGGAAACTTTGTGTGGTATGATGCCCGACTGGGGTACACCTGGGCCATCATGACCATTTTGGCCATTTTGGCTCTAAACTCAAGTGTTAGCCGCAGCTCATGTGATGCGAGATATGCCCCAGCATTCGGGGTTTCACGTCGCAGAGGCTGGCACATCAATTGTTCCTTGATTTTGCTGTGGTACACTTTTGGCCGATTTCGTGTTCACCTACGAACGGCTATTGCAGCCCCCCCCCCCCCCGTTGCAGTTTTGGCCCCCTAACAAGACTATGGCGTGGCCATTTTGCGCAATGGCCGGAGGACCTTAACCGATTGCGGCCACTGTGCGTCAATCCAAACCCGAGTCTGAGCCTTTTTTGATTTCTATATGGGTTCCCCCATGGGTCCCAGGTGGCATCTCCGTGTCTCCCAGAATGGCCTCCCCAGGGACCCACACCTTAAGAACATGGCAGTCAATGATCGGCTGAGAATTTGCGACATTTGGGCGCCTGGCAATCCCCGTGAGCCTCAGGACAGGGGCAGTTGATTGTTACAGAACGAGTATAGACGTCATTTTGGACTGTTCGACTACTTATAGCATCATGAGCAGTGATGCGCTGCACCAGAGTCACTCATGGGCCAACGGCTGAAAGTGTCTGCGCCGGGGACATTCAGTCGACCAGCACCCACCATTGCGCCCGCCCCCCTGATTCCCTGATTGTGTGTTTTCCTTGTTTGCCAGGCGTACGGGGCAGAAGTGCTGCTGACCCCCGGCAAGGAGGGTACGGACGGTGCCATCCGCAAGGTGAGGCAGATGGTCAAGGACGACCCCGACAAATACTTCTTCCCCAACCAGTTCTCGTCCGAGTTCAATCTGCTGGCGCATTACCAGAACACGGCGCAGGAGATCTGGGCCCAGACAAAGGGCAAGATCACCCATTTGGTGTCCGCCCTGGGCACCTCCGGGACCATCATGGGCATCTCGAAGTACTTGAAGGAGAAGAACCCCGACCTCCAGGTGATCGCGGCGCAGGCGGAGCGCGGGCACTACATCCAGGGCCTCAAACACATGGGCGAGGCCATCGTCCCCGCCATCTACAACCGCAAGTACATCGACAAGACCGTGCTAATCGACAGCGAGAGCGCCATCCACATGACCCGCGAGATCATCCAGCACGAGGCCATTCCCGCCGGCATGTCCAGCGGGGCGGCGCTGATGGCCGCCTGGTCGGTGGTGCGCGAGGTGGACCAGGGGTGCGTGGTGGTCATCTTCCCGGACCGCTGCGAGAAGTACCTCAGCACCTCCCTGTTCGACCCCCGGAAGGACCTCCCGTGCCTCTTGGACTCCCCGGAGTACCTCAAAAGCTACTCCTACATGACGCAGAGCCGACTGTAGCCCATCTGCACGCCTCCCGCCACGCCCTCCCCCCATCAGACCTGGCCCTACTGTCCGCACGCGCCGCATTGGCAGCGCCAAGACCCCCGTCGCCCAATGTTGGGTGTACAGCTTCGTGTGGCGTGCTGAGCCGCTGGAGCTTCGAACGGTGGGTCACTGTGTACCATGCGGCCCGTAGCTTGTGCCAAGGCCCCGGCCCAGCCTCTTCTCCGGGTCACGGGCAGCCGAGGCTCGCAGCGATAATCCTGCTGTTGGATTGGTTCTGGATTGCACAGTTTGCACCCATGCGAACCGGTCTGCAGTGCAATTGCTTGCAAGCCCCTTCTCCCCCACATTCTTAGTGAATGTTGAATGAATGATTGAATGATGTGATGATGTGATGATGAACGAGTGATTGATGAGTCGGAGACGGTTTTGCGTCCAGTGAGCCAGATTTGGAGTGGCCGAAACAGTAATGTCGAGAGGCACGGGTCCAGAAGTAGCCTTGGGGCTCTGCTTCCTGCAAAGGGAATGATGCCCCTCCTCCAAACTGCAGTATCAGGGTGAGATTCCCTACAAATGAAAGAAGGCCGAGAAGGCCCCCGAAACCAGATGCTGCATGATTCTCTCATGAAGTTCCGCACGTTTCAGAACTGCACTTTTTCAAGTGCAGTTCGGGGCGACAAGTGGTTCACATGCGAACTCTGTGCTGCTGTTCTTGTTCGCGCCACAAGCATGTCCGGCTTCTGAGGCGTTCAGCCACGGCCGTATCCCCTGGGTCTTGGAGCCCCGAACATCCCCCACTGCTACCCCAGAGCGTTCTTAGGCAGAGCCCCGAGCAGACGTCGGCAGCAGCCCCCGGGCCAATGATCTTCTCTTCTCCCGTTCAAATGCTGCCCCGCCTCTTCCCCAGCCAAGCAGTGTGAGGTTGAGGGTCGGGGGAGTTCCCCTTGCCAATTGCCCTTTGTCGTCTGAGATAAGTTTTGCTGGTTGAATGCCAAAAGGTGCTACAATCAGACGCTCATCGAAGGCCTTCTGCATTCGGATGTATGTGTGTTTGTGTGTGTGTGTGTCTGTGTGTGTGTTCTGCTAACCTGTTGGCGACCTGGTGGCAAGATCAGTGATGCACCCAGTGTAGGCGATGGCCTGAGTTGGATGCAATCGCCCGGGCTGCCATAACGTTGGTTGCATACATGACAAGCGTACGGCCCGCCGTGATAATTTTCATGCACGGGCAGCGGCGCTTATGGCTGTGTATGAACCGAAAGTTGCATCCGCTGCCTGCCTTCTTGCGACGATGCACGCAACAATGCGGACCCAAACACCACGACGATTTGTCTGAGCTGAGTTTCCTTGGTGCACATTGGCGTGCCATGAGAATATTTCGACGGTATCTACTGCTTTTATTCGACGCACAGGTATGTTCAAATTGTCTGCGTTATCAGAGGTCCTGGTATTAGTATCGTACGAGTGCCTCTTCTTTTAGTCCCGGCACATTTGCTGCACTCTTTGGGTGTCAGTCCCAGTGGGCCCCTGCCGCACGACGCAGGTTCCGACATGACCTCTCCCGTCTCTGCACCCCAATGCTTCTCAGCGGACGCTGCAGCAGCGCAACCTTCGGAGCTGCCGTACCCTGGGCCCGGCAAGTTGGGATCGCCACAGAAGTTCTGGTGGCGTTTTAGAGAATTTGCATTTATATATAAACGCATTTCCTGGTTTTTTTGACGCGTGCCATTGTAGTATCCAGATAGATACAGAACCCGCAGCAAAGCACCACGTTTGACGTGGGGCTATGCATTCCCTCCTACCGCAGCGGTATGAACCATCGTGCACCACCGCATCGACCAGCAGTTGCAGCCCGTTGTGTGGGCTTGTGACTGAGGTGTGGAAGGTGCTCACTGCCACCGTCATGGTGTGGCACATGACACTGTGCACCCACCCTGTGCTGCTGTGCCGCGTGCACTGATCTTAGTTGTGTGTGATATGAGCATTTGGTTTTACACGGGCCAACCATTCTTCTAAATTGGTCCCCCTCCTCCTCCGGCGGGTCAGAATTCCTGCTTGATTTTCTAGGGCAAACACTTTTCACCAGATTTCTGAGGCTCTCTGTCTCTGGAACATGAAGTATGTTTTATCATTCACCCAAGCCTCATTTCAATTGTGATGAGGATATGGCCGTCAGTTTTCATATCTGTCTATGTCAGTCTCCAATTTCTTAGTCTCAGTGCAATTTAGCTCTTTGGGGAGTCTGGCGCGGCTGTTCCAACCGCAACCGTCCAGTGTGGAGCTGTGATACCGGATACCGAGCCATTTTCGGGGGCTTTCGGGCTGTGGGGTCTTGATCTGCCAGCTTCGGCCCGTGCAAGCCAAAGCAACCAGGAATTGTTCCGCGGGTACAGCGTAATCCTCTGTCGGACATGCACTGGGAGAAGCTGCTGTGGGGGTCAGCAATGCTCCAGGTCTCGTTCTCAGTGAGTCCACAGTCCGAAAATGAGTTGAAAAATCTGCATGTCCTGTTTGATACATTCGCAGCTGCTGATCCGATTCTCAGCACATGTTCACCACAGTCTCTGGGTGCCGTTGGTCAATTACCACAATCTGCCAGCCATCCTGGCAGGTCATCAAAGCCTCAGAGGTACATGGTTCAAAGAAAAAACTGTACATCGGTTGGATAATCACTTTTGCGATGTGTTTGCTGTTCACTGGCTGATCAACGGGTGAGTTTTCCGCAATTTGATGTCACCGCGTTCCATCTCTTGCTCGTGCTGAATATCTGCGCGGGGATGGGGCTGCTTTCGGGAGTATGGGCTGAGACAGGAACAAAGCGGAGGTAGCAGATGACAGTCCACCTCCAGCCCACCTCCGGTCCTTTTGCAGTCTAACAGAAGTCCTCCAATGACCACAGAATCTTAGTCTTCATTCGCATGACTGTGGCGTATGGTTTTGATTGTGCGCTGGCCAGTGGTGTGCAAGGCAGGTGTCTGCTCGGTCAAGCGGTGGGTCGCGGGTGGGCAGCCTTGGGAGGCGGACATGACCGATAGCCTTGTGACAAAGCAAAGAAGCCAACCACGAGCCAGCCATGAATTGGCATGAACGTGGACACAGCCGAAGTTTTCCTTCATGGCACGGAAATGCTCCTCTTTTTGAGGGTCCTTGGCAGCTTGGCAGCACCACAGAATCTGCGAATCCATGGGCGGCTTCATTTGCATCGCTTTTATATGCGGGTTCTACACAAGATTCCACAACGTGCCCCTCCTCGTCATGAGCATCAGGCTCATAATATCTATTTTGTCCCTCCTCATCAGCAAGAGAACTGCCAGGGTCGGCATCATCAGCCAAGGCATCATCAATTTTAAGCTCGTTATCACAGCAAGATTCATCCAAAAGAACGAATGATCCATGAGGCAGTTGGGCATGGAAACAGTGCCAGTAAATGGAGCAACACCAAAACGAGTGGTTGTACATCAACAATAACAAATAGCACAAGAAAGGGGCCCAGTAAACAAAGAAACAAGAAAGGGGCCCAATAAAATCCCATGGAAATGATAAAATTGTACGCACAATTTTCAAGTGGTGGAGGTGTTTCAGGTCATGTTGTGTGAGAAGAGTTTGCAATGTGTGCATAGGCAACCGCTGGGAGCCATGGACTGTACCTCATCAGCATATGACAATTGATATCAAACTGCCTCCCTGGCAGGGTTTGTGAGCAGCAGGAACCGCCACTTTAATGTCAAGCGGTTGGAGTGGTGTTGGGCTGCAGGCTCCCTCATTATGCCAACAGATCCCTGTCATTTTGAAGCCTCCATGGAATTCCCCTTCATGATTGAGGACGTGTCTCTCTACGAAGCTGCACCAGAATTGGGGAGTGGGGATCGCATGGGCTGATGGCCAAGATCCAATGACAATGCACGAGTACCAGCGAGCAAAGGGCAAGCGTGAGTTTCTGTGCCTAAGGCTTGAAGAAGGGGTGGGGACAGGGAAGTATTAGAACGGCCGTACACCGTAGGAGGAGGGGGGGGTACCCCTCCCCTGGACACCCCCCCCCCTTTAGACCCCCCCCCCCCTCTCCTCCTCTTCCAATGTTTGAGGCTGACAGCCAAAATTTTGCTTCGGTGCCTTTGGCGCCAAGAGGATTTAAGCTCAAAAATTTTTGGCCCGCCTTCGGCGGGGACCACAGGGCGACCACAGAGGCCACACCATGCGCTGTGCAAAAAGTCGACTGTTTTCCACCACCGGTAGCCGTGGGTCCCAGGGTCCTGAATTCTGCACCCCATGCTGTTTTGAATTGATCATGCACGCTTCTGTAGGTGGGTGGTTTTCAGGGGTGTTCCCGGGATAAACAACGTAATAATTGGTGCTGTGCCCGCACTGTGCGAAAACGCCCCCATAGGTCTAATACATCCCTGGGTGGGGATGACCCCGAAATGTGACTATCCTTCCACTGATGTGTGTCTATGGTCCTGGGCTTTCCCTCCTGGAGCCTGCTAGAGGCACCCAAATAGAGCGATCTATTCCCTCTGCCCGTGTGTTGCTGTGGTGGTAATTATGTGTGTTTTCCCTCCAAGGATGTCTCTTGCATGCACACAAAGTCTGTCATAGGGGCTGTTGTCATTGACTCTGAGAGATATTGTTGCCTCTGGCCCTACTGATGGCCCTTTATGCAATCGGTTCTGCAAAATGATCTTGAATCCCTTGTCAATTGCTCTTCAGACCGATCATGAGTGCAAGCATTTGACGAGTGCCAGGGTTGCTGGTTTCTTTTATTTCTCCTGAGAATTTCACTGCCTTTTTAAGCCTTCGCCTGTGGATGCTCTGGACAGTACTGAATCGTCCATGCTTTTTGTAGTGTGGGGGATCTTTTGGATGCCTTTTGTCGGGAAGACCAGAGGCGTGCACTACTGTCTGCGGGCCTACGTCATGTCAATTCACCCAATTTTTTGCTGTTCGCATTTTGGCAGTGATGAGCCTGGTGTGGTCTTTTGTGCCTTGATCTGCGTGTGACTTTCCACCAGTTTCTTACTCGTACCCGTGTTTCGGTGATTGTGCTGTTTTCCATCTTGTGGTGGCTGACACCCTTGTTGCTGCGTTACGTCTTACTCTTGAAGAGCCCATTCCCGCAAGGTGCTCATGTGTCGATTGCCCCTTTTTCTTGAAGAGGATTGTTGTGCATGGCCAAATCTGGCATCTTCGTGGTCACCGGTGCAAATCGTGGCATTGGGCTTGAGTGCGTCCGGCGATTGTGTGAAGCACTTGATGATTCAAGTACAGTGGTGCTGTGCAGTCGCAACAAAGACAGTGGAGAGGCTGCAGCGCAGGATATCCGGAAGTCCCATATGTCCGGTTGCCAACTGGTGCCAACCTCCCTGGACATTGCATCTGACGCCTCGGTCGAAGAGTTTGTGACATTTCTGCAAGCCAAGTTTGGCCGTGTGGATGGTGTTATACACAACGCTGGGTTCTCATTTCGAATGGTAATTCCTTCCATTTGTTGTGTGCTGTTACACTGACCATGTCATTTTTCTGTTTTGTGTTGTTTCTTCGTTTTGTGTGTGCGTGCGTGTGTGTCTTTGTGTGCCCGGACAGCTTTTCAAGGCCCAGACGCGCCCTGTGTCTGTTGTGCTTTGCCCCAAATGTGCACATCTGCGCACTGTTTTCTGGATCTATCAATTTTCCACACATGAAAGCAATCCTTGTGTCTCAGCTCCCACTAAAAGCAAATAGATGACGTAGTCTGAGAAGCTCAGTCGTGTCGCGGGTCGGATGGACATCATCAAAACACCCACTCTTCTTTGGTGGAGATGCACTTCACTGGTGCAGCGCGAATGGCTTCAGCTGGGGGTCACTGACGTGACCATTAGTCTCCTCCACATGTATGTCTGCTGCTGTTCAGGGCTTTTCTTTGGCAATTTGCCCCGGGCACAGGTGTCGTAAACACCCACGCCCTTCCAACTGCGTGCGCATTGTGCGTGCTGCATGGAACCGCCCCCCCCCCCCCCCTGGGGCACGGTGATAGCACTGAAGAGGAGCTGTCAACGTGTCCGCTCGAATGCTGGACGAAGGTGGCGGGTATCAGGGGTTGCAACCAAGCACACGTCTCAACACTTTCAGTAGGAACCGCCAGCAGTGACTGTCAGTGGTTGCCGTTCAACCGCCGGCAGCGGTCCCAGACTGTCCATGCCAAAACAAAAGCAGAGCCGTCCACTAAGGAATGCCCTGGTCTGAGGTAAGGCGCTGGAATACTCAACTGTTCAGCCCCTCCCCTTCCCCAACCCGCACACCCTGCTCATACCAAACGGGCCAGCCAAATGTTTCACAAGTGCCTTTTCCAGTGCGAAACCCCAACTGCCAATGGTTGACCCCGAAACGGTGGTGGGTAAGCGCCAGCTGCCGACAGACTGATGGTGGTCAACCCCATGACCAGTTGATGGTGGTTGGCATTTGTCTCACGGTTTTCTGTGCCCAATTGCAGTTTTTGTTTGCCCAATTTCTCGCACGGCCTTGCACGGCCTTGTCTAAGCACGGCGACCGTGCTTAGACATGTGCACGCACACGTGATGGCGGCTTTGCCGCTTTGTTGGACACATGGGGGGCGCCTTAAGCGCAGTGCGCGTGCAGTGCGCGCAGTGCAACTATTTGGGCGTTTGGCCACAGTAGAAACCCATACTTTGTGGTACTTTGGGCATCATTGTTCTTTGATAGTAGGTTTTGATGTATTGGGGATCTAGCATTTTTGTATGTTCACCCTGTTTCACCCATTTCTACCTTTTTGCACAATTTTTTCCCCCATTTCCTCCACATCTACTCTTTTTCTCGGTTGATTGATATGGTGATACACTTTCAGGGTGCCTGCTACGGGACATCATACTTCCCTCCTCATTTCTCAGGCCCACTTTCTCCATGGATCTCAGTATTGGGGATAGGGTGTTCTACACCAGCTCCAATTGCCTGCAACCTCTTGCCACGGTGGTTGGGATGGCTGAAGACGGGCTCCTCCACTTGGAATACTACCAAGATGGGTTGAGAGTGGTGAATCGGCGATGCAAGATGGAGTCCATCTCCTTTGCCATCCCAAGTTCAAACTCGCCACCTGGCTCCCCTCCATCTCTGCCGCCCAACACACAGTCAAGTTCCCCCCCAAAGGTCCTTGGTCCTTCACCACTGCCACAAGAAACGGGCAGGTCCCCCTCAAGGTCCCCTCCCGTCCAGTTTGGGTCGCCTAATTCTAAGGGTGTTTCCAAGGGGCGTGCCTAGGGGCTCTTTCGGGGGTACATAGTCTAAAAGTAGCGCGCAGTGCAAGGATTCCCCCATGGGCGCGGCTTTGCCGCATTTCGACAATTGGTGGCCGTGGCTTTGCCGCGTTTGCTGGAACCATGAACAATGATTTCCTGCCAGTGGGATACCGGGGGTGACGGCCATCGTCGGATTATGGCTCAGCACGGCGACCGTACAGATGTGAGCGAAACATAGCTACGTGGGTGTTATTAGAGTTTTGGATCTCCTCTTCGGGCGTGGCAGTCCCACTACTTTTCCTGGTATCAGATACAGCAGGTCCTTACTGCGTGTAATGTCCGCTACTACACCGTTTTGTGGGACAATCACATCACTGGACAGCTCTGATCCTTGATTCCGAGAGATTTCTCGAATGCCTTGTAATGAGCAAGCTCCGGCAGCTCATCATGGCGTGACCCCCCCCCAAAAAAAAAGAGTCTTGGATCTCCTCTTCCTCATTAGAGTTTAGCACAGATGTGAGTGACACCCGCCGCCTGAAGCGCAGCAAGACGGCGCTGGCGGCGCCTCCGGCACCGTGACCAGAGGGCAATGAGGAGGGAGGGAATCAAGATGTCCCAATACCTAAAGATGATTGCTTGATGGCTAGGCGTGGCTATGCCACTTCACGGAACACAAGTGCGATAGTTGGAGGAGGCTCTGCCACCTTGACAGACCCATACAACAGTCGTCAAGGCGCCTACAGCGCCTTGTTGGAGTCAGCAAGGACACATGAGACTGAGCAGGTTGCATCGTGTTGAGGGTGTGATGCCCGGGCGGACGACCATCGTTAGATTATGGCTAAGCACGGCGGCCCTGTGTGACTGCCACTCCTTGGATCACAGTGGATGACATGTTTGGGTGCCGGTTGTGATGGGAATACGGACTGGGTCATAGCTATGAAGAGTTGCAGCTGCTAATGACATCCTTTGCCGCGTCGAGACGAACTCTATTCTGTGTCCCGTTGGTCAAAAATCGGAGCTAGGTGTCAAATAAAATAGAAAAGGTGTGTACTTTAGTTGTCATACACCTTGCCCGGGGGGGGGGGGGGCGACTCCGCGGGTCCTAGGATGCCAGCTGCCCCCTCCCCCCCTTCCCCCAGGGCCTCCGGCCAATAGTTAGTTGCCAAAGGTGCCGCCCCTAGGCGTCCATGGGCGCCAAAGGCACGCGATGCTCCATGGGCACCAATCGAAAATTTTGTCCACTTTGCACCCCAACACTATCCTTAAACCCAACCCTGACCCTAACGCCCACCCCAACGCTACGCCTAGTCCTAATCCCTAGCCCTAACCCTAACCACGTTTGAATATTGGGACCGAGCCGGTGAGGGAAGGAGCATCGTCTAGGAGAGTTCAACGACAAATGAGGTACGGCTTGGAACGTGGATGAGAGCGGCTCAAGAGGGGCTCAAAATGAGCTGTGTTCATCCGTTTTTGCACCACAAGCGTACTAGGATCGTTTTTGGAACACCATGGTTTTGACCCATTTTTGAGCCCTTTGTGGTCCCAAATTGGCCCATTTTCAAGGCCCTTTCGCCCTTGAGAGGGGCCAAATTTGCTCAACATTAGCTCAAAATGGGCTCATTCCACTTGTTTGTGCACCCCAAATAGTCCAAAAGTATGTTTGGAAAAACACATTTTTGATCCATTTTTGACTGATTTTTGGTCCCAAAACAACCCATTTTCAAGGCACTTTGTGACTTCAGAGAGGCCAAAATGGCTGGCAATGGGCTCAAAATGGGCTCATTTTACTTGTTTATGCACCCCCAATGGTCTAGGATCATTTTTGGAAAAATACATTTTTGACCCATTTGTGACTAATGTTTTGTCCCTGTGCAGCCCATTTTCAAGGCATTTTCAAGGGATTTTAGGAGGGCAAAACGGGCCACCACAAGCTCAAAACACTTGTTTTGGCATACCATGTGGTCTAGGATCCTTTTTGAAAAAAGTCTTTTTTTTTTGCACCCGGTGGAGCTTGTTGACCCATTTTGGCACCCACCTCGTTGGGCTACCTCTTGCAGCTTGCCGCAGCCCACGGGGGCCCACACGGCAATGATGTGGCAAACGCAGCCATGAACGAAAATTTGGGGATCTTGTCCAGCCCAATCAACATGGTTAGCATGGCTGAACCAACTGGCTACAAAGGTTAGGGTCAGGGTCACCGAGCTGGTGGAACCATTCTTGGTTTTATAACCCTTTTTAGTGTCTAGGGTGGACCTACCAGGTTTAGCAGCAGCAAGCAAGCAGCAAGCAAGCAAGCAACAGCACACGCGAAATGGGTAAAAATCAGAACTCCGTCGTGGTGCTTTGGATTTGGTTGAAATTTTGGTGCATGCTACCTATGGGTGTGAAGTACAATCACACAAAGTTGGAGCGAGAAACTCAACGGTGGCGGCCGGGAACGGGATTCGCAAGTGGCGGACCTCAGTTTCAAAAACTGCAGTTTAGGGCCAAAAAGAGCCATTTTTGGGCCAAAAAAGCCTGGGAACACATTCAAAACGGCCAAACGAAGGGAAACGGTGGGTACACTCCACATGCGGCTTGACTTCCCCGTGTCAACGAGCTCTCTGCGGCCCTCTAACTCCATGATATGTCCCGGAAACGGCCCAAAAAGGCCCCAAGAAGCTCCAAATGCCGACAGCCACAAACCAAGAATAGGCCATATCTTTGGCTACATGGCTCAAAATGCGATTCCGAGGGCACCTACTCCACCCGGAACCCCCCACTTTTTGTGGTTTCCACCCCTCAGAATTGCCCAAACGGACACCTAGACCCCAATACCTAGGCCCACTAGGCTGCGGCAAGCTGCAAGCTCAAGCCCAAATAGGTGGGTGCCCAAATGGGTCAATAGGGTCTAGTAGGGGTAAAAAGATGACTTTTCTCAAAAATGATCCTAGACCATGTGCGACGCTAAAACAAGTGTTTTTGGACCGTTTTGAGCTTGTGGTGGCCCATTTTGGTCCTCCGAAAATCCCAAAATGCCTTGAAAATGGGCCGTTTTGGGACCAAAAATGGGTCAAAAATGGGTCAAAAACGCGTTTTTCCAAACCTCATCCTAGACCATTTGGGGTGCACAAACGGGTGAAATGAGCCCATTTTGAACCCAATTTGGGGCATTTTGGCCCCTCAGAAGTCCAAAAAGCCTTGAAAGTGGGCCTCGTGGTGATGGGGTTCACTTGCAAGCTTATTTCACTTTGTCAAGAGCCATCAATGTGTGAATCATTCTTGATGTCCCTCACCAGTCATAGCTCATGTTCCCTCCCCCACTAGCTCGGTCCCAATATTCAGTCTTGATTAGGGTTAGGAGTGAGAGATGTATCGGCAATGATGAAACCAACGGCCGCCCCCAACGTCGCCGCCGCCACCGCTCCCCGGGGCCGAGACACCATGGAGCCGAGGACATGACGACGGCCCGAGACCGCCGCCATACACGCTGCATCCCCCGCCCTTTCACGCGACGGCACAACCCGAGGGCCTGGAGAGATTGGAGAGGTGGGTCGGTATGTGTCACAGGGAGATACAATGGCAACTCTTGTGGCCTCACCAGAGGCGACCCAGTCACAACGTGGATGGCAAACCCCATTGGGAACCTTTCCCTGTCGGCTTGATTCCGCGAGGCCTCCGCCAACACGGGACTGCGGTGTGGCCAGCTCCCGCAGACAAAACGAAGGGATTTGCTCGCAGGCAGGCCCGGACCGGGCGGAAAAGTGGCCGCACCCAATGACGGTCACACTCTCACACAGCACAGCACCCTGGCCATGCCCATCTGGAGGCGTGACCCGCCGAGATGTGCAGGGCCCACATGGGACCCTTCACTGCAGCAAAGGCACCGACCATGGATCTACCCCCCCTCCTAGCCAACACGGCCGTATAAGCCAAAATTTGGGGCCCCACGGCAGCTGTGATGAGCGCCAGCAGCCCGCTGGGGCCGCCGCCCGCCGGCCCATGGCCGCGGGTCGCCACCGGCATGCCTTAGCACACACAACCATACGACAGAAGCAGCACACTAGGTCATGTGACCGAACCACATAACACCACACGTTAAGCAGGGATGCGCGGGGTGAACCGCAAGCCGGGACCGAGTTAAGGGTAGGACTGGAGTGCGTGGGGTGAGGATCGTAGGGCTCAACGAGATGCTAATCAGGCAACTCGGTGGGAGGCACAAAGGTGTGTGCACGGCGCCCCACTGCGTCAACACCTCTTATGCTGTTATTCCTCCAGACTGTATTCGCGCACACAACATGGTAACGAGGAAAACACCAGAAATCCCGCCCGGGGGACTGGGTGTGCACGCGGTGCAATTATTACAATTACGCCCGTCACATCCGATGCCGAGCGTGCCGAGCAGCCAATACCGCAACAATGGCCCTTGGAGACTGGTTATTCCCACGATGCGGCAACGGCCACTGGAGCCAATGCACAAAATGCAACCAGTGCCACGAACCCCGCCCGGAACCGAGAAGTGAGCCCAGCAGGCCGCGGCAGACGGCATCAGGGGTGCTAGTAGCAGTGGATACCCAGAGCTTGCCAATACAGAACAACGGGTACTGGGCGTACCGCATCTGCCCGCACCGAGAAGGATGACGCCGCTGCCTTCCGCACACCACGAGGAGACGGCAAAACACCCAAAGATTGCATATCAGCCGGAGATGCAGGACAAAGTTATCCCATACCCTCAGTCACAAGCACACGGGGCAGAACAACAGCCACCGCTCCCACCGGCAACTAGGACGCCGGAGGAGGCGCCCACAGGACGCGAAACCCTAGTGGAACGACTGCAGCGTGTCCAGTCCAGACCAGAGGAAGTGCCCAGTGACCGTGAAGCTCTGACGGAGCGGCTGAAACGCGCTCAATCCTGTCCGGCAAAGATGGGAACACCGTACAAGCGGACTAACATCACCCGGATGAACAGGCAGTGACACCACCGATGCACGGAGAGAGATCACTATGCTGCCACCAGTAACCGGGGCGCTGGCAGACCGTAGATGGTAGTGGAAGGATCCTACAGTGCGATCACGCTGATACTGTTTGGCCCACGCGCGCCGCCGCCGCCGCCGGTGATAGGAGGGAGAGAAGACATGTGTTTCGCTTGCCGTAGTCATCTGTACATACTCTCGTTATCACTGCCTTGGATTGAGTCTTCAATTTGAAGGCATGGCCGTGGCCAGGCGGCATACTCGGTAGTATCGACAGGAGAAAGCAGTGTCCCCTCTCTTTGCGAGGGGTACGCCTGCTTTAAAGGTACTATATGAATCGGGCGGAGCACCCGCATTGTAGCAAAGCACCTGAACTCACCTTTGCAGCTTTTGGACTATGTTTACTGGACCAAAAAAAAAACCAACTGGCTGCAAAGGTTAGGGTTAGGTTTATGGTGATGCTATGGTTAGAGGGAGGGCAAGTGGAGGTAAGGGGTGCCTGTGCCCCCCCCCCCTGCCTCCCACCCCAAATCGCCCCACCTGGACCCCCCCCAACCGACCCTCCCACGCCCCCCCTCAGAGCCCCTCCCAAAACACCCCCCCCCCATTGCCCCTCCCAGACCCCCCCCTCCCAGCCCCCGCCCCCCCGGGGGCCTTCGACCAACGGTGAGTTGGGGGGGGAGTTGGCGTCCAGGACCGAGGAGTCGCCCCCCCCCCCCGGGACACCTTGACAGATCCACAGGAATCAGAGCATCTCACCTTGACCCAGGTTGACCCAACACCTTTTGCGGAGCAAGCCCGGGTCACAACAGACATCAACTACGTGGGAACCCGGCGGCTGCAAGAGCAGTTGCAGCCGCTGTTGACTCCCAAGGCGCACGTGGTGTTTGTGTCAAGCACCATGGGTGAGCGGGCGACGGCCTCGATGTCTGAAAGCCTCCGCGAACAATTCTTGTCTCCCGAGTTGACTGTAAAGGATTTAGATGGGCTTGTGCAGAACTTCGTGACCACCGCTCAAGATGGGAGCCATGCCTCGAAGGTGTGGCTTGTGTCTCTCCATCCCGCACTGCATTTTGGCAGCCACCTTCTCATCCACAAACGAGTCGTTTCTGGCCAAACACACAGCCTTTTTTTCGTGGCCCTGGACATGTACCATGGTGCGTTTATGGGCAGCAGAGACTCTAATGGGACTGCGCACCTGCAGTCTGAGATTTGTGTTGCTGCACGTGATTCTGTCTGCCCAATACTGCGGACCGTTTTTTTTGAGTTGAGCCAGACTGGGACCTGATTGGACCTCCCTGCCAACCCGTTGTGAGATGGGCACCCTGCCCAAATAGCACGAGGTGCCGTCTCTGTCACTGGTTGGCACCATGGAAGTGACGATTCTCTGCATCTGTTGAGGTGAGGATGGGCGTAATTCTACACCTGTTGCACCTGCTACACTTGCAGCCTCTGCATCAATCGCTTCAGGGCTCTGAAGGACTGCACAGGGGCAGTTAGACAAGCCGTTACTGCTGAGAAGTCAAGTGGCGGTAGGTGGTTTTTGGCGGTTGCACATGCGGCGGGCAGGGCTGGGGGCGCAGATAACTGCTGTTTTGGATGTGGTGGTGGTTATGGAGGGAGGGGAAGGTCCCCTTCTTCAGGAGTTGAAGTGAGATGGTTGAAGCGCAGGCGGTCTGCGGCTGACGTCATGCTGAGTGTTGCTCTCCCTGGGCTTCAGGAACGCACGTAGAAGGCTGCCCGTCCACACAGCGGGAGGAGTTGTTTCCGCAACCTTTAGTGCTGCTTACTGCCGTTTATGCCATGAGGGGTTGTCTTCTGCCTGTGCTTGCTTTTGAATTATGGGGCAACACACTGCGCCAGAGGTTGCAGTAGGTACATATGGGGCCCTTGGACTACGCTATCACAACAATTGATCTGAGCTGCGTTAAAGCGGTTGGCGGCATGCAAAAGGAGAAGAGAGGTAACACAACAGTGTTTTCCCCCGCCATCACCAATCCATAACAGGACTTTGTCTGAAGCAAAGGGTGGTTCAGTACGTGCCCTCCAGTTGACATGCGGGTTGAAAGAAGCCACTGAGTGATCCATAGACCGGTGGACCGCTAATATTGTGCAAAAGCCAGAAAATGAAATGGCGGTAGGCTTCTTCAGAAGAGCTGTGTGCACACGCCGGATCCTCACGAGCCGGTCCACAAATCAAAAAGAAGATTGCAAGGCAAGATATTCAAGAAACACCACATCAATGTGCTGCCACGGGGCCTCCGGCTGCCAACTGGGTTATGACCATAGGTGGACATTGGTGACTATTGTTGGGCTGTTGTCTTGCATCTCCGGAATCGACCGTTGGGGGCGTGTGCCCTTAACCACAAATACCACCTACCCGACCCCCCCCCCCCCAGGCCTTGTGCCAACCCCCTCCCTCCCCAGTGCCCCCGGCTAGAACCGCCCCCCCTCCGTCGGGGGGCTCCCGCTACCAACAGAGGGGACCCTATGAGCCCACTGATGAGCACATCTCGGTCTGTTCGGATGGTTTGTTCCAATCCCGAGCATGGAGGCGGTGGAGGGTTGAGCAATGAGGGGGTGGGCAAGTTGATTCACATTAATATGGACAAATCGGTGCATGAACCATCAGAGCTGCTCTGTAGAAGGGCCTAAGAGACAGGCAGGATGGATCCTCGTGCAGATGCATTGGGCCTACTAACATATGCATCGTACTTAGGGATGGCCCAATACGTCGTATGGTGTTGCAAAGGCTGCAGTCACGGCATATGCTCGGATCCTCTCACGCAGCCCAACGAACAACCACGCCTACTCATGTTGCCCAGGGTTTTGCAGGACAGGTGTGCTGCTGTGCCCTAACCAAAGTGCACGCTGTCAGGCCTACCTCGAGATCCGGGATGATATTAACAGCTCAACTCATTTTGGATTCGTTCTGTCGTGTTGCGCTTGGGTTGACCCTCGGCCGGTCCCACTCCTTCTCAATACGAGTGTTCTTGTGGTAGGTGCCTCTGTTTCGTGCGATTTCCATTTGAATTCCCAAACATGAGGTATTGTTGATGTTGCTTCGGCATGGCAGATCCTACTGCAGTCCCATGCAGCAGACCCTGGAACTGTCCGCAGCCTCTTGGCCGCAGCTCCTCTTTGAGCAATGGATCTTCCATATTTCTTGGGGACATTCAGAAATTGCCAACTTTGTGCGTTTCGGTACTTTGTGGGATTTTCCCCCAAAATTTGCTCTGATGTGCAAACATGTCATCACGTAGGGGGTGTATGTGTATATTTTTTGAAATCTGTGAGAAAAGGCTATTTCAGAAAAGTATGGGGTTTTTTTTGGGGGGGGGTAGGTGCTCACATTTTTCAGCACAGCGCAACACACTGGACGGTGCACACAAACATGGCACTGCACAGGTGAACCATCTTTATTCTGAACCATCGTCATCATCTGCATTGCCTTTTTCAGGCAGGGCTGGGGCCCCATTGGGGCAGACATCCCCTTGTTTGTGGACAGGGACAGGTTTCTGCTGATGGTCTATGTGGCTGCTTGACGACCTGTATGCACCTGCCAGCCACTTGTACACATCCCAAAATACTGGGCTGCGAAAGCAGTGGCCTCAGTAGCGGACAGAATGTTCTGCTCTTTGTGAGTACATGCAGGTTGCTGGGACGTCGCAGTACGAGCCTTTTTGGCCTGGCTACCAGGCTCGGTTCCGAGTTGACTGCACCCACTAGACACCCCCAGAGCGAGCTCTCTTCCGCACCAAAGGCTTCTGTGGTGCATCGGGGGAGGCAACAGCACGTGGCGTGAATTTGTAGGCAGACATGGTAGCTGCCTGCTGACAAAAAGGGGCAGCAAGCAACACAGGCACCGTCCAAAACGGACGAAATTCTCAAACATGTCGCCAGTACAGCATGCAGACCCAGGGTGCTCCAAAAAGCCTTTTTCAAGGGCTTTCCGAATATACCCCACATACCCCGACCTCTGGGACACTCAGTGAGCACAAATGAGGCAACAAGGGCTCCGACCCCCAAAAACGCACAAAGTTGGCAGAATCGCAACCGTCCAGAGAGATATGTTGAGGGCAACACTGCTGATGTAGAGTCCGGGGACTTTCTCCTGAGCCCGGTGTGGTAACACACCGCTGGTTTGTCCATAACTGACAAAAACAGTATTCTCGTGGCGGGTGTGATGGTGGGTTTGTCACGCTTCCGTGCTTCGCAGGCATGACCCAGCGGGGCTCATTCTTCAGCCCGATGTCGTGGGTATTTTGGGCCGCTGGCTGGACGATTGGGCAGTCTGCGTATGCAGGAGCTGACACGCCCGTTTGGTTGCTTTTGGACACAGATGCGCCAGAGACCGGGCGATTCTACCGAGGCAGGAAGCAGATTTCATGAGGCAACAGGAGATCGCGGATGTGGTGCTGAAGTGTTGGTGTGTTGATTATGCCGTCAATAGGCCGCTAGGGTTGTGAGGTGTAGCAGAACGATGCCATCACCCCCGATAATGCATCTGGCTGCACCCAACCTCACCGATACCGATGCAGGGCGCACCCGTTCTGGTGTGATGCGCGTGGCACGTGTCCGGGTCTGACACGCCACGTCCCGTGCACGCGCGCCGCGGTGTGACGCGCATCGCCCACCCGCATCCAGGTATAGCGCGCTGCGTTGCACGCGCCCCGGTAAGGAGCCCCACGGAATTTCCTGACATTTTTCATCAAGGCACAGGGGCGTAATCATTGCTCCCTGGATACAGCACGGCTGACACAGGCATTCCAACCAGCAGGTCCGTGTCCCCAAAATCAGCTTCCGCATCTTCAGGGTAACGTCATGGGCACATGACACCAGCTGTCACACCCCGTGCAACGAAGTCAGGTCGCACAGCCGCTGCACGCTCAGGGCTGCGCAACCGCGACCACTGGGTTGTGCAGGCACAAAATGTCAGTCGGCGGGCAGATGGAAGAATAGTCATGCCAGATATCGAGCAGAGTGAAGTAGAGCTGAAGATGATGCTGTTCCAGAGCGTGTTGCATGTCCATGCCGGATCAGCGAAGCTGCGGTGTTGTGTGGTTTGCAGGAGGGCATGCTCCGAGGTTGTGAAATTCCCGAGGCATAGCTGAATTGGCTGAAGGGCTGAAGGCATTGAGATGATTTGCACTTCGTTGCGGGGGCAGTGTACTGCTTCATGGGAAGGTTGTCGCATCCGAGTGCGTACCTGGGATGGCGTTGCAGGGCATTTCGGTTCCGAAGAACTGCTTAGGGGGCTGGGCGCCTCGCAGGCATTCTGCTCCGAAGCCACGCGCGGTCGTTGTGCAGCCTGTGCAGCCTACGTGAGGAATGCCGAGGCTTCTCCGCTGGTTGACGGCGTGGTGGCCGTTTGAGGTCGCAGATTGCCCAGACTTCAGACTTGATTGCCGTACTCACCGTTACATCTAACCGCCAGTCCCATATGCAACATAAACCTGAAGCCCAGCTCAGACTAGCGTCCGCCGCCTCAAACATGATCATGTGGGGCTGGTCCTACTGAGTCATGCACCAGACGTGGCATGGTCCCCACTGGGGTCCGTGTGTGCAGAAGACCGGCAGTACTGAGTGTCTGGGCTGGTCCTGACGAGATGCAGTCGCTCTGCTGGACGCCAGTGGCGGGTCTGCCCCCGCTCCTACCCCGACCCTCGTCCGCTTGGGTCGCCTTTATTGGGACGAGCGCATACCGTGCACGTCACATCCTGCTGGCACTCGTTGGGCCATGGTGCTGGTAAACCTGGGTCGGGGACCGTCGGTAGCCCCCTGCCTGGCCTTCGCTCTGGCGCTCTCCGTGTGCCATCAATTGCTAACTCTGAACGCTGTCCCATGTCTCTGAGTCGCGTTCCAGCTTGGGATGCCCGTCCGCCGTCCTCCGTCCCCCATCAGTGGATTTCTGGTAGACGCTACGGGTCATCTGATGGCTGAAGACTGGGGATTAGCTTACCCCACTGCAGTGTGGACCCGGGTCACCCCTCCCCCTCCCAACGCTTGTTCTTCTCAAACAGTAGTTTCCATTGACTTCTTCAGTCGAGGCCAGAAGGGCAAAAAGCAGGCAGCTGTCTTCCAGTCCTCCCTCGAGCTTGTGAAGAGGGTATGGCGTATGGCGGTGTTCTCTCGTGTTCATATGCCGAGCAGTCGCAATAGCTCCTGATCTCTGAACTCATCACACAGTGCCCTTGCCACGGTATGGGAAGGTGAGGAAGAACGCTGGTGGAGCTTCACTAAGACTCGTGCCCCCCCTTCTTGCCAAACACAGGTCGCGAGCTGCACCTCCACTCGCGCCCATCGTTGTTTGGGAATTGTCATGTGTTGCCAGGTCAAACCAGAAATCAGATGGTGCAGGATCCCAACCCAGTGCACTGTACCCCTGTGTACAGTACGAAACCCTCTGGCGGGGGTGCCTGCATGACAGGCTTGACGGATGGCCATGGGCAGGCAACCTGTGCAAGCCTGATGGGTATGAGGGGGAGCCTCCTGCTCTACCGACGGGATGGTCTTCCTTGGCGTCTGGCGATCCACATGGAAAGCCTTGATGGGGGAGTAGTCATCTAGCCTATGGGCTGTGCTCCTTTACATGATTTCCGTCCATACACCTTTCCTTTTGACGAAGGGCCTCAGCCTGCACGAGGCATAAAATCACCGTTGCGCGAAAGAGTCTCCGAAAAGGTTCAGGTGTGCAGTTGTAAATTTGGGTGGGTTCTACATGCAAGCGGCAAGTGCACACACATTGAATGCCTGTATGAACGTTTCAGTAGCTATGTGAACATAACTGTGTTGGGCTGGGCCATGTCAGGTTGATGCTTCATTGCGCACCAGAAACGCCAGAAGAGGGCATAAGGGGGTTCCATGGGGGACAAATTCTGTTAGGCAAATTCTGAGCGAAGGTTTTGTACATAATTTGGTTCCTTCTTGAGTTCAAAGTACACGTATTGTGATGTGTTGGTTGGTGGCTCCGGATTGTCTCGACCAAGATGCTGTGCTCGCCTGCTCTCGTCCAAAGAGCTTGAAGATGTGTGCTTGATGACCTGTGGGTGCAGAGTGAGTTCTCTGCATGCCCTTTGGGCTGTTCACACATTTCCTCCTGCCATGGGCAATCTTTGGCCACCGTACATCATTTGTCCACCCATTTGGCAAAGAGTTGGCACAAAATTTCGCGCTGGAATGTGCTGCAGCAGACTTTCCCTTGCACAATTCTTCCCCCCCCCCCCCCCCACCCACCCACCCCCACACGCCATTGTGTGTCAGTGGTGCTCACCTCGCCTGAATGGATCGCCGGCACATGCCAGTGCATGCCTGGCGCAGTGACTCAGTGAACACAAAACTGCTGCCACAAATTAACAAGGTGCATATGCATAAGCTAAACAAGTAATCGCACAAATGTGAGCAAGATGTGCTTGCGCTTGAACAACAAGAACCTACACAGGACAGCAACAGGCAGATTTACACTTGCATAATCTGAAAGACGAAACCTTTCCCCAGCGCACCTCCAAGTCTTGTACATTGCAGTGTTGTACATTGCAATTTAACAAACTATGCAAGCAGTGGCAGGCGGCAAGGGTATTTACGATTTCTGTCTGTGATGAGGATCGGGCTATTTTCCTTAGGTTGCTTCAACAAAAGCGAGAGTAAGTGTTGGAGAGTGCTCCTCTGGCAGTTTGCGTTTGTGCGCCAAGTGCCATGAAGGTCATACCTGTGAGAGTGACTGGAAAGACACAACAACAGTGGGGGCACCTTGAGCGTAGTGTGTGCAACAGAAATGTTTGGCTGGTCGTTGGGCTGTACCAAGAAACTTGTGGGACAAAGTAGTAATGTGGTCGCCCACCACCACTCAAAGATGTTTACAAATCTCTCTGGGACATCCGTTTCCTGCCAACACGGAGCGTTTTCACATTTTTTTCAGACTTTTCTCAACTTTTGGTCTAATGCACCAAAATGTCGGCACCTTGGGGGGGGTATGTGTATGCTTTTCGAAATCTGTGAGAAAACGCCATTTCAGAAATGTATGGCTTGGGGGGGGGTCACAGTTTGGCACACAGAGCTGCTAACGGGAGGACACACAGGGCACAGGCAATGCTCCAGGGATCACTCACTATTCCGAATCCGATTCGTTGTCATCGTTGCCCCTTTCCACAAGGGCCGGGACTCCATTGGGGCACACATCCCCCTGCTTGTGACTGGGAATATACTTTTTCAATTTTTCCCAATCCTGTAGCCTGCGTGGCTTCACTGGCACCCACCCTATGTTCAGGGGCATGGTCCACAGGCCGTCAGTTGTGAAGTCCACATTTCGCTGTTTGGTGAGCTGGACCTTGCGCCATGGAATGGCCTCACTGTACCCTGGGTTTCTTGGCCTGCTTGGCAGGACGCCGAGTCACACACACCCACTCTGCACCCCCAGAGCGCGCCCTTTTGCGAAGCAACAGCACGCTCCGTGAATTTGTATGCGGACATCGTACCTGCCTGTTGACAAATAGAGGCACAAAGCAACACAGGCACCGTCCAAAATGGACGAAAATCTCCAACATGTCGTCAGTACGGCATGCAAACCTCGGGTGTTCCAAATAGCCCCTGTCAGTGGCTTTCCGAATATACCCCACATACCCCCCCCTTTGGGACACTCAGCAGGCACAAATGAGGCAACAACGGCACCAACCCCTGAAAACGCTCCGTGTTGGCATGAAATTACGCGTCCCAGAGAGAAATGTCACCTTGTATGTCTGTACCCTCTCAGGCCTCCAAATGGCTATTCATAAGCTCGTTTCGGTGCCCGTTTGGAAGGTGGTCAATTTGCAGGCTTTCTCAAGCACTATGTCTTATAGCAAACAGTGTGCGCCATGTGCACTCAGCGCAAGGATACGCCCTGTGTGTTGCTCAATGCTTCCTCTTCTTGATTTGTTGCTGTTTTTGGGTTTGGGGTGCCTCCTTGGCCCTTTTGAGGGCGGGGGGGGCAGATATTCAGGGCTGGAACCTTTCTGTAGACCTGCACACCATGTGAACAGTGTGCGACAACACCACCAGCAGGGAGGGGGGGGGTATTTCCATTCACGGGCACCGGATGCGTTCCATGCATGGTGCAGTGCTTACTGGGCAGCAGTCCAGAGGTAGCCATTGCGTTCAAGGGTTCGTCGCAGAGATTTGCGTGCATTCGTTATTTGTGTCACCTGTGGGACCTGTGGGGACCCCTGTCAGATGTTTGCACACCGTGAACCGCCTACGGCCAGTGAAACAATCCCAGGTGCCAGCATGGTGTGCCTGCGTGTAGAGCGCCTTCTCATGCATGGCAACCTGGGCTATTGCCTGGTGAAATACTCGAAAACGTGGGTGCTGTGCAAGTCAACCCCCCCAAATGCCATGTATTGATGGTCAACATGCCGCCCCCGACCTGGGCTCCCCAGGCACCGCGAAGGGGGCGGGTAGGCATGCCCTTGCTATGAATGTGTCTGACGAATCTACCCGTTTGCACGGGTGCTCATCAAGGTGTGTGTGAGCCCGTCACACCCGTTGATGTGCTCCCCTGCTCTGATGTGTGCCCCAGACGCGGATGGGCTGCTACAGCCCCTGAGCCCATCCGTTTGTGCAGGGCCCCATCGATTTGTGGGTGCCCATCAACGTGTGTGTCAGTCCATTCATCTGTGCAAAGCTTCAGTTTGCATTTGATTCCATCCGCAGACTGACATGAGCTGGTCATCGTATGTGTTGAAAGGAAGCGGCAACTGACAGGTTGCTGCACGTTGCCTCCCCCAGGCCTGCGTTCCCGGACCTTCGCTTGTCGCTTCATGCGGTGGCAGGTTGTGCTACTGACCATCCTCGCATCACTCACCTATGGGGCCAAATACCCCACCCCCAAGCTGCGCAACATTCTACCCAATGCCAAGGTATGTGTCCGACCTCTCCTCCCATAAAGTGTCCCGGATTTGTTTCAATGCCGGGACGTCTACCCCAACTTCCTGTCAGTCCACTCGCGCCTGCCGATCACCTTAGGCCGCATGCATAGCGGGCATACACCGTATGGCTGTTGAGGGTGCCCTCCATAACACTTGAACGAGTGCCGCACATCGCACGTATTGATCCTTCGATGCTTCTTGACCTTTGCGGCGCCAACCACCCCCCCCCCCCTTCTCCCACCCCAACTCCCCTGCGTGACAATTTGCGCAATGTCCTGCCGCATGAGCGCTTCGAGTACCTGTCCCCCAATCCCGGGTCAGAGCGACCTTGCCATTGACCATTAGACAATGAAGGCCGTGGGAAGGCAGGAGCGAATGGAGTTGAGTGGTGGGCCCACCCCTTTTTCAGACCTTTTTGAGGCCACAGATGATCTCGATCAATCAAAGCAGGTCACACAAAAGACATGGCGCTGGACACCGCTTCTGCTGCACGGTACCCCCCACCAGTCGTTTTGGACCACCCCCACACCACCACATCACCAGTGCAGACATCAAAAGTGATGCGCCACAGTTGCGTGCCTCCTAGTGAACCGTGTGAAGCGGTTCCTGAAGCTCCCGGTAGGCGACTACGTTGAACAAGGTCCAGGACCGTCCGCGTGGATCCAGATTTTTTCCGCTCTCAGGGACAGGGATGTCAACCGACGGCAGTTATATTCGGCCTGTGCTTGTTTAGCTTAGTTTTGGGGCCTTGCATTCAGGACCGCCAGGGGGCGGCCGGGGCTGGAACCCTGTGCAGGGGGTTCATTCAGCAGAGGTTTGCACCCCGTACAAGATAGAGGAATCTATGGTGCGATTCTCTGTTCCAGAGGGTCTTCATCACGGGGGACAGCATCGCGCGTGGGCTCATGATGGGGCACATGTCGTTTCGATTTTCCACGCGTTTCGTGAAGTGGCTGCAACAGGAGACGACGGACACTGTCACCGAGGTGTGTCTCGGTGCTTTGTGGCGACTACCGCTTGCGTGTGGTCCTCGTATCTGTGCAACAATGCGAGCGCCGCCACCCGTGGCTGTGCGTCGATGTATGCGGTGCAGCTTCCGTCATGTGCCAGTTCAGTGCTACACTGGCCAGGCCATGGGCACACCGCGCGTAGTCCGCGAGTAGGCCGTGTATCGGCCGCGTCTAGGCCAAGTGTACGCCGTGCCTAGGCCGCGTGTAGGCCACATGCAGACATGTAGACCACGAGCAGCAGCCGCAGCAGGGGCAGGGCCCGAGTGCATGGGGTGTGCAGTGCCTTTTGGCTTCCAGTGAGGCCCGGCATTCCTAGGCAGAGGGAACACATGGACGGCTGTCTGCTGTCAGCATGTGGTGTGTCTCCCAACCCCGGTAGGGTCCTCACTGTTGGGGGGGGGGGAGACTTCAGGTGAAGCGTGCCGGCGCCGGTGGGAGTGGACGCCACAGGGGCAGTAGGTGCAGTTGTGACAGAGGTTATGTGGCAGAGAGGGGCCAGACACAGGATCCTGGGCTCAGGCAACCCAAGGCCCTGCCCCAACCAATCACTTGATGACATTTTTTGGAGCCAAGGAAAATAAAAGAGTGTCCTGCCTTGAAAGTAATGTGGGGCACACAAACAGTTTGGTGGCTCTCGCCTATCAACCCCCCTCCCCCGCTTCCCCTGGCCTTCCCTCTTTCCCTCCCTTGGGCTGGCGGGCCCTTGGATAGTGCGGAAGGGTCGGGTCTAGACCTCTGGGCCAGGGGCCATGGGGCCAGCACTGAGCAAATGCGACCCCAAGCTGTGGGCGTAGTGACGTGTGGCCCGGTATGTACGCCGACCCCCACACCTCAGTGCCTGACACGTGCTGTTCGTACCAAGCCAACGCCGGGATGACCGGACGTGGGCGGAGGACGACCACAAGAGGAGGACCCAATGCCATGCCCTGACCCCAGGGATGTCGGAACGAGTGCACATTGGCACAACGATTGATGGCGGCAGTGTCATGAACTGAGAATGCAATGAAGGCTATGTGAAGGGCGTCTGGGCCAAAGTGCCGGGTCTGCACCTCACTTTTTGGAGGCCCCTTCCTGAAAGCGCAAGTTCTTGGGCAAATGTTGGCGTCAGGCTATAGCTCAGTGGCCCGTTGACCCTGCCCCGGGAAGGGGGGGGGTAGAGAGGTGGGTGGGGGGTTGACCTCAAAATATGGCTTTTTTGGCCACCAGCCCCCCCCCCCCCCTCTTTGTTGGGGTGTTGGGTCTAGAGGGCTTTGGCATGCATGCCTCAAAGGTAATGCGCATCTGGGGCTGGCGTGTCCATGAGCGACAGTGGAATACGCCTGAGTATCCCCATCCAGAATCATGATTCTTGAATCACTTTGTTCTCGCCAGTTTCTTCCCGCAAATTGTGCCTCATCTCATTCTTGCATGGCCTGCATTGTGCCGCCGCTGCAGGAAATATGCCCAGTATTGTGCGACAGGCCTCATTGCATGTGCAGTGCACAGCAATGGGCCTGGCAAAGCACAGGGATCCAGTTGGACCGCGCCGTTGGAGTTTGGCCAGGCACTTCACCCGCGCTTGGGCAAGGGGGTGGGGGTGCGGGGGCAGTGTCCTTCACGGTCACGTGTGGCGCGGCCATTGCGTTTGTGTGCACTGCCCAGCGCCCTCACACGTGCTCCCGTTGTTGTGTGTGTCTGTGCCGCACATGTCTTGCTGCCAGATCAACAAAGGGGAGACGGGCTGGGCTTTGGTGGACCGCCACAACTTTTACATGGAACGGGGGCTGAGCATTGGCCAATGGATCATGAGTCTCGAGCCAGACGCTGTCGTCGTGGAATGGGGGGTGAACGACCACTTCTGGGGCTATCAGGTGCGTGCACCCAAACGTACCCCAATGTGTGTGTTCTCGCCGGGTGTAACAGGCGCAGCTGCAGTCTACAATGGACGAGACAGAGTAACAGATGATGTAGTGCGGTTCCTCCACATGACCCTCGTCACGGGTGCAGCCCACCCGTGCGCAGAAGCCAATTTGAAGGCCATCCCACAATGGCCCAAAAACGGTCCCGTGTTCCAGCTCGTGAGAACCGGTGCGAGCATCGGAGTTTGCACCGGAGCTGTGGCACGTTTGGTCATGTCAGTGCACACTTCTTTCCGGGTGGTGCAATGAGGCCCAAAACGGAGTTCGGAAACGTGGGAGTCTGATGGCATTCAATGGCAGGTTTAAATAAAAAAAAACGGACCGTGCACAAGTAATAGAGTAATAGAGTTTTGGACCATTGGGGGGGGGGGGTTGCCGAAAAGAATGTATGCCCACCTGTCATGTGGGGTGTGTGGCGCGCCCACACACATATATCTCTCTGGGACGGTACTGATCCTGCCAACACGGAGCGTTTTCAGGGGTCGGATCCATTGTTGCCTCATTTGTGTCCACTAGTGTCCGAAAGGTAGGGGTATGTGGGGTATATTCGGAAAGCCCTTGAAAAGGGCTATTTGGAACACCCAGGTCTGCATGCTGTGCTGACAACATGTGTGAGATTTTTGTCCGTTTGTGACGATGTGTGTGCTGCCTGTTGCCCCCTTTTGTTAACAGGCACGCACCATGTCTGCCTACAAATTCACGCAACGTGTTGCCTCCTCCGATGCACCACAGAAACCTTTGGTGCGGAAAAGAGCTCGCTCTGGGGGTGTCAGGTGGGTGCAGGTGCATGAGCCTGTCAGCCAGGCAAAAAAGCCTCGTACAGCCGGTTCACAGCAACCTGCATGTGACCACGAGGAACACCAGATTCTATCCGCTTCTGAGGCCGCTGCTTTTGCGGCGCAATATTGGGATAAAAAGACGCACCCCACCAAGGCTTCACAACATGAATTTCTGGCAACCTGCATCGACGTCGATTTGGAGCAAAATGTGAAACATGCAGGTCGCCAGAAGTACACGAGAAAGAGGGGGCACCAGACAACATACTTTGTACCCTACTGTGGGTCGCGTCGACAAATTTGCAAGACACCGTTCCTGCACTACTCCAAAATGAGTCGTTCTATTGTGTCTTAATGGGGTTTAGACCCTCTCGCATGCAGTGATTTCTTTGATTTTGAGGTTGGGGGTGTACAAGGGGGAGGTACATGTCTTTGTGCTTTTTGTTGGAAGAAGGATTGGCATTTGGACAGCCCAACAACGGTTATACAATGATGCACATGGGTGGTACAGGGTGCGGATTGAGCAACTCTTCTCATTTGTGGCATTTGGTTGGGAACATCTGGCCTGGTGGTCCAAATAGATTGCATCAATCAGTTTGTATGTTGTTGCATTTCGCACAATTTTGTATCCAGAGGTAGGTTCATTACCCCCCTTTATGGACCTCGGGAATACATTCTCCCTCATGTTTGGAAAACTGTTGGCACAAGCAACTAAGTAGCCACGCAAGATGACGGAGAGATGGGGTTGAGGTTTGTGCATTGTGCTGTCAGAAGCACCCCACCTATTGTGCAGAGTGTATTGACCCACACACTTGTGAGGACAAAACTGTTTATTAAACACAACATGTGTCACATGTGTTGAGGTAGTCTATCTAAAATTACCCCACATCTCTACAGCGATGATGACCTTGTAATCATGTGCTGCATATTTCGGATCCCAAAGCTTAGTTTTCCAAACCCCTCCAATGGGCCCAATTCACCTCGGTAGCACCGGAAGGTTCAACGGACGTATTCAAAAGTGGCTGTGCAACCCCTACTGTCTTGGGGTCTTTCCAGGGGGGTGTCAACTGCACTACGATGTGAAATTGTGACACACCATGCTCATGGTGTGGTTTTGTCATGTTTCTAGCTGTCTTTTTCTTTGGGGCACAAAGCCCACATTGATAAGTCATGCTGCACACCATGTGTCCAACGCAATCTCAAGTTCTTGTAACATTTTCAAGGGTGTTTGACAGCTAATTGCCAAAACCCCATTGAAGTGGCTTGAAGACTGCAAGAACACCTCGGGAGTAAGGGCATCGACAGTAGCATGCAAAATGGCGACCGGACCCAGGCCTGTGTACGCTGGCTGCTCATGGTGCCCCTACGTGACTGGAAATCCCGAGTGTTCATCCAGAAACTTGGCGTTTAAACCTTGCCCATGGAACCAAAGAGGTCGTAGGCAAGAGCGACCCAGTAGACGATGCCAAGATGCAGGTAGCAGCGGGCTTGTCCAAAGATGGGCATCCTGCACTTTGCCTGTCAGTTGGACGGGGCTGAGGGGAGGGGGGTGTTTGTGCATAGCGCACGCATGGCGCTGTGGCCAAAGCCAAAGCAGCCGCGGCCATTGCCAACCCCCTTAGCCCCATGAAGAGCCCCCGGAAGCAGGGTGCAGACCTCAGCCATCAAAGTGAAATTTGAGAAATTTCTCCAGGCACTGCCACAGGCTGAGAACCGCTTCAGCGATGCCTTCCGGCCCAGCACTGAGATGGTCCATCTGGCCCCTGTCGGTGGCCATCGCGCGTCACCGTACAATGTGGGGTTTGGCCAGAGTATGTGGCCGGAAAGGGCTTTAATGAGACAACCTCTGCCCTGATCAGAGAGCTGTACAAGTGCTCCACAAGGGCAGGGCACCTATTCATCCATACAGATGGGTGCTGTTCCGAATTTCTGAATTTGATGTTTTGTAATTTGTTGGATAAACTGGTCCAGTGGCGCTGGTTTCATCGCATCACGTGGTGCATTTTTATCAAGGGCCACTCATACAATCTATGCGATGCAGCGTCCTGTGCCATGGACCGTGCCCTCCATAATGTTGATTATTACTACGGTCTGACTGACATGGCTGGCCTAACAATCTAGCACGTTGTGCGAAACAAACAGCGGTTTGTGCGCAATGATTTTTGGGATGTGTCGAAGTGGCTGGCCGGTGCATATAAGTCTTCAGGCAGCCACCTGGACCATCAGCAGAAGCCTGTTTTGATTAGAGATGACAAAATCCAGTGGTTGGATTTTGGCAAGACACCTAACCCTGAAAACCTTGAGGCCCATCCGGGTTTTGTCTGGGTAAAATCAGGGTACAGTGAGGCCATTCCATGGCGCAAGGTCCAGCTCACCAAACAGCGAAATGTGGACCTAACAACTGACGGCCTGTGGGCCATGCCCCTGAACACAGGGTGGGTGCCAGTGAAGCCACGCAGGCTACAGGATTGGGAAAAATTGAAAAAGTATGTTCCTAGTCACAAGCAGGGGGATGTGTGCCCCAATGGAGTCCCGGCCCTTGTGGAAAGGGGCAACGATGACAACGAATCGGATTCAGAATAGTGAGTGATCCCTGGAGCATTGCCTGTGCCCTGTGTGTCCTCCCGTTTACAGCTCTGTGTGCAAAACTGTGACCACCCCCCCCCCCCCCCCAACCCATACATTTCTGAAATGGCGTTTTCTCACAGATTTCGAAAAGCATACACATACCCCCCCTAAGGTGCCGACATTTTGGTGCATTAGACCAAAAGTTGCGAAAAACCTGAAAAATTGTGAATTTGCTCCGTGTTGGCAGGAAACGGATGTTCCCGAGAGATATGACCTGTGCCATTCCCAAGCCACCCCTCATTCACCTCATATTCTGTGGCGAAGTCCACAATTGTGGTTTCTTTTTAAGACCCATTCATGTCCCATTCCACACAAGAACTACATTGAATGCCTACTTGACCACCGACACCGACACCAACACCAACACCATTTCCCCTTGCAAGTGAGTTTTAACGACTTTTGGGGAGACCTGGAGAGTATCTCCAGAACGCTGTAATAATCCTGCCTGATGTCCTTCCAAACTTCCCACACGCAGCGAATGCCAACTATGTTATGTGAATAGTTTCGGAACGCAGAAGTGTCTGTGTGTTTACCCAATCAATCTCATGGACGGTTGGGATTGTGGCCGGCTCATGTGGGGTTGGAGTGGTGACTGCTGTGTGCGTTGCATGCCGATGTTTGGGTCAATGCCACCCTCCACTCAACCTGCTGGCATGCACCCTGGATGGCGAGGTGGCTGCTTCTACACCTATGGATATGTGAGTAGACAGGACGTGACAGTTTCTGAGCCGCAGCATTTTGTCACATGCCCAGTTGCTTGGATGGGAGGGCTCGTGCACCTCTTCACACTGACACACACCATACACATTGCTGCACCCATGCCGTGTGTGTAAGGCATCGGCACTAAAGATTTTGTGTCCATATCAGACATTAATTTTGTGTTGTTGGCATCCTTCGTACCGATATCTCGCTAGTCATATCCTGGGGATGGCTGATTGGGGACCTTATCCCTGTTGCCAAGAACATGATTTGGATCTGCTTGTGGGGATAGTTGATAGGCCGTCCTATCCATGCCGCCACATTGGTGGTTGCACTGTCCCACATACCACATAAGTATTAATTTTTTGCACAAATATTTGATCCCCAAGTTGCGAAAACACACACAAACAAAGCGAAAAATACGATTAATTTTCAGGTGCATACCCTTCGCAAAAATGAAATCCAACCAAAAAAAGCAAAAAGAATTTCGCCCCCCGCTCTGTGCTGCAAAGCCACCAGAGGCATGGGTACTAAATTGTGGCAGCTTGAGGCAAAATCAAGCTGCTGGCGCTGGTGGTGGCCGGCCCGCACTTGTTACAACGGACTCTCTGGGCCCTTGTTGTTGCTCATTGTTGTATGCTCTTGCATCGCCTTCTGTGGAATTGTTTCAGCATTTTGATGTGCCATCTGCGCTGTTATTGGCAAGCTGACAAACTGGTAAACTGAGAAAGACTAGTAGACATGAATCACCTGGTACGCTTAGTTGTTGGTCTGCATGTCTGTGCTATGGACTGCAATCCTAGAGTTCAACTGACCCACATTTGTGTGCATGTGGAGGTATGGAGTGCAATCCCAGAGTCCAAGCAGGTCTTGTTCGGGAGCACCAGGATGATTGAACCAGAACCAAAAAAAGGAGGCCACACGCAAAAAAAAATTGCAAAAATGAAAAAAATTCCGGTTCAACCCAAGACAGCTCCACCAAAATGAATTTCGCAGAACAAATTGCAAAAAAAGAAATATTTCTTTCCATTGTTGGCTGCCTTCGCAAAATTTTTGTGGATTCTCCACATTTGTGGATACCACACCTTTTGCAGATGCGGCATGCTTTAGGGTATCTTGTTGTTTATTGTGGGACAGTGTACCAGTCATTACACAAAACCGTACCAATTTTCATGGAAGGGCTGAAAATAGGGTACGGTGATGACAGGATCCTAACAGGTCAAATACAACCGCAAGAGCTCATTCCATCCCCAACACTACATTTCTCACCAAAACAGTGAAGGGCAATACACTGTATAGTCACGTTTTATATTGTAAGGTGTACAGGGCTATAAACGGCTATTTTTGGTAGTTCAATTAGGATCCTGTCATTACTAAGTGTAGGTATGCCGAAAAAACATTCCAATACTTTGACACATATTATATTGGGGCATGCCCCCCCTTCCCCATCCTTCTCCTGGATCCACATGATTTTCCTCACGTCCTGACCTGTTTCGTTGCATCAGCCCAGGAGATGTAGGGATAACCGGGTAAATCTAGTGCTCCGAAGGTTTCTGACCCGCAAGGGAAGGGCTCTCGTCCTCAGGATGGGATGACCCATTTTTTCGGCCTCTGAGGAAGCAACACTCAACAGCCGTCAGGTAGCCTCTAGGCAGCATTTGGCACAGCAACAGCCTTCTCTTAGTCGTAAGGGGGTCAGCCACTCGCACATTCGGGTTGAGCCTGAGAGTTTCAGTGAATTGATTCTGGACTCCCCTGGGTGCCATCGCTCCTTGCCCCGTGCCCTATGCGATCTCTGGGCTCTGAAAGCCCGCTCCTTCCCCAGTTGGATGGTCGCCCATCCAAGATTTCTGTTGGTGGAACCCCTGAGCTTCAGTCAGGGCTTCAGTGCTGCCCTGCAAATGAAGGCCTGCCTGGTTTATGACCCTTCCGGCAATGTTTTCGTGTGGTTGCAGGAAGATGAGTTTCTAGCATGCTACGACAAGCTGCTATCTGACTTGCGATTTGTGAAGCCTGATATGCCCATTGCAGTGATGACCACTGTAGCAGACTGGAGGTGTGTCAAGATATTCATGGCTGGAGGTTGTGCAGCCATGACCCGCTGCTATGCTGCACACATCCGCCGACACCATTTCCTGTGAACTGACAAGGACGCAGTTGGATGAACTGAGCTGGGGCCGTCAAGATACATGCACACATCGCTTTCAAATAAGGCGCCTGAAAGCGCCAGAAGGCATAATGAGGCCTCAGAGCAGCCGTTGGCCCAGGAAGGACGAAACGGACCATTGTCATCATTGGCACCCGCCAACGACCTGCGACTGCCGAATGTAGAAGGACTACAATTTCAGTGCAGTGCTCGAGTATCGCACAGTAGAGACGGGCGGCTTGCACAGGGAATGATTGCCTATACACCAGGGGTGGGAGCGGGGTCCACGAGACATACCTCATGAGCAAGCAGACTTGAGGGCCATGTCTCCACAGCACTCCAAATTGCAAGGTAACGCTGTTGTGTTGTCCCCCTTGCACTGCTCGCGCTGGCAGGTGGCTTTGTGTTTTCTCGGCATATCCTGTCGATAATTTGAGCCATATGTATTGCCTTTAGTTAGAACCGTACGAGAGCCATGTTTTGCACATTATTTCTATGGATTCCACTGTTGTTGAAGTTCTGCAGCTAAAGCATGGGTGTCTAGTCATGGGAGGCCACAAGCTGTCCATTTATGCCCATGCCTTTGAATATGTGTGTGAGCCCAATCAGTGCTGGTCGAGTGATGGCATATTGTGTGACCTCTTTCACACGATGGGATCGCTCCGTTACGTGCGCACACCATGTGCCTCGAAGTAGTCCAAGCCTCCAATTTTGAGTCACTTCAGAAACGAACCATCCGGGGAGGATAAGAAAGGAATGGCACAGCCTCCCATTTTTGGCAATGGAATAATGAACAAATTCGTCGTTGTGCCTCACCCATGTACCACCTGTGCCCAAGCCTCACCCAAGCTCAGCTTGAATACTAGCCCGCAGCCAGAACACCGTTTTGTGCAGAAAGGCTTGCCATCGAGCCATCCTGCGCCACACCCTGCACCCTGCACAACAGCACACATATTTTGTGCGGCATGCCGCTTTGCTTGCCCTGTCCCTTCCACCCGCCTGGTTGTTGTCACAGGTTCCCCAATAAGCACCTCAGTCCCGAGCAGAAGAAGAGGGCATGGCGTAGCGGGGCCGACCCCATTTGGTCTGAGCGGGTGCATGCAGGAATACAAGAGTTAGCAGTGCAGGTGCTTTCTATGGGTGGGTGTAACTGTGCCTGCATTCAGGTCCACGCAGGCAGCTGTGTATTCATGATCCCCCTCCCCCACCATTTGTGGAAACACCATCTGGCCCAAACGACAGCAGGCTTCATGTCTGCAATTTTTTGGAAGGATGGGATCGGGTGGTGCCATTACTTGGATGGTCCAAACAGCGGTGTCACGGGGGGGGGGCGACTCCGCGGGTCCTGGGACGCCAACTATCCCTCCCCCCCCCCCCCCCCTAGGGGCCTTCGGCCAACAGTTAGTTGCCAAAGGTGTCGCCCTCAGGCGTCCATGGGCGCCTAAGGCGCCCGATGCTACATGAACACCAAAGGTGCCTTAAGGAAAATTTGGTCCAATTTGCACCCCAACACTATCCTTAAACCCAACCTTGACTCTAACACCCACCCCCAACCCTCAGCCTACTCCTATCCCTACACCTAATCAAGACTGAATATTGGGACCGAGCTGGTGGGGGAGGGAACATTAGCTATGACTGGTGAGGGACATCAAGAATGATTCACACATTGATGGCTCTTGACAAAATGAAATTAGCTTGCAAGTGAACCCCATCACCACGAGGCCCACTTTGAAGGCTTTTTGGACTTCTAAGGGGCCAAAATGCCCCAAAATGGGTTCAAAATGGGCTCATTTCACCCGTTTGTGCACCCCAAATGGTCTCTGATGAGGTTTGGAAAAATGCGTTTTTGACCCATTTTTGACCCATTTTTGGTCCCAAAACAGCCCATTTTCAAGGCATTTTGGGATTTTCGGAGGACCAAACTGGGCCGCCACAAGCTCAAAACGGTCCAAAAAGAATTGTTTTAGCGTCGCACATGGTCTAGGATCATTTTTGAGAAAAGTCATCTTTTTGCCCCTACTGGACCCTGTTAACCCATTTCGGCTCCCACCTTGTTGGGCTTGAGCTTGCAGCTTGCTGCCTACTGGGCCTAGGTATTGGGGTCTAGGCGTCCGTTTGGGCAATTCTGAGGGGTGGAAACCACAACAAGTGGGGGGTTGTGGGTGGAGAAGGTGCCCTCGGAATCGCATTTTGAGCCATATAGCCCAAGATATGGCCTATTCTTGGTTTGTGGCTGTCGGCATTTGGAGCTTCTGGGGGCCTTTTTGGGCCGTTTCCGGGACATATCATGGAGTTAGAGGGCCGCAAAGAGCTCGTTGACACGGGGAAGTCAAGCCGCACGCGCAGTGTACCCACCGTTTCCCTTCGTTTGGCCGTTTTGAATGTGTTCCAGGGCTTTTTTGGCCCAAAAATGGCTGTTTTTGGCCCTAAACTGCAGTTTTTGAAACTGAGGTCCGCCATTTGCGAATGCCGTTCCCGGCCGCCACCGTTGAGTTTCTTGCTCAAACTTTGTGTGATTGTACTTCACACCCATAGGTATCATCCACCAAAATTTCACCCGAATCGGAAGCACCACGACGGAGTTCCGATTTTTACCCATTTCGCGCGTGCTGCTTGCTTGCTTGCTTGCTGCTTGCTTGCTTGCTTGCTTGCTTGCTTGCTGCTAAACCTGGTAGGTCCACCCTAGACACTAAAAAGGGTTATAAAACCAAGACTGGTTCCACCAGCTCGGTGACCCTAACCCTAATCAAGACTGAATATTGGGACCGAGCTGGTGGGGGAGGGCTATGACTGGTGAGGGACATCAAGAATGATTCACACATTGATGGCTCTTGACAAAGTTAAATCAGATTGCAAGTGAACCCCATCACCACAAGGCCCACTTTCAAGGCTTTTTGGACTTCTGAGGGGCCAAAATGCCCCAAAATGGGCTCAAAATGGGCTCATTTCACCCGTTGGTGCACCCCAAATGGTCTAGGATGAGGTTTGGAAAAATGCGTTTTTGACCCATTTTTGACCCATTTTTGGTCCCAAAACGGCCCATTTTCAAGGCATTTTGGGATTTTCGGAGGACCAAAATGGGCCACCACAAGCTCAAAACGGTCCAAAAACACTTGTTTTAGCGTCGCACATGGTCCAGGACCATTTTTGAGAAAAGTCATCTTTTTGCCCCTATTGGACCCTATTGACCCATTTGGGCACCCACCTTTTTGGGCTTGAGCTTGCAGCTTGCCGCAGCCTAGTGGGCCTAGGTATTGGGGTCTGGGCGTCTGTTTGGGCAATTCTGAGGGGTGGAAACCACAAAAAGTGGGGGGTTGCGGGTGGAGTAGGTGCCCTCGGAATTGTATTTTGAGCCATGTAGCCAAAGATATGGCCTATTCTTGGTTTGTGGCTGTCGGCATTTGGAGCTTGTGGGGGCCTTTTTGGGCCGTTTCCGGGACATATCATGGAGTTAGAGGGCCGCAAAGAGCTTGTTGACACGGGGAAATCAAGCCGCACATGCAGTGTACCCACGGCTTCCCTTCGTTTGGCCGTTTTAAATGTGTTCCGGGGCTTTTTTGGCCCAAAAATGGCTGTTTTTGGCCCTAAACTGCAGTTTTTGAAACTGAGGTCCGCCACTTGCAAATCCCGTTCCCGGCCGCCACCGTTGAGTTTCTTGCTCAAACTTTGTGTGATTGTACTTCACACCCATAGGTATCATCCACCAAAATTTCACCCAAATCCAAAGCACCACGACGGAGTTCTGATTTTTACCCATTTCGCGCGTGCTGCTTGCTTGCTTGCTGCTGCTGCTTGCTTGCTGCTGCTGCTGCTGCTGCTGCTGCTAAACCTGGTAGGTCCACCCTAGACACTAAAAAGGGTTATAAAACCAAGACTGGTTCCACCAGCTCGGTGACCCTAGCCCTAACCCTAGCCCTGCCTCTCACCCTAGGCTAGGGTCAGAGTGAGTGTTGGGGTCCAAAATGAAGAGCGACGATGTGGCAAAAGCAGCCATGAACGAAATTGGGGCGATCTTGTTCAGCCCAATCAACATGGCTGGCATGGCCAAACCAACTAGCTGCAAAGGTTAGGGTTAGGTTTATGGTGATGGTATGGTTAGAGGGAGGGCAAGGGGAGGTAAGGGGAGCCTGTGCCCCCCTCCCCCCCTGCCTCCCACCCCAAATCGCCCCACCTGGACCCCCCCCCCCACCACCCCGAATTGCCCCACTTGGACCCCCCCCCCCCCAACCGACCCTCCCGGACCCCCCCCCCCAGCCCCTCCTATACCCCCCCCCTTCGCCCTCCCTGAACCCCCCCCCCCCCCCCCCCAAGGGGCCTCCGGCCAACAGTTCGTAGGGGGGGTAGTCGGCGTCCAGAACCGAGGGGTCGCCCCCCCCGTGAGCGGTGTGTGTGGTGTGCTTTGGCATGCATTGCTGGTTGGCTCATTGTTTTGCTTGCTGTGCTTGCCCAACCCCTTTGCCCCAATCTCCGAGATGGCAACGTGATCCTCTTCGACTATTGCCAGATGCCCAAGCCACTTGGCGTAGTCCGAGGACACGTCACACACGGACAACGCCCCTGTCGAGGCGCTGTTTCCACAAACTTCAGTGCCCATTGTTTGCACTGGCATGAACACAGGGCATCACAGACACACAAAGCCATGCAACCGCCACACCAAACAGGAAGACGAAACATAGACAAGAATAACACACCAAAAGAGAGGGCCTGCACAAACAGAAGGATGCATGCACAACACCCACACCTGGGTCCGCTTACACTTGTAGGGCAGAGGGGCCAAGCTTGCAGACCGAGGCTAGTCATTTGTGAGGGGAAAGCAGGGATGACAGGCCCTTCAGGGCCGAATCTACCCACCTTTCCTCAACTCAGGGCTGTGGTGAGGCTCTCGGCTCTACAAGTCATAGGTCTCCCTGTACCCTTAGGGCAGGGGGTTGGTTGCTTGGTATGGAGTCCTTGTACCGAGTACCTGGTGAGCACCACCACGTGTCTCACTGTACTGCGGTTGCCTCTTCGGACTGGTGAGACATCCGGAGACCGCCACTGCCCTAGCCGAAGCACGGGTGAAGCGGTTGTGTGGTGCAGTGCGCAGTGTACTCTCACAGCGGCAGTTATGAGGGGAGGCTTCCACTGGTAACCACTGGGGTGGATGCGTTGCACTGAGGGTTGTATCGGGCTGGTCTCACTGTACATCCTCACGCGGTGAGGCATGGACACTGCCTGGTCCATGAGAGTCACAAGCCCCCTCTGGTAAAGGGTCCCTTGCCCCTCTTGGAGGACTGACCTGTCAACGTGAGCCACAGGCCACATTCTCCTCTTGAGCATCCACGGGCTCCAGGCCACTCAGGACACTCCGAGAGTTAGACCCTGCTGGTCCACAAGACCTCTTGTGGCAGTGAAGGCTATGGACAATCCTGTTGCGCTGTCTCACTCATACACGGCCAAGGTTAGTGAGCTGAGACACAGGGATCTTGGCAACTTGTACCTAGGGGACACCAAACTAAGCGTGCATGAGACCCCCACCCCACCATGTGGAAGTCGTGCTCTCCTGGAGACCGTGACTGGCAACCCCTATTTCTTCCACTTGGTCTGGGAGTGGCGGGGCTGCCTCATCTGAGCAGCACCTTCCCCAGGAGGTGGCAGTCCCTGGTGGTGGAGGCCCCCTGTCCAAGCCCATCTGACTCGGCTTTAGGGTACCTCCAGAGCAAATAATTTAGATGAGGACAAATTTGATGTGGACAAATGTGGAACCCCTCCCTCCTACCAAATATTTCCTTCAATTTTAAGGATGCTATGTGCCACAATGTGTGCACCTGTAACAGCACCCATCCAAAACCCACCAAGACATGTTAGCAACCATCCATGAGGAAACAACAGCAATGAATATCAATTTACCAGCCGACCATACCTGCATGGCACCGGCTTGCCGGCCTTGGGCTTTCAGCAGCGGGGCCTGTGGCAAAAAGGGAGTGGGGGTCAGGCAGGGAGGGGGCAAAGGCGGGCACAGCGGGGAGAGTAGTGAGGGAAGTGGGGGACTCGCTGTAGGGGTGTGGAGGAGCAGGTGCACCGGGTTGCGTGTGTGCTGGGGCCAAAGCCAAGGGGCTGGTACCCAGGTTCTGGCAAGGAAGTCAGGATGGTTGGATCCCTTTTTAGGGGTCTCGTGGGTCCATGGGGGGCCGAGAGGGGGGGCTGCATTTTGCTTGGGTCTGGGGTCAGATGTAGGGTCAGTCACTACCAGTGCACGACACTGGTAGTGACTGCTCACTCACTCACTCACTCACTCACTCACTCACTCACTCACTCACTCACACACTGGTGCGCGTGCGCGCGCACACACACACACACACACACACATGCACGGAGTACTCCCATCCGACAAAGGCGGAGTACCCACATCCACTCAGGGTGGTGCTGGCTGCAGAGCTCCCCCCAGCAGGACCCAGGCACCTGCCTACAGTGGGTGGGTGTATACTGTGTGAGTGAGTGAGTGTGTGGGTGTGTATCAGTGGGTGTGTATCAGTGGGTGTGCATAAGCGTATCAGCGATGCACCTGCCTGTCCTCAGTATAAGTGCCATGTGGCTCATGTCCACAAGGCCTTCGACCACCAGAAGGACCTTCAGAAGGATTTGGTGCATCCGCATGAATACGGGCACTACGTCATTGCCTACGAATTGTACGAAGGCATAGCCCGGCCTCCTCTCGGCCTTGAAAATGTACATTTCATCACAGGTCCTATGTGTTTCGCTGCAAGGCCAATGGTCGTTTGGCAGGCTTGGCATCGCGTGAGCTTATCAGCGTCTCGCATCCTTTGGCATCACATGGGGTGTTGGAGCACGGAGCACCTGAAACATTCCATTTGCCTGGATAACTGCCGCCTGCATTCGAGACATATGGCCTCTCCCTTACTGGTATTACTCAGGCCCAAGTGAGTGATAAGTGCCAAGGAAACCTTCCCCTATGACATACCCCTGTTGATTCCGGCTGCCAAATCTGTGGGGGGATTCTGAATACTGCAATGGTCAACCCTTGACGTCTTCAAAAAAAGAAAGAGGCACAGTGAAATGCTGAACCGAACTGAATGCCATTGAATCCAACCTGGTCGTGGTTTGGGCAGCTTCATGTGCAGGAGCTGCAGCCGCTCGTCAGTACAGATCCCATGGAGAGGGTCACTTGCCACTAGATGCTGTTTCATGATACTCAAGGGCTTTGGTGCATGCACCCCGTTCCCCTGCATGAGCCCCAGCCACAAAACAGCACAGTAGAACACAACACAACACCAACCAGGGATAGATCTAAATTGTGTGTCACTCATGGGCGGGGGTGGGGGTGGGGGAGTAGTGAATTGTAACACATCACAATATATTCAAAGGGCCATAGTGAGAAATCTGCATTTCCAAAAATATTGTGACGCCTGAAAGGCTCGACAGTACTTCTTGGGGCTGGGTGCGACTGTTGGTCTTTCATGTGTGCAACTGTCACATTGCGTGTCCAGACCTATTTGGTGCCCACAAGCATTTTGGTAACAGACTGAGCTGGCCCATGATCTGCATGCATTTGATTGGGGCTGAAGATGTTAATTCTGATGGGTATCCATACACCTTAGTGGCACAGTCTTGGGGTCCCACACAACGTCAGTGGCGCTCTTCTCAAAATGTCAAGAAGCTTTGCAGGGACAAGGGAAAGGGACGAAGGAGGATCCTGTTCTGCCTGAATCTGTACAGTACATTGACCATCTGGGAGAGGACTCAGATAGATGTAGCTCCTTGTCCTGTTCCAGAAGCATCTCAACAGATGCCTCTGGCTCAAGCACCATCACCAGGAGTGAGAGTGAAAGTGAAAGCAACGCTGGTGAGGGGAACAGTAACAGTAATTAAGAAGCCTTGCGTTGATTGCTTAACCTGACAGGATGTGTTGCATGCCTCGCGGCAGCTGGTGTGGCTACACCCGGGGCTGGTTTTTTTGTGACGCATATAGTGGCACTTTGTCACAACAGGGTGGGGAGAGACCCACCCCCCTCCCGGTTCGACCTATCCCTGACACAAACACGATTGACGCTGGAACGCATGCATAGCACTGTGCAGTAGCGAATGCAATGCAGTGCCTGGATAATCTTCCCATTCCATAACTTCATCCAAAACCAATGCTGCAGATATTCACAATCAATCAATCGACTTCCTTGGGTACACTTTTCAAGCCCAGGGGATCCCTCCGGATGAGCAGCGCTGGCTTGAGTTCCATAACATAACTGTGACAGGTGATGGCCCGCCCTAAACTCTCTGTCGCTCTGCTTTTGCCTGCTGGCAAAGCAGCTGAAGCACCCAGGAATCAGGGGCGGGGGCGCTGTAGCAACGCCAAGTCCAAAGGCCTGTGACGGTTGGCAAGAAGAAGTCGCGTTGGCATCAGAGGACAGAGCCAGCTCCCTGTACATGTATTTGTGTAAATATGGGAGCCGCTCCGACTCAGTGGCCATGAAGCAGAAAAGATAGGAATGAGGAATGGTGATGCACAGCCCAGAAGAGGCAGGGCAGAGGGATATACGTAGAAGGAAGTGGGGGCCGTGGTGCAGGGGGTGTGAGGTGTGGAGTACCAGCAGCCAAATGCATCAGACTTTGTGTGGTAATCAGACATGATGCCAAAATGGGCACTTTGGCGTAGATAATATGAAGCACAGATGTCATGTCATGCAAGCGGGTCTGGGTAGCGACCATAGGGAATTGCTGCGGGAAGGGGGTGGGGAGTGTCTGGGTGTGGCCAGACTAGTACTGTGAACGGCAGGTCCCATCAGTGGCGGCGAAGGGGTAGGGTGGCGGTGGGGGGCGGTGGGACACCATGCGGCCAAATTGCAGGTGAGAGATCCCCCATTGCCCCCCCCCCCCCCCCCGCAGAGGAAGAGCCCATACTGCCCAAACTCCTGCACCCCACCTCCTTGCACAAGCAGGTGCTTGCCAGCGACAGATACTGTGTGAGACCTTGCTTTTGTTAACTATGTGTGTTGGGTAGCTGCACACACCTCCACATAGCCATAGACGGCTACACAACTGCCCCCCGGCCTGGAACAGCGCCAGGGACCGGTCACCGTCGATCCCTGTGACCGGCTGAATGGCCTAACAGTGGCCACAGGGGCCACAGAGGTGCCAGCAGTTCAACAATGGTCCTGTGTACCGAAGCACAGGGGCCAACAGTACAACAGTGGCCCGGTTCCCCAAAGCACAGGGGCCTGCAGGTGATGAATATCCGCGAGTGCGCAGCACAGGGGCCAGCAGGTCCACCATGGCCCAAAAGCCGGCCCACAACAGAGGCACGAGGACAACGGTGCCAAGGACCGGCTGTGCACCAGATCCCCGGCCATGGACTCCAGGGTACCCCAGGACGTTGAGGACGCGACTGGCCCCCTCCCTGGACCTTCAGTGACCCGTAGAGTACAGTGCCAGGGACTGGTCAGCGTTAACCGCTGCGACCGGCTACACCACCCAACAGTGGCCACAGGGGCCACACATGGGCCGGCACAATGGCCTTGCAGTGAAGCACAAGGGCCAGCAGTTCAATACTGGCCTGTGCACCGAGCCAGCAGTTCAGGAATGGCCTTGTTCATTTGGTGGAGAGGCAAGGCAAGCCTAGGGCCACCCTCGACCAAGTCAACACAAGGATGGACCCTGCACTACTGCCAGCCCCGCCCCGTGTTTAAGGCTTCGTTCAAGGTCAGGTTCTTAGCCCAGGGGTAGGTTCACAGCCCACCTGTCTACCAGTTCCCATTGGTATGACATCCCGGATATTGCCTTTTGGTAACAGTGCCTTCGACACCCACAGCCTCATGTGGGGTGCCCTGGCTCAGACCCTGACACCCCTTCCCCCCCTCTGGGAGGTCCAAAATATTGAGGAGGTTTGGACCACATTTGGCCCAACCCTGGCGCCAAAGGCGCCGGAAACTTTTTATTGGCATACCGCGGGGGGGGGGGGGGATTGACTTCACCCTCTGTGTGTATGCTCAAAATGCTCAGAATTTTATGGGGAATTCAACTATGCATGCAAAACAGGAAAAATTTTTCACCCCTGACCTTACCCCCCCCCCCCCAGCCCCCCCCCAAGTCTGGGTGCTGGGACCGGACCCCCAGTGGGTAAATTTTTCAAAAACCCCACATATGCGTGTTCAAAACGATCAGCGCAACGAGGGGATCATTTGATGTGTGTATGTTGGGGTACCCGGGACCCCCCCCACCCAACGGGCGCCACCCCCCACCCCCAGGGCCCAAAAGGTTAGGGGGGGTGTTGGTGTCAGGTCTGAGCCTAAACCCCACGCACAGCCCCCCCCAGTCACACACAGTCACACTACACACAGTTACACACAGTTACACACAGCCGCACACGGCCACTGAAACAAAACAAAACCTGCCAGGTATCTTTTCAGATCGCTCTGTTGTTGTCCTGCCGATCCCCATCATGTGCACAGGTATGGAAGTGACCACCCCAGTGATCCTCAGCATCAGCAGCCCTGCCATCTTTACCCCCAACACGAACGTTGTGGTGTCTGCATCCGATTCTCAAAACAGCACGCAAGTGTTGCTGGACGCCATGGCTTCTGTCAATGGGGTATGCTGCTCCAGAACGTAAATGCTGTGCATCTGCATGCGATTGGGCGCTTTGATTCTTGTGCCAGGGACAAGTGCCCCCGATTGCATCACCACGGCTTTGTCTACGCACGGTGACCCCGTCTGTCCAGTGTTTTCCTGGCCACAGTTTTGTGATCAAGAACGTGAGATGACATGTTCTTGAGCCGGTTGTCGTGAGCAAGAGGGGACGGGTCATGTGTGTGAACAGTTGTGTCTGCTCAGAAAAATTTGTGCCTCGAGACTGCAACTAGTTTCTGTTTGTTTTGAGGTCCCGTTCATCTGATAGTGTCAACTGGCAGCAAATGTGGCCAGTGCGCAGCTGTCAAGGCGGGCGACCCTTAGAGCCGGAGCGGGCACAGGAGGAAACAAGGGAGGCGCTAATGCAACAGGAGGAACTAGACAAAGTCGCGGTGTGGGGCTCGGCACCGAGGCTGGCAAGACGTGACAGAATACCAGCCGGCACATGCGGAGGGGCATGACGGCCACCGGGTCGGGCAATGCGGGAGGGCTGGGCGCATGAAGGGCTTGCTGCAATGGGGCCAACCCCCCAGGAACCGCTTGGCCTGTGGGTCGCGCTGAAGCATGGCCCTGTCTCAGCACGGCATCGCCGTCAGACTGTTGCCCCTGACTGTCGCAAGGGGGTGACAGCTGTTGGCGCTTGTGGGCCTTTGTGTGTCGTGGTAGGGGCGCTGGGGAATGGGGTGGATGCTGGATGTTTCCGAGCGTGTGAACAGCATGTCCACAACCAATGGGCAGTGGAAAAGACATGGGGGTTATGGTTTGGGGAGACACAGGCTGTGTCGACCAATGAGATCATGCTCCATGAGCAGGTGTGCGCCACTGTACAGAAACGCTACACAGAAGGCAGAGTGTCATCAAAAGGGGGGGGAGGACATGTGTTGTAAGTGCCCTGCCCTTCGCCGTTCACAACCAATAGACAGTGCGTGTTGTGTTCAGTTTCCCCGTTTTTTCGGTCTATTCCAAACCCCCACATGGACATCCATGTTTGTGTCCTGGGGGGGGGGGACTCCGCTGGTCCCAGGATGCCAACTACCCCTGCCCCCCCCCCCCCCCCCTAGGGGCCTCCGGCCAACAGTTAGTTGCCAAAGGTGCCGCCCCTAGGCGTCCATGGGCGCCAAAGGCACGCGACGCTTCATGGGCACCAAAGGTGCCCAAAGGAAAAATTTGTCCACTTTGCACCCCAACACTATCCTTAAACCCAACCCTCACCCTAACGCCCACCCCAACCCTACGCCTCGTCTTAATCCTAGCTGAACCCCAAGCCCTAACCCTAACCCTAGCCCTAGCCCTAGTGCTAGCTCTAGCCCAAGGCTATGATCAGAGTTATTGTGGGGTCCACAATGGAGAGCAATGATGTGGCAAAAGCAGCCATGAACGAAATTTGGGGATCTTGTTCAGCCCAATCAACATGGCTAGCATGGCCGAACCAGCTGGCTGCAAAGGTTAGGGTTAGGTTTATGGTGATGCTATGGTTAGGTAGAGGGCAAGTGGAGGTAAGGGGAGCCTGTGCCCCCCCCCCCCCCCTTTGAACCCCAAATCGCCCCACCTGGACCCCCCCCCCCCAACCGACCCTCCCGAACCCTCCCCCCCCCCCCAAAGCCCTTCCCAAGCATCCCCCCATCGCCCCTCCCAGAACCTCCCCTCCCAGTGCCCCCCCCCCCCCTTCCAGGGGGCCTTCGGCCACCAGTTAGTTGGGGGGGTAGTTGGCGTCCAGGGCCGAGGAGTCGCCCCCCCCCCCCCCGGGGTTTGTGTGCTTTGGGATGTTTCTCTTGGAAAACCTGTTGTGCTGGGCATTCCGCATTCTGCTTCGGGCGAGGCGAATGCGGTAGCTTTTGGTTTTGTCGCATTCTGAACCTCAGAGAGCGTGAGGATCGGACTCAACAATGCAGCCCATGGAAGGCAAGTAGTGGGGTGGGGGCGGGGCTAGTTTGTTTCAAATGTAAGCTAAGGCACATTACAATGATGTACAAATGCAACGCAACGCAATGTGGTGCATGCAAACGTGTTGTGTGGATGGTTTGCACGAATTTCGGTGCCAAAGAAATAGTCCCCACGGATAATGGAGCTTTCGCGGGGCCTAGCAATGCACCATCATGTGTGGGTCAGCGTGGTTTTGTTTGCTTTGTTTTCTTGCCGTGCGCATGTCTACGGAGCAAGGGCAGTAGTGGCGTTTGTTGGCAGTACCATTTATATGGGCTGGTTTTGTGTGTTATAGTTTCAGGGCGAAGCCGGTGCCGCCCGTGGCGCATGGTGGTGCTTCGGGGCCCTTGTGGGCAGCCATATTCGTAGTGCAACAGCTGTGGACGGTAGTTGTCGGGCGTGGGGATTGGCGCCACTGTGAGCATTCATTGGCGGCCGTGCGGGCATGTGTGGGAGTGACGTGGTCATGTCGGGGGCATGGGCGGGATGCAGTGGGCAGCTGTGGGCTGGCAATACGGAGGGTTGGACCCCCCCCCCCCCGCCGTCCGCCCGTTGACGTGCATCTGTTTTGTGTGCAGAGCATCACATTCACCGTAGACCCGGGCACCGGCAGTACGTCGATCCCAAAGACATTCACAGTCCACATGCGGGGGCAGTGTGCCCGGACCGAATTGCAGGTACGCCTCAGACCTGGCCCCACTGGTTTTGCGGGTTGTAGGGACGCGCCCCGCAGTGAGCGCGGTGCACAGACAGTGCAGGTCTGATTGGGTGTAGGGCCAGAGGGTCCACACGGTCCCTCCTTTTTTACGGAACGCCGAGTCAAAGACCGGCTCCCGCATCATTTGCCGGGGGGCGTTGTTGGAATGGAAGCGCATTGATGACGGGGTCGCACTGGTGCTGGTCGGTGATAGTGTGGGAGTGGGAGGGAAGGGGAGAAATTGTTCAGAAATTGTTCAGAAATGACCGTGTGGGGGTGGCAGTTGGCGTAGGCCGGAATTGTGGTGTGAACAAGAGGGTGCCGCTGCGCAGCGCGCCCCTCATGACGTTCTTGTGGATTGTGGGCACGCCGATGATCGATGTGCCATTCCACAAAACGGCTGGTTTGGACCGGTCGATTGCATCCACCCGGCCCCAGACACGCAAAAGGCAATGGCCTCTCCTTCTCTGAAGCAGCCTTGTCCCGTGCAGTGTGTAAAGGGCGTGCCGCTGGGCCAAGCGCTTCTGCATTTGCAGGCCCTGGAGGTCAGGTAGCACATCCCCCGCACCGCGAATTCTCGTTCCCAGCGCCATGTTGAGAAATTTTTCGGGCGGCAAAATACTGGGGGTCTGCATGGAGCGTGGAGCAGGCCCTGCGGGGGAACCGTGAAAGATAAATGCGATGGGGGTGGGGGCGCTGGAGGCCCGCTGGCCCCAGTCCGTGCACCCGAACCCCCCCCCCCCCCCCAACCTACGCCAAAGGTCACCAAAGTTTTGGCAGCCCAGGAGGCCTGGATATGTGCGTTGGGGAGAGGGATTACCGCCCCCAAATTCTTCCAGTGGGTCTTCTTGTGGGCTTTTTTGGTCGCCATTTGGGCAACAGACCTTCAGAAATGAGGCGGGGGGGGGGTGCTCCAGCTTTGGCGGATTCCTGGCCCGGAATTTCCATTGGCACCCTCAGGACACGGGGCCAAACCAAGAAAATCCAGGAAACCCCGGGAACACCCCGAGTCGAGTCAGAAATGATCAGGATTTGGTGGCGGGGAACTCAGGAAAGGTCCCATCGCATAGACCCTCCTGCATCATCCTCCCACCTCCTCCACCGTCTTCTGTTCTCCTCCACAGCCCCGTGAGTGCCAGGGCCCATCCCTTCATCTCCTTAGACCTCCCCCACATGCCGCCTCCTCCCAATGAAGTTTGTTGGGGGGGGCGGGGGGGCGGCTGTAGGGGGCCGTCGGTTTTGTTTTTGCCTCGGAGTGGAGGGTCCCTCTGCCACACGCCCATGGCCTTCGGTCACCGCATCCCTGTGGTCCCCATTGCCCCAATATTTTGTGGTCAAAGCACAAATGACAGGTTTCGGATGCTTCCCCTCAGCCGTGCCCTGCTTTTGTGTAACACCCCCCATTGACCCCCCCCCCCCCTTTACAACGCCCCCCCCCCATGATAACCCCCCCCCCCTCTAGGGCCCCAGAAACTACAGTTCATGAAACCACCCCCCCGTATGCCTCAGAACTTAAGACACAGAACAAGCACTGCACGGGATTGAGGTTTCGCAACCAACACAGTCATTTGAAAGTCAGCTCTCCTACCGGCGGTGGAGAAAATTAGTGAGGGATGCTTTTCAAGGGGGGAAAATATGCCTGAAGATTTGTTGTGTTACTTCCCCTGTACTTTGAAGGATTTCCAAGTCTGGTCGGGCGAGGGTTTGCATGCTGCTAGGCAAGCAGTACTTGCAAAGCGCGCCAACGATGATGTCCAGCAAACACCTAGGGGTGCCTGGTGTAACTGGAGTGCAGAACAATGGAAGGAGTGTGTGGACACACATGTTACTGGGCGCATGAGGGCTGTGAAGTTGAAATATGGGGACCCCCACCACCCGAAAGCACCAAACGCAGATGGGGGAAAGCAGGACTTGATTGAGCAACACTCAATAACAGTGCCATCAGGCTATGGGCAAAAATCATTTGGGAGTTGGCAATTTGGCCTCTTCGTCTTTGTACGTTCAAGAATACATTTTTTTTGAAGACAAAACGGGCTTGACCTTGAAGTATCCTTTCACAGAACCCTATGGATCTTGTATAATCCCCCCCCTCATTTTTCAGAGCAGTTGCATATTTTTTCCCGGCAATTTTTTCCAGAACACACTTTCGCATGCATGTATTTTCTCCATCCCCGGTAGGAAGAGGAGGAGCTGGAGCTGGAGCTGGCAGATGCTCTGGGCTAGAAGAATGCAGCAATGGAGGCGGGAACTGGCCCATCTGAGCGTGACATCCGCCCCCCCCCCCCTTCTCCATGATAACCCCCCCCCTGTGGACCCCAGAAATGCCAGATCCATAACATCCCCCAGGGTGGTTTTACGGGGGGGGGTTGCCCCCGTGCCCCGAGGGACTGCCCCTCCCCCTGGGGGCGCCACTTACCCCAACAGGCCACAGCGCCTAAGGTGTCGAAGAAAAGCTTTCCTCCGGTTGCACTGGAGTTGTAGTGGAAAGGGCAGGTTTGGGTCGTTGCACATCCCCCCCCCCTTCTCCGGGGGGGGGGGGGTCATTTGGTGACCGTTCCTCCCGGGGGTTGGGGGCACCGTTGCACTTTCTGGGGGCACTCTGCATGGAGGCGGGGGGGGATGGTTGTGCCTAGGGTTTCCCTTTCCATGGCGGCATGAGTAGTGTGGGTGTCTCCCTGACGTGTGACTTTGCTGTGGCATCGGCAGCCTCGGAGGCCTGAGTGTCTCCAAAGGATCAACGCGATGTTGCGATTGTTTATGGGATATCACATGCAGCCCCCCCCCCCCCCCCCCCGCCCTCTTTCTTCCCTTTTCGACCAATAGTCGGTCAGTGGGTCGCAGTGGAACCGGCCCAAACTCTGAGTGTGGGGATGGGTGTGGGTGTGGGCGGAGGCGGGGCTGGGGTGGTGGGCGGCCGATGAAAAGACGAGGCCCCTCCACCCGCGATCCCGCACGCCCACACATGTGGCCCGTCCTCCCTGATGCAGATCCCCAGGTACACCTTCGAGCGCATCCGCACGCCGGGGAACAGGGTGGCCTTCAACTTCTCGTCGGTGGTCACGAAACGCCCGCGCCGCCCGCGTCCCGGGTCCAAGAAGCGGACGCCTTCCGGCAGCAGCCCTGGAGCGGGTCTCTGTGCGCTCCACCGGGGGACTCAGTCAGTGCTCGGGGACGGCTGATGTAGAGCGGCGCGAGGTTGGGGGGGGTCGGGCTTGAAGTGTGTCTGGGGGGGGGGGGCTGACAGCGGTGCTGGGAAGCATGAGCTACAGAGGGTGGGGCAGTGCAACCGAGGTACACCAGAGGCCATAAGAACCTGGGCAATGTCCGAGGGATGTGCCTAGTGGTGTTTAACACTTGACAAGTTTTCTTTACAGTCAGGCTGACTTCGACCCCTGTCTGTTTGTTGCGTACATTGTGCGTCTGTCTGTGTGTCTGTCTGGGTGTGTGTTTCTGAGTGTTTTTTCCCTTTTAGGAAAGGCCCCTGGCCTCACGAAAACGATGCTTTTTTCATTTCATTGGCCTGACGAGGTGTTTGGACGCCAGTGCTTTGCCGTGCCCTGTGGTGTGATTTCGATCTGTTATCCGCACTGGGCGTTGTAGTGTGTGTGTGTGTGTGTGTGTGTGTCTGAGTGAGTGTGTGAGTATGGGAGTGAGGGAGTGTGTGAGTGTGAGTGCGAGTGAGTGAGTGTGTGTGCTCATCAGACGGATCATCTTCTTCATCAGACCGAAAGACGTCTGGATAGCACTGCTTTTTCTGAGGAGTTTTCTTTCAACCGCTCTTCTTGCTTTGTTCTTGACTCGCGGGCCTCAACATGTGTGTCATATGCAACGTTTGTTGTTTGCGGCCTGACGAGGTAAACCACACGTAGGCAGCCGCTTGGTTGCTCTGTCTGTCCGCTTTTCACGTGTGTGCTTGTGGGTGTGTTTTGCGCGCAGGGGATCTTGAGCTGACCTGTGATGCTACGTGTGCGAATCTTAGCGGTTCCGTCAACGGCTAATCGGACAGGATGTGGATGGATGTGAGCAGAGGTGGGGATTGAGATTGCCGCTCTTTGTTTTCATATCGAGCGCTTCTTCTTGCATGGTAGAAGTGCATCGTATAAGAGGGCTTGTTACTGGACCCCAAGATCACTAAGATATTAGGGGTGCCAAGGCAGACATCACCCCCCCCCCTCCCCTCGCAAGCCCCTTTCTTGCTTCAGTTTCTCCAAGTTCGCATCAGCAATTCAACGAAGGACAAGTGCAAGAGGGGATGGGTGTTGGGGCTTAGCCTCGGGAAATGGGCCCTTTGTAAGCCCCAGGGATACTGCCGGAAGCTCCACCAACAATTTGGAATCTCCAGCTCCGCCGGATGAAGCACAAGCCTTCCTTCAGTTTCATAGCAGCCGCATCAGGCGGTTCACAACCTGCTTCACCTCAGGGCATCCCAAAGAGAGTGCGAAGGACGACCTGTGCCAACTCCATACTTCACCGACAGCCCTTGTGCAGTGCTTCTGTGCCAGTCCCCATCCCATGCATGTCCTTCATGGAGGTGCCCTGTAATGCCCTCGGGCCAACGTGTCCGGCATAATGTTGTGGAATAACGCAGTGGAATGGGGTCCGGGAGCCCCCCCTTTCGTCCCGGCCATGCCCCATCCCATGTTTTTGCAGGCGCTGAACCACAGAATTTCGGCCGGACCCAAGAGCCTGTAAGTGAAGACACGCTGGAAGTGGATGCGGAAGAGACGACCCCCGAAGATGCGGAAAGTGTGTGTCGCAACGACAAGGGACCGGACCTTTGCTGAGGGTGGGTCCCACTGGAAGAGGGGGGATGGGGGATGGAGGGGGAGGGGTTCACACAATGAGGATTGTGGCCTTCCCTGTAAACTGCTCTGCACTCCTCAGGTGCGTCAGTTCTCAGCACTGTGGCATTGGCTTTGGCACATTCGACAGGCGGATAGCCCCCAAATAGGACTGTGTCTCGGGGTGCCCTTCCTTGTCCAAGTGAAAGGCGCTCATGGCAATGCCACTGAAGATTTTTGTCTGACTTCTTGTGGGCTTGTCTTGTGCCTCCAGAGGGCAGGGACTGCAAACCACACATCCGCATCCTGCAGCGGGGTCAGGGCCCTGGGTGGGGGGGTGCGTCATTGACATGGTCACAGACTGTCACTCGGCAGGCCCTTGTGTCTGGGCGGTCGGGCATAGCCGAGTGGTGTGAGGTCCAGAGCCCCTGCCGAGGGCCGGGCTGCAGGCCCCCCTCAACAGAGCTGCTTGGGCCCCCCAACGCTGTGGTGTTCTTCCTGTTTCACGGCCCCCGCGACCTCTCCCTTCGGCTGGGGCCTCCTTGGGGCCTCCGTCCGACCGCCAGGCCGTATGGACTGACCAGGCGGAACCACCAGGGACTCCGGCATTGGGATCCTTGCAGCGTAGGTTGGGCGGTGTGCAGGGCCCGGACCAAAGGTCCCGGGTTCGAACTCAGGGTTGGACATATCTGCTGGACTGGCACTGGGGTTACATCTGAGGGCTGCAAGGCTCTCAACGACCCAATGTCCAGGGTTGAAAGTGGTGGCCAGAAACACTGGAAAGAAGGAGATGGGAGGGGTCGAGGGCAGTAGTCGGAGGCCGAGGAGGTGGTGTGATGTAACCACGGCATGGCAGACAGTGCAGATTGCGTTGATTGCACGACTGCCGACAGTGGGAAGCACTGCAGCTGGGGGCGGGTTTGGGGCTGATGAATGTCCGGCGTGTTCTCGCCGCAGTTGGAGTTCTGGCTGTGGCACAGCCTTGGGTTTGTTTCATGTCGGTGTGCGGATCCCAAACGGCGGGGGGCGGAGGGCGATTCGTCTCACACGAGGTGAGATACGTGTGCTCGGAGGTGCCTCAGGCGCCGTTTGGTGCGCCCTGGCGGTTGCTGCTGTACCGGCCATTGCCATCCTCCGCTCACACACAGCGGGTGTGGGGGTAATGAGGGCAAACGGGATCCGTTCGCGATGCACATGCGGTTGCATTCTGTGCCCACGTGCAAAAGGATTCCGTGAGCTCCTCTCCGGGGCTGCAGTCGAGATGACGCGCCAATGTCTTCGGAAGCGCTATGGCACTCTGCGCAATCAGTCATTTCTTTCAGAGCCCGGGGCTTTCCTTCGGTCGAAGGTCTCCCACGCGCCTTCGGTCGTCCACACATCCCTGGGTGTTACGTGTCCTGCACTGCACAGCATCTGGTGCCGTTATGGCATGACGCGCGTTGGATATGCAACGCCCGCCCCCAGTGCATTCATGCAGCGTGTAACCATCTACTGCAGGTCCGCATTGAGGACTGGAAGCTGCATTCCCTTTGGACACTCGGTGACTTCTGGTTGCCACCAATGGTTTCGCCGGTTGCTAATGGGGACTGCGTGGGGTGTATCACTGTCACCAGGGGGCCAGGCCTGAATTGGAATATTTCTTTGGCATGGGTGCTCCCCCTCCCTCATATGATTTGCAGAGCGAGAGAAATAAAATGTTGGGGTCCCGAATGACACTAAAGCGCCCCCCGCCCCCCTTGGTCAACGTGTCATGACGTCTCCAGACCCGTGGTTAGAAGCGTGCGCACAGACCAGGGTTAAGCGTGCGCAAGCGTGCGTAGTGTTGGGTGGTAAGTGTGCGTAAGTGTGCGCCATCTCCCCGTCCAAGCGTGCACAAGCGTGCACATTTTTTTGTGACCGGAAAGCCCCTTAAGTGCCTTTTCGGCACACAGTGCTCTTAAACAAAAATTCCACCAGCACCAATTTTTTTTTCTGCGAGAACCTGTGCATGACTATACAAGAGGTCCACCTCTGTGTCCCCGAGCCCAAGCGTACACAAGCGTGCGGAGTGTTGGGGTGTAAGCGTGCGTAAGCGTGCATAGCCATGGAAAGTAAGCGTGCACAAGCGTACACGCACGCTTCTAACCACGGGTCTGGACGTCTCATCCGTTTGCCCCTCAGAAGAAGGCGTCGTGCGTTTGAGCCCTCCGTTGGCGGCAGAAAACCAGACGGCGGTCCACGTGGAGTTGCCGGACAACACATACGGAGCGTATGCCCATCTTCAATCGTGTTGCCGCTGTGGGTTTGGGTGCGTGGGTTTGTTCTTCTGCTTCGTGTCGTGGGGTATTTTGGGGCATGAGTCCATTCGCCGACACGCCAGTGCATGACCGGGCGTGTTGCCAACCGTCCAGACCCCGTGTTCGAACCCTCGACCACGGGTTCGAACACGGGGTCTTGGGGAGTGTTCAGGGGGCGTGGCTTTACTCCCGGCGCCGGTCGAGTGGAACCGTCAAATCACGGGGGTTGAAACTGGGACTGTGGGTGTACAGGTCAAGTGCTCTGGCCTCTCGACTGACCGGAGTCTCTTTCCTATCGTGTGGTAGACGATGCAGCGGACCAGGCCGGACTGCTTTCTGAGGCTTTGGCACCGCCAAATCCATGTCGCGCCGCCGTACAATACCACAAACGGCATATGTGGCATGTTTGGACCACAAGTGGGGGAGTGCGCGCGGCGCAAGAGCGCAGTGAAAAGAGTGTCGTGCATGTTTGTGTGTTGTGGGGGGGTGGGCGGGGGGGCATGGGCTGTTCACATGACAAATCACCTTAAAAGGTGCCCCCAGTGTACGCGCGGCGCAAGTACCCAAGGACCCTGCCTCAGGGAGGGCTGTACATATGTGCATGCATAGGCGTATTTGCATATGCTTATGAGCATACACCTGCGTGAATGTGTGGGTTCGCAGTCGCATACACGTATTCGTCGCGCACGCGTCGCGTATTCACGGATATGCGTATCCGCCCATTCACACGTATGCGCATATGCGTATTCATGCGTATTTATGCGTTTGCGCATGCACATGTATTCAGAAGCCATTACAAAATAGGAAGTCTGTAGATACGTGTACATGTGCTGTCAATACCAAACGTACGAAAAACCAAAAAGGCCGAAATGATAGACCCAAAAAGCCATGCAACCGGCAAAACCGCTTAGCCAGTCGAGCAACAGCAACACCACGAACAACAGCCTTTTGGTATGTACCCATTGCCTACCTCTGCTCCAACCCTCAGCCCAGGCCTCTGCCAAACCTGAAAACAAGTTGCTTGCAAGCCCAAACCATGACTGCCTTCCCAACCGTCCATTTCAACAAACCACTTTATGGCCGATGTCTGCCGTGAATAGAGTCATTCATGGCACACCATGTCTGCAAACTACAGACTGCTGCACCCATGGGCATGGGTAAACACTGTTGCACTCCCCTGGGAAGGGCTGAATATTGTCTCTTTGCGTCTACAACATGCCCACAGTGTCTGCAATCAGCAGGCCGCACCTACCTGTGGCACACAGTGTCTACAAGCTATAGACAGCCAGCCCCCTGTGCACGAGGTAACATTGTTACTTGGTCGCTATTGTGATTTTCTTGGGTGCTGTACCTGTGTTTGGACCTAGCTGGTGACACCCCCCCCACCCCTAGGGAACGGGATGGACAAAGCGGGGGGTATATGGGATACAGGTATATGCAGAGTCCTTTTATAGACATGGCTTCAGTTCAGTTCGATATGAGCATACACGAGAATATGCGTATTTGCATACGCGTGGATACGTGTTTGCGCATATGTATTCATGCATTCATGCGTTTACGGGCATATCTGGCCTAAGGTCACCAACAGCCGTGGGAGGGGACAGAAGGCAGTTAGAGGGTAATTGATGGCAGATGGAGGGCATTTGACGACAGTTGGAATAGAGTAGGGCGGTTTTTTATGGGGATGGCCTCCGGCAGAACGAAAAACGGAAAGAAACCGTGTCCGGCCCTGATGATGGAGTCTTTTTCCAACGAACAATTTTTTTGCAACAAAATTTTTTCCAACTAAAATTTTTTTCCAATATAATTTTTTTTCCAATGAAAAATTACACTCTTTTGTTTGGCATGTACTCACAGCTGATGAGGGCGCGTGTAGCGCCGAAACGCGTGCCTTTGTGACACATTCTTGATCAGTGACTCCGTGTTCACCGGTGAAGGGGATTTGAGGTCAGTGTTGACTTCTTCCTGGACTCCGAGGGTTGTGTGCTGCTTGGGCAATGTTTTATTGCAAAAAAATTTTATTGGAATTTTTTTTGTTGGAATTCCCAAAAGTGCTCCCGAAGCACGGGGGGGCCGTCTCCTCGGTCCCGGTACGCGACCCCCCCCCCCCCCCCTTTCGGGCCCTCCGGGCCCACTTAGTTACCAAGGGTCAATGGCTACTGACCATACATATGGTGGCGCCGAAGGCGCCCGAAAATTTTTTTTTCATTCCCCTTGCCCACGTAGCATCCCTCCCCGCCCGGGCGGTGGAGCACCCCAACGCTATACTTGAACCCAACCTTGACTCTAACGCCCACCCCAACCCTCAGCCTGCTCCTAACCCTACACCTAACCCTACCCATGACCCTAACCCTAATCAAGACTGAATATTGGGACCGAGCTGGTGGGGGAGGGAACATCAGCTATGACTGGTGAGGGACATCAAGAATGATTCACACATTGATGGCTCTTGACAAAGTGAAATCAGCTTGCAAGTGAACCCCATCACCACAAGGCCCACTTTCAAGGCTTTTTGGACTTCTGAGGGGCCAAAATGCCCCAAAATGGGCTCAAAATGGGCTCATTTCACCCGTTTGTGCACCCCAAATGGTCTAGGATGAGGTTTGGAAAAATGTGTTTTTGACCCATTTTTGACCCATGTTTGGTCCCAAAACAGCCCATTTTCAAGGCATTTTGGGATTCTCGGAGGACCAAAATGGGCCACCACAAGCTCAAAACGGTCCAAAAACACTTGTTTTAGCGTCGCACATGGTCTAGGATCATTTTTGAGAAAAGTCATCTTTTTGCCCCTATTGGACCTTGTTGACCCATTTGGGCACCCACCTGTTTGGGCTTGAGCTTGCAGCTTGCTGCAGCCAAGTGGGCCTAGGTATTGGGGTCTAGGTGTCCGTTTGGGCAATTCTGAGGGGTGGAAACCACAAAAAGTGAGGGGTTGCGGGTGGAGTAGGTGCCCTCGGAATCGCATTTTGAGCCATGTAGCCAAAGATATGGCCTATTCTTGGTTTGTGGTTGTTGGCATTTGGAGCTTCTGGGGGCCTTTTTGGGCCGTTTCCGGGACATATCATGGAGTAATAGGGCCGCAAAGAGCTCGTTGACACGGAGAAGTCAAGCCGCATGTGGTGTGTACCCACCGTTTCCCTTCGTTTGGCCGTTTTGAATGTGTTCCAGGGCTTTTTAAGCCCAAAAATGGCTGTTTTTGGCCCTAAACTGCAGTTTTTGAAACTGAGGTCCGCCACTTGCGAATCCCGTTCCCGGCCGCCACCGTTGAGTTTCTGGCTCAAACTTTGTGTGATTGTACTTCACACCCATAGGTATCATCCACCAAAATTTCACTGAAATCCAAAGCACCACGACGGAGTTCTGATTTTTAGCCATTTCGCGCGTGCTGCTTGCTTGTTGCTTGCTGCTGTTGCTTGCTGCTAAACCTGGTAGGTCCACCCTAGACACTAAAAAGGGTTATAAAACCAAGACTGGTTCCACCAGCTCGGTGACCCTAACCCTAACCCTAATCAAGATTGAATATTGGGACCGAGCTGGTGGGGGGGGGAACATTAGCTATGACTGGTGAGGGACATCAAGAATGATTCACACATTGATGGCTCTTGAAAAGTGAAATCAGCTTGCAAGTGAACCCCATCACCACAAGGCCCACTTTCAAGGCCTTTTGGACTTTTGAGGGGCCAAAATGCCCCAAAATGGGCTCAAAATGGGCTCATTTCACCCGTTGGTGCACCCCAAATAGTCTAGGATGAGGTTTGGAAAACTGCGTTTTTGACCCATTTTTGACCCATTTTTGGTCCCAAAACAGCCCATTTTCAAGGCATTTTGGGATTTTCGGAGGACCAAAATGGGCCACCACAAGCCCAAAACGGTCCAAAAACACTTGTTTTAGCGTCGCACATGGTCTAGGATCATTTTTGAAAAAAGTCATCTTTTTGCCCCCACTGGACCCTATTGACCCATTTGGGCACCCACCTGTTTGGGCTTGGGCTTGCAGCTTGCCGCAGCCTAGTGGGCCTAGGTATTGGGGTCTAGGCGTCCGTTTGGGCAATTCTGAGGGGTGGAAACCACAAAAAGTGGGGGGTTGCGGGTGGAGTAGGTGCCCTCGGAATCGCATTTTGAGCCATGTAGCCAAAGATATGGCCTATTCTTGGTTTGTGGCTGTCGGCATTTGGAGCTTCTGGGGGCCTTTTTGGGCCGTTTCCGGGACATATCATGGAGTTAGAGGGCCGCAAAGAGCTCGTTGACACGGGGAAGTCAAGCCGCATGTGTAGTGTACCCACCGTTTTTCTTCGTTTGGCCGTTTTAAATGTGTTCCAGGGCTTTTTTGGCCCAAAAATGGCTGTTTTTGGCCCTAAACTGCAGCTTTTGAAACTGAGGTCCGCCACTTGCGAATCCTGTTCCCGGCCGCCACCGTTGAGTTTCTGGCTCATACTTTGTGTGGTTGTCCCCCACACCCATAGGTATCATCCACCAAAATTTCAGCTGAATCCGAAGCACCACGACGGAGGTCTGATTTTTACCCATTTCGCGCGTGCTGCTTGCTGCTTGCTGCTTGCTGCTTGCTGCTGCTGCTGCTGCCGCTGCTGCTGCTAAACCTGGTAGGTCCACCCTAGACCCTAAAAAGGGTTATAAAACCAAGACTGGTTCCACCAGCTCGGTGACCCTCACCCTAACCCTAACCCTAACCCTAATCAAGACTGAATATTGGGACCGAGCTGGTGGGGGAGGGAACATCAGCTATGACTGGTGAGGGACATCAAGAATGATTCACGCATTGATGGTTCTTGACAAAGTGGAATCAGCTTGCAAGTGAACCCCATCACCACAAGGCCCACTTTCAAGGCTTTTTGGACTTCTGAGGGGCCAAAATGCCCCAAAATGGGCTCAAAATGGGCTCATTTCACCCGTTTGTGCACCCCAAATGGTCTAGGATGAGGTTTGGAAAAATGCATTTTTGACCCATTTTTGGTCCCAAAACAGCCCATTTTCAAGGCATTTTGGAATTCTCGGAGGACCAAAATGGGCCACCACAAGCTCAAAACGGTCCAAAAACACTTGTTTTAGCGTCGCACATGGTCTAGGATCATTTTTGAGAAAAGTCATCTTTTTGCCCCTACTGGACCCTGTTGACCCATTTGGGCACCCACCTGTTTGGGCTTGAGCTTGCAGCTTGCCGCACCCTACTGGGGCTACGTATGGGGGTCTAGGCGTCCGTTTGGGCAATTCTGAGGGGTGGAAACCACAAAAAGTGAGGGGTTGCGGGTGGAGTAGGTGCCCTCGGAATCGCATTTTGAGCCATGTAGCCCAAGATATGGCCTATTCTTGGTTTGTGGCTGTCGGCATTTGAAGCTTCTGGGGGCCTTTTTGGGCCGTTTCCGGGACATATCATGGAGTTAGAGGCCGCAAAGAGCTCGTTGACACGGGGAAGTCAAGCCGCACGTGAAGTGTACCCACCGTTTCCCTTCGTTTGGCCGTTTTGAATGTGTTCCCAGGCTTTTTTGGCCCAAAAATGGCTGTTTTTGGCCCTAAGCTGCAATTTTTGAAACTGAGGTCCGCCACTTGCGAATCCCGTTCCCTGCCACCACCGTTGAGTTTCTTGCTCAAACTTTGTGTGATTGTACTTCACACCCATAGGTATCATGCACCAAAATTTCACCCGAATATGAAGCACCACGACGGAGTTCTGATTTTTAGCCATTTCGCGCGTGCTGCTGCTTGCTGCTTGCTGCTGCTTGCTGCTGCTGCTGCTAAACCTGGTAGGTCCACCCTAGACACTAAAAAGGGTTATAAAACCAAGACTGGTTCCACCAGCTCGGTGACCCTGGCCCTAACCCTAGCCCCAGCTCTCACCCCAGAGGGAGGCCAAGGGGAGGTAACGGGAGCCTGTGCCCCCCCCCCCCACCACCCCAAATCGCCCCACCTGGACCCCCCCCCCCCCAACTGACCCTCCCGACCGCCCCCCCCCCATCGCCCCTCCCTGAACCCCCCCCCTCCAATGCCCCCCCCCCCCCCCCCCCCCTAGGGGCCTTCGGCCCACTTCTACACGGGGGGGGGGTCGCATCTAAAAGCGAGGGAACGGCCCCCCCGTGTCCCGAAGATTCTCTCCGTCGCGCACTTCAGGTCGAGCGTGAATCTGTGATGGGACGTTCTGAGGGGTCTTGTGGTCTCTGTTTGAGAATATCCTGAGGCTGTCCCTCGGACACATTGCAGTGCACATGAACGGCGGTGGTGCACTGCAACGAGGGGCAGCAGAATGCTGGGCCCCCTGTCAGCACCCGGTTTCCATACATAGACCAAGGGATCCCCTCCACATGTTTCCCACCGCTGCCCCCCAAACATCCCTCCCGCCCCCCCAACAAGGAAACGTCTCACCATCAGAACCCGTACGCAAGATCTCTTTAGTTGCTGACCCTCTGAGCAAAAAGGGCGTGACCAGTGGGTGGTCTCTCTGAAGAGCTTGCAAATGATGTCACCGATTTGACAGTGTGTGGGGGGGGGGGGAGGTGGGGATCTCTGGGGTAGGCACCGTGAGAACACACGCATGCTCATGTCCTTCTTTGATGTGTGTGTGGGGGCGGGGGGGGCAATTGTCCTGGAACATTTGTGTCATTTTTGCTGTCAAGGACTGCCCTGATCATCATGCCGTCGGGCTCTGCTCCCGAGAAGTCATTTTGGGGAACTCACGCCAACTCCCAACTCCCGTGCCGCATGATGGAGTGAACGGCCTTGTGGCCCTGACCCCTCGTGGCCATTCCAACACTGCACGTCCGCCTGGAGCAAGGGCAGCATGTGGCCACCTGCCGGGCACGTCCCGTGCTGCTGCAGCGCTTGGCCCGCCCCCCTTTTCTCCTCAGGTACTACTACACTGCCATCGTGGCGGTGGGGCTGATCGGGCTGAATGGATTCCTATTGCTACGACGGCAGAATCGCCGACGCCATGCAAACAAGCACATGGGGGCCCATGCGAGGGGTCCGATTGGGGCCTGAGACCCACATTGTGTGTGTGCGGCGGGGGGTTGTCACAAAGGCTGAGTCAGTGTTCCGGTTGGTATTTCCAGGTGTGCGCAGTGATGTGGATTTTCAGGCGGGAATTGTGTACATTGCTTGTCCACAGGCGGTGCTCACAAATTTCTTTGCAGACGTGCGCGTGTGCCATTTTTGAGATAAGACTCAGCTGCAAACGGGGGCTGGGTTTTCCCTGTGCAGTTTCTTGCGGTGTTCTGTGTTCTGTGTGGGGTGCCGGTTTTCTTTTCTTTGGTGTTGGCTGTGCAATGCTTTGTGCTGTTGGATATTGTTGTGCTGCAGCCTGGCTTGAGTGTGTCCTGGTGGGTGCCTCCTTGTGTGGGCCCGTCTGTTTCGATGTTGATTGGTTTGGTTTTGTGTTGGTCGGTTGGTTTGTGCTTTGGTGAGTGGTGTTGGGTATTGGCTGGCTGGCGTTGGTTTGTTTGTAGCGCCGGCGCCAACCATCAAGGGCTCTTTGTACGTATTGACCCGCAGTGGGAATGCTGCATGTGTATGTAGGGCGTTCGCAGACGGGGTGTGAGGGGGGTGGGGAGGTGGACATGGCATTAAGAGACGGGTTTAGGAGGTCTGTACAGGGCTGATGCTGTGAGGCAGGAAATGTGTGTCAGTGTACACTGCACGGCCCATACGTGTGGTGGCGGAGCTGGTAGTGCTGTGGGGTGCGGTGTGGATGTGGCATGCTCATGCTCAGTGGGCGCATCCCGGTGATAGGCAGCTGCTCCCTAGCACGGGGGCTTGCACCTTGGAGGGCTGATGTGGACAGAACGCTATTTTGGGGTGGGGCAGTCGTTGGGGAGTAGGGCACATTCTAGTGCCCCTTGTCCCCTTAAAATGCGGCCCGCAACACTCTCTTGGCACTCTCCGGTGATGCACTGGAAACGGGGGATATCAGGGTGCCGGCCGTAGGAGCGTTTGCGAAAGTGGGTGGGCAAATGGCTCGGAACGTTTACTGTCGGCTGCAAAGGCTTTTGGCGGGAACACAGCAAGGGAAAGGGAGAGAGCCACTGCGTCGCAGGCTTGACCCACAGAATGGGGTGGGCACAGAATTGGGGGCGGTTTCCCCCTATGCAATGCATCCTGGCCTCATGACCTTCTTGTGTCCCAACGTCTGTGCCATCTTGTGCCTGTGCCATTGATGAGCTCCGCATTCCTTTGGACCCTCGAGCCACAGGACACGGCTCCAGCAGCGCACGGGCTGGGATGTGGGGCAATGCACTGTTTGCCACGGCACGGAAGATCCGAACCCTGTCCCATGACGCGCTGGGAGCATGGCCCTCTGACCCTCTTCTTTGCTGTGGATGACATTTTTTTTGGGTTTTCTGTTTTCCGCGTCGCTTGGCAGAGGTCGCCACCCGGCATCACTCCCTTAAAAACTGAACTTGTGCCGTCAATCATTTGTGTACCGCATACATTCGGCGTGCTGGATACATTCGTTTCGCCGTATGGACATGGAATGCAAGAAATTTAAACCATAAGATTTCATGCAACTCCCACAAGGCACAAGCAAGTAGTGTGGGCCAACAAATACTGTATAGGATGGGTGGTATGCATGGGTGGCATTCAGCCTCGGTATGCAGGTGAGGTAGTTTGCTTGTTCGACCATTTGACCCAGTGCAGGGCGCTCCCCTCACCCCACCTCGTAACCTCTGGTGATAGTGAGATTTGAGACTGTAACAGATTTCGGACAGGGGGACTGCTTCGTACCGGGCACAAGGAGACGTGCGGGTACACCACACAAGTGGAGCCTGCCCTGACGTGATTGGTTGATGTTTGTTGCTGGGCAGGTTGGAGTCATCGCAGCCTTGCCCTGTGTGGACCTGGCACTCCTGCAGAGACTAGACCAGGCTCAAGCCTAAGCACCAAGGCGCCAAGAGAGGCGCAGACTGCTCCTTGTAAGCAGGAATTAGTGAGTCCCGCATGCACCTGGATGATGCACCGAGGAATTGACTTGATGCAGGCGCGCGTGCGCGCACACACAATGCGTGCTCACACACACACACCCAGGGGGACAACCCCCAGCCCCCAAGAGGCGCGTAACGCACACGCCGGTGAGGGGGGGGGGAGCACACACCAGGGGCGCCCAGCGCCCAGAGCCAGTCGCACCCCCGGCGCGCGGGGACGAAGCGACGGAGGGGAGAGACACCTCCCCAGGACGGCCCGCCGGGCAAACGAGAACGCGGCCGGAGCGGCATGGGCGTGCAGGCACTGAGGTCTCATAACCCCCAGCCGCCAGAGGCTCTGGCCTAGGCGAGGGTGACGACACTCAAGGGGGGCCAGTGCAGTCATGATGGTTTCTCATCAGACATCCTTTTTGGCACAGGCCCCCTCTGCTGGGCGCCCACCCCTGGACCCATGCAGGCCTTCCTCTTAAATATGGTATCCCCCCCCCCCTCACACACACACACACACACACACAACACACACAGAGACACATGCACACACACAGACACACACATGCACACATGACATACACACACACCTCCCCACACTTCCAATCCCAGTGTTTCAGGGGCTGGAGGATGAGGAATGCATGCAAGACAACGATGTGGCATGAACCCTGGTGGACTGCGGGGATGCAGAGCATCTTTTGAAATATCTGTCTCTGATTCTGACTCACTGAAGAGGTGGGGCAACATGGTGGTTTTGAGGCTGCTCTAGTGGAAGAGTTTCGAGCAGGTGGAGTTATTGGACAATGGCCCTAGAAGGGGGGGGGCTGCCTCTAGTGGATCTTTGAAAAGTGCTGGTGCCGAGACAGGGAATTCCAAAATTTGTAGACGAGGCCTGCAGACACAAGACTTTCCCCCTTCCTTCCACATGTGGCTGTGCTGAAGCCTGACAGCCCAGAAAAAGGGGTGCATGATGCACTGACATGTGTGCCACACTGAGGTACGGTGCTGGCTCAGTGATTGAGTGTTGGGGCGGAGGGGGGGATGGGGTGCATCGGATTCCAGGCTCTGCAGGGGTACAAAGCCCCAGCCCAACACAGCCTGGGCTGTATACGGGGTTGAATTTGAGACACGATCTGGCAAGAGTGGTGTGCCAAAATCAGGGCTTAATTCGAAAGTGGCGGGTGTATCGAGGGATTCAGTGTTGTTGGGCAATGCCCTCCTGCTTAAACCACTCAGGTGCTGCTTGCCTGGGAGGGCGTACTTCATGCAGCATTACAGATGATACGGGGGTTGTGTTTCGTTTACCCACAGGCCTTGTTTGCATTTGCTATGCTAGGTCCGGAGGCCTATCCTTCCGGCCCTGGAACCTCCATATGACATCTGATCCTATGTGCTCTAATTTGGAGTGATCCTTCTGAGCAATAATTCTGAGGCGACTTTTGCTGGCACCCTTGGGGCTGAAGTCTTCGTCCACTTCAGCCCCAGCACGTTAGCCGGAGACGCTAATTCAAAGCCAAAGAAAGTTGGTGTGTCTGCAAAATCTGCGCTGCATGTGTAGCATTGGAAGTTGTGCACATCATGCAGTTGCGCGGTCCATCTTACTTTCTTGTCGGGCGCGTAGGTGTATGTAGGTTTATGTATGTGGCTGCATCAAAACGCCACATGGCCACTATGAGCGCACACTGGTCTTGTTGCTTGCATTTGATCAATGTTTCCACCGTGGGGTGCCCTTCCCAATCAGGCCTTGCTGGCATAGGGTAACCAACAAAACCCTGAGTTTAGGGCACATCGAAGTGGCAGGGGGGGTCCGGGGGGGGGGGGGCACACTAGCCTGCTTGTTGGAACTCAGGGTGAGCCCACTGCCCCTAGACATCCCCTCAAGCACTTCAACATTAATCGCTGGGCCGTAGCCCCGTGCTCAGTTCTTCCCACACATCCTAGGCCCCGCCAAGCTGCAGGCTCCAACCCCAATCCTCAGGCAGGATATCCAGTGCCATGCTGTGCATGGTCAGCTCCAACAATCCCAAGTCCCGATTGCTCTTGGGCCTGGTCCTATTGGGTGTGTGAGCACTACTTTGGCGCTTCGGCCCACCACACTTGGATGAGGGCCACTACCGCCACCATTTTCACCCGCAGCTTGTTAGTCACACGGGCCGCTGTGTGCTGCACAAGAGCGCTCCACGCGGCGCCGGTGCACCGGGCCCGGTCCCCCGGGTTGTGGTATGACTTTGGCTCCCGGGGAGTGGGTTCGTTTGCTAGCCGTAGAAGACTCGGACCTCCTGAGGATGCATCTCGTCGGGGCCCCAGGTCCAGGGCATGGGCCGCCCACACTCTAGTCGTTTCGGGATGGCGAAAACAGGGGTAGAGCTGGGGGCCACTGAATATATGGCCCGCTCTGTCATGCGGGATGTGTACACCGGTTGGGATCCTTGCACCCTAAGACCTCCCGCCCTCTAGCCCGACGTCGAGGGCTGAGTTGTGGGGCTGGGTTGCGCATCGCAATCCCGGGACCGGTGGCCATAGAGCGCGCCCTGCAAGCGCGCTCCAAGTGGGCCCAATAGCGTAGGAGGCGGGGTAGGGGGGGGGGGGGGCTGGGCTGTGCTTGAGCGTACCGTCCTTACTATTGGGGCGGCTAGAGGCTCTGGCCCACTTCGTTGAGTCACATTGTGTACATATTGGCATGCTTTTTTGCTAAGGCTACCAGCTAGCTCCGCTTGCTTGCCTGCACACATTTCTTACTTGGAGACACTATCGAACATACTGGGCAACAAAGGCTATGGCATGCGGGGCCCAAAAGTTCATGTGCAACCTTCACCGAGATTATGAACGCCCTTGTAAGCTGCCTCGAGACCTAAAACTGAAGTTTATCAACGAATTGTAGGTTTTGAAGGACAAGGGAGGGCGTGTGTGGGGCACAATGTAGTCCCATTTCCCCATGCCGAGTGGATGTCCATGTAGGTGTGTCTTTGAGGGGCTGCATACCAACAACGGTCTGCAGCTGCGCGTTCCGCTTCCTAGGCATTCTTAACCATGGGGATCAGCCACGGGTGAGAGGCGGCCGCTCAAGCTTGCATTATGCGCCTTCGAAGACCCCATGGATATGGATCAGGTGGCAACGCATGCGGGTTGCGTGGCATGGGCCCAGCGGAAGCAACGGGCAGTGGCCACGGCACTCATCTTTCTGGGCATCGAAGACAAGGCATGGCCCACTGAAGGCGGGCGTGCAAGGTTCGCCTAAGGCACAATTGCCAAAGTGAGAGGAGGCGGCAAGAATCACCGCGCGAATCGGCGAGCTCCCCATGCCTAAAGCTACTGCGCTGAATGAAGGGGAGCTCTTGGAGCGCGTGGCTGCGCCGTACCAGTGGATGTGCCAAGCGGACAAGGCCCAAGCCATTAACACATTCATGAAGGCGGATGACCTAGCAAGGCACAGCCATCGTCGGCAGACACGGTGTGGTGCGTGTTGTGGCATGATGCAGTGCTGGCAACAAAGGCAGGGCCCACGGCAGCCCGTCTGCATCCCCAACACCGGTTAGGATGTCTAGAATTTGGCCTTGCATATGCCTATGGCTATGGCTATACCTATATATGGATGTGCGTATGGCTATGCATATGCCTCCGAGGGAGGCATAGGCAAGTCATCAATATACACCCAGTTTGTATAGCGGAACTTGAGTGCACCAATCCCCTTCATATGACGTTGCAATGTAGCAATCTCGGAGGTATTTCCTATGAGCAAGGAAAACTAGGTGTTCACAACATAATGGCAAAGGTGACGCGAGATTTCGCCACATTGAACGACTTTGGATGATTTAAAGGTGCGTCTCATGATGCCTGCGCGACATACTTCGGGTAGGATGAACCAACTCTTTGCGACCATCGGGATGCATAACAATGCAGCCCCATCGCATCGCCCATTGGCATTCACGTGCCACTTTAGCCAGTCCTGCAACAACCGCTGGTGGGGTCTCCGTGTATCTGGCACACTATCCCAGGAATAATGCATTGAGCCCCTCCAATGGTTTGAATGATCCAAGTGCCAAGATCTTACATGTTTGCTGTTTGCCTATGGAATATGGAAAAAGCCCCGTTGGTACACTGTTTCCTCGAATCAATTAATATGCTTGTGGCAATTTTTCCGGAAGATGGCACCCCCTCATGCATAATCCCAGGATGTGCCAATGCGTGTTTCGTTGAGCTGACGGACACACCGATTGTTGGCTCCGACAGCACTTGTGCATGCAGCTATGCCCTCATTTACAGCCAATGCGCGGCAACAAGCAATTTCGCTTTGGCAAAGCATGCAGAACCAACGGATGGCGCTCCGGTACGAAAATTGGGTTAAAAAGAATAATGGGGTAGACCCACTGCATCCTGAACACTCCACAAATTGCACAACTGTGGCCGTCTAGCATCTGCCAGCACTACCACCAATTTCCGGGGCACGTCTCACTAATTAATGCCGTCTAGAAATCATGTCAAATCCATCAATTCGTCATTTATGCTGAAATCACAACTTAACCTTGGTAGATTAATACACATCGTAAGCGCCTATACCTTAAGATATATTGGCGAACTCTGCCACAGCCAAAAAAGCAACTAAACCAAGTGCCAACCACAGCCAAAGGCGTGAAAACAAGCTGTGTGATAAAAAATGGATTCAACCAGCGTTATAAATCCCTACCATCCTAAATCCTAAATCCTTACCATGCATGTCATATCAAAATTTCAAGGCAAAAATGCTGTGAGTGTACGCCCATTTGGTGCAAAAGGGAAATGCATGTAAATTTCTAAAGCGATCAGTGTTAAGTGACCCCCTTCGATGTTGCACAAGGCAACACAGACTTCACGTAGCATCTCTTGCACCGCTGTGGATCACACAGTTGCGGTAGATACAGCAGCACAGGACGCAAGTCAAGTGCCTACCGTTGGGCCGGGGGATCCTCCTGTTCTCGAAATTGCGTATTCCATCAATTGCTGTATAGCCAGTTGCATTAATCATTCTTACCAACGGCAGCCATCTTCGTGCCACAAAATCATATCGTGTATAGGAGAAACGTTTTTAGGGCCTAGGAGCACAATGAGCATCAGAGCAACATTCACACACCAGGCGTCCTTCGTCAACTGGTGAAGCCTCCTCCAACATCACGCGGCACACGTCAGTGAGACTGAGATCAACATTCTCAGGCTCCTCCAAGTTCTCCATCAGCTGCGCTGCCCTTTCACTCATGCATGCTCCTGTGCCTGACAGATGTGCTCTCTGCTGATGGCCCCCTAGGCGTCTCCTCTGTCGCAATGGGGTATCCCACTTCAGAACCATACACTCAAACACCAGCTGCCATCTCAAAGGGTCCAGATTCTTTTTGTCACGTTGGGCTGCAAGTCTCCGTGCCGCACAAAACACATGCTGTGCACATTGTTATTGGAATTTGGGGGGTACAGGTGACATGACAATAGGGGCCTGGAGGAAATTAGGGTGCTGGTCATGGATCTCAGTGGCAAATGGCTGTGATTTGTTGTTATGACAAATAGTGCATCACGTTAGCGAAATCGGGATCACAAAGAGAAAAAAACTGACAAAATCGTTGGTGGGGCTGGCTGCAGCGCTACAATACCCGTTTAGGCTCCAAACATACTAAACAGCAAAACCCTGCGAAATTTCGCGTCTCAATGCAAAAATGGGAAATCAAATATTGGAAACACCAATTCTGAAAAATGTGGAGAACTTTCGCCACTTAATGCAAAAACGCCACAATCAGAGTACAGTATCCGGCACATTCTAAAGACAACAGGTCTGTCAGTCCCATGTTGAAGTGTCCTATCCAAATACCTCCTGTTCATCTAGAATTGCCACTACATCACCATTGTGTGACACACTATTGTCATCACTGTCACTGTTGACTGCAATGAAGGCCACCTGGCGGCCATTGTCCTCGTCATCGCTCGCATTATCCTCACCCTGCCGTTATCCCCCGATTAGATGCTGGTCCCTATTCTGCGCTACCGGTCGCCGTGGGCGAGGTTTGGGTGCAAGTTTTGGATTCCTTGGAGCTGGTTTGGGGATGGGTGCAGCCTTTCTGTGGGGAGAGTGGGGGGCAGCTGGTTTTGCAACTGGTTCTCCCGGTTTTGGTTTTGGTTTGGGTTTCGGCTTAGGCGGGCGGGTAATTTGCATCACTCCGTGGATGTCCACAGTCCGTCGCCCCGCAATCGCTGAAAGAGGCACCGTTTGCTGTGGAACTGTGAGAAGGTCATAGCTTGGGGGATTCTTGCGAAGCAGGGTCCTAATATATTTGTGGAAGACAGTGAAAAGAAAGCTACGTGGTGGAACTGCCGCAAATGTTCCGGGAAAAAGAAGGTCGTGTACACTACGCAACACAACTGCTTCTACAACCCGAGAGGGGGGGGGGGCTTCCATTACACAATTGGCAAGGATTCAACAGAAACAGTAAGAATAAATTTCGTCACATTGGACCCATACTGCATCACACACTTCTTTGTTAGTGAGAACTGTAAGTTCTTCCTCCCCGGCAGGGTTTGAGTTAGTGTTGCAAAAATTTCCGAGGCGCCGCTAAGAGATGTGATGGTAGTCCAAACCCGGCACTGTGCACACAACCTGCTCAACATTGCCACCCCGTATTTCTCAATGTGAATACACCCCGGTGTTCAATAGTGCCAACGCTGCCATGTCACCAGAGCAGCCAGCAATGTCTTGATGTACTCCACATTCTCCCACTGGTCTCCCACCAAAGAAAGCACAACCAACAAGCTGGACTCCGGCACTGCTAAGGCATTCTTCGCACTTTCCGGATCTCTTCCCAGCCCAATTGCAGTCCTGCACAAGGACACCAATCCTAAATGCAGCTGGGCGACACCCCTTCAACAACACCTTCAACCCCAAAAGTAGCTGCTTGCTTTCAGCCTGCACGTCCGTCAGTGGTCGATTCTGCGCCGCCACATCAAATGCTTCAACTTTTGCATGAACCCTTGGTAGGTAAGTGCTTGCATTTAGAAACCGCGCCAGTATGGTCTTCTCCATATGAAGCTTTGCCTTTGTTGGTACTTCCTCCCATTCCTCGAAATCGGTGTGCATTCTCTCGATCAAAGAGATAATGGGCATAAAGTTGCGGTACAACATAGTGATCATATGCTTGTATGGGTGCCAAACCTCATGGATGAGAGGTAGGCTTGCAACCGGATATTCAAAGAAGTAAAACTCTGCCCATACATGTACTTCATTAGCTCGTAGTGAATCTTCATATCAACACATAGAGGCAAATCATGTCGGGTTGCTTGCTACACATGCCAAATCATCTTCAAAAGTTTTAGGTGATCCACCTTGGTTCCACACCGTAGGTGAGACAACATCATTGGTTGCCAACGGGGAGATGGCACATTCCGGCACACAATATTCAGGGGAGCATAAACCCGCCGAAAGAATTCCGCATGACGCTGGATCAATTTCAATTTAACGCGGTGGGAATCACATTGGGCGACTCCCGACGAGCCCCCGCGGCTGAAGGTATACGCTGCATCATCATTGGTGTTGGTTGTGGACAACAAGCAACCGCCGCCTCCTCCTATGAGCGTCGATTTGTTCGCATTGCCGGGGCCCATCAATTCCAAATCCTGAATTTGAAACTTGAAACTGGAACATTCGTTTGGTTCAAAAAATGGCTTCTAAAACACAGGCTGAAACAGTGACTCGCTCCCCCCCGCATTTGATACCCTAAAAAAACACCCCAGTGCGGGGTAACAAATTCCACTTCTTGAGGGTCGTCAGGGTGGGCAATTAAGGTTTTGGGGCGGTTTTCTAGGCGCGGTTAGGGTATTTATTGGCCAAGGCTTTTCAACTGCCAGGGTTTTGATTTTTGTCAAGCACGGGGGCTGCAATGGTGTCCCATAGAAGGGGCATTGCATATGTCCGTTCGGATTAAGGCCAACCGCGCCTCATCACAGCTTCAACCAAGTTGCGCCACTCTTGGGATCTGTCCGGCCTAGCTTAATTCTTGTTCCACGTCGGCGATTGTTGCCGGTCTCGGCAATAAACACACATGGCCCAAAATTACTGGTAAACTCGACAACAAGGTCATCTCTCGCATGCTTAGGATCCGGTGGTTGTTTTTCCAAGTCTTGCAAGGTATACAACATTAGACTTGCAGCCTTTTCATTCGACCACCGACAAGACCGACTCTCAAAACGATGATACCCTTCTCTTTTGACCCCTTTTTTCCACTGTAGAGAGTGTGGCACAATTCAGATATTGAAACACTGTTTGCAATCTGACCCTAGAAATGTGTATGAGAACATTCCTCCATCTACGACCAGTTAGGGTTTCTACAGGACATGTGTCCCATTTGTCTCCTTCTTGGACGTATGTGTGAGCTAGTGTGACCTGCACTAAGCTCATGGTGCATACGCGACCCCCGTAGACAGCCTACCACACAATTCTCCCCCACTTGAAGACGACGTTAAAACTGTGTGGGCACCCTTTTAGGACTTTTTTTTATCTATAACCGCAATGCAAGCTGTGTAATTTTACAGCAAAAATCGCAGAATGCTGCAAGTTTAGAGCCAGAGAAGCGGACACCTACAGGTTTAGCCTAAGACTGGCACCCGACATCATCTGTGGTACCATCTGTCGCTGTCGCTATTTTTTTTCTCTTCAAGCAACAAACCAAAGCAACTGGAAACGGGGGATTCAAGCAAACAAAATGACTAGTTTTTGTAATTGAACAATAGCAATTGGCAACACATTGCAGCGCATTTGAATTGAATTGCAGATGCACAAATTGTTGGTGTGCTTTTTTTCAAAAGCAAGCACAACAGCGCAAGTTCCGGCAAGCAGCACAAACCATTCGCTCTATTGAAAGGTTTTTCAATTTGTTGACAGTCATATAGAAATGCAAGTTGCAAGTTGTGCAACACAAGCATGCATTGTCAAACATTAGGAAGTAATATTCTTGCTACACCTTGGAGGAATTGGTCATTGAACGCTAGGCTATTCGGTGACATGTGTTGCCGCCGCTACATGACAATAAACGTTTCAAGTTGTTGTATTGCCTTCCCTTTTCCCAACGGCCATGTTGACTAGATCTCCATTCCACATCAACATGACCATTTAGACTTCTTATTTTGCACTAATAGTAGATCCAACCAAAGGAGGCCACGTAGATCGAGTATTTCGGACGGATATGGTATTGTTGCCCCAGCTAGGTGCCACCAACATCCCGAATTGGCAGAATCAGGGTGGAACACATCGATGAAAAGAACCAATGTTTTTCGATAAGAGATGTTACCTTCTTGTTCTTCTCTGGCATTTCAAGGCTAGTCTAATGACAGCTAAGCAAGCGTGTCAAATCTGCAGTGTGTATGTTCCGATGAACGCGCTGTGAGGGTGAGTGATCAGATTTTGTTCGCCGTACGACGCTTGGGTGCGAGTCGAGCAACACAAAATTGACATCCATGAACAAACCATTGTGAAGCGCCTGGCAGTACAATGCTCTATTGAGGCACATCTTAAATACTTTCAAACCACATGGCATCTACACCTTTCCCCCCCAAGGCAAGTTGTGCGGGTGTCGTGATACATTGTAGTTGAATATTCAGCGCTTTGCGCAGCTGCATGGCGGTAAGTGATGCAAGATAGCAAAGTCTTTTGCGCTTCTGTATAGGTGTTGCAAGATGGAAAACTATCTTGCGGTTCTCGTTGGCCCCTCAGACCCTTTCCCCGTTGCCGACCAATATGGCCACTTAAATTCGGCATTAAAGAAAGCCGCCGTATCCCAAGGACCCTAACACGCACAGATTACAGTGTTGGTAATATGGAAATCACGGAAATTCCAAAAGCAATAAAGAACATTGAGACAAAAGACTATGAAAATTACATGTTTTACTCCCGGGTCTTCAGCAAGTAAGAGGATTCCCACCGCGTTTAGTCTCCGCGCTGTTCGGATGCTACACTGTGTCATGTCGAATACCCCCCCCCCCTTGCATAGCCAATTTTTGTTGGCTTTTGAAGCAGTTTTTTTGGCGTGTTTAGTGTACTTGTTGGCAATGGTCAACGCATTCTAGCTGCTAGGATTTTGAGTTTTGGCCGGCATGGGCACAGCAAGGGTGTCTCGTAGAAGCAGCATTGCATGTTTCCGTTCGCATAAACGCCAAACGCGCATCATCACGGCTTTGGTCCAGTTGCGCCTCTCTTGGCATCAATCCAGCCAAACTAATTTCTTCTTCCACATCGGTACTTGTTACCGGCAGGGGCAGCCAACGGACATGTTCCAAGGGTGATAGTGCAAACTTCCATTTGGTATTCATCGCTTTTGGCGTGATGCACAACCTGTGGCCTCTGGCCTGTGAACGCAAGCAAGAGGCTTACAAGGCCCCTTGCCGACGCCCCAAAGTGCGTAGGCAATGTTGGGGGGTCACAATTCATGTTTGTTTTAGAACATCCACCACCGGGCAAAAAACAGAAACCACTTTTTACTGCCAAGCCGATTATTCCTTTTGTCGGACTTAGTGTGCAAATAGGATAGGGGTTCGAGTCTATGAGCTAGTTTTCCTTGCTCCTTAGTGCCAATTGCCAAAAACTGTCTTTTGCACCATGAAAGGAAAAACCTCGGCTAGAAATTACTTTGTTTTCAAATTCAGAAAGAGACACGCACATCAGCAAATAAAAGCAACAAACGCATATCACCATTGAGATGACCCAAAGCCTGCAAATCTACCATACGGTATTCCATAAAAGCTGGTATGGTCTTCGCTTCGCCCAACATTCAACTATTGAGATTCCCGGGGCCAAGGAGGCATGGAAAATAACTGGGCAAGGGCCTTTCTTTGGCCCCTTCCTTGGTGGCTTCACGGCCCACAGACCCCCGAAACAAATGCATCAAAACTACTGAAATAGAGAACCAGTCATGTAGAACATATGCATGCCCTATTGCACAAGAGCATACACCGCCACATAATTTTAATAGCCAATGACTTCCGTACCATGTGTTGTTAGTTCGTTTATCGGCCCGTTTCAGATCTGTCCTCAATGACCCTCTTTTTTTTTGGTTAAGGGCCACCCTTAGCAAACACCCCAAGGGGCTTGTTTCCTCCCCCTTGATGTGGGCCGTTTTTATCCCCTTTTCAGGGAAACCGTGACAAGGCAGAGGTCATGTTGCCATCCCGCCTGTTGCGTGGGCACTCAAGAAGGCGGGCGTGATGTACCCGTTTCTAATTCTCCCTCTATTTTTTTGGGGAACCGTGGACAGGAGAGGTTACAAAGCAATCTCCCCCAACTCCGGTCCCTCAGAACGGAGGGGTGATGTAGCTATTTGGAAATTTACCCCCCCCTTTTTTTTAGGACTCCAACGAACGCAGGGGATATGTGGTAGTTCCGACCACATCTGGGCCCCCGAGAATGGAGGTCTCATATGGCCCTTTCTTATGTTCTTCCCTTATCCGCGGACCCCGTATAACGGGGGGGTTGCACATCGATTCCGCCCAATATTGGTCCTCAGAGAAGGCAAGGGTTATGTACCCACTGGTGCTCTTACAAAGATGGAGCATTTATGTAGCACGTCCGCCCACTTTTGCGCAACCGCGAAGGTAGGGATACCGTTCCCGCTTTCTCATTTCGTTGCCTTTTTTGGGAACGCCCAAGATCGCAAAGGTGACGTAAATGATCTGCCCTAGTGTGCACAAGGAACAGATTCTTGTATCTCAGCATATCCTCCTTCTGGCCCTTTCCACAAGCTTTTTGTTCCATGGCGGGGTTTTTGCATCTTCCTCCATGACTTCAGCAACCACTTTCCCCTGCGAAATCCCAATAGCTGGTCACACAAGCAGGGAGTTTTGATTGCCCACCTGGTGCCTTCATAGCCGTGGCAGCTTTTTTGATGAGGAGTGTTGAGCAGTTTCTAGTTCTGACAACAGCCAGCCGTGTCCTTGTGGAGGCAATCATGTGTGCTCCACTCCTGGAGGGAGGATATCAATGGAGGGCTCTTCTCCATATGAAGGTCCAAGACTGGGCTTGTTTGATTGCAGTGTGTCCACATATTGATGACACAAGGACACTAGGACATGCAATCAGATTGAGTGCAATAAGACATGCAAGCTCCACCACAAAATATGTTTTCGACTACATTGAACAAGTATATGATTGGACGAGGGAGTGCAAAGCAAAGAATGCAAGGGAAGTATGTGACAGAAAGAGTGCTTCGGTAGCCTCAGAGTAATCTGTTCTTTAGGACAACCATGGCTAGTGCATGCACCATGTCGCTCATCGCTGGTAAGGTGAGGACATTTCCATGACTCCAAACTTGCTAGTTTCCATGGCTCCATGCATTCTTCGATTGGCTTCCAACGCAGCTAAGTTTTTAAGGTCTTTTTTGTGACGGTGCACGGAAGGCAAGACACAACAAGGGGCCCACATGCGTGCAAATATTTGTAACTCAACCTAGCACTTTTTTAGCATCTTTGAAACTTTCTTGCGTAGCCCCGATACACCCCTTGTTGCCTTTGCTGCTCTTCAATTCCTTCCTTGCTTACATGCTTGCAGACTCACGGTGAGTTGGCCGGGAGAGCTTGAACAAGTATGTGTTTGTCGCTTGCTCATATGAGCCGCAAAGCAGAGCTTCGGTTGTCATCCACCAATCCCTTGGAGTGTACCTTCAAGCACCATTAGCTTGAAGCAGCTACATGACATCCCGTGCGGCGGGCATTCTAGGGCCAAGGAAGTCAGTGACCAAAGCGTGTTTTGCCTTTGATTCACGGCATGCAAGATCTTGTGCAGAGAAAGATCGTGCCTGTTGCACACAACCATGTAATTTCTGTCCTCCGCTCCCAAAGGATATATCCCTCGACATGCCGAGCATCACAAGCTATCATGTTGAGACACATTGACCGCCTTTTGAGGGCAACACTACACAAGGTTTTCTTGTCCACTTACCACCAGTGTTGCCCTACTTCAAGCCCCACATGGCGGGTGTTTGCCTTTTGTGGTGTGGTGTGCCAGCTCTCTTGGTCCCTTATGCCTTCGTCCTAAATTTCCTCGTCCCACGCCGCCTGGTCCCACATGTGCTCGTACCAGAGCAGGATTTATTCGAATGAGCACCAAGAGCTGCCGTAGGTGCCGCATGGGTGGTGCCACAGACGACGAGGCCCGAGTCAACCGACCCTGTGCCAAGTGCCGACGGATTTGTGAGGAGCTGTGTATTATGAACAATAGCGTGTCATCATTATTTCTGGCCCGGGAGGGGGGGTAACACGCAAGAACAAGGTCGCCAAAACCATGACCACCCCGATATTGAAGTACATCCTCCTCGTCATGCGGTGCCCTCTACACTGGAACCAGATGGCACATGTCACGGTCGAAAATATTTTTTGGATGATCGCCTTGTGCGCGTAGGTTTTTTATGCGCTTTGTCGCATTTGTTCAAAAGTTGTCCATTGCTCTGAGCATCAAAATACCCGATGATACCCTTTTTGTCCCGTGGGCCTAGAAAATATACACCCCCAGATTTAGTCCTCCCCCCAAATTTATACCTCCCCCATATTTAGTCCTCCCCTGGCCCTATTGAGCACTCTGCTGAAACTAGTCCTCCCTTGAGCTTCCCAATCAAACGGAACATGAGAAACCAACGGTACACTTTTCAGAGCTGCAAGCGCCACTTGAAAAAAGCAGTGAATTTCAATTGCTTTTTTGTGTCGCAAACTCTAGGAGCGGCATGGGGCATAGCTGCACAACAAGCTTTAGCAGTTACCCTCTTTTTTTCACATGCATGAAAATGGCGACACTCTCGCCGGCGGAAACCCAAATGGAAAACTGCACAAAAAGGAAGATCGCAGGTGACACCCACCCGCCCAAAATTAGTCCTCCTGTGGCCTTATTGAGCGTTCTGCTAAAGTTAGTACCCTAGAGGACTAAATATGGGGGGGGGGGTATCTCTGCATGCTGCGCAGTAGTATTTCAATGGCGTCAATGAAATACAAATGGCATGGATGTTAGGCAACTTCACCGCCACAAAACACATCATGGATTTGCCTCACATTAGGCTAGGGAGGTTGATGAACAGTAACTGCAAGTTAAAGGTTGGCCATTTCATTTTGAATCGCTCTTGTTGAATGCCGCACCGCAAGGCCGCCTTAAAAATCCCCACCGTAACTACTGCGCAGGGCTCATACTCACCACACCTTGTATGTGCGCCACACCTTAACTTGAGCCCAATATCATTGAGTTCGGTTACAATGAAGAATGAACTCTCCGGTTTATTTCGCTCGTGGTGTGTGGCATGATAGCTGAAACAAGGCAACGGCAACGCATCGTGGAATGCTCTGACTAGGTTTACCGGAGTGGGGAAGTGCTTGAATGCGGTTGTCAACACGGGCACACCGAGCTCATATCATGAATTCGGGCAACGAGCGATCTCTAGCACTTGTTTCATGGTGTATCAAACTGATTTGAAGGGTGTCAAGAAGCATATAAATCTGAGCATGGCCAGTGCTGTGTAGGTGTATGCGAAAGGTTAAGACAAAGAAGCACAATCGCGTGCACCATGAGTCTCAAAGCAAAGGTGGTGAGCAGTGCGCCCCTCTAGTTGTGTCAATTGCTATGCGTGTGGCGTCGTTACTGCGATTTGTTGGCTGCTACGTTGCTACGCACATGCGGAATTCAGATCCTCCCCCTTAATCATCGAGCGGCGGGGGGGGGGGGGGGGGGCTTGGTGCGCAGCCAATGGTCGCTCATGTTAGTCATCCCGTTGGATACTGTGTCATAATTGTAGCCAAAAGATATCCCAAAGCTCTCTTGTAGCCCATGATGATGTTTGGTGTTGTTTCTTCGGCGCAACTCATTTGGTTATGTCAAGGGTATGTCAAGGGTTGCAGCATTATCTATAACTTTGCTCACATATGCATGGTCTCCCGTTGTCTAGAAGTCACCTATAAATATGAACACCTTGGGGCTTCTTCGAATCTTGTCCAATTTCCCCCCTAGCCGCTTCATGCATTATGATTTGGTAACAGCTTTTTGGCGTTCTGCAATCCCACAAGCCACTGATTGATAATTCTGAATCTTAGTCCTCAACAGAATGAGGCCATTTACCCCATTGGGGGCTCGGGTACACCAAAGCCTCCAATGTTCTTTTCATTCTACAGTGTCATCTTGTGCAATGGTTTTAACATCTTAAGAGGTGAAAATCCTTTTGCGATTCTTGGATTGGCCGCCCAAATTTTTCATATGCTTTGTCGCATTTGTTCAAAAGTTGTCCATTGCTCAGAACATCAAAAAGCCCAATGATACCCTTTTTGTCCCACGGGCCTTGAAAATTCTCTTTGCATGTGCGCATCAGTAATTTGCCTTAGTAAGTCAATGAGATCAAGGAAAATACAAAGGGCATGGATGTTAAGCAGCATCGATTTGCTTCGCATAAGGCCATAGCTGCAAGTTGAGAGTCGAACGTTTTCCTTTGGATAGCTCCCATTGAATGCCACAAATATGGTCGTCAATGCTAGCACATCAAAATCGCGTAATGGATGCATGCCCTGGGCGATACTTGAGCATTTGCATTAATTGAATACCGATATTTACGATTTCAATAGGTACAGCAAGACTCGCCGAGCCATCTTGCTGCGGTGTTGGAGAAGGATCCGAACAGATGGATCGAAGCTTGAGGAACATTGTTTGGCAGCATTAAAATCGGTGACATCGTGATTGCCGGCATGCCATGTGCGGATAGGCAACGACTAGTGTACGCAGGATTCGGTTATTGTGGCAAAATGCCCCTGCTCCAGCGGTGTTACTCAATATTTTGCTCGATGAACGCCGATGAAGAGTGGTGCACGTTGGTAGTTGTAGATGCTTTGTTTTACGACTAGGCATCCCGTCGTCTGCACCGTTGTGCCTATAATTCGCGGCAGCCTTCCTAAAGCCGTCAGTGTATGGCTAATTCCAAGTCGGAGAGTATTGCCGATTGCAATGGGGCTTAGTGAATGACTCACCCAGAAAGTTGATACCTACAAACATCACACATCAGGAAAAACCACGGTGGCAAGACCAATCATGGAAGGCAACATGATGCCACGCAAGTATTTCATCCTTAAAGGAGGGGGGGGGGGGGGGCAATGATCTCAACTGGCTTAGGGCATTAAGCTGGTTGTGGACGGTGGCCACCGAAGAGTTGGTGTCTTGCGGGGAGCCTATTATTCTCTGCGATTGGCTGATGACCCTGGCATATTTGCCGATATGTGATATCCAAGATCGTGGACGACCGGCTCGCAGTATGCTAGACATCGGGTGTTGTGTGTAGGCACTCGCGATGGCTGGGGACTCTGTCATAAGCTGGGAGTCCTGGCCGCATACTTTTTTATTAGTTGCTAGATGTGCAGGGTTTTCTGCCCCGGCTTCCCTTCATGCCGTCCAATTTGAAGAATGCTTCTGCTTCTTTTTATGTGTAACCTCACGTGCATGACATGAGTGCGCCGCTTGGGCCTATGGTGGGGGGGGGGGGGGCTGCAGGTGTGCTGTGAGTTGCTGGGCGTAGTAGCTTGGTGGTGCTCTGGCCCTTTGGCTGTCGCGGGCTGTATAGAGTGGTGCTAGCTTAGCCACAACACACGTACATGCCCCCAATTTTCTTTATTTCTTTCGAGTCAGGCTGTTTAGTACTCGGGTTCCAGCCTCCTTGTGCCCTGTTGGCACCATAACCACCAGATCTCCCTGTGGCACCATAAAAGTTGCTGGGTGGGGTTGGGCGTGTTGGCAGGAGCAGCAGGATGAGGGTGCTTTGGCGGCTCAGAAGGGCGCCCCGAGGGCGGCGAAAGAATACCCAAATTCTTTTGCCGTATTCTTGTGCTCGGCCTTTGCAAACAATAGTCGAACCTCGTTTCAATTTTCGGTTCTAGGTATTCCTCTTAGGGGGTATTTCTGTCTTTTCCCACCCACCCACCCTCGGCGGCCACACCCCTTTTTGGTTGGCTCGGCCGCTCACCCACCCACCCCCGCAATGTGCCGGTTGTGTATGTATGGCTATGTCCCGGTTCTTTTTGGAGGCCGTGATTGCGTAGTTTGGTTATCTCAAGTATTGTCACCGGTTTGCTTGCCGGCAATGTGAAGTGCTGAGCACGGGGAGGGGGGGGGACCCTTTACGCCGACCCCCCCCCCCCTCCATGCCGGGTTTTGGCTGGAAAGTGCCGGACCATGGGCGCCGAAGGCGCCCTAAGGAAATTTTGCTTGACTCAGTAGAGGCTGAAAGAATGGGTTTCCACCCCATGTGTCTACACTCAAAATGCTCAGTTTTTTTAGGAGAACCCAATAGTGGATGAAACCCAAATGGACCAAATATGAATACCACCCCTCTTCACAGTTACGTCAGATGTGGGCCATACCCTAGTAGTAAAGCAGTGCCTATGCAATTGGAAGGTCCTGGGTTCAAACCCCAGAGGGGTCAATGTGCAGGGCTGCAGGTAGGATCACGGACACCATGGGACAATTTTTGTTTTTGTTTTGTTTTTTGCTTTTTTTTTGCTTTGACTTTGTCCCCTTTGTTGGGGATCCCCAAGAATGCAGGGGTGATGTAGCATTTCCGCCCACTTGTGGGCCTGCCAGAAGGCAGGGGTTAGGCATCCAATTCTGATTTTGTCCCCCTTTCTTTGGGGATCCCCAAGAATGCAGGGGTGATGTGGCATTTCCGCCCACTTTTGGGACTGCCAGAAGGCAAGAGTTAGGCATCCAATTCTGATTTTGTCCCCCTTTCTTTGTGGATCCCCGAGAATGCACGGGTGATGTGGCATTTCCACCCACTTGTGGGCCTCCCAAAAGGCACGGGTTAGTCATCCAATTCTGATTTTGTCCCCCTTTCTTCGGAGATCCCCGAGAATGCAGGGGTGATGTAGCATTTCCGCCCACTTGTGGGCCCACTTTGATTTTGTCCTTTTTCTTGTTGTTCGGCCTGTTTGGGGCGCCACTGGCAACAGTGGCCGGGAATTGACTCGGGGGTGCTCTGCCCTTAAACACAAATACCACCTACCATGCGCCCCAGCCCCCCCCCCCCGGTGCAATTTTTTTTGCCAACATACATACCGCAAAAATGTCTACCGCGATGAGGGGGTCATTTTAAGCCATATATGTTGGGGTCCGGGTGCCCCCCTCCCCTTCAGCCGGCCCCAGACCCTGAATTGGCTGGGAAGTGGGAGGGAGTCGGCGTATGGCCCGTTGCTCCGCCCCCCCCCCCCCCGTGGTGCTGAGCGGGAGGCTTTTTTCGCCTGCGGGCCCTTGAGTCGTCGGTCTCGCGCTGTAAGCGGGGATTGAGTCCGCATTGCGTGCAGGCAACTACGCCTAGGGGGGGGCATCCGCGGAGAACGACGGCGTGGGGGTTTTTACATAGCCCGCCCCCCCTTTTCGTTGGCGAAAGGTTTAGGCAAAAATAGGTTTTTCACACAACCGACCCTCCCCCCTTTTTGGGGGGAAGGGTTTGCTTAGTCCACCTCACACTAGCATGTAGCGGTTCCGGCCACTTGTGGGCCCCCCAGAAAGCAGGGGTGAGGTTACCAATTTTGATTTTGTCCCTATTTGTCGGGGGATCCCCTAGAATGCAGGGGTTATGGAGCATTTCCGCCCACTTATGGGCCCCCATAAAGGCAGGGTTTAGGCACCCAATTCTGATTTTGTATGTCTTTCTTTGGGGACCCCCGAGACTGCAGGAGTTATATAGCCTTTCCGCCCACTTGTGGGCCCCCGAGAAGGCAAGGTTAGGCAACCAACTTGGAATTTGTCCCTCTTTTGGGGAGCGGTAGCGCTCCGGGGGCGCCCCGGGCATCTTTTTAACCTGTGCCCCAGGGGTGGCCTTTTAGGGGGTGCACTAAGGAGGCGCACTTAGCGCAGTGCAGCTATTTCGGTGTCTAGCTGTACTTGAAACCCATTCTTTGAGGTCATACGGGGTTCATTGTGACCCTTAGCGCAGGTTCTGACTTCCGATTTTGTTCCCTTTGTTAGGGACCCCCGAGAATGCACGGGTGGCGTAGCATTTCCGCCCTCCTTTGGGCCCCAACCTTCTAGTGCTATTGAGGAAAACGCGACAATCTTTGAATACACGCTTTGTTGTGTAGCTCCTTTAGTTGGGGTTAGGGACTCACAATCAATGCCTTGTTGCGCGGACCCTTGAATTGGGGTTAGGGACTCACAATCCACGCTTTGATGCGGGGCCCCTTGAGTTGGGGTTAGGGACTCTCAATCCACGCTTTTTTGCGCGGACCCTTGAGTTGGGGCTAGGGACTCGCAATCCACGCTTTGTTGCGCGGACTCTTGAGTTGGGGTTAGGGACTCACAATCCAGGCTTTGCTGTGTGGCCCCTTGAGTTGGGGTTAGGGACTCAGGGACTCACAATCCACGCTTACATGCGGGGCCCCTTGAGTTGGGGTTAGGGATTCTCAATCCACGCTTTGTTGCGCGGACCCTTGAGTTGGGGTTAGGGACTCGCAATCCACGCTTTGTTGTGCGGCCCCTTGATTTGCGGTTAGGGACTCAAGATTCAACCTTTGATGCGTGGCCCCTTGAGTTGAGGTTCGGGATTCTCAATCCACACTTTGTTGCGGGGCCCCTTGATTTAGGGTTAGGGACTCACAATCCACGCTTTGATGCGTGGCCCCTTGAGTTGGGGTTAGGGACTCATCATCCACGCCTTGATGCAGGGCCCCTTGATTTGGGGTTAGGGACTCACAATCCATGCCTTGTTGCGGGGCCCCTTGATTTAGGGTTAGGGACTCAGGATCCAAGCTTTCATGCGTGGCCTCTTGCATTGGGCTTGGGGACTCACAATCCACGCTTTGTTGCGCGGACCCTTGAGTTGGGTTTAGGGACTCGCAATCCACGCTTTGTTGCGCGGACCCTTGAATTGGGGTTAGGGACCTGCAATCCATGCTTTGTTGTGTGGCCCCGTGAGTTGGGGTTAGGGACTCAAGATCCAAGCTTTGATGTGTGGCCCCTTGAGTTGGGGATCGCAACTCACAATCCACGCTTTGTTGCGCGGACCCTTGAGTTGGGGTTGGGGACTCACAATCCACGCTTTGTTGCGCGGACCCTTGAATTGGGGTTAGGGACTCACAATCCATGCTTTGTTGCGTGGCCCCTTGAGTTGCGGTTAGGGACTCAGGATCCAAGCTTTGATGCGCGGCCTCTTGCTTTGAGGTTGGGGACTCACAATTCACGCTTTGATGCGGGGCCCCTTGATTTGGGGTTAGGTACTCACAATCCATGCCTAGTTGCGTGGCCCCTTGCGTTGGGGTTAGGGACTCACGATCCAAGCGTTGATGCGTGGCCCCTTGAGTTGGGGTTCGGGACTCACAATCCACGCTTTGTTGCGCGTACCCTTGAATTGCGGTTAGGGACTCACAATCCATGCCTTGTTGCGTGGCCCCTTGAGTTGGGGTTAGGGACTCAGGATCCAAGCTTTGATGCGGGGCCTCTTGCGTTGGGGTTTGGGACTCACAATCCACGCTTTGTTGCGCGGACCCTTGAATTGCGGTTAGGGACTCACAATCCATGCCTAGTTGTGTGACCCCGTGAGTTGGGGTTAGGGACTCACAATCCATGCCTTGTTGCGTGGCTTCTTGAGGTGGGGATCGGGACTCACAATCCACGCTTTGTTGCGCGCACCCTTGAGTTGGGGTTAGGGACTCACAATCCACGCTTTGTTGCGCAGACCCTTGAATTGGGGCTAGGGACTCGCAATCCATGTTCTGTTGTGTGGCCCCTTGAGTTGGGGTTAGGGACTCACAATCCATGCCTTGTTGCGTGGCTTCTTGAGGTGGGGATGGGAACTCACAATCCACGCTTTGTTGCGCGGACCCTTGAGTTGGGGTTAGGGACTCGCTATCCACGCTTTTTTGCGCGAACCCTTGAGTTGGGGTTAGGGAATCGCAATCCACGCTTTGATGCGGGACCCCTTGATTTGGGGTTAGGTACTCACAATCCATGCCTAGTTGCGTGGCCCCTTGCGTTGGGGTTAGGGACTCACGATCCAAGCGTTGATGCGTAGCCCCTTGAGTTGGGGTTCAGGACTCACAATCCACGCTTTGCTGCGCGTACCCTTGAATTGGGGTTAGGGACTCACAATCCACGCTTTGATGCGGGGCCCCTTGATTGGGGGTTAGGGACTCACAGTCCACGCTTTGTTGCGAGGCCCCTTCAGTTGGGGTTCGGTACTCACAATCCACGCTTTGTTGCGCGGACCCTTAAATTGAGGTTGGGGACTCACAATCCACGCTTTGTTGTGTGGCCCCTTGAGTTGGGGTTAGGGACTCACAATCCATGCCTTGGTGCGTGGCCCCTTGAGTTGGGGTTAGGGACTCACAATCCACGCTTTGATGAGGGGCCCCTTGATTTGGGGTTAGGGACTCACAATCCACGCTTTGATGAGGGGCCCCTTGAGTTGGGGTTCCGGACCGACAATCCACGCTTTGTTGCGCGAACCCTTGAATTGGGGTTAGGGACTGAAGATCCACGCTTTGATGCGGGGCTCCTTGATTTGGGGTTAGGGACACACAATCCAAGCTTTGTTGCAAGGCCCCTTGAGTTGGGGTTAGGGACTCACAATCCACGCTTTGATGCGGGGCCCCTTGATTTGGGGCTCGGGACTCACAATCCACGCTTTGTTGCGCAGACCCTTGATTGGGGGTTAGGGACTCCCAATCCACGCTTTGTTGCGCGGACCCTTGATTTGGGGTTCGGGACTCACAATCCACGCTTTGTTGTGTGGCCCCTTGAGTTGGGGTTAGGGACTGGCAATCCACGCTTTGTTGTGTGGCTTCTTGAGTTGGGGTTAGGGACACACAATCGAAGCTTTGATGCGTGGCCCCTTGAGTTGGGGCTAGGGACTCGCAATCCACGCTTTGTTGCGCGGACTCTTGAGTTGGGGTTAGGGACTCAAAATCCATTCTTTGATGCGGGGCCCCTTGATTGGGGGTTAGGGACTCACAGTCCACGCTTTGTTGCGAGGCCCCTTCAGTTGGGGTTCGGTACTCACAATCCACGCTTTGTTGCGTGGCCCCTTGAGTTGGGGTTAGGGACTCACAATCCACGCTTTGTTGCGCGGACCCTTGAGTTGGGATTAGGGACTCACAATCCACGCTTTGTTGCGCGGACCCTTAAATTGGGGTTAGGGACTCACAATCCACGCTTTGATGCGGGGCTCCTTGATTTGGGGTTAGGGACACACAATTCAAGCTTTGTTGCAAGGCCCCTTGAGTTGGGGTTAGGGACTCACAATCCACGCTTTGATGCGGGGCCCCTTGATTTGGGGCTCGGGACTCACAATCCACGCTTTGTTGCGCAGACCCTTGATTGGGGGTTAGGGACTCCCAATCCACGCTTTGATGCGGGGCCCCTTGATTTGGGGTTAGGGACTCACAATCCACGCTTTGTTGTGTGGCCCCTTGAGTTGGGGTCAGGGACTCATAATCCATGCTTTGATGCGGGGCCCCTTGAGTTGGGGTTAGGGACTCACAATCCACGCTTTGATGCGGGGCCCCTTGATTTGGGGCTCGGAGACACAATCCACGCTTTGTTGCGCAGACCCTTGATTCGGGGTTAGGGACTCCCAATCCACGCTTTGTTGCGCGGACCCTTGATTTGGGGTTCGGGACTCACAATCCACGCTTTGTTGTGTGGCCCCGTGAGTTGGGGTTAGGGACTGGCAATCCACGCTTTGTTGTGTGGCTTCTTGAGTTGGGGTTAGGGACACACAATCGAAGCTTTGATGCGTGGCCCCTTGAGTTGGGGCTAGGGACTCGCAATCCACGCTTTGTTGCGCGGACTCTTGATTGGGGGTTAGGGACTCACAATCCACACTTTGATGCGGGGCCCCTTGATTGGGGGTTAGGGACTCACAGTCCACGCTTTGTTGCGAGGCCCCTTCAGTTGGGGTTCGGTACTCACAATCCACGCTTTGTTGCGTGGCCCCTTGAGTTGGGGTTAGGGACTCACAATCCACGCTTTGTTGCGCGGACCCTTGAGTTGGGATTAGGGACTCACAATCCACGCTTTGTTGCGCGGACCCTTAAATTGGGGTTAGGGACTCACAATCCACGCTTTGTTGTGTGGCCCCTTGATTTGGGGTTAGGGACTCACAATCCATGCCTTGTTGCGTGGCCCCTTGAGTTGGGGTTAGGGACTCACAATCCACGCTTTGATGAGGGGCCCCTTGAGTTGGGGTTCCGGACCGACAATCCATGCTTTGTTGCGCGAACCCTTGAATTGGGGTTAGGGACTGACGATCCACGCTTTGATGCGGGGCTCCTTGATTTGGGGTTAGGGACACACAATCCAAGCTTTGTTGCAAGGCCCCTTGAGTTGGGGTTAGGGACTCACAATCCACGCTTTGATGCGGGGCCCCTTGAATTGGGGCTCGGGACTCACAATCCACGCTTTGTTGCGCGGACCCTTGAGTTGGGGTTAGGGACTCACAATCCACGCTTTGTTGCGCGGACCCTTGAGTTGGGGTTAGGGACTCACAATCCACGCTTTGTTGTGTGGCCCCTTGAGTTGGGGTCAGGGACTCACAATCCATGCTTTCATGCGGGGCCCCTTGAGTTGGGGTTAGGGACTCACAATCCACGCTTTGATGCGGGGCCCCTTGATTTGGGGCTCGGGACTCACAATCCACGCTTTGTTGCGCAGACCCTTGATTGGGGGTTAGGGACTCCCAATCCACGCTTTGTTGCGCGGACCCTTGATTTGGGGTTCGGGACTCACAATCCACGCTTTGTTGTGTGGCCCCTTGAGTTGGGGTTAGGGACCGGCAATCCACGCTTTGTTGTGTGGCTTCTTGAGTTGGGGTTAGGGACACACAATCGAAGCTTTGATGCGTGGCCCCTTGAGTTGGGGCTAGGGACTCGCAATCCACGCTTTGTTGCGCGGACTCTTGAGTTGGGGTTAGGGACTCAAAATCCATTCTTTGATGCGGGGCCCCTTGAGTGGGGGTTAGGGACTCACAGTCCACGCTTTGTTGCGAGGCCCCTTCAGTTGGGGTTCGGTACTCACAATCCACGCTTTGTTGCGTGGCCCCTTGAGTTGGGGTTAGGGACTCACAATCCACACTTTGATGCGGGGCTCCTTGATTTGGGGTTAAGGACACACAATCCAAGCTTTGTTGCAAGGCCCCTTGAGTTGGGGTTAGGGACTCACAATCCACGCTTTGATGCGGGGCCCCTTGATTTGGGGCTCGGGACTCACAATCCACGCTTTGTTGCGCAGATCCTTGATTGGGGGTTAGGGACTCCCAATTCACGCTTTGTTGCGCGGACCCTTGATTTGGGGTTCGGGACTCACAATCCACGCTTTGTTGTGTGGCCCCTTGAGTTGGGGTCAGGGACTCACAATCCATGCTTTGATGCGGGGCCCCTTGAGTTGGGGTTAGGGACTCACAATCCACGCTTTGATGCGGGGCCCCTTGATTTGGGGCTCGGGACTCACAATCCACGCTTTGTTGCGCAGACCCTTGATTGGGGGTTAGGGACTCCCAATCCACGCTTTGTTGCGCAGACCCTTGATTTGGGGTTCGGGACTCACAATCCACGCTTTGTTGTGTGGCCCCGTGAGTTGGGGTTAGGGACTGGCAATCCACGCTTTGTTGTGTGGCTTCTTGAGTTGGGGTTAGGGACACACAATCGAAGCTTTGATGCGTGGCCCCTTGAGTTGGGGCTAGGGACTCGCAATCCACGCTTTGTTGCGCGGACTCTTGAGTTGGGGTTAGGGACTCAAAATCCATTCTTTGATGCGGGGCCCCTTGATTGGGGGTTAGGGACTCACAGTCCACGCTTTGTTGCGAGGCCCCTTCAGTTGGGGTTCGGTACTCACAATCCACGCTTTGTTGCGTGGCCCCTTGAGTTGGGGTTAGGGACTCACAATCCACGCTTTGTTGCGCGGACCCTTGAGTTGGGATTAGGGACTCACAATCCACGCTTTGTTGCGCGGACCCTTAAATTGGGGTTAGGGACTCACAATCCACGCTTTGATGCGGGGCTCCTTGATTTGGGGTTAGGGACACACAATTCAAGCTTTGTTGCAAGGCCCCTTGAGTTGGGGTTAGGGACTCACAATCCACGCTTTGATGCGGGGCCCCTTGATTTGGGGCTCGGGACTCACAATCCACGCTTTGTTGCGCAGACCCTTGATTGGGGGTTAGGGACTCCCAATCCACGCTTTGATGCGGGGCCCCTTGATTTGGGGTTAGGGACTCACAATCCACGCTTTGTTGTGTGGCCCCTTGAGTTGGGGTCAGGGACTCATAATCCATGCTTTGATGCGGGGCCCCTTGAGTTGGGGTTAGGGACTCACAATCCACGCTTTGATGCGGGGCCCCTTGATTTGGGGCTCGGAGACACAATCCACGCTTTGTTGCGCAGACCCTTGATTCGGGGTTAGGGACTCCCAATCCACGCTTTGTTGCGCGGACCCTTGATTTGGGGTTCGGGACTCACAATCCACGCTTTGTTGTGTGGCCCCGTGAGTTGGGGTTAGGGACTGGCAATCCACGCTTTGTTGTGTGGCTTCTTGAGTTGGGGTTAGGGACACACAATCGAAGCTTTGATGCGTGGCCCCTTGAGTTGGGGCTAGGGACTCGCAATCCACGCTTTGTTGCGCGGACTCTTGATTGGGGGTTAGGGACTCACAATCCACACTTTGATGCGGGGCCCCTTGATTGGGGGTTAGGGACTCACAGTCCACGCTTTGTTGCGAGGCCCCTTCAGTTGGGGTTCGGTACTCACAATCCACGCTTTGTTGCGTGGCCCCTTGAGTTGGGGTTAGGGACTCACAATCCACGCTTTGTTGCGCGGACCCTTGAGTTGGGATTAGGGACTCACAATCCACGCTTTGTTGCGCGGACCCTTAAATTGGGGTTAGGGACTCACAATCCACGCTTTGTTGTGTGGCCCCTTGATTTGGGGTTAGGGACTCACAATCCATGCCTTGTTGCGTGGCCCCTTGAGTTGGGGTTAGGGACTCACAATCCACGCTTTGATGAGGGGCCCCTTGAGTTGGGGTTCCGGACCGACAATCCATGCTTTGTTGCGCGAACCCTTGAATTGGGGTTAGGGACTGACGATCCACGCTTTGATGCGGGGCTCCTTGATTTGGGGTTAGGGACACACAATCCAAGCTTTGTTGCAAGGCCCCTTGAGTTGGGGTTAGGGACTCACAATCCACGCTTTGATGCGGGGCCCCTTGAATTGGGGCTCGGGACTCACAATCCACGCTTTGTTGCGCGGACCCTTGAGTTGGGGTTAGGGACTCACAATCCACGCTTTGTTGCGCGGACCCTTGAGTTGGGGTTAGGGACTCACAATCCACGCTTTGTTGTGTGGCCCCTTGAGTTGGGGTCAGGGACTCACAATCCATGCTTTCATGCGGGGCCCCTTGAGTTGGGGTTAGGGACTCACAATCCACGCTTTGATGCGGGGCCCCTTGATTTGGGGCTCGGGACTCACAATCCACGCTTTGTTGCGCAGACCCTTGATTGGGGGTTAGGGACTCCCAATCCACGCTTTGTTGCGCGGACCCTTGATTTGGGGTTCGGGACTCACAATCCACGCTTTGTTGTGTGGCCCCTTGAGTTGGGGTTAGGGACCGGCAATCCACGCTTTGTTGTGTGGCTTCTTGAGTTGGGGTTAGGGACACACAATCGAAGCTTTGATGCGTGGCCCCTTGAGTTGGGGCTAGGGACTCGCAATCCACGCTTTGTTGCGCGGACTCTTGAGTTGGGGTTAGGGACTCAAAATCCATTCTTTGATGCGGGGCCCCTTGAGTGGGGGTTAGGGACTCACAGTCCACGCTTTGTTGCGAGGCCCCTTCAGTTGGGGTTCGGTACTCACAATCCACGCTTTGTTGCGTGGCCCCTTGAGTTGGGGTTAGGGACTCACAATCCACACTTTGATGCGGGGCTCCTTGATTTGGGGTTAAGGACACACAATCCAAGCTTTGTTGCAAGGCCCCTTGAGTTGGGGTTAGGGACTCACAATCCACGCTTTGATGCGGGGCCCCTTGATTTGGGGCTCGGGACTCACAATCCACGCTTTGTTGCGCAGATCCTTGATTGGGGGTTAGGGACTCCCAATTCACGCTTTGTTGCGCGGACCCTTGAGTTGGGGTTAGGGACTCACAATCCACGCTTTGTTGTGTGGCCCCTTGAGTTGGGGTCAGGGACTCACAATCCATGCTTTGATGCGGGGCCCCTTGAGTTGGGGTTAGGGACTCACAATCCACGCTTTGATGCGGGGCCCCTTGATTTGGGGCTCGGGACTCACAATCCACGCTTTGTTGCGCAGACCCTTGATTGGGGGTTAGGGACTCCCAATCCACGCTTTGTTGCGCAGACCCTTGATTTGGGGTTCGGGACTCACAATCCACGCTTTGTTGTGTGGCCCCGTGAGTTGGGGTTAGGGACTGGCAATCCACGCTTTGTTGTGTGGCTTCTTGAGTTGGGGTTAGGGACACACAATCGAAGCTTTGATGCGTGGCCCCTTGAGTTGGGGCTAGGGACTCGCAATCCACGCTTTGTTGCGCGGACTCTTGAGTTGGGGTTAGGGACTCACAATCCACACTTTGATGCGGGGCCCCTTGATTGGGGGTTAGGGACTCACAGTCCACGCTTTGTTGCGAGGCCCATTCAGTTGGGGTTCGGTACTCACAATCCACGCTTTGTTGCGTGGCCCCTTGAGTTGGGGTTAGGGACTCACAATCCACGCTTTGTTGCGCGGACCCTTGAGTTGGGATTAGGGACTCATAATCCACGCTTTGTTGCGCGGACCCTTAAATTGGGGTTAGGGACTCACAATCCACGCTTTGTTGTGTGGCCCCTTGAGTTGGGGTTAGGGTCTCACAATCCATGCCTTGTTGCGTGGCCCCTTGAGTTGGGGTTAGGGACTCACAATCCACGCTTTGATTAGGGGCCCCTTGAGTTGGGGTTCCGGACCGACAATCCACGCTTTGTTGCGCGAACCCTTGAATTGGGGTTAGGGACTGACGATCCACGCTTTGATGCGGGGCTCCTTGATTTGGGGTTAGGGACACACAATCCAAGCTTTGTTGCAAGGCCCCTTGAGTTGGGGTTAGGGACTCACAATCCACGCTTTGATGCGGGGCCCCTTGATTTGGGGCTCGGGACTCACAATCCACGCTTTGTTGCGTAGACCCTTAGTTGGGGGTTAGGGACTCCCAATTCACGCTTTGTTGCGCGGACCCTTGAGTTGGGGTTAGGGACTCACAATCCACGCTTTGTTGTGTGGCCCCTTGAGTTGGGGTCAGGGACTCACAATCCATGCTTTGATGCGGGGCCCCTTGAGTTGGGGTTAGGGACTCACAATCCACGCTTTGTTGTGTGGCCCCTTGAGTTGGGGTTAGGGACTCACAATCCACGCTTTGTTGTGTGGCCCCTTGAGTTGGGGTCAGGGACACACAATCCAAGCTTTGTTGTGTGGCCCCTTGAGTTGGGGTTAGGGACTCACAATCCACGCTTTGATGCGGGGCCCCTTGATTTGGGGCTCGGGACTCACAATCCACGCTTTGTTGCGCAGACCCTTGATTGGGGGTTAGGGACTCCCAATCCACGCTTTGTTGCGCGGACCCTTGATTTGGGGTTCGGGACTCACAATCCACGCTTTGTTGTGTGGCCCCTTGAGTTGGGGTTAGGGACTGGCAATCCACGCTTTGTTGTGTGGCTTCTTGAGTTGGGGTTAGGGACACACAATCGAAGCTTTGATGTGTGGCCCCTTGAGTTGGGGCTAGGGACTCACAATCCACGCTTTGTTGCGCGGACTCTTGAGTTGGGGTTAGGGACTCACAATCCACACTTTGTTGCGGGGCCCCCTGAGCTGGGGTTAGGGACTCACAATCCTCGCTTTGTGGCGTAGCCCCTTGAGTTGGGGTTAGGGACTGGCAATCCACGCTTTCCTTTGTGGCCCCTTGAGTTGGGGTTAGGGACTGGCAATCCACGCTTTGTTGTGTGGTTTCTTGAATTGGGGTTAGGGACACACAATCCACCCTTTGGTGCCAGGCCCCTTGAGTTGGGGTTAGGGACTCACAGTCCACACTTTGTTGCGGGGCCCCTTGAGCTGGGGTTAGGGACTCAAAATCCATTCTTTGTTGCGTGGCTTCTTACGTTGGGGTTAGGTACTCACAAACCATGCCTTGTTGTGTGGCCCCTTTAGTAGGAGTTAGGGACTCACAATCCACGCTTTGTTGCGCGGACCCTTGAGTTGGTTTTATATACTCGCAATCCACGCTTTGTTGCGCGGACCCTTGATTGGGGCTAGGGACGCGCAATCCACTCTTTGTTGCGCGGACCCTTGAGTTGGGGTATGGACTCACAATCCACATGGTGCAGTTCTTGCTTGTTGAACATAAGCATTGGAGGCTCAACTCTGCTCTTCTGCGCGTTTCAACGCCATGGTAGTCAGTCATGGCTCTTTGGACCGCAGCGAGGGAATGGGAATGAGTGAAGGATGTGCAATAGCCTATGGCAAAGGAGACATCGACCTCTGCAAAGTCGCCATTGGAGAATCAAGCAATCCTCAACAAAAGGCTTGTGACGGCCACAACGGCCGCAAAATCGTCCATTGCCTGCCGCCAGTTCTAGCAGACCTCTAGTGTCCTGGCAAGGTACAAACGTCTTCTCGACCAAGAACACCATTACTCTCCTCTAGTCTTCGTTCCGTCGCAAAACGTGTGTGCAACCGACAGTAGGATCTTCACTGCTTGGTACAAGGCGTAAGTTTGGTTAGCGCAATGAGATCTCAACGTTCCTGTGCACCGCACTCACAAGCCAAAGGGGCACCATATTCTCCATACCTCGGGGGCTGTCAAATGGCTAAATGATCCTCCTTCCGGAGTGCACCTCAGCATGACACTACACCATCGTTGCGAGGTTGTTGTTGGTAGGACGGGCGAGCCAGCGCCACACCGCATCTATGCCACGCTACGTCCGTCTATGCCAAGGTGTAATCATCATCTCTACCTTGTACCTCTTTCTCTTAGGGGTTTTTCGCCGATGCGTGAGTGCGAGCTACATCAGCAAGCCCATTGTGGTTTGCCTGTTGTACATGGGCTATCTTCTTTGCTGGTCATGCATGGGGCCACCAGCCTGACAATGATGTTCGTTGAAGCATGATTTGGGCCTCACGGTGTTAGTGGTAGGTGCATGCTAGTAGCGGTGCCTGAGGTGCTCCAGGCCTTGCTGCCTTCCTTACGAGGTACGGCATTGCTTGTCCGCAGCAATTGGGCCCACAACGCTACCAGCATCAACAACACCATTTGGGCCCATGGCACCTTCAGCGACAACGGCACTTGTCGGACCAATAGCACCAATAGGAACACTGGTTTGTGCCCGCCTCAGCCCCGTCTCATTTGCCACATGAGTTCAAAGGGGCAGTTCGGGGCGCAACAAGGCAATGTTCCCCAATGTGCTTATGTTTCCACCGCGCATTTGGCCCATCACGGGTGCTTGAACCGACAAGGGTTTCTTAGTTTTGCCCTCTCTTCCGTGAGCTTGGCGAAAAGCAATGGTGTACCTATTACCAAGCAAAGGCCATGACCAGTCCACGTGTTTGCCACAATGTGACCACCGTGCCACCCTGAGTGCTCGCTACAGTCATGCTGCATCTTGCTCTTGTGGACCCTATTGTACAATGTATGACCAACATCTTCCGAAATTTGGAAAGTTTGTGTTTGTGTTCATCCATTTGCACAAGATCGGGCTGCCCTAGAACATGGCACAAATTGTGGCGGATTTTTCCGCCCCCAATGGTGGAATTTTGAGGTATGCCAACGGTAACACCCTTCGCAATCTATTCTTGGTAGTATGGGGCCTCCCCCTTCATGCTAGTTTGGGGAATGCGAACATGAGGTACATGGTTCAATTGTGGCTTAGTGTGGTCAAATTGGCTATTGGAACCCCCCATGAACCCTATTTCACCCTTGAGCCCCAAGGTACCACCTTCTATGTACCAAGCGTCCTAGCTAAACACGGGGTCTTAATTTGTTTATACACTCACCCCTTGCCGTGCAACATCATGCAAGTAAGGGCATTGTACAACCAAAACCCCTAGATGGCAAGGTCATGTAGGCCCCAGGCTCACACCGCTTTCCGACCATCTGTCATCCTGCTTTGTGACACAAATATGTTTAACATATAGGCTAGGACCCCCCGACCGCCTCCCTTTCTACGAGAATGGTTGGGCGTCCCCTTGGGCATGAGTCAAAACATTGAACCCATCGCTATGTTGGTAAGTGATGCATCGCGGAGATATTGGCATGTTGCATCCTGGTCTTTGGGGGACCACAACTTTGAAGTTGTGTGTGTGTGTGTGTCTGTGTGTCTGTGTGTGCATCGTGTATTGGGCCTTGCCCCTACATGTGTCATGTTGTTCCATACTCTGTTAGTCAAGGGCTCCAAGGGGCGGTCCTCCTTGCAAACGTTTTGCCATCCCGCACATTGCCGCAACCAGTGTGCGCCGAAACCTAAAACACAATCAATGCAGTCACTGCACAACGATGGGTGTAGGCACCTAGGAAAGCATTCGCCGCAGTGCGTCGCGATCAGACACTGTTGGGCTACATTCAAAGGGTAGTTGTAAATGCCTCCACCATCTCCTTCAATGTTTTTTAGTAGACAGGCCTACAAAGAGATGAGAGCAGATCCCACAGAACTAGAATTTGATGGCCGGCCCTCGCTACATTTGCGGGAGGAAGCGAAACCAGATTTGCCTGCTTGCAGTGCCATGTGGCATGCTACCCCCACTGTGACTAGCACAACCCCTGCGCCACCGCACCCGCAGCGCACAATAATGACTAAGAAGAGATCCATGGTGTGGGGGGATCGTTGGCGCCCTGCGGAGGCCAATGTGGCGGTATGTGCGCCGACACACAGGGAATGCGGCGGCAGACAAGACACGTGCTCATAAGTTTCAAACCTTGCCCGGATTGTTTCAAAGGCAACAACACTTGGGTGGGAGAGCGCAGCAATCTTAGTTAACTCCTGCATGTTCCGATGCCATCCGTTGCCCCTTTGTTGCAAGTTTCTGAGACTCCCCCTATACCGGGGGATGATCCCCACTTTCCATGAGATGAAGTTGTAGTACTCCTTGGGGCACCCGATGCATCTCAATCATGCCATGCGCCTTGTCATGGCTTTAACTTGCCTGATATGCCTCCCACTACCTCTTCACTATCCCGTTTAGTTGCATGCTCACAAATATTGACAGCTACATGGTCGCCAGATGCATTGGCATTTTCGATCATGCATGTTGTGTTTCAAGTGGAACCAATGTTCCGAATGGGGGTTGATTGCCATCCATAAGACCCATGCAGCCAACTACGCCCCAACCAAGAGCCAACCCTAAGCTCAACACCCCGCTCCAATATCTAGGTTTTGAGTCTCCCGTGCAACGGTGCGAGGCTGCCCGTATGCTAATTTCTCTAAATCGAGAGGATGCAAAAGAACGTCCTACCTACGAAGGAGCGCTTAATGTTGTTTGACCACATGCTCACTTGGATGCGCACTTATGATTTGCCACGCTTGGAAGCCATAATGCGCGAAACACATGAATGGGGATGGGGCCTGACAAGGGTTGCACCACTCTTGCAAGACAATTGGCGGGCCAACCGCATGCATTTCAATGTGGATGCAAGGTGTTTGGCAATCTTGTTCTATCAATTTGGGCGGTCCAGCAGGTCTAAGTGCCTGGAGTGCCGAGAATGTAGTGCCTTGACTCTACCATAGCAATAGGTGGACTCACTGATGTCACTTCCCTGTCTTTGACTCCTTCTCCATCCAAGGCCCTAACACTCAATTTCAACCTTTAGAATGGGCCCCCATTTGTGTTCATACCGATGGAATGTCTAGTGTGAAGGAACTGATTGCTAGTCCCCACGACACCTAGGAGGGTTGTTGTGACACTGCTCCACGTACCATCCCTTCTACATGCCTAGAGGAATTGGTAGAACCTCTAACAAACATTCGCAAAGGTGAATGGCATGTGGCTGGCTGTGCCAAAGTGACGTCGGTAAGTCAGCATGCACGGACATCGCACAGTTGTGTTGCTGCCCAAGGAGAGTCCAGCAACCACCATATATAGTTCTGCTTACTCATCAAGGGAGGCTGATTTTTTTTCATCGTGGCCTTTTCTGGTGCCCTTCTTTGCGGGTGGCTTCACCCCCCCCCCCCCCTTCTTAGGTTTATCCGTAGAAAGTGTTCCAATTAGCCACCCCTGGTCTTAGGTCCTCGTTCCTGGGTGGATCCGTAGAAAGTGTTCCAAGTACCCACTATTGGTTTTAGGCTCTCCCCTTCCCTTCCCCCACACGTTTGGAGGAGCCTTGTGCAAATGTGGTGTAGGCGGGGTAACGTACGGTCAAGATTCTACCTTTTCGGACCGACTCACATCGACATCTTGAACCGTTCGTTCCAATAAAAGGTTTGGAGATCGCCGAAGCATATAAATCTGTCTCAATGATTGAACTTATTTTTTTTTCGTCATTGTCGTCCCCAAAGATCGAACATACTACCAAATTGAGACGTTAAAGCAATCGTTACCTTGGGTTTACTCCAAGTCGCTAGTAAACCCGTGTGTCCATCCCAAAAATCGCAAAACACCTACAATTCCCGCTGACGCCGGACAGATGATGACCGTGCGATGTCACTTCCTTTGCCACCAATGCCGTATTGGCAGCCTGCTGTTGCAGCAGCTGGTGCGGCACATGCATACGGAGGTTCAGGGGAAGACGTCTGCGGGTGCAGAGCGGCACTCAGCACGTGTTGCCTTCGCTTCAAACCAGGCGCTGCGGGGAGTTTGTTTGCGGAATCACCCACAAAGTCGCGGCCACAATCATTGTCTTCCTTTTGCTTCTCCACCGGAGCCGCACATTTGGCTGCTTTGGAAAGTTTCTCTTGACTCATTTCACCCATAGCCCTTGCAATTTCCCGATGCTTTGCCAAAGCGAACTGGCGACTCGTTCAAAACATCGACGTAGCGGTGTACGAAATTGGTTTATTACGGATCTCTCTTTTGGTCAGGTAGGCGACATGAGATTGGAGTTTCGCGGAGTGCAGCTCCACACACAAATGCCGGGATGCGAGACCTCATGGTGATCTGGGTTTGGGACTCGACTCTGAAGCAACTATGTACGCAATGCAAGGGCACCCATTGGAAGCGTGTGTGGTGCAACCGCATGTGGTTGCACAACAAACATGCTACAATGTGCACGGTAGATTGTACTTTCACTTGTTGTCGTTCTCCAGTGTGTGCTAGTTGCTCCTGCAGTTGTGCATTGTGCCGAAGCAGTGTTGCAATGCCGGAAGCTGCACTCTGTGCTAGCTTCCGCTGCAGTGGTGTAATGTGCCCAACAAGTGGCGCATCACATATTTCCTCCATTGCCACTTGTCCAATGGGTTCTCATCGCCATGGTGTGATCACACCCCTTCGCGTAGCAGACTCACCGTACTCAACCAGCCATTTGGTTCATTCAGTAACGGGCCACCTCCCGCCCACAAGTACACCGGCACCCCCATCATCGATTATGAAAACATTTGCGACCGGCACTTGATTTTTGTGTAATGGCGTGGCACAGATTCGAGCGAAATCAATTCAACTATGCAGTTGAACAACTACTGAGGCAATTCAACCACAAAGGACTCACACCCATGACGTGGCAATGTAGAAATCTTTCCAGGTCCTTGAAACCCTTGCAATGGAATAACGAGGCTCATGGCTTTACCCCCATGATTGCTATCGCAAGGTGCTTGATGGCCACGACTGGCATCACGGTCCATGGGATCGGCTTGCACAAGATTCTTCTGGGACTGTTACTTTTCGCCACCCCTAATCCCCCCCCCCCACGTCAAGAACATTTCTTGGGCTTTGTGTGTATGTGCCCAACACAATGTTGAGATCAAGCCATGCATCTCGCAACGTACAATCACTGCTTTCTTTGAAATAGAATTTCGTTTTGGAGCCTTTCGGGTGCCCAAATCGGCCTATGCCTTGCTGAGTACCTGCTTTCCGGGACCCTAACCCGTAGTGCTGCCAAGATGTGATGATGGACCCAATGGTGACTTCCTTGCAAACAAGTCTAGCGGCCGCTCCTTGATTCCGATCGCATGGCTTTTTCAAGAATGGTGAGTGGGCATTGTCCCGGGGATAAGAGGTGCAACGAAAGTTTCCTCATACCCAAGGTTGGTCATCCATATCGCAACAACGTGTTGACATAGACATAGCGTTATACCATCCAAACCCAAATATTGCGGCTCATCGCCCGCTAGTCTCGTGCCGGGACGAGAAGGCCGCCAAAGGCCACCACACGCTTGGGGATTGGGATGCGCGGGGGCATGTGCAAAGTCCTGCCGGTCGCACCCATTGGTGGCGGTGGCGCATGTTGGTCCATGCGCTTTTCCCCTTTTGGTCTTGCCGTCGGTTTCTGTGAGCAATGGACAAAGATGGCCATCTTTTGTGCACAGTGCATGCAGAATTACACACAGAAGAATGGCACAGCAGGTGTCGCGGTTGAAAGCTGGCAACTGAAACATTACATATGAAATATACCAGTGCAAAAATCACAAATAAATATGGCATATAGCACCTACTTAAAATTGTCAGTCAAATGTTGCACATTTGCTGCAATCCTCTCAATGCCGATGGGCGCTTGATGCGCCTTCTTAGTCCGCCGTGGCATCTCTTTGTACAAAAAGCATCTACTCATGGCTCATTGCCACATGCCGGGGTGTTGTGATCCCATAGTCACATCCCTTGGTGCAGCTATGAACACTCAACCCCTATGGGCACATGGCCTCCATCACTTGTGGTGTGTCGTTTTCCAACCAAACAAAATACACAAAAGAGGGATTTTGGGTGAATTTCCAGGCAATGCGGCTACATTTCAGGGCTCTCACATTGTGCTATGTGTCAAACATATTGTAGAGAAGGTTGTGCATGTTTGCCGTTTCTCTCCTGATGTCGGCTCCAGCGCAGGCACGCACCTTCTTTTTTGTCATTACAACATTGAGCAAGAGCTTTTAGCCACTCTCCCGCGGTCCGGCTTCTACTCGTCGAACATGCATTCATGTTTTTTTTTGTTACGTGCGTCTCGTAAGTGCTCGGTCAGACGGACCGTTTCAAACATGACCGACTAAGTACAACCTGTGCGATATTTATATACAGCGTCTGTATGTAGGTATTGCCGATGCTGCATGCGGCAAGTTTGCTCGAAGTGGTCACCCTCCGGAGTCCAATTAAGCAATGGGCATCCGAAAGACAGGACAATGCGCTCCGGGGTCGTCAAGTCCATCAGCACTTCCAAATTCGGCCACAGCGGGGGTAGGCACTGGGTTGAGTGCGAAAAAGTTCGGTTAGCAATTTCGCAATTTCGTCCTACTGTGCCCACAAATTGCAAGTCTCTTCGCCACTGGAAGCTCCTTGCCCTTTCAATGTGCTACCTATCTTTGCAACTGTCAACTTATCTCGTTTGTGTGGCCAATCGGGTCCTACCTTCCAAGAGTCTTGCCGCATCCAACACGTCAAATTTATTCCAAAGACCATCAATATTTGCAGGTTCCAAAGTACCACACTTTGGTAACAACCCCATACGCGGATAAGTGCACGTCTCACACGACGCCCAACTTCCAACTGCCAACACGGAGCTTCCACATGCTAGAAGCGCCCCAGCCTGTCATGGGCACCACCTCCACAATCTCACGTGGGTCGGGGTCAATCCCACACATCCACTCATTTTCACCCACGATGTCGCTGGTCCCAATGCGCAGCCTCCCATCCCGGAGCGTCATCCACATCTTTGTCGACAATGTGCCATCAAGCCGAGGGCCAGGAACACTACAAAGCACGCTGCCTTGACTTGATCTCCGTATAGCCGACTGCGTATTGTTCCAGCCACCAATTATGATCTCATACATGCAGGACAGGTCATGCCCCGACGTGAACAAGCCAACATGAGCGTTGGCATTGGCCTGCAGCTCGAACCTGATCTCAAGGGCACTAGATGGGGCAAAATTTGTGCCCTTCGACCGATCATACTTGCCGGTGTTTGCAGTGATAACTTCGAACAATCTCGGGTCCCTTGCTCCTAGTTTGTACATCTTGTGGATAGTGTCTTTCCAATCTACGGTCCATTTCCAATCTCCTCGCAACATCAACACAACCCCATTTGCCGTTGGAGCACATTTCAATTGTGTGTACCCTCCCAACAGTCCAATAGATGAACAACCTGAAGATGTGATGCAACCACCCTGAAACACCGCAAATATCACACAACACAATTGGTACTTATGCATGAAATGCACCAACCCATGTACCCCCGAGAATGCACGGGTGGCGTAGCATTTCTGCCCTCCTTTGGGCCCCAACCTTCTAGTGCTATTGAGGAAAACGCGACAATCTCTGAATCCACGCTTTGTTGTGTAGCTCCTTTAGTTGGGGTCAGGGACTCACAATCAATGCCTTGTTGCGCGGACCCTTGAGTTGGGGTTAGGGACTCACAATCCACGCTTTGATGCGGGGCCCCTTGAGTTGGGGTTAGGGACTCTCAATCCACGCTTTGTTGCGCGGACCCTTGAGTTGGGGCTAGGGACTCGCAATCCACGCTTTGTTGCGCGGACTCTTGAGTTGGGGTTAGGGACTCACAATCCAGGCTTTGCTGTGTGGCCCCTTGAGTTGGGGTTAGGGACTCAGGGACTGACAATCCACGCTTACATGCGGGGCCCCTTGAGTTTGGGTTAGGGATTCTCAATCCACGCTTTGTTGCGCGGACTCTTGAGTTGGGGTTAGGGACTCGCAATCCACGCTTTGTTGTGTGGCCCCTTGATTTGGGGTTAGGGACTCAAGATTCAACCTTTGATGCGTGGCCCCTTGAGTTGGGGTTCGGGATTCTCAATCCAAGCTTTGTTGCGCGGACCCTTGAGTTGGGGTTAGGGACACACAGCCCACGCTTTGTTGCGGGGCCCCTTGATTTAGGGTTAGGGACTCACAATCCATGCCTTGTTGTGTTGCCCCTTGAGTTGTGGTTAGGGACTAGCAATCCACGCTTTGTTGCGTGGCCCCTTGAGTTGGGGTTAGGGACACACAATCCACGCTTTGTTGTGTGGCCCCTTGAGTTGGGGTTAGGGACTCACAATCCACGCTTTTTTGCGTGGCCCCTTGAGTTGGGGTTAGGGACTGGCAATCCACGCTTTGTTGTGTGGCTTCTTGAGTTGGGGTTCGGGACACACAATCCAAGCTTTGATGCGTGGCCCCTTGAGTTGGGGTTAGGGACTCATCATCCACGCCTTGATGCAGGGCCCCTTGATTTGGGGTTAGGGACTCACAATCCATGCCTTGTTGCGTGGCCCCTTGAGTTGGGGTTAGGGACTCAGGATCCAAGCTTTCATGCGTTGCCTCTTGCATTGGGCTTGGGGACTCACAATCCACGCCTTGTTGCGCGGACCCTTGAGTTGGGTTTAGGGACTCGCAATCCACGCTTTGTTGCGCGGACCCTTGAATTGGGGTTAGGGACCTGCAATCCATGCTTTGTTGTGTGGCCCCGTGAGTTGGGGTTAGGGACTCAAGATCCAAGCTTTGATGTGTGGCCCCTTGAGTTGGGGATCGGAACTCACAATCCACGCTTTGTTGCGCGGACCCTTGAGTTGGGGTTAGTGACTCACAATTCACGCTTTGATGCGGGGCCCCTTGATTCGGGGTTAGGTACTCACAATCCATGCCTAGTTGCGTGGCCCCTTGCGTTGGGGTTAGGGACTCACGATCCAAGCGTTGATGCGTGGCCCCTTGAGTTGGGGTTCGGGACTCACAATCCACGCTTTGTTGCGCGTACCCTTGAATTGGGGTTAGGGACTCACAATCCATGCCTTGTTGCGTGGCCCCTTGAGTTGGGGTTAGGGACTCAGGATCCAAGCTTTGATGTGTGGCCTCTTGCGTTGGGGTTCGGGACTCACAATCCACGCTTTGTTGCGCGCACCCTTGAGTTGGGGTTAGGGACTGGCAATCCACGCTTTGTTGCGCGGACCCTTGAATTGGGGCTAGGGACTCGCAATCCATGTTTTGTTGTGTGGCCCCTTGAGTTGGGGATCGGGACTCACAATCCACGCTTTGTTGCGCGGACCCTTGAGTTGGGGTTAGGGAATCGCAATCCACGCTTTGATGCGGGACCCCTTGATTTGGGGTTAGGTACTCACAATCCATGCCTAGTTGCGTGGCCCCTTGCGTTGGGGTTAGGGACTCACGATCCAAGCGTTGATGCGTGGCCCCTTGAGTTGGGGTTCGGGACTCACAATCCACGCTTTGTTGCGCGTACCCTTGAATTGGGGTTAGGGACTCACAATCCACGCTTTGTTGCAAGGCCCCTTGAGTTGGGGTTAGGGACTCACAATCCACGCTTTGATGCGGGGCCCCTTGATTGGGGGTTAGGGACTCTCAATCCACGCTTTGTTGCGCGGACCCTTGAGTTGGGGCTAGGGACTCGCAATCCACGCTTTGTTGCGCGGACTCTTGAGTTGGGGTTAGGGACTCGCAATCCATGCTTTGTTGTGTGGCCCCTTGATTTGGGGTTAGGGACTCAAGATTCAACCTTTGATGTGTGGCCCCTTGAGTTGGGGTTCGGGATTCTCAATCCAAGCATTGTCGCGCGGACCCTTGAGTTGGGGTGAGGGACACACAATCCACGCTTTGTTGCGGGGCCCCTTGATTTAGGGTTAGGGACTCACAATCCATGCCTTGTTGTGTTGCCCCTTGAGTTGGGGTTAGGGACTAGCAATCCACGCTTTGTTGCGTGGCCCCTTGAGTTGGGGTTAGGGACTAGCAATCCACGCTTTGTTGCGTGGCCCCTTGAGTTGGGGTTAGGGACACACAATCCACGCTTTGTTGTGTGGCCCCTTGAGTTGGGGTTAGGGACACACAATCCACGCTTTGTTGCATGGCCCCTTGAGTTGGGGTTAGGGACTTGCAATCCACGCTTTGTTGTGTGGCTTCTTGAGTTGGGGTTCGGGACACACAGTCCAAGCTTTGATGCGTGGCCCCTTGAGTTGGGGTTAGGGACTCATCATCCACGCCTTGATGCAGGGCCCCTTGATTTGGGGTTAGGGACTCACAATCCATGCCTTGTTGCGTGGCCCCTTGATTGGGGGTTAGGGACTCAGGATCCAAGCTTTCATGCGTGGCCTCTTGCATTGGGCTTGGGGACTCACAATACACGCTTTGTTGCGCGGACCCTTGAGTTGGGTTTAGGGACTGGCAATCCACGCTTTGTTGTGCGGACCCTTGAATTGGGGTTAGGGACCTGCAATCCATGCTTTGTTGTGTGGCCCCGTGAGTTGGGGTTAGGGACTCAAGATCCAAGTTTTGATGTGTGGCCCCTTGAGTTGGGGATCGGAACTCACAATCCACGCTTTGTTGCGCGGACCCTTGAGTTGGGGTTAGGGACTCACAATCCACGCTTTGTTGCGCGGACCCTTGAATTGGGGTTAGGGACTCACAATCCATGCCTTGTTGCGTGGCCCCTTGAGTTGCGGTTAGGGACTCAGGATCCAAGCTTTGATGCGCGGCCTCTTGCTTTGGGGTTGGGGACTCACAATCCACGCTTTTTTGCGCGGACCCTTGAATTGGGGTTAGGGACTCACAATCCACGCTTTGATGCGGGGCCCCTTGATTTGGGGTTAGGTACTCACAATCCATGCCTAGTTGCGTGGCCCGTTGCGTTGGGGTTAGGGACTCACGATCCAAGCGTTGATGCGTGGCCCCTTGAGTCGGGGTTCGGGACTCACAATCCACGCTTTGTTGCGCGTACCCTTGAATTGCGGTTAGGGACTCACAATCCATGCCTTGTTGCGTTGCCCCTTGAGTTGGGGTTAGGGACTCAGGATCCAAGCTTTGATGCGTGGCCTCTTGCGTTGGGGTTCGGGACTCACAATCCACGCTTTGTTGCGCGCACCCTTGAGTTGGGATTAGGGACTGGCAATCCACGCTTTGTTGCGCGGACCCTTGAATTGGGGCCAGGGACTCGCAATCCATGTTTTGTTGTGTGGCCCCTTGAGTTGGGGTTAGGGACTCACAATCCATGCCTTGTTGCGTGGCTTCTTGAGGTGGGGATCGGGACTCACAATCCACGCTTTGTTGCGCGGACCCTTGAGTTGGGGTTAGGGACTGGCTATCCACGCTTTTTTGCGCGGACCCTTGAGTTGGGGTTGGGGAATCGCAATCCACGCTTTGATGCGGGACCCCTTGATTTGGGGTTAGGTACTCACAATCCATGCCTAGTTGCGTGGCCCCTTGCGTTGGGGTTAGGGACTCACGATCCAAGCGTTGATGCGTTGCCCCTTGAGTTGGGGTTCGGGACTCAAAATCCACGCTTTGTTGCGCGTACCCTTGAATTGGGGTTAGGGACTCACAATCCACGCTTTGTTGCGCGTACCCTTGAATTGGGGTTAGGGACTCACAATCCACGCTTTGATGCGGCGCCCCTTGATTGGGGGTTAGGGACTTACGGTCCACGCTTTGTTGCGAGGCCCCTTCAGTTGGGGTTCGGTACTCACAATCCACGCTTTGTTGCGTGGCCCCTTGAGTTGGGGTTAGGGACTCACAATCCGCGCTTTGTTGCGCGGACCCTTGAGTTGGGATTAGGGACTTACAATCCACACTTTGTTGCGCGGACCCTTAAATTGGGGTCAGGGACTCACAATCCACGCTTTGTTGCGCGGCCCCTTGAGTTGGGATTAGGGACTCACAATCCACGCTTTGTTGTGTGGCCCCTTGAGTTGGGGTTAGGGACTCACAATCCATGCCTTGTTGCGTGGCCCCTTGAGTTGGGGTTAGGGACTCACAATCCGCGCTTTGTTGCGCGGACCCTTGAGTTGGGGTTAGGGACTCACAATCCACGCTTTGTTGCGCGGACCCTTGAATTGGGGTTAGGGACTCACAATCCATGCCTTGTTGCGTGGCCCCTTGAGTTGCGGTTAGGGACTCAGGATCCAAGCTTTGATGCGCGGCCTCTTGCTTTGGGGTTGGGGACTCACAATCCACGCTTTTTTGCGCGGACCCTTGAATTGGGGTTAGGGACTCACAATCCACGCTTTGATGCGGGGCCCCTTGATTTGGGGTTAGGTACTCACAATCCATGCCTAGTTGCGTGGCCCGTTGCGTTGGGGTTAGGGACTCACGATCCAAGCGTTGATGCGTGGCCCCTTGAGTCGGGGTTCGGGACTCACAATCCACGCTTTGTTGCGCGTACCCTTGAATTGCGGTTAGGGACTCACAATCCATGCCTTGTTGCGTTGCCCCTTGAGTTGGGGTTAGGGACTCAGGATCCAAGCTTTGATGCGTGGCCTCTTGCGTTGGGGTTCGGGACTCACAATCCACGCTTTGTTGCGCGCACCCTTGAGTTGGGATTAGGGACTGGCAATCCACGCTTTGTTGCGCGGACCCTTGAATTGGGGCCAGGGACTCGCAATCCATGTTTTGTTGTGTGGCCCCTTGAGTTGGGGTTAGGGACTCACAATCCATGCCTTGTTGCGTGGCTTCTTGAGGTGGGGATCGGGACTCACAATCCACGCTTTGTTGCGCGGACCCTTGAGTTGGGGTTAGGGACTGGCTATCCACGCTTTTTTGCGCGGACCCTTGAGTTGGGGTTGGGGAATCGCAATCCACGCTTTGATGCGGGACCCCTTGATTTGGGGTTAGGTACTCACAATCCATGCCTAGTTGCGTGGCCCCTTGCGTTGGGGTTAGGGACTCACGATCCAAGCGTTGATGCGTTGCCCCTTGAGTTGGGGTTCGGGACTCAAAATCCACGCTTTGTTGCGCGTACCCTTGAATTGGGGTTAGGGACTCACAATCCACGCTTTGTTGCGCGTACCCTTGAATTGGGGTTAGGGACTCACAATCCACGCTTTGATGCGGCGCCCCTTGATTGGGGGTTAGGGACTTACGGTCCACGCTTTGTTGCGAGGCCCCTTCAGTTGGGGTTCGGTACTCACAATCCACGCTTTGTTGCGTGGCCCCTTGAGTTGGGGTTAGGGACTCACAATCCGCGCTTTGTTGCGCGGACCCTTGAGTTGGGATTAGGGACTTACAATCCACACTTTGTTGCGCGGACCCTTAAATTGGGGTCAGGGACTCACAATCCACGCTTTGTTGCGCGGCCCCTTGAGTTGGGATTAGGGACTCACAATCCACGCTTTGTTGTGTGGCCCCTTGAGTTGGGGTTAGGGACTCACAATCCATGCCTTGTTGCGTGGCCCCTTGAGTTGGGGTTAGGGACTCACAATCCACGCTTTGATGAGGGGCCCCTTGAGTTGGGGTTCCGGACCGACAATCCACGCTTTGTTGCGCGAACCCTTGAATTGGGGTTAGGGACTCACAATCCACGCTTTGTTGCGCGTACCCTTGAATTGGGGTTAGGGACTCACAATCCACGCTTTGATGCGGCGCCCCTTGATTGGGGGTTAGGGACTCACGGTCCACGCTTTGTTGCGAGGCCCCTTCAGTTGGGGTTCGGTACTCACAATCCACGCTTTGTTGCGTGGCCCCTTGAGTTGGGGTTAGGGACTCACAATCCACGCTTTGTTGCGCGGACCCTTGAGTTGGGATTAGGGACTCACAATCCACGCTTTGTTGCGCGGACCCTTAAATTGGGGTCAGGGACTCACAATCCACGCTTTGTTGCGCGGACCCTTGAGTTGGGATTAGGGACTCACAATCCACGCTTTGTTGTGTGGCCCCTTGAGTTGGGGTTAGGGACTCACAATCCATGCCTTGTTGTGTGGCCCCTTGAGTTGGGGTTAGGGACTCACAATCCACGTTTTGATGAGGGGCCCCTTGAGTTGGGGTTCCGGACCGACAATCCACGCTTTGTTGCGCGAACCCTTGAATTGGGGTTAGGGACTGACGATCCATGCTTTGATGCGGGGCTCCTTGATTTGGGGTTAGGGACACACAATCCAAGCTTTGTTGCAAGGCCCCTTGAGTTGGGGTTAGGGACTCACAATCCACGCTTTGATGCGGGGCCCCTTGATTTGGGGCTCGGGACTCACAATCCACGCTTTGTTGCGCAAACCCTTGATTGGGGGTTAGGGACTCTCAATTCACGCTTTGTTGCGCGGACCCTTGAGTTGGGGTTAGGGACTCAGAATCCACGCTTTGTTGTGTGGCCCCTTGAGTTGGGGTCAGGGACTCACAATCCATGCTTTGATGCGGGGCCCCTTGAGTTGGGGTTAGGGACTCACAATCCACGCTTTGATGCGGGGCCCCTTGATTTGGGGCTCGGGACTCACAATCCACGCTTTGTTGCGCAGACCCTTGATTGGGGGTTAGGGACTCCCAATCCACGCTTTGTTGCGCAGACCCTTGATTGGGGGTTCGGGACTCACAATCCACGCTTTGATGTGTGGCCCCTTGAGTTGGGGTTAGGGACTGGCAATCCACGCTTTGTTGTGTGGCTTCTTGAGTTGGGGTTAGGGACACACAATCGAAGCTTTGATGCGTGGCCCCTTGAGTTGGGGCTAGGGACTCGCAATCCACGCTTTGTTGCGCGGACTCTTGATTGGGGGTTAGGGACTCACAATCCACGCTTTGATGCGGGGCCCCTTGATTGGGGGTTAGGGACTCACAGTCCACGCTTTGTTGCGACGCCCCTTCAGTTGGGGTTCGGTACTCACAATCCACGCTTTGTTGTGTGGCCCCTTGAGTTGGGGTTAGGGACTCACAATCCACGCTTTGTTGCGCGGACCCTTGAGTTGGGATTAGGGACTCACAATCCACGCTTTGTTGCATGGCCCCTTGAGTTGGGGTTAGGGACTCACAATCCACGCTTTGTTGTGTGGCCCCTTGAGTTGGGGTTAGGGACTCACAATCCATGCCTTGTTGCGTGGCCCCTTGAGTTGGGGTTCCGGACCGACAATCCACGCTTTGTTGCGCGAACCCTTGAATTGGGGTCGAGGACTGACGATCCACGCTTTGATGCGGGGCTCCTTGATTTGGGGTTAGGGACACACAATCCAAGCTTTGTTGCAAGGCCCCTTGAGTTGGGGTTAGGGACTCACAATCCATGCCTTGTTGCGTGGCTTCTTGAGGTGGGGATCGGGACTCACAATCCACGCTTTGTTGCGCAAACCCTTGAGTTGGGGTTAGGGACTGGCTATCCGGGCTTTTTTGCGCGGACCCTTGAGTTGGGGTTGGGGAATCGCAATCCACGCTTTGATGCGGGACCCCTTGGTTTGGGGTTAGGTACTCACAATCCATGCCTAGTTGCGTGGCCCCTTGCGTTGGGGTTAGGGACTCACGATCCAAGCGTTGATGCGTGGCCCCCTGAGTTGGGGTTCGGGACTCACAATCCACGCTTTGTTGCGCGTACCCTTGAATTGGGGTTAGGGACTCACAATGCACGCTTTGTTGCGCGTACCCTTGAATTGGGGTTAGGGACTCACAATCCACGCTTTGATGCGGCGCCCCTTGATTGGGGGTTAGGGACTCACAGTCCACGCTTTGTTGCGAGGCCCCTTCAGTTGGGGTTCGGGACTCACAATCCACGCTTTGTTGCGTGGCCCCTTGAGTTGGGGTTAGGGACTCACAATCCACGCTTTGTTGCGCGGACCCTTGAGTTGGGATTAGGGACTCACAATCCACGCTTTGTTGCGCGGACCCTTAAATGGGGGTCAGGGACTCACAATCCACGCTTTGTTGCGCGGACCCTTGAGTTGGGATTAGGGACTCACAATCCACGCTTTGTTGTGTGGCCCCTTGAGTTGGGGTTAGGGACTCACAATCCATGCCTTGTTGCGTGGCCCCTTGATTTGGGGTTAGGGACTCACAATCCACGCTTTGATGAGGGGCCCCTTGAGTTGGGGTTCTGGACCGACAATCCACGCTTTGTTGCGCGAACCCTTGAATTGGGGTTAGGGACTGACGATCCACGCTTTGATGCGGGGCTCCTTGATTTGGGGTTAGGGACACACAATCCAAGCTTTGTTGCAAGGCCCCTTGAGTTGGGGTTAGGGACTCACAATCCACGCTTTGATGCGGGGCCCCTTGATTTGGGGCTCGGGACTCACAATCCACGCTTTGTTGCGCAAACCCTTGATTGGGGGTTAGGGACTCTCAATTCACGCTTTGTTGCGCGGACCCTTGAGTTGGGGTTAGGGACTCACAATCCACGCTTTGTTGTGTCGCCCCTTGAGTTGGGGTCAGGGACTCACAATCCATGCTTTGATGCGGGGCCCCTTGAGTTGGGGTTAGGGACTCACAATCCACGCTTTGATGCGGGGCCCCTTGATTTGGGGCTCGGGACTCACAATCCACGCTTTGTTGCGCAGACCCTTGATTCGGGGTTAGGGACTCCCAATCCACGCTTTGTTGCGCAGACCCTTGATTGGGGGTTCGGGACTCACAATCCACGCTTTGATGTGTGGCCCCTTGAGTTGGGGTTAGGGACTGGCAATCCACGCTTTGTTGTGTGGCTTCTTGAGTTGGGGTTAGGGACACACAATCGAAGCTTTGATGCGTGGCCCCTTGAGTTGGGGCTAGGGACTCGCAATCCACGCTTTGTTGCGCGGACTCTTGAGTTGGGGTTAGGGACTCACAATTCAGGCTTTGATGCGGGGCCCCTTGATTGGGGGTTAGGGACTCACAGTCCACGCTTTGTTGCGAGGCCCCTTCAGTTGGGGTTCGGTACTCACAATCCACGCTTTGTTGCGTGGCCCCTTGAGTTGGGGTTAGGGACTCACAATCCACGCTTTGTTGCGCGGACCCTTGAGTTGGGATTAGGGACTCACAATCCACGCTCTGTTGCGCGGACCCTTAAATTGGGGTTAGGGACTCACAATCCACGCTTTGTTGTGTGGCCCCTTGAGTTGGGGTTAGGGGCTCACAATCCATGCCTTGTTGCGTGGCCCCTTGAGTTGGGGTTAGGGACTCACAATCCACGCTTTGATGAGGGGCCCCTTGAGTCGGGGTTCCGGACCGACAATCCACGCTTTGTTGCGCGAACCCTTGAATTGGGGTTAGGGACTGACGATCCACGCTTTGATGCGGGGCTCCTTGATTTGGGGTTAGGGACACACAATCGAAGCTTTGTTGCAAGGCCCCTTGAGTTGGGGTTAGGGACTCACAATCCACGCTTTGATGCGGGGCCCCTTGATTTGGGGCTCGGGACTCACAATCCACGCTTTGTTGCGCAGACCCTTGATTGGGGGTTAGGGACTCCCAATTCACGCTTTGTTGTGTGGCCCCTTGAGTTGGGGTTAGGGACTGGCAATCCACGCTTTGTTGTGTGGCTTCTTGAGTTGGGGTTAGGGACACACAATCCAAGCTTTGTTGCAAGGCCCCTTGAGTTGGGGTTAGGGACTCACAATCCACGCTTTGATGCGCAGACCCTTGATTGGGGGTTAGGGACTCACAATCCACGCTTTGTTGTGTGGCCCCTTGAGTTGGGGTCAGGGACTCACAATCCATGCTTTGATGCGGGGCCCCTTGAGTTGGGGTTAGGGACTCACAATCCACGCTTTGATGCGGGGCCCCTTGATTTGGGGCTCGGGACTCACAATCCATGCTTTGTTGCGCAGACCCTTGATTGGGGGTTAGGGACTCCCAATCCACGCCTTGTTGCGCGGACCCTTGATTTGGGGTTCGGGACTCACAATCCACGCTTTGTTGTGTGGCCCCTTGAGTTGGGGTTAGGGACTGGCAATCCACGCTTTGTTGTGTGGCTTCTTGAGTTGGGGTTAGGGACACACAATCGAAGCTTTGATGCGTGGCCCCTTGAGTTGGGGCTAGGGACTCGCAATCCACGCTTTGTTGCGCGGAGTCTTGAGTTGGGGTTAGGGACTCACAATCCACGCTCTGATGCGGGGCCCCTTGATTGGGGGTTAGGGACTCACAGTCCACGCTTTGTTGCGAGGCCCCTTCAGTTGGGGTTCGGTACTCACAATCCACGCTTTGTTGCGTGGCCCCTTGAGTTGGGGTTAGGGACTCACAATCCACGCTTTGTTGCGCGGACCCTTGAGTTGGGATTAGGGACTCACAATCCACGCTTTGTTGCGCGGACCCTTAAATTGGGGTTAGGGACTCACAATCCACGCTTTGTTGCGTGGCCCCTTGAGTTGGGGTTAGGGACTCACAATCCATGCCTTGTTGCGTGGCCCCTTGAGTTGGGGTTAGGGACTCACAATCCACGCTTTGATGAGGGGCCCCTTGAGTTGGGGTTCCGGACCGACAATCCACGCTTTGTTGCGCGAACCCTTGAATTGGGGTTAGGGACTGACGATCCACGCTTTGATGCGGGGCTCCTTGATTTGGGGTTAGGGACACACAATCCAAGCTTTGTTGCAAGGCCCCTTGAGTTGGGGTTAGGGACTCACAATCCGCGCTTTGATGCGGGGCCCCTTGATTTGGGGCTCGGGACTCACAATCCACGCTTTGTTGCGCAGACCCTTGATTGGGGGTTAGGGACTCCCAATTCACGCTTTGTTGTGTGGCCCCTTGAGTTGGGGTTAGGGATTGGCAATCCACGCTTTGTTGTGTGGCCCCTTGAGTTGGGGTTAGGGACACACAATCGAAGCTTTGATGCGTGGCCCCTTGAGTTGGGGTTAGGGACTCACAATCCACGCTTTGTTGCGCGGACCCTTGAGTTGGGGTTAAGGACACACCGTCCACACTTTGTTGCGGGGCCCCCTGAGCTGGGGTTAGGGACTCACAATCCTCGCTTTGTGGCGTAGCCCCTTGAGTTGGGGTTAGGGACTGGCAATCCACGCTTTCCTTTGTGGCCCCTTGAGTTGGGGTTAGGGACGGGCAATCCACGCTTTGTTGTGTGGTTTCTTGAATTGGGGTTAGGGACACACAATCCACCCTTTGGTGCCAGGCCCCTTGAGTTGGGGTTAGGGACTCACAGTCCACACTTTGTTGCGGGGCCCCTTGATCTGGGGTTAGGGACTCAAAATCCATTCTTTGTTGCGTGGCTTCTTACGTTGGGGTTAGGTACTCACAACCCATGCCTTGTTGTGTGGCCCCTTTAGTTGGAGTTAGGGACTCACAGTCCACGCTTTGTTGCGCGGACCCTTGAGTTGGTTTTATGTACTCGCAATCCACGCTTTGTTGCGCGGACCCTTGATTGGGGCTAGGGACGCGCAATCCACTCTTTGTTGCGCGGACCCTTGAGTTGGGGTTAGGGACTCACAATCCACATGGTGCAGTTCTTGCTTGTTGAACATAAGCATTGGAGGCTCAACTCTGCTCTCCTGCGCGTTTCAACTCCATGGTAGTCAGTCATGGCTCTTTGGACCGCAGCGAGGGAATGGGAATGAGTGAGGGATGTGCAATAGCCTATTGCAAAGGAGACATCGACCTCTGCAAAGTCGCCATTGGAGAATCAAGCAATCCTCAACAAAAGGCTTGTGACGGCCACAACGGCCGCAAAATCGTCCATTGCCTGCCGCCAGTTCTAGCAGACCTCTAGTGTCCTGGCAAGGTACAAACGTCTTCTCGACCAAGAACACCATTACTCTCCTCTAGTCTTCGTTCCGTCGCAAAACGTGTGTGCAACCGACAGTAGGATCTTCACTGCTTGGTACAAGGCGTACAGTTTGGTTAGCGCAATGAGATCTCAACGTTCCTGTGCACCGCACTCACAAGCCAAAGGGGCACCATATTCTCCATACCTCGGGGGCTGTCAAATGGCTAAATGATCCTCCTTCCGGAGTGCACCTCAGCATGACACTACACCATCGTTGCGAGGTTGTTGTTGGTAGGACGGGCGAGCCAGCGCCACACCGCATCTATGCCACGCTACGTCCGTCTATGCCAAGGTGTAATCATCATCTCTACCTTGTACCTCTTTCTCTTAGGGGTTTTTCGCCGATGCGTGAGTGCGAGCTAAATCAGCAAGCCCATTGTGGTTTGCCTGTTGTACATGGGCTATCTTCTTTGCTGGTCATGCATGGGGCCACCAGCCTGACAATGATGTTCGTTGAAGCATGATTTGGGCCTCACGGTGTTAGTGGTAGGTGCATGCTAGTAGCGGTGCCTGAGGTGCTCCAGGCCTTGCTGCCTTCCTTACGAGGTACGGCATTGCTTGTCCGCAGCAATTGGGCCCACAGCGCTACCAGCATCAACAACACCATTTGGGCCCATGGCACCTTCAGCGACAACGGCACTTGTCGGACCAATAGCACCAACAGGAACACTGCTTTGTGCCCGCCTCAGCCCCGTCTCATTTGCCACATGAGTTCAAAGGGGCAGTTCGGGGCGCAACAAGGCAATGTTTCCCAATGTGCTTATGTTTCCACCGCGCATTTGGCCCATCACGGGTGCTTGAACCGACAAGGATTTCTTAGTTTTGCCCTCTCTTCCGTGAGCTTGGCGAAAAGCAATGGTGTACCTATTACCAAGCAAAGGCCATGACCAGTCCACGTGTTTGCCACAACGTGACCACCGTGCCACCCCGAGTGCTCGCTACAGTCATGCTGCATCTTGCTCTTGTGGACCCTATTGTACAATGTATGACCAACATCTTCCGAAATTTGGAAAGTTTGTGTTTGTGTTCATCCATTTGCACAAGATCGGGCTGCCCTAGAACATGGCACAAATTGTGGCGGATTTTTCCGCCCCCAATGGTGGAATTTTGAGGTATGCCAACGGTAACACCCTTCGCAATCTATTCTTGGTAGTATGGGGCCTCCCCCTTCATGCTAGTTTGGGGAATGCGAGCATGAGGTACATGGTTCAATTGTGGCTTAGTGTGGTCAAATTGGCTATTGGAACCCCCCATGAACCCTATTTCACCCTTGAGCCCCAAGGTACCACCTTCTATGTACCAAGCGTCCTAGCTAAACACGGGGTCTTAATTTGTTTATACACTCACCCCTTGCCGTGCAACATCATGCAAGTAAGGGCATTGTACAACCAAAACCCCTAGATGGCAAGGTCATGTAGGCCCCAGGCTCACACCGCTTTCCGACCATCTGTCATCCTGCTTTGTGACACAAATATGTTTAACATATAGGCTAGGACCCCCCGACCGCCTCCCTTTCTACGAGAATGGTTGGGCGTCCCCTTGGGCATGAGTCAAAACATTGAACCCATCGCTATGTTGGTAAGTGATGCATCGCGGAGATATTGGCATGTTGCATCCTGGTCTTTGGGGGACCACAACTTTGAAGTTGTGTGTGTGTGTGTGTCTGTGTGTCTGTGTGTGCATCGTGTATTGGGCCTTGCCCCTACATGTGTCATGTTGTTCCATACTCTGTTTGTCAAGGGCTCCAAGGGGCGGTCCTCCTTGCAAACGTTTTGCCATCCCGCACATTGCCCCAACCAGTGTGCGCCGAAACCTAAAACACAATCAATGCAGTCACTGCACAACGATGGGTGTAGGCACCTAGGAAAGCATTCGCCGCAGTGCGTCGCGATTAGACACTGTTGGGCTACATTCAAAGGGTAGTTGTAAATGCCTCCACCATCTCCTTCAATGTTTTTTAGTAGACAGGCCTACAAAGAGATGAGAGCAGATCCCACAGAACTAGAATTTGATGGCCGGCCCTCGCTACATTTGCGGGAGGAAGCGAAACCAGATTTGCCTGCTTGCAGTGCCATGTGGCATGCTACCCCCACTGTGACTAGCACAACCCCTGCGCCACCGCACCCGCAGCGCACAATAATGACTAAGAAGAGATCCATGGTGTGGGGGGATCGTTGGCGCCCTGCGGAGGCCAATGTGGCGGTATGTGCGCCGACACACAGGGAATGCGGCGGCAGACAAGACACGTGCTCATAAGTTTCAAACCTTGCCCGGATTGTTTCAAAGGCAACAACACTTGGGTGGGAGAGCGCAGCAATCTTAGTTAACTCCTGCATGTTCCGATGCCATCCGTTGCCCCTTTGTTGCAAGTTTCTGAGACTCCCCCTATACCGGGGGATGATCCCCACTTTCCATGAGATGAAGTTGTAGTACTCCTTGGGGCACCCGATGCATCTCAATCATGCCATGCGCCTTGTCATGGCTTTAACTTGCCTGATATGCCTCCCACTACCTCTTCACTATCCCGTTTAGTTGCATGCTCACAAATATTGACAGCTACATGGTCGCCAGATGCATTGGCATTTTCGATCATACATGTTGTGTTTCAAGTGGAACCAATGTTCCGAATGGGGGGTTGATTGCCATCCATAAGACCCATGCAGCCAACTACGCCCCAACCAAGAGCCAACCCTAAGCTCAACACCCCGCTCCAATATCTAGGTTTTGAGTCTCCCGTGCAACGGTGCGAGGCTGCCCGTATGCTAATTTCTCTAAATCGAGAGGATGCAAAAGAACGTCCTACCTACGAAGGAGCGCTTAATGTTGTTTGACCACATGCTCACTTGGATGCGCACTTATGATTTGCCACGCTTGGAAGCCATAATGCGCGAAACACATGAATGGGGATGGGGCCTGACAAGGGTTGCACCACTCTTGCAAGACAATTGGCGGGCCAACCGCATGCATTTCAATGTGGATGCAAGGTGTTTGGCAATCTTGTTCTATCAATTTGGGCGGTCCAGCAGGTCTAAGTGCCTGGAGTGCCGAAAATGTAGTGCCTTGACTCTACCATAGCAATAGGTGGACTCACTGAGGTCACTTCCCTGTCTTTGACTCCTTCTCCATCCAAGGCCCTAACACTCAATTTCAACCTTTGGAATGGGCCCCCATTTGTGTTCATACCGATGGAATGTCTAGTGTGAAGGAACTGATTGCTAGTCCCCACGAAACCTAGGAGGGTTGTTGTGACACTGCTCCACGTACCATCCCTTCTACATGCCTAGAGGAATTGGTAGAACCTCTAACAAACATTCGCAAAGGTGAATGGCATGTGGCTGGCTGTGCCAAAGTGACGTCGGTAAGTCAGCATGCACGGACATCGCACAGTTGTGTTGCTGCCCAAGGAGAGTCCGGCAACCACCATATATAGTTCTGCTTACTCATCAAGGGAGGCTATTTTTTTTTCATCGTGGCCTTTTCTGGTGCCCTTCTTTGCGGGTGGCTTAACCCCCCCCCCCCCTTCTTAGGTTTATCCGTAGAAAGTGTTCCAATTAGCCACCCCTGGTCTTAGGTCCTCGTTCCTGGGTGGATCCGTAGAAAGTGTTCCCAGTACCCACTATTGGTTTTAGGCTCTCCCCTTCCCTACCCCCATGATTGCTATCGCAAGGTGCTTGATGGCCACGACCGGCATCACGGTCCATGGGATCGGCTTGCACAAGGTTCTTCTGGGACTGTTACTTTTCGCCACCCCTAATCCCCCCCCCCACGTCAAGAACATTTCTTGGGCTTTGTGGGTATGTGCCCAACACAATGTTGAGATCAAGCCATGCATCTCGCAACGTACAATCACTGCTTTCTTTGAAATAGAATTTCGATTTGGAGCCTTTCGGGTGCCCAAATCCGCCTATGCCTTGCTGAGTACCTGCTTTCCGGGACCCTAACCCGTAGTGCTGCCAAGATGTGATGATGGACCCAATGGTGACTTCCTTGCAAACAAGTCTAGCGGCCGCTCCTTGATTCCGATCGCATGGCTTTTTCAAGAATGGTGAGTGGGCATTGTCCCGGGGATAAGAGGTGCAACGAAAGTTTCCTCATACCCAAGGTTGGTCATCCATATCGCAACAACGTGTTGACATAGACATAGCGTTATACCATCCAAACCCAAATATTGCGGCTCATCGCCCGCTAGTCTCGTGCCGGGACGAGAAGGCCGCCAAAGGCCACCACACGCTTGGGGATTGGGATGCGCGGGGGCATGTGCAAAGTCCTGCCGGTCGCACCCATTGGTGGCGGTGGCGCATGTTGGTCCATGCGCTTTTCCCCTTTTGGTCTTGCCGTCGGTTTCTGTGAGCAATGGACAAAGATGGCCATCTTTTGTGCACAGTGCATGCAAAATTACACACAGAAGAATGGCACAGCAGGTGTCGCGGTTGAAAGCTGGCAACTGAAACATTACATATGAAATATACGAGTGCAAAAATCACAAATAAATATGGCATATAACACCTACTTAAAATTGTCAGTCAAATGTTGCACATTTGCTGCAATCCTCTCAATGCCGATGGGCGCTTGATGCGCCTTCTTAGTCCACCGTGGCATCTCTTTGTACAAAAAGCATCTACTCATGGCTCATTGCCACATGCCGGGGTGTTGTGATCCCATAGTCACATCCCTTGGTGCAACTATGAACACTCAACCCCTATGGGCACATGGCCTCCATCACTTGTGGTGTGTCGTTTTCCAACCAAACAAAATACACAAAAGAGGGATTTTGGGTGAATTTCCAGGCAATGCGGCTACATTTCAGGGCTCTCACATTGTGCTATGTGTCAAACATATTGTAGAGAAGGTTGTGCATGTTTGCCGTTTCTCTCCTGATGTCGGCTCCAACGCAGGCACGCACCTTCTTTTTTGTGATTACAACATTGAGCAAGAGCTTTTAGCCACTCTCCCGCGGTCCGGCAGCTCTGCCTACAACAAGCGGGAGAAAGTTGCACGCGTAACAACAAAACAACAACAAAAAAAAGAGGGGGCCTCCTTCAGTAATGTGATTGCCTGGGCTTTGCCTGTCTCCAGCGCCGAAATCTAGAGGTAGTGAGGTGACTTGTTTCATCAACAAACAAAGAGGGGGCCTCCTTCAGTACTGTGATTGTCTGGGCTTTACCTGTCTTCAGCGCCAGAGACAGAGGTAGCATGATGACTGGCATGGGCAGTTGTCAATGGAACACATCCGCACTGAGAACCGTTTCCACACCAATGTCCCCATTCGCCACCGAGCCCAAGGGTGGTGGGGGCACCGTGCAATGCCTACAACAAGCGGGAGAAAGTTGCACGCGTAACAACAAAACAACAACAAAAAAAAGAGGGGGCCTCCTTCAGTACTGTGATTGCCTGGGCTTTGCCTGTCTTCAGCGCCGAAATCCAGAGGTAGAGAGGTGACTTATTTCATCAACAAACACAGAGGGGGCCTCCTTCAGTAATGTGATTGCCTGGGCTTTGCCTGTCTTCAGCGCCGGAGCCAGAGGTAGTATGTTGACTCAATTCAACAACAAACAAAAAGGGGGCCTTCTTCAGTACTGTGATTGCTATGGCTTACCCTGTCTTCAGCGCCGAAATTCAGAGGTGGAGAGGTGACTTATTTCATCAACAAATAAAAAGGGGCCCTCCTTGAGTAATGTGATTGCCTAGGCTTTGCCTGTCTTCAGCGCCAGTGCCAGAGGTAGAGAGGTGACTCAATTCAACAACAAACAAAGAGGGCCTCCTTCAGTACTGTAATTGTCTGGGCTTTGCCTGTCTTCAGCGCCGGGGCTAGCCGTAGTATGTGGACTCAATTCAACAACAAACAAAGAGGGGGCCTCCTTCAGTACTGTGATTGCCTGGGCTTTACCTGTCTTCAGCGCCAGAGACAGAGGTAGCATGATGACTGGCATGGGCAGTTGTCAATGGAACACATCCGCACTGAGAACCGTTTCCACACCAATGTCCCCATTCGCCACCGAGCCCAAGGGTGGTGGGGGCACGGTGCAATGCCTACAACAAGCGGGAGAAAGTTGCACGCGTAACAACAAAACAACAACAAAAAAAAGAGGGGGCCTCCTTCAGTACTGTGATTGCCTGGGCTTTGCCTGTCTTCAGCGCCGAAATCCAGAGGTAGAGAGGTGACTTATTTCATCAACAAACAAAGTGGGGGCCTCCTTCAGTACTGTGATTGCCTGGGCTTTACCTGTCTTCAGCGCCAGAGACAGAGGTAGCATGATGACTGGCATGGGCAGTTGTCAATGGAACACATCCGCACTGAGAACCGTTTCCACACCAATGTCCCCATTCGCCACCGAGCCCAAGGGTGGTGGGGGCATGGTGCAATGCCTACAACAAGCGGGAGAAAGTTGCACGCGTAACAACAAAACAACAACAAAAAAAAGAGGGGGCCTCCTTCAGTAATGTGATTGCCTGGGCTTTGCCTGTCTTCAGCGCCGGAGCCAGAGGTAGTATGTTGACTCAATTCAACAACAAACAAACAGGGGGCCTCCTTCAGCACTGTGATTGTCTGGGCTTTACCTGTCTTCAGCGCCAGAGACAGAGGTAGCATGATGACTGGCATGGGCAGTTGTCAATGGAACACATCCGCACTGAGAACCGTTTCCACACCAATGTCCCCATTCGCCACCGAGCCCAAGGGTGGTGGGGGCACGGTGCAATGCCTACAACAAGCGGTAGAAAGTTGCACGCGTAACAACAAAACAACAACAAAAAAAAGAGGGGGCCTCCTTCAGTAATGTAATTGTCTGGGCTTTGCCTGTCTTCAGCGCCGAAATCCAGAGGTAGAGAGGTGACTTATTTCATCAACAAACAAAGAGGGGGCCTCCTTCAGTACTGTGATTGCCTGGGCTTTACCTGTCTTCAGCGCCAGAGACAGAGGTAGCATGATGACTGGCATGGGCAGTTGTCAATGGAACACATCCGCACTGAGAACCGTTTCCACACCAATGTCCCCATTCGCCACCGAGCCCAAGGGTGGTGGGGGCATGGTGCAATGCCTACAACAAGCGGGAGAAAGTTGCACGCGTAACAACAAAACAACAACAAAAAAAAGAGGGGGCCTCCTTCAGTAATGTGATTGCCTGGGCTTTGCCTGTCTTCAGCGCCGGAGCCAGAGGTAGTATGTTGACTCAATTCAACAACAAACAAAGAGGGGGCCTCCTTCAGTACTGTGATTGCTATGGCTTACCCTGTCTTCAGCGCCGAAATCCAGAGGTGGAGAGGTGACTTATTTCATCAACAAACAAAAAGGGGCCCTCCTTGAGTAATGTGATTGCCTAGGCTTTGCCTGTCTTCAGCGCCAGTGCCAGAGGTAGAGAGGTGACTCAATTCAACAACAAACAAAGAGGGCCTCCTTCAGTACTGTAATTGTCTGGGCTTTGCCTGTCTTCAGCGCCGGGGCTAGCCGTAGTATGTGGACTCAATTCAACAACAAACAAAGAGGGGGCCTCCTTCAGTACTGTGATTGCCTGGGCTTTACCTGTCTTCAGCGCCAGAGACAGAGGTAGCATGATGACTGGCATGGGCAGTTGTCAATGGAACACATCCGCACTGAGAACCGTTTCCACACCAATGTCCCCATTCGCCACCGAGCCCAAGGGTGGTGGGGGCACGGTGCAATGCCTACAACAAGCGGGAGAAAGTTGCACGCGTAACAACAAAACAACAACAAAAAAAAGAGGGGGCCTCCTTCAGTACTGTGATTGCCTGGGCTTTGCCTGTCTTCAGCGCCGAAATCCAGAGGTAGAGAGGTGACTTATTTCATCAACAAACAAAGAGGGGGCCTCCTTCAGTACTGTGATTGCCTGGGCTTTACCTGTCTTCAGCGCCAGAGACAGAGGTAGCATGATGACTGGCATGGGCAGTTGTCAATGGAACACATCCGCACTGAGAACCGTTTCCACACCAATGTCCCCATTCGCCACCGAGCCCAAGGGTGGTGGGGGCACCGTGCAATGCCTACAACAAGCGGGAGAAAGTTGCACGCGTAACAACAAAACAACAACCAAAAAAAGAGGGGGCCTCCTTCAGTAATGTGATTGCCTGGGCTTTGCCTGTCTTCAGCGCCGAAATCCAGAGGTAGAGAGGTGACTTATTTCATCAACAAACAAAGTGGGGGCCTCCTTCAGTACTGTGATTGCCTGGGCTTTACCTGTCTTCAGCGCCAGAGACAGAGGTAGCATGATGACTGGCATGGGCAGTTGTCAATGGAACACATCCGCACTGAGAACCGTTTCCACACCAATGTCCCCATTCGCCACCGAGCCCAAGGGTGGTGGGGGCATGGTGCAATGCCTACAACAAGCGGGAGAAAGTTGCACGCGTAACAACAAAACAACAACAAAAAAAAGAGGGGGCCTCCTTCAGTAATGTGATTGCCTGGGCTTTGCCTGTCTTCAGCGCCGGAGCCAGAGGTAGTATGTTGACTCAATTCAACAACAAACAAAGAGGGGGCCTCCTTCAGTAATGTGATTGTCTGGGCTTTACCTGTCTTCAGCGCCAGAGACAGAGGTAGCATGATGACTGGCATGGGCAGTTGTCAATGGAACACATCCGCACTGAGAACCGTTTCCACACCAATGTCCCCATTCGCCACCGAGCCCAAGGGTGGTGGGGGCACGGTGCAATGCCTACAACAAGCGGTAGAAAGTTGCACGCGTAACAACAAAACAACAACAAAAAAAAGAGGGGGCCTCCTTCAGTAATGTGATTGCTTGGGCTTTGCCTGTCTTCAGCGCCGAAATCCAGAGGTAGAGAGGTGACTTATTTCATCAACAAACAAAGTGGGGGCCTCCTTCAGTACTGTGATTGCCTGGGCTTTACCTGTCTTCAGCGCCAGAGACAGAGGTAGCATGATGACTGGCATGGGCAGTTGTCAATGGAACACATCCGCACTGAGAACCGTTTCCACACCAATGTCCCCATTCGCCACCGAGCCCAAGGGTGGTGGGGGCATGGTGCAATGCCTACAACAAGCGGGAGAAAGTTGCACGCGTAACAACAAAACAACAACAAAAAAAAGAGGGGGCCTCCTTCAGTAATGTGATTGCCTGGGCTTTGCCTGTCTTCAGCGCCGGAGCCAGAGGTAGTATGTTGACTCAATTCAACAACAAACAAAGAGGGGGCCTCCTTCAGTACTGTGATTGCTATGGCTTACCCTGTCTTCAGCGCCGAAATCCAGAGGTGGAGAGGTGACTTATTTCATCAACAAATAAAAAGGGGCCCTCCTTGAGTAATGTGATTGCCTAGGCTTTGCCTGTCTTCAGCGCCAGTGCCAAAGGTAGAGAGGTGACTCAATTCAACAACAAACAAAGAGGGCCTCCTTCAGTACTGTAATTGTCTGGGCTTTGCCTGTCTTCAGCGCCGGGGCTAGCCGTAGTATGTGGACTCAATTCAACAACAAACAAAGAAGGGGCCTCCTTCAGTACTATGATTGCCTGGGCTTTACCTGTCTTCAGCGCCAGAGACAGAGGTAGCATGATGACTGGCATGGGCAGTTGTCAATGGAACACATCCGCACTGAGAACCGTTTCCACACCAATGTCCCCATTCGCCACCGAGCCCAAGGGTGGTGGGGGCACGGTGCAATGCCTACAACAAGCGGTAGAAAGTTGCACGCGTAACAACAAAACAACAACAAAAAAAAGAGGGGGCCTCCTTCAGTAATGTGATTGCCTGGGCTTTGCCTGTCTTCAGCGCCGAAATCCAGAGGTAGAGAGGTGACTTATTTCATCAACAAACAAAGAGGGGGCCTCCTTCAGTACTGTGATTGTCTGGGCTTTACCTGTCTTCAGCGCCAGAGACAGAGGTAGCATGATGACTGGCATGGGCAGTTGTCAATGGAACACATCCGCACTGAGAACCGTTTCCACACCAATGTCCCCATTCGCCACCGAGCCCAAGGGTGGTGGGGACATGGTGCAAAGCCTACAACAAGCGGGAGAAAGTTGCACGCGTAACAACAAAACAACAACAAAAAAAAGAGGGGGCCTCCTTCAGTAATGTGATTGCCTGGGCTTTGCCTGTCTTCAGCGCCGGAGCCAGAGGTAGTATGTTGACTCAATTCAACAACAAACAAACAGGGGGCCTCCTTCAGCACTGTGATTGTCTGGGCTTTACCTGTCTTCAGCGCCAGAGACAGAGGTAGCATGATGACTGGCATGGGCAGTTGTCAATGGAACACATCCGCACTGAGAACCGTTTCCACACCAATGTCCCCATTCGCCACCGAGCCCAAGGGTGGTGGGGGCACGGTGCAATGCCTACAACAAGCGGTAGAAAGTTGCACGCGTAACAACAAAACAACAACAAAAAAAAGAGGGGGCCTCCTTCAGTAATGTGATTGCCTGGGCTTTGCCTGTCTTCAGCGCCGAAATCCAGAGGTAGAGAGGTGACTTATTTCATCAACAAACAAAGTGGGGGCCTCCTTCAGTACTGTGATTGCCTGGGCTTTACCTGTCTTCAGCGCCAGAGACAGAGGTAGCATGATGACTGGCATGGGCAGTTGTCAATGGAACACATCCGCACTGAGAACCGTTTCCACACCAATGTCCCCATTCGCCACCGAGCCCAAGGGTGGTGGGGGCATGGTGCAATGCCTACAACAAGCGGGAGAAAGTTGCACGCGTAACAACAAAACAACAACAAAAAAAAGAGGGGGCCTCCTTCAGTAATGTGATTGCCTGGGCTTTGCCTGTCTTCAGCGCCGGAGCCAGAGGTAGTATGTTGACTCAATTCAACAACAAACAAAGAGGGGGCCTCCTTCAGTACTGTGATTGCTATGGCTTACCCTGTCTTCAGCGCCGAAATCCAGAGGTGGAGAGGTGACTTATTTCATCAACAAATAAAAAGGGGCCCTCCTTGAGTAATGTGATTGCCTAGGCTTTGCCTGTCTTCAGCGCCAGTGCCAGAGGTAGAGAGGTGACTCAATTCAACAACAAACAAAGAGGGCCTCCTTCAGTACTGTAATTGTCTGGGCTTTGCCTGTCTTCAGCGCCGGGGCTAGCCGTAGTATGTGGACTCAATTCAACAACAAACAAAGAGGGGGCCTCCTTCAGTACTGTGATTGCCTGGGCTTTACCTGTCTTCAGCGCCAGAGACAGAGGTAGCATGATGACTGGCATGGGCAGTTGTCAATGGAACACATCCGCACTGAGAACCGTTTCCACACCAATGTCCCCATTCGCCACCGAGCCCAAGGGTGGTGGGGACATGGTGCAAAGCCTACAACAAGCGGGAGAAAGTTGCACGCGTAACAACAAAACAACAACAAAAAAAAGAGGGGGCCTCCTTCAGTAATGTGATTGCCTGGGCTTTGCCTGTCTTCAGCGCCGGAGCCAGAGGTCGTATGTTGACTCAATTCAACAACAAACAAAGAGGGGGCCTCCTTCAGTACTGTGATTGCTATGGCTTACCCTGTCTTCGGCGCCGAAATCCAGAGGTGGAGAGGTGACTTATTTCATCAACAAACAAACAGGGGCCCTCCTTGAGTAATGTGATTGCCTAGGCTTTGCCTGTCTTCAGCGCCAGTGCCAGAGGTAGAGAGGTGACTCAATTCAACAACAAACAAAGAGGGCCTCCTTCAGTACTGTAATTGTCTGGGCTTTGCCTGTCTTCAGCGCCGGGGCTAGCCGTAGTATGTGGACTCAATTCAACAACAAACAAAGAGGGGGCCTCCTTCAGTACTGTGATTGCTATGGCTTACCCTGTCTTCAGCGCCGAAATCCAGAGGTGGAGAGGTGACTTATTTCATCAACAAATAAAAAGGGGCCCTCCTTGAGTAATGTGATTGCCTAGGCTTTGCCTGTCTTCAGCGCCGGTGCCAGAGGTAGAGAGGTGACTCAATTCAACAACAAACAAAGAGGGCCTCCTTCAGTACTGTAATTGTCTGGGCTTTGCCTGTCTTCAGCGCCGGGGCTAGCCGTAGTATGTGGACTCAATTCAACAACAAACAAAGAGGGGGCCTCCTTCAGTACTGTGATTGCTATGGCTTACCCTGTCTTCAGCGCCGAAATCCAGAGGTGGAGAGGTGACTTATTTCATCAACAAACAAAAAGGGGCCCTCCTTGAGTAATGTGCTTGCCTAGGCTTTGCCTGTCTTCAGCGCCAGTGCCAGAGGTAGAGAGGTGACTCAATTCAACAACAAACAAAGAGGGCCTCCTTCAGTACTGTAATTGTCTGGGCTTTGCCTGTCTTCAGCGCCGGGGCTAGCCGTAGTATGTGGACTCAATTCAACAACAAACAAAGAGGGGGCCTTCTTCAGTACTGTGATTGCCTGGGCTTTACCTGTCTTCAGCGCCAGAGACAGAGGTAGCATGATGACTGGCATGGGCAGTTGTCAATGGAACACATCCGCACTGAGAACCGTTTCCACACCAATGTCCCCATTCGCCACCGAGCCCAAGGGTGGTGGGGGCACGGTGCAATGCCTACAACAAGCGGTAGAAAGTTGCACGCGTAACAACAAAACAACAACAAAAAAAAGAGGGGGCCTCCTTCAGTACTGTGATTGCCTGGGCTTTGCCTGTCTTCAGCGCCGAAATCCAGAGGTAGAGAGGTGACTTATTTCATCAACAAACAAAGAGGGGGCCTCCTTCAGTACTGTGATTGCCTGGGCTTTACCTGTCTTCAGCGCCAGAGACAGAGGTAGCATGATGACTGGCATGGGCAGTTGTCAATGGAACACATCCGCACTGAGAACCGTTTCCACACCAATGTCCCCATTCGCCACCGAGCCCAAGGGTGGTGGGGACATGGTGCAATGCCTACAACAAGCGGGAGAAAGTTGCACGCGTAACAACAAAACAACAACAAAAAAAAGAGGGGGCCTCCTTCAGTAATGTGATTGCCTGGGCTTTGCCTGTCTTCAGCGCCGGAGCCAGAGGTAGTATGTTGACTCAATTCAACAACAAACAAAACGGGGGCCTCCTTCAGTACTGTGATTGCTATGGCTTACCCTGTCTTCAGCGCCAAATTCAGAGGTGGAGAGGTGACTTATTTCATCAACAAATAAAAAGGGGCCCTCCTTGAGTAATGTGATTGCCTAGGCTTTGCCTGTCTTCAGCGCCAGTGCCAGAGGTAGAGAGGTGACTCAATTCAACAACAAACAAAGAGGGCCTCCTTCAGTACTGTAATTGTCTGGGCTTTGCCTGTCTTCAGCGCCGGGGCTAGCCGTAGTATGTGGACTCAATTCAACAACAAACAAAGAGGGGGCCTCCTTCAGTACTGTGATTGTCTGGGCTTTACCTGTCTTCAGCGCCAGAGACAGAGGTAGCATGATGACTGGCATGGGCAGTTGTCAATGGAACACATCCGCACTGAGAACCGTTTCCACACCAATGTCCCCATTTGCCACGGTAAAGGTAAAGGTAAAGTGCTCGGGCGCTCTCCGAACTCCAGCGTATTCGTGATCCCTACCTGTCCCTCGCAGCATCCCTTCCGGCTCGCGGGGTCACGGACACCCTAGCGCCTAGGACACTGCGTTCCGACCCCACCGGTATTCGAACCGAGCACCTCTAGTTCAGGAGTCATGTGCATGACCGCCGAACTACGCGACCTTCTCCCCATTCGCCACGGAGCCCAAGGGTGGTGGGAGCATGGTGCAATGCCTACAACAAGCGGGAGAAAGTTGCACGCGTAACAACAAAACAACAACAAAAAAAAGAGGGGGCCTCCTTCAGTAATGTGATTGCCTGGGCTTTGCCTGTCTTCAGCGCCGAATTCTAGAGGTAGTGAGGTGACTTATTTCATCAACAAACAAAGAGGGGGCCTCCTTCAGTACTGTGATTGCCTGGGCTTTACCTGTCTTCAGCGCCAGAGACAGAGGTAGCATGATGACTGGCATGGGCAGTTGTCAATGGAACACATCCGCACTGAGAACCGTTTCCACACCAATGTCCCCATTCGCCACCGAGCCCAAGGGTGGTGGGGGCACCGTGCAATGCCTACAACAAGCGGGAGAAAGTTGCACGCGTAACAACGAAACAACAACAAAAAAAAGAGGGGGCCTCACTCAGTAATGTGATTGCCTGGGCTTTGCCTGTCTTCAGCGCCGAAATCCAGAGGTAGAGAGGTGACTTATTTCATCAACAAACACAGAGGGGGCCTCCTTCAGTAATGTGATTGCCTGGGCTTTGCCTGTCTTCAGCGCCGGAGCCAGAGGTAGTATGTTGACTCAATTCAACAACAAACAAAAAGGGGGGCCTTCTTCAGTACTGTGATTGCCTGGGCTTACCCTGTCTTCAGCGCCGAAATCCAGAGGTGGAGAGGTGACTTATTTCATCAACAAACAAACAGGGGCCCTCCTTGAGTAATGTGATTGCCTAGGCTTTGCCTGTCTTCAGCGCCAGTGCCAGAGGTAGAGAGGTGACTCAATTCAACAACAAACAAAGAGGGCCTCCTTCAGTACTGTAATTGTCTGGGCTTTGCCTGTCTTCAGCGCCGGGGCTAGCCGTAGTATGTGGACTCAATTCAACAACAAACAAAGAGGGGGCCTCCTTCAGTACTGTGATTGCCTGGGCTTTACCTGTCTTCAGCGCCAGAGACAGAGGTAGCATGATGACTGGCATGGGCAGTTGTCAATGGAACACATCCGCACTGAGAACCGTTTCCACACCAATGTCCCCATTCGCCACCGAGCCCAAGGGTGGTGGGGGCACGGTGCAATGCCTACAACAAGCGGTAGAAAGTTGCACGCGTAACAACAAAACAACAACAAAAAAAAGAGGGGGCCTCCTTCAGTAATGTGATTGCCTGGGCTTTGCCTGTCTTCAGCGCCGAAATCCAGAGGTAGAGAGGTGACTTATTTCATCAACAAACACAGAGGGGGCCTCCTTCAGTAATGTGATTGCCTGGGCTTTGCCTGTCTCCAGCGCCGGAGCCAGAGGTAGTATGTTGACTCAATTCAACAACAAACAAAGAGGGGGCCTCCTTCAGTACTGTGATTGCTATGGCTTACCCTGTCTTTAGCGCCGAAATCCAGAGGTGGAGAGGTCACTTATTTCATCAACAAACAAACAGGGGCCCTCCTTCAGTAATGTGATTGCCTAGGCTTTGCCTGTTTTCAGCGCCGGTGCCAGAGGTAGAGAGGTGACTCAATTCAACAACAAACAAAGAGGGCCTCCTTCAGTACTGTAATTGTCTGGGCTTTGCCTGTCTTCAGCGCCAGAGACAGAGGTAGCATGACGACTTAATTCAAAAACAAACAAAGAGGGGGCCTCCTTCAGTAATGTGATTGCCTGGGCTTTACCTGTCTTCAGCGCCGAAATCCAGAGGTAGAGAGGTGACTTATTTCATCAACAAACACAGAGGGGGCCTCCTTCAGTAATGTGATTGCCTGGGCTTTGCCCGTCTTCAGCGCCGGAGCCAGAGGTAGTATGTTGACTCAATTCAACAACAAACAAAACGGGGGCCTCCTTCAGTACTGTGATTGCCTGGGCTTACCCTGTCTTCAGCGCCGAAATTCAGAGGTGGAGAGGTGACTTATTTCATCAACAAACAAAAAGGGGCCCTCCTTGAGTAATGTGATTGCCTAGGCTTTGCCTGTCTTCAGCGCCAGTGCCAGAGGTAGAGAGGTGACTCAATTCAACAACAAACAAAGAGGGGGCCTCCTTCAGTACTGTAATTGTCTGGGCTTTGCCTGTCTTCAGCGCCGGGGCTAGCCGTAGTATGTGGACTCAATTCAACAACAAACAAAGAGCGGGCCTCCTTCAGTACTGTGATTGCCGGGGCTTTACCTGTCTTCAGCGCCGAAATCCAGAAGTAGAGAGGTGACTTATTTCATCAACTAACAAAGAGGGCCCCCTTCAGTACTGTAGTTGCCTAGGCTTTGCCTGTCTTCAGCGCCGGAGCTAGCGGTAGTATGTTGACTCAATTCAACAACAAACAAAGAGGGCTTCCTTCAGTGCTGTGATAGCCTGGGCTTTATGTGCCTTCAGCGCCGGAAACAGAGGTAGCATGTTGACTCAATTCAACAACCAACAAAGAGGGGGCCTCCTTCAGTACTGTGATTGCCTCGGCTTTGCCTGTCTTCAGCGACAGATGCAGAGGTAGGGGAGTGCCAAGCATGTTGACTCAATTCAACAGGACCATACCCAAGTTGCATAGTGGTGCCTAGCATCAATAACAATGAGCCTTGTTGTGCCTTATGACACTGTGGTGAGGTTGTTGAGACAACTGTGAAAAAGGTTTGCGAATATCTCAATATGGTGGTGGACGAGGTTCGATGGTCTACAATCATAGCCCACGTGACCCACTTCACCAACTCTATGCCCATTATCTCGTGGGCGGTGGCCTTGGGTGGCTTGAGGGCCGGGGGTGGGGTGAAACATGAGGCTGTCCAACATTGTGGGGGTGTACTATGGTCTGTACAGGCAAGAATATTGCCAATGGTAGCAAAAACCCCCAATTTCTTCCTGTCATGTGCGCGCTGTGCCCGCGCTGTGCACATACGCCCCCTTGGAGGCTACCATATGGAGGCTACCATAAAAAAAATGAACGATTCGCGGAATACCAATTTTTGTGTTGGGCCTTTTGAAGTTTTATTTCGAAAAATTTGTGCAAATGCACCCAGAAATGGAAAAATAATGTTGTTTTGCTACCTCTTTTTTGCTGCGAAATTTTTACTGTTTTTGGTTGATTGAGCAAAAAACTTTTTTATTTTTCCGCTTTTCTTCTCATTTGACCTCGCTTTTTCGGGGTTTGGTTTCTTCCATTTTGGTCTCCCTGAAAAGGACCTTGTTGTAAATTGAATGCCCTGTAACCTGCGTTTCACCTGATGCAAATACATCTTCTCAACCTCAAACGATAAATCAGTGAAAATCACGTGTATGTTTTTTGTTTGTGAGTGGACCAAAACAGGGTGAAGAAAATGAAAAGCTACCAAATTATGCCGGCCATTTTTCTTTTGGTTGGTTGTTTCCCAAATTGTCCACTGCTTGTGAATGTATTGTGCTGTTTGTGCCAGATTAATCGTCACATGGAGTTTCTGCTGCCTTTGCTTAAACCAAAATACGTGCTCAGTGACGGAAGATCCGGAACAAAATGAATCCGGGTGGGAAATCACAGCTACAACACCTGTGGCCAAGCTCAAACCAACGCATAAACTGAATGGCGATGGTCCTAAGCAATAAGAAAAAGGCCACCACGATCTTTGGGCACCTGTTGAGACAAATATCCTGCATGCGGCGTTTGGGGATTCAGCGAATCAGCGTGCAGCCCCCCCCCCCCCCCCCTCAACCGTGGGATGAATGCGAAGCGACTGAGAACTCGCAACGAGGAATGCAGCAGGAACGCAATAAGAAACTCATCAGTGGTACGTGTGCCATACGTACCTTTCTGCTGTGTGCCCTGATGGGCTGCAACACAATTCAGCTACGGTAAGTGGACGTTGTGTCATGCTCTAATGCTGAACCCTATATCGGTTTTGGGACATGGATGTACTACAGGAAATGGACACCTCAACTGCATCTACCACCCCCCTCTTCCAGCCCTGGAGGGCCCCGGTGGACATTTGCTGAAGGGTAGAAAATTCAATCATGAACCCGAGGTAGGTGCCATTAGGCGTAAAGGCTGCGTTAGTAGACCGCGTTGTTTCGGAGCCACACGATCAGGTTATCCAGGACGCAACCCTTACTCGCAAGGAGGTGCGGGAGGCGAGACATGCAATAGGAGAGAGTGGGGGGCACATTCTGCTCAACACGTGGGGCACTCGCCGTAGAGAGCCCTCACTATTGCACATTGGGGAACCGGTTGAGGAAGCTGATTTGGATCCATGCAACAAAGCTGTGCAGCACCCCTGTCCATGATGTTATGAAGGGCAAATCATTTACAATGGGCCCCACAATGATGTTGCGGATGACACAATGCGAGCATGACCATGGACTCTGCAATGTGGGACAGAACTGGCATCTAACCAAGAAGCAGGTACTGATGCCCCTCAAAATGCAATGCCCACCCACTCTGATGCACCGCTGCTCTGCCTGCCTGCCTGCCTCCCTGTCCGCAAAGTGCTGCATGCAGGGATGCACACAGAACAACTCCTGCTGCCATGGCGGTCCCTGGGAATTGTCAGGACTAACCCCCCCCCCCCCCCCCAAATGGTTTGCATGGATGTGAGAGGAGGTCAGGCATTGGTGTGGGAGCGCCAGGCATCAGGGCAGGTGCCAGAAAAGAGAGATTAAGGGGTCGTCAAGGGCTCAAAGTGGTGTTGGCCCTGGGGTCATCACCAACAGGCAGCTGCAGGCGCTTTTCTTGCCACATGGCCTCTGTCTCTTGGATCTTTTGGAGGAAATAATCAGGATTGAGGATGGCCGCCACCAAATTGGCCTTAACAAGAAGCACGTTGGTGTACTGGAGGGTGTCCTCACCACTCAGCGCCCGGAACGGCGCGTCGGAGCTCGCTCGCGCATGCACTGCAACAATACTGTCCTTAGCATCATAGTGGATGTTGTCATCAAAGAAGATGTGGCGGTCTTCAGTGGCACTGGCAGTGTACCACACCGGTTTGCCTGAGGCTGGTAGAAAGTTGTGTCGTTTCCAGTGGTCGTATTCATCCTGGATGGTCAGGGTGGTGTCTGCGCTGGTGAAGAATGCTGCAATGGGCTCACCGCCGTGGAGCGCCTCCGCGGTGGAGGACGGCGTGGTGTCCTGCAGGTAAACTGCCGAATGGCTGTCCTCTGCATTCTCATGGCGGATTACCCAGGCCCCGCGGTCGAGCTTGAAAGTGTCACTGATGGGACACAGCGGGAACTGCGGATGCTTGCCCTTCGTGAACGCTGTGAAGGCGGCCCGAACCTCCGGGAGGTCCGTGCCAAATGTGCGGAACACCACCCGGAACCGTCTCCCGCTGTGATGCAGGGCCAAAAGGCAGTGGAACAAGGAGGGCACCAGAAAGTGCATGCCATTCGGACCAAGTTCGGGGTCCGGAGGGCCATCCCACGTCATGGCCTTCCAAAGCTCTTCGTACTGAGGCCGGAAGATCACTCCGGGGCCTTTGGTCGTGAAAGTTCTGGATTGGCCACGGAAAGCCTCACCGAAAGGCACCCATCCGTCAGGGCGCGGCAGCCCCTTGGTGTACAGTGGTGGGCATGGCGCACCGGGGGGCCGCTGGTCAGGGTTCAGGGGGCTGCCATCGTGCCATTGCCAATCCCCTGCATCGTTTGCCTTTACCATCGCTGATTGGGCCAGCGCTTTGTTGAGACCCTCTTCAAACGTGACGCCCCCAGCAGGATCACTAACCATGAGGGTCTGGTTGATATCGAAGTGTAGGATGAGCCTGGGGCCTGCCATGGGTAAGAAACAACGGCACTGACAGCCTGGAAAGGAGCGAGACGGCGTGCTTGAGACTTCACTTGGTTGAGGCACATGCGCCTCATCCTTAACGACCCCACAGAAAGGGGGTTTGAAATGTGCCCGTGCTACCCAGTGTGCATCTACAGTGCCAGCATGTTTGTTTGCAATCCGTTTGCTGTGTTCCCGGTACGCGATAAGTAGACGATAAAGTGTGCGATAACCGGTTTCGCGATTCCTTCCCACAAAAAATGGTGCAATTTACTTAAGCAACAACTGGGTTTTGGTGTGACCAATGGGGTTTGCGCAATAATTTGCGTGATAGCTGTGGTTTTGCACGCTTTTTGCACTCTGTTTGCAGGCCACAATCACATCGTCTCCCGCGGCTGTACATTTTTGACAGAGCAGAGGAGGCGATGGAGGAGCCTGCGCAGAAGGCCAGGGACCGTGGGAAGGGTGTGGTGGCTGCTGGGTAGCTGGGGAAGAGTATTGGCCCAAAGGTTGCTGCCAGAGAGTGCAGTGTGGTGCTGGGTGAACCGGCTGATGAAAAGTGCCATGTGGAGAATCTGGTTTGGTACAGCCGATGGGTTTTGGTTCAGAAGGAGGGGGGCTGGGGGAGGGCGTCCAACTAGGGGTTTAATGCACATGGAACCCACCGCACAGGGCCAACATACCCAAAAGGGTGGAAAAACGGCAAGTTTGGGCCAATTTCGACAGTTTTTGGAAACCACCATCTCACCTTGTCACATCTGTAGCGGGCTGCCACTGTTGATTTTTCCGCTCAAAATAAGTGAGATTCACCTTCCAATTGCTATGTCTCCCACTGCATACCCTGGTTTCAGATTCACCGAATCCTCACTGCGTTTCAGATCCGCTACCGCAGTCATTTGTCATTTGGGGTCATCATAGAACTGGACAGCTCTGAACCTTGATTCTGAGAGGTTGTCCCAAGTACCACACAGTGAGCAGGCTACACCAGCTCATCTTGGTCTGGAGCAAAGAAAAAGATTCACCTTCATATTGCCCTATGCTTCCCCCTTCTCCTTGCCCCACTGGACGCCCCCTCCATCCAAAGGGGCATTCAGCGAACATCTATTCGGGGGCAATCACATGTCAAACCAAGCACCCTCTCCCCCAATTGGGTGTCAAACGACAGTAAGATGTGGAAACAACTGTCCACAAGTGCAGGAGGAGCATTGTGCATGAACTTTGCAGCAGCGGTGAAGGTAGCAAGGTTCCGTACCCCTGAAGACCATCTGCCAAAGGCTGTTTCGGGGCACAAAATGTGCAGATTTGGGAGGGCACCTCCCGATTTAGTGCCCCCGCCCCAAGGTGCCACTGGTGAGTTTTTGGCTCAAAACTTGGATTTGGCAAGGGCACCACCTAGGCTCCAGGATGGCTAGAGTAGAGTAGAGCCCGGAGCGATGAGGCGGAGTAATGGCCAAAACGGAAAGGAGAAGTGCTGCTTGTTGCTTCCTTTGTTGCTTGTTGCTTGTTGCTTGTTGCTTGTTGCTTGTTGCTTGTTAGCTAGATTTAAGGGGAGAGGGGTGTAGTAATATATATTTTGTTATATATGAGAGCCAAAATGGTTGTGAGACGGGGCGGATAGTGGAGGACACTTTGGGGACCCAGATCTCTATGCTGCTGTGAGCAATCATTCCAAAACAAGTGCCTTTGGGAACCCTATCTTGACCCGGATTCAATATTTCTTATGCATTGGCACAAACGCCTTTGTTTTTTATTTCATGTGTGTCTTTGTTGAGGTCAGGTATTTGGGAAGCAACATTGCCATCCTTCAATGGAGCAAACATTATTGGGAAGATGCTTGGAAGTGTTCAAGGTTCCTTGGAAGAGTGCTCGTAAGATTTGGCATGGAAATCGGGCCTGAATGCGCAACCAATATCCTACTCCTTGACCAGCTCGGTGTAAATTTTTTTGGCCCTACTTGACCTTGAACTCTTGCACATGCTCACCACTTTCCACTGGAATGCTTTGGGCAGCACTCTTGGGTGGTGGTTTTGCCATAACAACACAGTGAGCCGCAACGAAAAATTTTGGGTTGAGCAAGTGACGGTCCCCCACCCCCCCCCTAGGGAACGACAAGGGGTGGGGAAGGACAAGGGGGGGGGAGTAGGTCTATCAATTTTCATAATGCCCCCCCTCCCCTCTCCGCTCGCTGTCCCTACCTCTTTCTCATCCCCCCTTTCACTCATCCTCACACCCACCCACACACACACACACACACACACACTTTTGTTCGCGAATAGCCTTGGGCAACACTTGGGGGGTCCTTCTCCATCAGAGGGTATATCTGGGGCTGAAGTCGGGATAGTCAATAGAAAGGTAGCGCGCCGGGCGCGCGCCGGGCAAACATTCCCCCTTTCACTTTTTTTGGTCCGCCAGGTACGATTTGTTACGCATGTAGATTACATTTTCCAAGCTACTGTTGTGTGCGTTGTGTGCGCGTTGTGCAGACAGGCCCCCAAAAGACCATGATGGATTGTGCACCTTCCCTACAAAGCACGTTTCATAATTAGGCAATAGCTGTGAATCCAACAACTCCAAATGTCATTTGTATTGTACTTAACCAACGGTACTTTGCCTTTACCTTTCCCATAGATTTTGCTATGGTAATAAGTCCCCAAGCCGCAAGCGGTTTGGACGGCGTTTCTGCCTCACGTCACAAGAAGGAAGCTCACACTCAACATTTCCTACATCACCCCTGCCTTCTCAAGGGCCCAAAGTTGGGCGGAATGGCTACATCACCCCTGCTTTCTTGGGGTACCCATGGTGCCGAGAAATCAACCTAGTAAGGAGTGGATGTGGTGGAAACGAGCAAAAAATGGATGTTTCTGGGTGAAACTGGGTGAGAATCCAAATATACCACATCCCGAATGTGAAAGAAGCATCAAAATACCCGCTGTCAAACAACAATAATGCCCATAGTATCACAAAGCATGTGTTTCTAGCACGGCCAGACGTGCAAATCGTTGCACTGCGCGCGCACTGCACTAAGTGCACCCCTAAAAGTTCACCGGTGGGGCACGGGTCAAAAAAGATGCCCGGCGCGCGCCTTGCGCGCTAACACTCCCCCGAAGAAAAAAGTAACCTTTTCACCCATCGGTGGCGGGGTTGGGGTTTCCCGAGTCAGGGCTCCCTTTGGGCAAAGGAGGGTTTCCCCGCCGCTGGTAAGTTTTAAACAGCCGTCGCCAGTACCAGCATTACACCCCCCCGCCCTTACCCCTCCCCTTGCCCCTGTGTTCTCTCTCTTTCCTTGTCCGTCCTACTTTTGGAGGCTCTGCAATCACTATCATTGCTTGTCATCACACCAGTCACTAGCTATAACCGTTGAATTTCACATTGGTTTTCTATGCCCCACATGCACTATTGACCAAGCATGGGCAATCCTGACAATGTATATGAAATCCATGTTTCCCTTTGCACCCAATTCCAGTATGCTTGGGGGTGCACTAGTTCATGGATGCACAAAAATCATCTCTTACTCGCAAGGAGGTGCGGGAGGCGAGACATGCAATAGGAGAGAGTGGGGGGCACATTCTGCTCAACACGTGGGGCACTCGCCGTAGAGAGCCCTCACTATTGCACATTGGGGAACCGGTTGAGGAAGCTGATTTGGATCCATGCAACAAAGCTGTGCAGCACCCCTGTCCATGATGTTATGAAGGGCAAATCATTTACAATGGGCCCCACAATGATGTTGCGGATGACACAATGCGAGCATGACCATGGACTCTGCAATGTGGGACAGAACTGGCATCTAACCAAGAAGCAGGTACTGATGCCCCTCAAAATGCAATGCCCACCCACTCTGATGCACCGCTGCTCTGCCTGCCTGCCTGCCTCCCTGTCCGCAAAGTGCTGCATGCAGGGATGCACACAGAACAACTCCTGCTGCCATGGCGGTCCCTGGGAATTGTCAGGACTAACCCCCCCCCCCCCCCCAAATGGTTTGCATGGATGTGAGAGGAGGTCAGGCATTGGTGTGGGAGCGCCAGGCATCAGGGCAGGTGCCAGAAAAGAGAGATTAAGGGGTCGTCAAGGGCTCAAAGTGGTGTTGGCCCTGGGGTCATCACCAACAGGCAGCTGCAGGCGCTTTTCTTGCCACATGGCCTCTGTCTCTTGGATCTTTTGGAGGAAATAATCAGGATTGAGGATGGCCGCCACCAAATTGGCCTTAACAAGAAGCACGTTGGTGTACTGGAGGGTGTCCTCACCACTCAGCGCCCGGAACGGCGCGTCGGAGCTCGCTCGCGCATGCACTGCAACAATACTGTCCTTAGCATCATAGTGGATGTTGTCATCAAAGAAGATGTGGCGGTCTTCAGTGGCACTGGCAGTGTACCACACCGGTTTGCCTGAGGCTGGTAGAAAGTTGTGTCGTTTCCAGTGGTCGTATTCATCCTGGATGGTCAGGGTGGTGTCTGCGCTGGTGAAGAATGCTGCAATGGGCTCACCGCCGTGGAGCGCCTCCGCGGTGGAGGACGGCGTGGTGTCCTGCAGGTAAACTGCCGAATGGCTGTCCTCTGCATTCTCATGGCGGATTACCCAGGCCCCGCGGTCGAGCTTGAAAGTGTCACTGATGGGACACAGCGGGAACTGCGGATGCTTGCCCTTCGTGAACGCTGTGAAGGCGGCCCGAACCTCCGGGAGGTCCGTGCCAAATGTGCGGAACACCACCCGGAACCGTCTCCCGCTGTGATGCAGGGCCAAAAGGCAGTGGAACAAGGAGGGCACCAGAAAGTGCATGCCATTCGGACCAAGTTCGGGGTCCGGAGGGCCATCCCACGTCATGGCCTTCCAAAGCTCTTCGTACTGAGGCCGGAAGATCACTCCGGGGCCTTTGGTCGTGAAAGTTCTGGATTGGCCACGGAAAGCCTCACCGAAAGGCACCCATCCGTCAGGGCGCGGCAGCCCCTTGGTGTACAGTGGTGGGCATGGCGCACCGGGGGGCCGCTGGTCAGGGTTCAGGGGGCTGCCATCGTGCCATTGCCAATCCCCTGCATCGTTTGCCTTTACCATCGCTGATTGGGCCAGCGCTTTGTTGAGACCCTCTTCAAACGTGACGCCCCCAGCAGGATCACTAACCATGAGGGTCTGGTTGATATCGAAGTGTAGGATGAGCCTGGGGCCTGCCATGGGTAAGAAACAACGGCACTGACAGCCTGGAAAGGAGCGAGACGGCGTGCTTGAGACTTCACTTGGTTGAGGCACATGCGCCTCATCCTTAACGACCCCACAGAAAGGGGGTTTGAAATGTGCCCGTGCTACCCAGTGTGCATCTACAGTGCCAGCATGTTTGTTTGCAATCCGTTTGCTGTGTTCCCGGTACGCGATAAGTAGACGATCAAGTGTGCGATAACCGGTTTCGCGATTCCTTCCCACAAAAAATGGTGCAATTTACTTAAGCAACAACTGGGTTTTGGTGTGACCAATGGGGTTTGCGCAATAATTTGCGTGATAGCTGTGGTTTTGCACGCTTTTTGCACTCTGTTTGCAGGCCACAATCACATCGTCTCCCGCGGCTGTACATTTTTGACAGAGCAGAGGAGGCGATGGAGGAGCCTGCGCAGAAGGCCAGGGACCGTGGGAAGGGTGTGGTGGCTGCTGGGTAGCTGGGGAAGAGTATTGGCCCAAAGGTTGCTGCCAGAGAGTGCAGTGTGGTGCTGGGTGAACCGGCTGATGAAAAGTGCCATGTGGAGAATCTGGTTTGGTACAGCCGATGGGTTTTGGTTCAGAAGGAGGGGGGCTGGGGGAGGGCGTCCAACTAGGGGTTTAATGCACATGGAACCCACCGCACAGGGCCAACATACCCAAAAGGGTGGAAAAACGGCAAGTTTGGGCCAATTTCGACAGTTTTTGGAAACCACCATCTCACCTTGTCACATCTGTAGCGGGCTGCCACTGTTGATTTTTCCGCTCAAAATAAGTGAGATTCACCTTCCAATTGCTATGTCTCCCACTGCATACCCTGGTTTCAGATTCACCGAATCCTCACTGCGTTTCAGATCCGCTACCGCAGTCATTTGTCATTTGGGGTCATCATAGAACTGGACAGCTCTGAACCTTGATTCTGAGAGGTTGTCCCAAGTACCACACAGTGAGCAGGCTACACCAGCTCATCTTGGTCTGGAGCAAAGAAAAAGATTCACCTTCATATTGCCCTATGCTTCCCCCTTCTCCTTGCCCCACTGGACGCCCCCTCCATCCAAAGGGGCATTCAGCGAACATCTATTCGGGGGCAATCACATGTCAAACCAAGCACCCTCTCCCCCAATTGGGTGTCAAACGACAGTAAGATGTGGAAACAACTGTCCACAAGTGCAGGAGGAGCATTGTGCATGAACTTTGCAGCAGCGGTGAAGGTAGCAAGGTTCCGTACCCCTGAAGACCATCTGCCAAAGGCTGTTTCGGGGCACAAAATGTGCAGATTTGGGAGGGCACCTCCCGATTTAGTGCCCCCGCCCCAAGGTGCCACTGGTGAGTTTTTGGCTCAAAACTTGGATTTGGCAAGGGCACCACCTAGGCTCCAGGATGGCTAGAGTAGAGTAGAGCCCGGAGCGATGAGGCGGAGTAATGGCCAAAACGGAAAGGAGAAGTGCTGCTTGTTGCTTCCTTTGTTGCTTGTTGCTTGTTGCTTGTTGCTTGTTGCTTGTTGCTTGTTAGCTAGATTTAAGGGGAGAGGGGTGTAGTAATATATATTTTGTTATATATGAGAGCCAAAATGGTTGTGAGACGGGGCGGATAGTGGAGGACACTTTGGGGACCCAGATCTCTATGCTGCTGTGAGCAATCATTCCAAAACAAGTGCCTTTGGGAACCCTATCTTGACCCGGATTCAATATTTCTTATGCATTGGCACAAACGCCTTTGTTTTTTATTTCATGTGTGTCTTTGTTGAGGTCAGGTATTTGGGAAGCAACATTGCCATCCTTCAATGGAGCAAACATTATTGGGAAGATGCTTGGAAGTGTTCAAGGTTCCTTGGAAGAGTGCTCGTAAGATTTGGCATGGAAATCGGGCCTGAATGCGCAACCAATATCCTACTCCTTGACCAGCTCGGTGTAAATTTTTTTGGCCCTACTTGACCTTGAACTCTTGCACATGCTCACCACTTTCCACTGGAATGCTTTGGGCAGCACTCTTGGGTGGTGGTTTTGCCATAACAACACAGTGAGCCGCAACGAAAAATTTTGGGTTGAGCAAGTGACGGTCCCCCACCCCCCCCCTAGGGAACGACAAGGGGTGGGGAAGGACAAGGGGGGGGGAGTAGGTCTATCAATTTTCATAATGCCCCCCCTCCCCTCTCCGCTCGCTGTCCCTACCTCTTTCTCATCCCCCCTTTCACTCATCCTCACACCCACCCACACACACACACACACACACACACTTTTGTTCGCGAATAGCCTTGGGCAACACTTGGGGGGTCCTTCTCCATCAGAGGGTATATCTGGGGCTGAAGTCGGGATAGTCAATAGAAAGGTAGCGCGCCGGGCGCGCGCCGGGCAAACATTCCCCCTTTCACTTTTTTTGGTCCGCCAGGTACGATTTGTTACGCATGTAGATTACATTTTCCAAGCTACTGTTGTGTGCGTTGTGTGCGCGTTGTGCAGACAGGCCCCCAAAAGACCATGATGGATTGTGCACCTTCCCTACAAAGCACGTTTCATAATTAGGCAATAGCTGTGAATCCAACAACTCCAAATGTCATTTGTATTGTACTTAACCAACGGTACTTTGCCTTTACCTTTCCCATAGATTTTGCTATGGTAATAAGTCCCCAAGCCGCAAGCGGTTTGGACGGCGTTTCTGCCTCACGTCACAAGAAGGAAGCTCACACTCAACATTTCCTACATCACCCCTGCCTTCTCAAGGGCCCAAAGTTGGGCGGAATGGCTACATCACCCCTGCTTTCTTGGGGTACCCATGGTGCCGAGAAATCAACCTAGTAAGGAGTGGATGTGGTGGAAACGAGCAAAAAATGGATGTTTCTGGGTGAAACTGGGTGAGAATCCAAATATACCACATCCCGAATGTGAAAGAAGCATCAAAATACCCGCTGTCAAACAACAATAATGCCCATAGTATCACAAAGCATGTGTTTCTAGCACGGCCAGACGTGCAAATCGTTGCACTGCGCGCGCACTGCACTAAGTGCACCCCTAAAAGTTCACCGGTGGGGCACGGGTCAAAAAAGATGCCCGGCGCGCGCCTTGCGCGCTAACACTCCCCCGAAGAAAAAAGTAACCTTTTCACCCATCGGTGGCGGGGTTGGGGTTTCCCGAGTCAGGGCTCCCTTTGGGCAAAGGAGGGTTTCCCCGCCGCTGGTAAGTTTTAAACAGCCGTCGCCAGTACCAGCATTACACCCCCCCGCCCTTACCCCTCCCCTTGCCCCTGTGTTCTCTCTCTTTCCTTGTCCGTCCTACTTTTGGAGGCTCTGCAATCACTATCATTGCTTGTCATCACACCAGTCACTAGCTATAACCGTTGAATTTCACATTGGTTTTCTATGCCCCACATGCACTATTGACCAAGCATGGGCAATCCTGACAATGTATATGAAATCCATGTTTCCCTTTGCACCCAATTCCAGTATGCTTGGGGGTGCACTAGTTCATGGATGCACAAAAATCATCTCTTACTCGCAAGGAGGTGCGGGAGGCGAGACATGCAATAGGAGAGAGTGGGGGGCACATTCTGCTCAACACGTGGGGCACTCGCCGTAGAGAGCCCTCACTATTGCACATTGGGGAACCGGTTGAGGAAGCTGATTTGGATCCATGCAACAAAGCTGTGCAGCACCCCTGTCCATGATGTTATGAAGGGCAAATCATTTACAATGGGCCCCACAATGATGTTGCGGATGACACAATGCGAGCATGACCATGGACTCTGCAATGTGGGACAGAACTGGCATCTAACCAAGAAGCAGGTACTGATGCCCCTCAAAATGCAATGCCCACCCACTCTGATGCACCGCTGCTCTGCCTGCCTGCCTGCCTCCCTGTCCGCAAAGTGCTGCATGCAGGGATGCACACAGAACAACTCCTGCTGCCATGGCGGTCCCTGGGAATTGTCAGGACTAACCCCCCCCCCCCCCCCCAAATGGTTTGCATGGATGTGAGAGGAGGTCAGGCATTGGTGTGGGAGCGCCAGGCATCAGGGCAGGTGCCAGAAAAGAGAGATTAAGGGGTCGTCAAGGGCTCAAAGTGGTGTTGGCCCTGGGGTCATCACCAACAGGCAGCTGCAGGCGCTTTTCTTGCCACATGGCCTCTGTCTCTTGGATCTTTTGGAGGAAATAATCAGGATTGAGGATGGCCGCCACCAAATTGGCCTTAACAAGAAGCACGTTGGTGTACTGGAGGGTGTCCTCACCACTCAGCGCCCGGAACGGCGCGTCGGAGCTCGCTCGCGCATGCACTGCAACAATACTGTCCTTAGCATCATAGTGGATGTTGTCATCAAAGAAGATGTGGCGGTCTTCAGTGGCACTGGCAGTGTACCACACCGGTTTGCCTGAGGCTGGTAGAAAGTTGTGTCGTTTCCAGTGGTCGTATTCATCCTGGATGGTCAGGGTGGTGTCTGCGCTGGTGAAGAATGCTGCAATGGGCTCACCGCCGTGGAGCGCCTCCGCGGTGGAGGACGGCGTGGTGTCCTGCAGGTAAACTGCCGAATGGCTGTCCTCTGCATTCTCATGGCGCATTACCCAGGCCCCGCGGTCGAGCTTGAAAGTGTCACTGATGGGACACAGCGGGAACTGCGGATGCTTGCCCTTCGTGAACGCTGTGAAGGCGGCCCGAACCTCCGGGAGGTCCGTGCCAAATGTGCGGAACACCACCCGGAACCGTCTCCCGCTGTGATGCAGGGCCAAAAGGCAGTGGAACAAGGAGGGCACCAGAAAGTGCATGCCATTCGGACCAAGTTCGGGGTCCGGAGGGCCATCCCACGTCATGGCCTTCCAAAGCTCTTCGTACTGAGGCCGGAAGATCACTCCGGGGCCTTTGGTCGTGAAAGTTCTGGATTGGCCACGGAAAGCCTCACCGAAAGGCACCCATCCGTCAGGGCGCGGCAGCCCCTTGGTGTACAGTGGTGGGCATGGCGCACCGGGGGGCCGCTGGTCAGGGTTCAGGGGGCTGCCATCGTGCCATTGCCAATCCCCTGCATCATTTGCCTTTACCATCGCTGATTGGGCCAGCGCTTTGTTGAGACCCTCTTCAAACGTGACGCCCCCAGCAGGATCACTAACCATGAGGGTCTGGTTGATATCGAAGTGTAGGATGAGCCTGGGGCCTGCCATGGGTAAGAAACAACGGCACTGACAGCCTGGAAAGGAGCGAGACGGCGTGCTTGAGACTTCACTTGGTTGAGGCACATGCGCCTCATCCTTAACGACCCCACAGAAAGGGGGTTTGAAATGTGCCCGTGCTACCCAGTGTGCATCTACAGTGCCAGCATGTTTGTTTGCAATCCGTTTGCTGTGTTCCCGGTACGCGATAAGTAGACGATAAAGTGTGCGATAACCGGTTTCGCGATTCCTTCCCACAAAAAATGGTGCAATTTACTTAAGCAACAACTGGGTTTTGGTGTGACCAATGGGGTTTGCGCAATAATTTGCGTGATAGCTGTGGTTTTGCACGCTTTTTGCACTCTGTTTGCAGGCCACAATCACATCGTCTCCCGCGGCTGTACATTTTTGACAGAGCAGAGGAGGCGATGGAGGAGCCTGCGCAGAAGGCCAGGGACCGTGGGAAGGGTGTGGTGGCTGCTGGGTAGCTGGGGAAGAGTATTGGCCCAAAGGTTGCTGCCAGAGAGTGCAGTGTGGTGCTGGGTGAACCGGCTGATGAAAAGTGCCATGTGGAGAATCTGGTTTGGTACAGCCGATGGGTTTTGGTTCAGAAGGAGGGGGGCTGGGGGAGGGCGTCCAACTAGGGGTTTAATGCACATGGAACCCACCGCACAGGGCCAACATACCCAAAAGGGTGGAAAAACGGCAAGTTTGGGCCAATTTCGACAGTTTTTGGAAACCACCATCTCACCTTGTCACATCTGTAGCGGGCTGCCACTGTTGATTTTTCCGCTCAAAATAAGTGAGATTCACCTTCCAATTGCTATGTCTCCCACTGCATACCCTGGTTTCAGATTCACCGAATCCTCACTGCGTTTCAGATCCGCTACCGCAGTCATTTGTCATTTGGGGTCATCATAGAACTGGACAGCTCTGAACCTTGATTCTGAGAGGTTGTCCCAAGTACCACACAGTGAGCAGGCTACACCAGCTCATCTTGGTCTGGAGCAAAGAAAAAGATTCACCTTCATATTGCCCTATGCTTCCCCCTTCTCCTTGCCCCACTGGACGCCCCCTCCATCCAAAGGGGCATTCAGCGAACATCTATTCGGGGGCAATCACATGTCAAACCAAGCACCCTCTCCCCCAATTGGGTGTCAAACGACAGTAAGATGTGGAAACAACTGTCCACAAGTGCAGGAGGAGCATTGTGCATGAACTTTGCAGCAGCGGTGAAGGTAGCAAGGTTCCGTACCCCTGAAGACCATCTGCCAAAGGCTGTTTCGGGGCACAAAATGTGCAGATTTGGGAGGGCACCTCCCGATTTAGTGCCCCCGCCCCAAGGTGCCACTGGTGAGTTTTTGGCTCAAAACTTGGATTTGGCAAGGGCACCACCTAGGCTCCAGGATGGCTAGAGTAGAGTAGAGCCCGGAGCGATGAGGCGGAGTAATGGCCAAAACGGAAAGGAGAAGTGCTGCTTGTTGCTTCCTTTGTTGCTTGTTGCTTGTTGCTTGTTGCTTGTTGCTTGTTGCTTGTTAGCTAGATTTAAGGGGAGAGGGGTGTAGTAATATATATTTTGTTATATATGAGAGCCAAAATGGTTGTGAGACGGGGCGGATAGTGGAGGACACTTTGGGGACCCAGATCTCTATGCTGCTGTGAGCAATCATTCCAAAACAAGTGCCTTTGGGAACCCTATCTTGACCCGGATTCAATATTTCTTATGCATTGGCACAAACGCCTTTGTTTTTTATTTCATGTGTGTCTTTGTTGAGGTCAGGTATTTGGGAAGCAACATTGCCATCCTTCAATGGAGCAAACATTATTGGGAAGATGCTTGGAAGTGTTCAAGGTTCCTTGGAAGAGTGCTCGTAAGATTTGGCATGGAAATCGGGCCTGAATGCGCAACCAATATCCTACTCCTTGACCAGCTCGGTGTAAATTTTTTTGGCCCTACTTGACCTTGAACTCTTGCACATGCTCACCACTTTCCACTGGAATGCTTTGGGCAGCACTCTTGGGTGGTGGTTTTGCCATAACAACACAGTGAGCCGCAACGAAAAATTTTGGGTTGAGCAAGTGACGGTCCCCCACCCCCCCCCTAGGGAACGACAAGGGGTGGGGAAGGACAAGGGGGGGGGAGTAGGTCTATCAATTTTCATAATGCCCCCCCTCCCCTCTCCGCTCGCTGTCCCTACCTCTTTCTCATCCCCCCTTTCACTCATCCTCACACCCACCCACACACACACACACACACACACACTTTTGTTCGCGAATAGCCTTGGGCAACACTTGGGGGGTCCTTCTCCATCAGAGGGTATATCTGGGGCTGAAGTCGGGATAGTCAATAGAAAGGTAGCGCGCCGGGCGCGCGCCGGGCAAACATTCCCCCTTTCACTTTTTTTGGTCCGCCAGGTACGATTTGTTACGCATGTAGATTACATTTTCCAAGCTACTGTTGTGTGCGTTGTGTGCGCGTTGTGCAGACAGGCCCCCAAAAGACCATGATGGATTGTGCACCTTCCCTACAAAGCACGTTTCATAATTAGGCAATAGCTGTGAATCCAACAACTCCAAATGTCATTTGTATTGTACTTAACCAACGGTACTTTGCCTTTACCTTTCCCATAGATTTTGCTATGGTAATAAGTCCCCAAGCCGCAAGCGGTTTGGACGGCGTTTCTGCCTCACGTCACAAGAAGGAAGCTCACACTCAACATTTCCTACATCACCCCTGCCTTCTCAAGGGCCCAAAGTTGGGCGGAATGGCTACATCACCCCTGCTTTCTTGGGGTACCCATGGTGCCGAGAAATCAACCTAGTAAGGAGTGGATGTGGTGGAAACGAGCAAAAAATGGATGTTTCTGGGTGAAACTGGGTGAGAATCCAAATATACCACATCCCGAATGTGAAAGAAGCATCAAAATACCCGCTGTCAAACAACAATAATGCCCATAGTATCACAAAGCATGTGTTTCTAGCACGGCCAGACGTGCAAATCGTTGCACTGCGCGCGCACTGCACTAAGTGCACCCCTAAAAGTTCACCGGTGGGGCACGGGTCAAAAAAGATGCCCGGCGCGCGCCTTGCGCGCTAACACTCCCCCGAAGAAAAAAGTAACCTTTTCACCCATCGGTGGCGGGGTTGGGGTTTCCCGAGTCAGGGCTCCCTTTGGGCAAAGGAGGGTTTCCCCGCCGCTGGTAAGTTTTAAACAGCCGTCGCCAGTACCAGCATTACACCCCCCCGCCCTTACCCCTCCCCTTGCCCCTGTGTTCTCTCTCTTTCCTTGTCCGTCCTACTTTTGGAGGCTCTGCAATCACTATCATTGCTTGTCATCACACCAGTCACTAGCTATAACCGTTGAATTTCACATTGGTTTTCTATGCCCCACATGCACTATTGACCAAGCATGGGCAATCCTGACAATGTATATGAAATCCATGTTTCCCTTTGCACCCAATTCCAGTATGCTTGGGGGTGCACTAGTTCATGGATGCACAAAAATCATCTCTTACTCGCAAGGAGGTGCGGGAGGCGAGACATGCAATAGGAGAGAGTGGGGGGCACATTCTGCTCAACACGTGGGGCACTCGCCGTAGAGAGCCCTCACTATTGCACATTGGGGAACCGGTTGAGGAAGCTGATTTGGATCCATGCAACAAAGCTGTGCAGCACCCCTGTCCATGATGTTATGAAGGGCAAATCATTTACAATGGGCCCCACAATGATGTTGCGGATGACACAATGCGAGCATGACCATGGACTCTGCAATGTGGGACAGAACTGGCATCTAACCAAGAAGCAGGTACTGATGCCCCTCAAAATGCAATGCCCACCCACTCTGATGCACCGCTGCTCTGCCTGCCTGCCTGCCTCCCTGTCCGCAAAGTGCTGCATGCAGGGATGCACACAGAACAACTCCTGCTGCCATGGCGGTCCCTGGGAATTGTCAGGACTAACCCCCCCCCCCCCCCCCAAATGGTTTGCATGGATGTGAGAGGAGGTCAGGCATTGGTGTGGGAGCGCCAGGCATCAGGGCAGGTGCCAGAAAAGAGAGATTAAGGGGTCGTCAAGGGCTCAAAGTGGTGTTGGCCCTGGGGTCATCACCAACAGGCAGCTGCAGGCGCTTTTCTTGCCACATGGCCTCTGTCTCTTGGATCTTTTGGAGGAAATAATCAGGATTGAGGATGGCCGCCACCAAATTGGCCTTAACAAGAAGCACGTTGGTGTACTGGAGGGTGTCCTCACCACTCAGCGCCCGGAACGGCGCGTCGGAGCTCGCTCGCGCATGCACTGCAACAATACTGTCCTTAGCATCATAGTGGATGTTGTCATCAAAGAAGATGTGGCGGTCTTCAGTGGCACTGGCAGTGTACCACACCGGTTTGCCTGAGGCTGGTAGAAAGTTGTGTCGTTTCCAGTGGTCGTATTCATCCTGGATGGTCAGGGTGGTGTCTGCGCTGGTGAAGAATGCTGCAATGGGCTCACCGCCGTGGAGCGCCTCCGCGGTGGAGGACGGCGTGGTGTCCTGCAGGTAAACTGCCGAATGGCTGTCCTCTGCATTCTCATGGCGCATTACCCAGGCCCCGCGGTCGAGCTTGAAAGTGTCACTGATGGGACACAGCGGGAACTGCGGATGCTTGCCCTTCGTGAACGCTGTGAAGGCGGCCCGAACCTCCGGGAGGTCCGTGCCAAATGTGCGGAACACCACCCGGAACCGTCTCCCGCTGTGATGCAGGGCCAAAAGGCAGTGGAACAAGGAGGGCACCAGAAAGTGCATGCCATTCGGACCAAGTTCGGGGTCCGGAGGGCCATCCCACGTCATGGCCTTCCAAAGCTCTTCGTACTGAGGCCGGAAGATCACTCCGGGGCCTTTGGTCGTGAAAGTTCTGGATTGGCCACGGAAAGCCTCACCGAAAGGCACCCATCCGTCAGGGCGCGGCAGCCCCTTGGTGTACAGTGGTGGGCATGGCGCACCGGGGGGCCGCTGGTCAGGGTTCAGGGGGCTGCCATCGTGCCATTGCCAATCCCCTGCATCATTTGCCTTTACCATCGCTGATTGGGCCAGCGCTTTGTTGAGACCCTCTTCAAACGTGACGCCCCCAGCAGGATCACTAACCATGAGGGTCTGGTTGATATCGAAGTGTAGGATGAGCCTGGGGCCTGCCATGGGTAAGAAACAACGGCACTGACAGCCTGGAAAGGAGCGAGACGGCGTGCTTGAGACTTCACTTGGTTGAGGCACATGCGCCTCATCCTTAACGACCCCACAGAAAGGGGGTTTGAAATGTGCCCGTGCTACCCAGTGTGCATCTACAGTGCCAGCATGTTTGTTTGCAATCCGTTTGCTGTGTTCCCGGTACGCGATAAGTAGACGATAAAGTGTGCGATAACCGGTTTCGCGATTCCTTCCCACAAAAAATGGTGCAATTTACTTAAGCAACAACTGGGTTTTGGTGTGACCAATGGGGTTTGCGCAATAATTTGCGTGATAGCTGTGGTTTTGCACGCTTTTTGCACTCTGTTTGCAGGCCACAATCACATCGTCTCCCGCGGCTGTACATTTTTGACAGAGCAGAGGAGGCGATGGAGGAGCCTGCGCAGAAGGCCAGGGACCGTGGGAAGGGTGTGGTGGCTGCTGGGTAGCTGGGGAAGAGTATTGGCCCAAAGGTTGCTGCCAGAGAGTGCAGTGTGGTGCTGGGTGAACCGGCTGATGAAAAGTGCCATGTGGAGAATCTGGTTTGGTACAGCCGATGGGTTTTGGTTCAGAAGGAGGGGGGCTGGGGGAGGGCGTCCAACTAGGGGTTTAATGCACATGGAACCCACCGCACAGGGCCAACATACCCAAAAGGGTGGAAAAACGGCAAGTTTGGGCCAATTTCGACAGTTTTTGGAAACCACCATCTCACCTTGTCACATCTGTAGCGGGCTGCCACTGTTGATTTTTCCGCTCAAAATAAGTGAGATTCACCTTCCAATTGCTATGTCTCCCACTGCATACCCTGGTTTCAGATTCACCGAATCCTCACTGCGTTTCAGATCCGCTACCGCAGTCATTTGTCATTTGGGGTCATCATAGAACTGGACAGCTCTGAACCTTGATTCTGAGAGGTTGTCCCAAGTACCACACAGTGAGCAGGCTACACCAGCTCATCTTGGTCTGGAGCAAAGAAAAAGATTCACCTTCATATTGCCCTATGCTTCCCCCTTCTCCTTGCCCCACTGGACGCCCCCTCCATCCAAAGGGGCATTCAGCGAACATCTATTCGGGGGCAATCACATGTCAAACCAAGCACCCTCTCCCCCAATTGGGTGTCAAACGACAGTAAGATGTGGAAACAACTGTCCACAAGTGCAGGAGGAGCATTGTGCATGAACTTTGCAGCAGCGGTGAAGGTAGCAAGGTTCCGTACCCCTGAAGACCATCTGCCAAAGGCTGTTTCGGGGCACAAAATGTGCAGATTTGGGAGGGCACCTCCCGATTTAGTGCCCCCGCCCCAAGGTGCCACTGGTGAGTTTTTGGCTCAAAACTTGGATTTGGCAAGGGCACCACCTAGGCTCCAGGATGGCTAGAGTAGAGTAGAGCCCGGAGCGATGAGGCGGAGTAATGGCCAAAACGGAAAGGAGAAGTGCTGCTTGTTGCTTCCTTTGTTGCTTGTTGCTTGTTGCTTGTTGCTTGTTGCTTGTTGCTTGTTAGCTAGATTTAAGGGGAGAGGGGTGTAGTAATATATATTTTGTTATATATGAGAGCCAAAATGGTTGTGAGACGGGGCGGATAGTGGAGGACACTTTGGGGACCCAGATCTCTATGCTGCTGTGAGCAATCATTCCAAAACAAGTGCCTTTGGGAACCCTATCTTGACCCGGATTCAATATTTCTTATGCATTGGCACAAACGCCTTTGTTTTTTATTTCATGTGTGTCTTTGTTGAGGTCAGGTATTTGGGAAGCAACATTGCCATCCTTCAATGGAGCAAACATTATTGGGAAGATGCTTGGAAGTGTTCAAGGTTCCTTGGAAGAGTGCTCGTAAGATTTGGCATGGAAATCGGGCCTGAATGCGCAACCAATATCCTACTCCTTGACCAGCTCGGTGTAAATTTTTTTGGCCCTACTTGACCTTGAACTCTTGCACATGCTCACCACTTTCCACTGGAATGCTTTGGGCAGCACTCTTGGGTGGTGGTTTTGCCATAACAACACAGTGAGCCGCAACGAAAAATTTTGGGTTGAGCAAGTGACGGTCCCCCACCCCCCCCCTAGGGAACGACAAGGGGTGGGGAAGGACAAGGGGGGGGGAGTAGGTCTATCAATTTTCATAATGCCCCCCCTCCCCTCTCCGCTCGCTGTCCCTACCTCTTTCTCATCCCCCCTTTCACTCATCCTCACACCCACCCACACACACACACACACACACACACTTTTGTTCGCGAATAGCCTTGGGCAACACTTGGGGGGTCCTTCTCCATCAGAGGGTATATCTGGGGCTGAAGTCGGGATAGTCAATAGAAAGGTAGCGCGCCGGGCGCGCGCCGGGCAAACATTCCCCCTTTCACTTTTTTTGGTCCGCCAGGTACGATTTGTTACGCATGTAGATTACATTTTCCAAGCTACTGTTGTGTGCGTTGTGTGCGCGTTGTGCAGACAGGCCCCCAAAAGACCATGATGGATTGTGCACCTTCCCTACAAAGCACGTTTCATAATTAGGCAATAGCTGTGAATCCAACAACTCCAAATGTCATTTGTATTGTACTTAACCAACGGTACTTTGCCTTTACCTTTCCCATAGATTTTGCTATGGTAATAAGTCCCCAAGCCGCAAGCGGTTTGGACGGCGTTTCTGCCTCACGTCACAAGAAGGAAGCTCACACTCAACATTTCCTACATCACCCCTGCCTTCTCAAGGGCCCAAAGTTGGGCGGAATGGCTACATCACCCCTGCTTTCTTGGGGTACCCATGGTGCCGAGAAATCAACCTAGTAAGGAGTGGATGTGGTGGAAACGAGCAAAAAATGGATGTTTCTGGGTGAAACTGGGTGAGAATCCAAATATACCACATCCCGAATGTGAAAGAAGCATCAAAATACCCGCTGTCAAACAACAATAATGCCCATAGTATCACAAAGCATGTGTTTCTAGCACGGCCAGACGTGCAAATCGTTGCACTGCGCGCGCACTGCACTAAGTGCACCCCTAAAAGTTCACCGGTGGGGCACGGGTCAAAAAAGATGCCCGGCGCGCGCCTTGCGCGCTAACACTCCCCCGAAGAAAAAAGTAACCTTTTCACCCATCGGTGGCGGGGTTGGGGTTTCCCGAGTCAGGGCTCCCTTTGGGCAAAGGAGGGTTTCCCCGCCGCTGGTAAGTTTTAAACAGCCGTCGCCAGTACCAGCATTACACCCCCCCGCCCTTACCCCTCCCCTTGCCCCTGTGTTCTCTCTCTTTCCTTGTCCGTCCTACTTTTGGAGGCTCTGCAATCACTATCATTGCTTGTCATCACACCAGTCACTAGCTATAACCGTTGAATTTCACATTGGTTTTCTATGCCCCACATGCACTATTGACCAAGCATGGGCAATCCTGACAATGTATATGAAATCCATGTTTCCCTTTGCACCCAATTCCAGTATGCTTGGGGGTGCACTAGTTCATGGATGCACAAAAATCATCTCTGGGCTTTCTTGCATTTCTCTGATTTTATCTTGAAAAGTGAAGAACTACACATTGGGTCTAGCACCCTCTGCCCCCTTTCCACCACTGTCTTGCCCCAAGGCATTTGCACAACCACCACGGCTAAAGGCAATTAGACCGCAGGACACATCAAAAGCAATGAAGATCCTCCACTTAAACTGCGCTTGGAGCATGTCCCTAATCAAAGGCAGTGAAGATGTGCATTGCTCTTCACTGCCTCTGCTCTGAAGGACCTCTGTGGTGCTCGTGGTGTGTGGTGTTTTGAATGCACTAGTCATTGGGTGATTCCTCACCATAAGAATCCAGCTTCCACGCATGAAGGACAACATACAGTGAACGCCGGTAAAAAAAGGTGAAAAGTGGGGCAAAGGGGTGAAAACCACCCTATGCCATATCCCCGATTCAAAAACTTCAAAAACACCGAGTGTCAAACAAAAATACATACCACTGCCGACACACACGTGAGCAGGCCACATGTGCTGAAATTGGCAACTCAGGACCTATGGGATGCATCAGACTTAAAAACATTCCCGGTGCACCAGCAAGGGGCCACATGTGCTGAAATTGGCGAATGTGATGACAAACCCATGTCTTATGTGGCCGCACTACATTTTGTACGTAATCAAATTAAGTACACAATTATTAAGGTTCCTACGCCTACTGTAGCTTGGACAAGGGCGTAGCTTATACAAGGGGGGGGGTGGAGTAATTTGGAAGCGAGAACTCCCTGACTAGGCTCGCTTTGGGTGGGCTCCGACTAGCCCCGCCTCACTAAACGTGCCCTATTGGCATTGGGCGACTACCTAATGGGCGGGACACACACCCTCGGGGGTTGGGTACCACCAACCAACTGCACGTCGTCCACGGGTGCGCACACTTCACCCTCGTTGGCGCATCGGACTGTGCCCCCCAGCGTGTGTGTGCGGGGGGATGATCACCAAATGACACCCCACCCCCACCCCACCCCGCATTCCAGTATAGCTCAAGGCCAAATTCCTTTGATGCCTTGGGCGCGTCTGATTTCCTGTTGTTGTTTTTTTTTTGGCTCAGACCAAGATGAGCTGGCGTAGCCTGCTCACTTCACAGTACTCGAGGTGACCCCTCGGGATCAAGGTTCAGAGCTGCCCAGCGCTACGATGATCCCACAAATGACTGTGGTAGCGGATCTGACACGTAGTGAGGATTAGCTGAGTCTGAAACCAGGTTATGCAGTGGGAGACTGCCACGCCCGTAGGCTTCCTCTGCCTCTGATTTCCTGTTGTTTTTGAACCAAGTGACGGTTGCCCCGCCTTGGGGGCGGGGGGTAGTTGCTGCATGCACCTCCACTTTCTTGCCCCCTCAACGTGTGACCTCCCTGGGGGATTACCTGCAACACTGCCCCATCCCCTGCTGTTCAAGATACAGTAGGTGTGGGGATGACAACCCCCCCCCCCTACCTACACCCCCCCTCACCTGTCACCGTCGCGTCTCCCTCACCTATAGCCCCCCCCCCCCCTCCTCCATAACCTCTTCCACCACCTAAAATCCTGCCACACCACCGCTAACCAGCCCCCTGCCCCATCTGGCTGATGTAGACTGGCAGCAGGTCCGAGCTTGACGCCCCCATACCGCAGCCGGTTTCAGAAGAAGAATGAATATGAAAAAGCATGAGATTGCTTGAAGGCTGACGGAGATAATGCGCTGTGTCTGTGCCTGAGTGTCGGGTGCTGAGCGGAATTGTGAGGGTCAAAACGTTGACCTGCCCAGTCCTGCCTCTTGAGTGTTCAGCAAGGGGGCCAACCACTGGGCTCCGCGAACGCGAAAACGACACCAGCAGCCCCAGCACACCAACCACTGGGCTCCGCACACGCGGCAACGACACCAGCAGGAGCACCGGCCGCAGCGGCCAACAGAAAGCAGCAACCCGACGCAACATGTGAAGGGAAGAACAGGTGACTGTCCAGGGCCCCGTAAAGAAACAACAACCAGACGGAATGTCACTCAGGGGGGTCTTCGCACGACTGGCCACTCAGCAATGTGACGGAGCCCCGCCCCCTTGTGTCTAGTACTTGTCTAGGCCTTGCACAAGCGACAGTAGGTGGAGGGAGCATACTTATTTGGGTCTTTTTGAGGTCGTAGCAATCGGGGATGTGTGATGGATTGCGGTGGTGCCCGCTGCCCCTTTGTACAAGCCCGGGGACTTATGGCTTTCTGCAAAGAGCATTTCTCTTTTGGGTGCCCCTTGTGGCAGTTTACAAGATATGGCTGTTTTCGTGGGCTGTGGGTTTTGGTGGGGGTGGTGGGGTGTGTGGGGGGTTTATAGACTCGAGGCACTGCTCACACCTGCTCACCTCTGTGTGAGTCTTCCACAACGGAAGTGTACAGGTACGGGTAATGTCCCATGGAGTCACTCGCGACGGATGGAATTTCGAGAGCCGAATCAGGGTTTTGGTGTTCTTATTCTATAAAACTGTACACGGTGGTCAGTTGCACAGCTTCGTGGACACCATTGCCCAGCGGTTCCTTTTTGGTGTTGCTTGTTTGGCACATGTCATTCACGGCAAATTGCATTCGGGGATTTGATGGGTGATGCCTGCCTGCACCGGTTGTACACCCCAAGCGAGCACCTGCACCCAAACGCGTGTTTGCGCGCCGTGCGAGCAGACCCGCGTTGAAAATCTGTCGCATGAATCAGTGTCAGGCCCGGACGAGACAAACAGACAAACAGACAGACAGAGAGACGAATGGACGTCCCAATGTCCTGGCCAGATTGGCACGCTTTGGACTTGCACCCAAACCTGCACCGGATTTACGCAAGCGCAAAGCTGACCACGTTCAACTCTTGCGAATGCTCAGCCGCACGCGCAAGGGCTTCCAGTCCGAGCCTTCGACTTCCACCTGCCCCCAACCGGTGGTCCAATGAACAAAATCTAATGCAACTGCCCCAGCCCCCTCCCCCACCATGTGGGACGGATATGGGGGCGGCTGTTGCTTCCGTCTCTGCAAAGACGTCCACCGCATGCACGTTGTGCTGCCAGGCCGCGTTGAGGCCCACCCCGTGCCATGCTCTCCCTCACAATGTACCCGCCAGGGACAGGGCGGCAGCCTCCTTGTTAGTGCCCAAGCCCCCCCCCCGACCAAAAGTGGGCCAAAGGGGTCTCGTTGCATTATGTGCTCACTGCGTGCATATACCAGATACTAACCCAAGTAAAAACACCACCTCCCCACTGCAGGTCGAAGCGCAGCAACACAAAAGGCATATGAAATTCTGAAGCCACCGAAATCGTGCAATGTGCTGTTCAAAAGATCAAATTACAAGTCCGATGTACAACCGCGCAAAGGCATGCAGGATGGACACATGCTCCATTGACGTGGGCCGCACGCACATGTCACATGAATCGGCGTGATGGTGACTGTGCACGTGCCTGCACCGTGCGGCACCTTCACCAGAGATTATAACTCGGTGGTATGGGGGTACTTAGTATAAAGCGCAAGCACGTACGCTCACTGACTCCCGAACACTCCTCTGAGGAGAGGAGAGGCCATGCTGTTGCTAAATGCAAGTGCCCTTGACGGATTGACACAGAGACTACCGGCTAGGTCCAGCAGCACAACCAAATGACCCGGGGGTAACAACGAGGGCAGTAGCACGAGAGGAGGAGATTGAGGGGGACGGGGCCGTGTTTGGTCACATGGAGAGGACGGATAAAAGGGACACAGAGGGTTGGCACAGAACCAATTTAATCATTCCTGGGGCTAGTGCTTTGCTGGGCACCATTGAGCACACGGGTGACACACCGCAACACACACAAAGACGCAATAATGTCGGCCTGGCAAAACACCTTCGGTCATTGCAACTGGTGGTCGACCAGGAGGGAGTGTTTTGTCACAAGCTTGGAGATCGATCCCCCCGCCCCCTTCAGTCCTCTTTTAGGGGACTTGAAGAGGGGAGGATGGAGGGGGAGGGGGGTCAATGGGAGTTCACGCTACATAAAGGGTTGGACTGGGACTGGGATTGGGATTGGAGCTTCGAGTTTTCCGGGGGGCCATCCCTGGGTCACAGGCTATGCAGCCAACTAGGCCCATGAACAAACGGCCCTTATTGCCCCAAAGGCCCCACCGGGTGCTCTGTGCTGAGAGAGACACAGCACTCTAACGACGCCCCAGAGCAGGAACCGCCGCCTGAGCACGTCTGGACTTAGGCCCTCAAGGCAAAGTGCCTTTCCAACAACGCAGCCAGGCCCAGGGTCGGAGCCCCCCACTGGTCACTGTACTACCATGATCCTCCTTCTTGTAAGCACAGCACTCATAGCAGGAACAACGCATCAAGCGCGTCCCTAAACGAGGGCGCCTCACTGCAGGAGGAGTCCCCAGATTCAGACGCATCGACGTCACCGGCCTTGTCCTCAGGAGGTGGATGGAGCGCCGGCCAGTCATCTTGAACCAAGACACCTCATGGTGTATACAGCAAAGGAATTGGGGCCCCCTCACTGGCGTGTGTGTTTTGTGTATACACGGGAGATGGCTACACTGATGGCCGAGGCTGGGGGGGCAGAACAAAAGGGAGCCCTAAGGGACGAGGAATCGGAGCAACGGCACGCCTGTACTGTGGGGGGCAGCTGCGAAACACAGCTGGGGCTCTATTGGACACCTACACGTACACCCGAACATGTCAGAACACTGCACCTACGGTGCGGTGCCCAGGCCAATGTTGAGAAGCTGTGCACGAGGCTCCTGACCAGAGCGACCCTCCACCATGCCGCCACCTCTGGTCAGGGAGTACTCGGACATCAAAGTGGGGGGGGCTTCCCTGCCCCCACCACCTCGACCTTTATGCCCCCCCCAAAAAATCATCTCTGAAGGAACGCGGGACGCTTGCCCGCGACCCCCGCCACCACGTCCGCATGAGAGATGCATTGGTTGTTGTTGATGAAACCTTGAAACTGAAAATTGTGTTCCAAAAGAATACCCACATCACTATTTCGGGTGCGGTCGATGGCCGTCGGTGGCACAACCAAAATGAGATTCAGTGGAACAAGGGGCTGCGCATCCAAAGACCTGTCTCAACCCCCCCCCCCCCCCCCCCGGGCTGATGCGAAAACAGCGAGTTCAGTGAGTGTGCCCCTGCATTCCTCCAGAAAGACTCTGGAGAGCCCTCTCGGGTGATACACCAAACAATAAAACCTGCTCAGCCAGTGTGGGCCAACAACCTGGTAACCGACCGCCATGTGTGCCCTCTGCAGCTCTGTTCTACTTTTTTTTGTTACGTGCGTCTCGTAAGTGCTCGGTCGGACGGACCGTTTCAAACATGACCGACTAAGTACAACCTGTGCGATATTTATATACAGCGTCTGTATGTAGGTATTGCCGATGCTGCATGCGGCAAGTTTGCTCGAAGTGGTCACCCTCCGGAGTCCAATTAAGCAATGGGCATCCGAAAGACAGGACAATGCGCTCCGGGGTCGTCAAGTCCATCAGCACTTCCAAATTCGGCCACAGCGGGGGTAGGCACTGGGTTGAGTGCGAAAAAGTTCGGTTAGCAATTTCGCAATTTCGTCCTACTGTGCCCACAAATTGCAAGTCTCTTCGCCACTGGAAGCTCCTTGCCCTTTCAATGTGCTACCTATCTTTGCAACTGTCAACTTATCTCGTTTGTGTGGCCAATCGGGTCCTACCTTCCAAGAGTCTTGCCGCATCCAACACGTCAAATTTATTCCAAAGACCATCAATATTTGCAGGTTCCAAAGTACCACACTTTGGTAACAACCCCATACGCGGATAAGTGCACGTCTCACACGACGCCCAACTTCCAACTGCCAACACGGAGCTTCCACATGCTAGAAGCGCCCCAGCCTGTCATGGGCACCACCTCCACAATCTCACGTGGGTCGGGGTCAATCCCACACATCCACTCATTTTCACCCACGATGTCGCTGGTCCCAATGCGCAGCCTCCCATCCCGGAGCGTCATCCACATCTTTGTCGACAATGTGCCATCAAGCCGAGGGCCAGGAACACTACAAAGCACGCTGCCTTGACTTGATCTCCGTATAGCCGACTGCGTATTGTTCCAGCCACCAATTACGATCTCATACATGCAGGACAGGTCATGCCCCGACGTGAACAAGCCAACATGAGCGTTGGCATTGGCCTGCAGCTCGAACCTGATCTCAAGGGCACTAGATGGGGCAAAATTTGTGCCCTTCGACCGATCATACTTGCCGATGTTTGCAGTGAAGCAAGTCCAGTATTCACCTGAAAGGGTGTGGCATGGATGAGCATGAGGCATGGCAAGAGGTGCGAGGGCGAGGTAGCTGGGTTAAGGGGAAGCCCCAAGGGAACAAGAGGTGGATAGGTGTGTGATAGACAACCCCGTTTGACTCACTCCGTCTGGCATCTACACAACAAGCAGGCACATTTTTACAGCTACCGCTTTGTGACATCCCTCAGTAACGTATTTGATAACTTCGAACAATCTCGGGTCCCTTGCTCCTAGTTTGTACACCTTGTGGATAGTTTCTTTCCAATCTACGGTCCATTTCCAATCTCCTCGCAACATCAACACAACCCCATTTGCCGTTGGAGCACATTCCAATTGTGTGTACCCTCCCAACAGTCCAATAGATGAACAACCCGAAGATGTGATGCAACCACCCTGAAACACCGCAAATATCACACAACACGATTGGTACTTATGCATGAAATGCACCAACCCATGGTCCAAGATCTCTCTCATTAGCTTTCCTAATAGGTCTTCTACAATATCATAAGAGAGGGCTAGGTCACTTGTCCAATTGAATCCTATAGCCACAATCCGCAAAAGCTACACTCAATTGAGACATTGCTTGGTACCCACGTGGCATCCCTTCCCCACAGATGATGAGAGTGGTGAAGCGATTCTCACCTGCAACCGCTGTCCTCCAACTCGGAGACCAAATCCTGCTTTGATTGCACATATGCAAGGAAGTCCCCGAATTTCGGTGAATTGCGAACCAACCCTTGGGTACCTTGTGGCCGACTTTTGTACGGAGGCCATAATGTGCATGCTGTATGCATTATTTCATAGCCCCGACAGTGATTTATCCACCCAACCACTACGGAACAAGCTTGGGCTGTCTTCTCGTTGCACCACCCTAAATCTGATACCTAAAGCACTTGTACCAAAGGGTAGGTCCGGGGGCATCAAACAAATTAAACGAGGTAGCATTGTTGTTGACCGTTGCATCCGATACCCAAAGGTCAGTCGCAACCATGTGCGCCTCTTTCGCAATATGTTAACTGTGTACCACAATGTCACGGCCCTCACGTGCCTCCAAATTGTCAAAAATACAATACAAGCATTTAATGACACCTTTTTGGGGGCACTTCTAAAAACAATATCAATCAAACAGCCGCCTCATGGGTGAATATTTTCTTCAATCTCTTGTGTTACCGACCTACCATGCTTTCGGATAGTCAAACAACACTATATGTTTCTTTGTATAGCTTCCTTCTCAATTTGATTTGAAACTGTGTTACCCTATCATTCTGGAGGTCCGGTTTCCTCCATGCATGGCGACCATATTTTTGCTTGAAATAGGGTAGTATGTCACTTTTTGGGGGGGAGACCTTCATTGAACAAAATTTTGTGTGCAAAGGTGATTGCTCACAACGTAAGCACCAAAGCGTTCAATGTTCCATGGTTGCATTCATCGAGTATTGCAGTTCTCCGAGACGAAATTGTGCAAAATGCTCCTGCCCTTTTGCTTGCTCATGTAAACCCCCTCCCCGTTTAGAACGACCCGCCCCACTAGAACGACCCCCCCGTATACAACGACCCCCCGTGTTTCCCGGAGCATGCCAACCAAATAAACCGACCCCTTCTCACACCCAAACCCCGGGCAAAGAGTGAGACACATGGACAGGTGGACAGGAAATGGACTTCCTATTGAAACTGCAGTGCTCAACAGTTGTAAGCCACCCCTTTGCCCTGCTCACCGTGGCACATGCATGACAAATAGAACGACCCACACCAATTACAACGACCCTCGGGAAATATTGCACCGCGCTACCCGAATTTAACGACCGGGTCATTCTAAATGGGGGGGGGGGTTTATTTACAAAGGCACACACATATACAAATTGAATAGGGGTATGCGGCCGCCAAACCACTGGCAGCGCTGGCGGAGAAAGTTCGTCTGGCGGTGGCGGGGAACTTTCCCATAATTCCAGAAGGCCAGAGTGGGCTTGTCCAACAGCTCCTGGTTATCCGGTTACATTGGTGGAATTATGGGGAATTATGGGAAATTATGCGTGAAATATGGGAAATTTGGTTGGATTTATGGGGATTTTTGGTGAATTGTGGTGGAATTATGGGGAATTATGGTGGAACTATGGGGAATGATGGGCCAATCCCGGGGAAGTAGGAGGGAATTATGGGAAACTTTGGGGAGTTATGGCGAAATTATGAATTTGGGATGTCATTTCTTGTGTTGCTGGTCGTTGTTTGTAGTTGCCGGCGCGGATCAACGGCAACCCCGCAAGAGTTCAAAGGAACCCATCAAGAGTCATTAGCAAGCCACCACGATTCAACAGCAAGCCACCAAGAATCAAGAACAAACCAACACAAATCAACAAAACCTCAGCAACAATCAAAAGCAACGCATCAAGAATCAGCAGCAAGCCACTAGGCATCAAGAACAAAGCAACAGCAACCAATAGCAACCCCGCAAGAATAAAAAACAAGCTATCGGGAACGAACATCCATCCATCAACAAAGCACACCAAACCACCGCAAAATTCCCCCGTAATTCCCCCATGATTCCACCAACGTTCCCCATAATTCCCCATAATTCCCCATAATTCCGCCCAAATTCCCCATAATTCCACCATAATTCCCCATAACTCCCCATGTCTCCCCTCAATTCCCCATAATTCCCCCATAATTCCCCGAAATTCCCCATAAGTCCCCATAACTCCCCATAGTTCCCCATAATTCCCCATAATTTCCCGTAATTCCCATAATTCTAGTCGTTTGGCGGGGAGCCGTCGCCCGGCGTTGGCGGGCGCAGACCCCTAAAATTGTGCATTATGAAGGCCGAGGCAACCAGTGAGCCCCAAACTAATGCCCCGTTCAGCACGAAACACAACCCATGTCGCGACACAGATCTTCCTTGGCCCCTCATCCCTCCTATCTAATTCCTCCCTATACATGTGGACTGGGGACGGCAAAGGCGTCCTCTGCTAGACCTTGCTCCGCATCAAATTTTTGCTGATCATGAACGCAAGCCCCATTTCCACCAGATGTAAGATTGGAAGTTGCGTACTAAAATTTTTTGTTGTTATCAAAGCACGTGCACAGTCCTTGTGTTGAAAAAAGCACATGGACAACAGGGACAAGAGAGACATTGTGTTGGGCATCGTACGTCACCGGATCTAGAGACTAAGATCCCGTGCATTTTGAAAAAGTTAGCCTTGTAGACCAAGACACCCTCAGGGTAGGAAGGGGCTTTTGGAGTCGGGTATCCTCACTTGTGCCTTTGCCAGGGAGCAGGCAAGAGCACCATTGATACCTCAGCAACGTTGTTCCTTGTGCACCTAGGCGTGTATTGTGTTCATCTTGGAGTCGGCCTTCCTCATAGGAGCGGGCTAGGGCCGGCGTTGGGGCCCGCCCTTGCAAGGAGACTTGACCTTGGGTATCTTACCCTGGGCGGAGGTGGGGGTGGGGGCTACTTGTGCAGCCCTTGGCAACCACGATCGGACCGGTCATCCTATTTTTGGCAACGTCCTCCGAAGTATTGTCCAACGGGCCGGCAATCTTAATTATTTTTGTGGCACCTAGTTTCCTTGCCCTCCTCTTTTCGGTGGCCGACCTTGTGCTCCTTGACGAGGACAACTAGGGAGGCCCCTGTCAGGAGGCTGCTCTGATCTTGGAGCTGTTGGCGCATGCCAATGTGTGCAATTACATGAGACAACATGTTCCCATTACTAAATGCTTTGCACACGTCCTCAGTCGTCATACAAATGTCCACATGGTGGGCATAAAATGCCAGAGTAGTCCTCCGTGCAATGGCCCCCTCAAGTGGCTGCTTACATAGTGCTAGATATGCATAGGCCACGGCAGCTCACAACTATAAACCACAGCAACATTGGATTTCAGATTCTTTTCTGTTGGCAATTCGAGGCATTTTTACCACATTAGAGACAATTTGCACCACCTGCGCTACCGCAAAACTTTTGTAGACACGTTTGAAGCACCTCACAGCAAGCCTTTGGGACACTTTAATTCAAATTCTATTGCCTCCGGCAACGCGCCTCGAAGGGGAAACAGAGGGCTGCACGGAAAGAGAGACATTGATGTCATGTTTGGAAATGTCATGTACGTTTCCAACGGCGGGGACACGTTGGCCTAAGCGGTTAACATACACCAACGGGGGCCTCCACTTAACCCCCTCACCAATGGTGGTTGTAGCTGCCCACACCCCTTGCCAAGGGAGGGCCGTAGGAAGTGGAAGGAGAGGAAGAACGCTCTACCAAATGGCCGCTTATCATGTTTGCAGCCACCTGGCGAGTGAGTGCCTTGTTGACCACGTGTTGCATGAGTATGTGCCCTAGTGTGATAACCTTTCGTGAGCCAGCGATGAACGGTGGCTTCCTATACTAAAGGGGGAAAACAAGCAAGGTGACATGGGACAAGGTGTATCAACCCTCGTTGGGGACAAGCGTGCCCACAGCTAGGAGCCCTAACTAGTCCAGACCCATGGGGTTGTGCCCTGCTATACGGATGCCAAGGGGAAGTGCCATACCCCTAAGTGTACTATGTTTATCTTTGTGTGTGTTTCACTTCACTCCCCGGGCGTGGCTGCCCCGCAAGGTGCCCAAGGCTACATGGGCCGATTCGAAGGTTTGGCATGTTGGTTGCAAGTTTGCCCAATGGGGTGCCCACTCCCGCGTTGCAACCGCTCCGCTCTAGTAAACACAACGGTTGCATTGCACATGCACCAGCATGGTGATCTAGATCGAAGAGCTAGCTGCCCAACAGGGTGTCCACTCTTCGCCATGTTAACGGTAAATGCGCAATGCAACCGTTGCTAAAATGCGAAGTCGCTTTTCCAGCAACAACATTAAAGTGAAGAGGGCAAATGCGCAATCGGGGCCCATACTTTGTCTCATCATATTTGAAGACCTGTCTGACGCCACATCATTAACATGGAAAGGGCGAGTGCGCAATGTAGGCTCATTCTTCAACCCATCATGATCGCATTGCCATTTCTTGCCATGCCATACATTGCAACGCTTTACCATCTCCTACCTCATCATGGCGCATCATAATCGGTACAACTGCAGCATCCAACTTTTTAGGCTGTGCCGATTATGATTGGGCCATCATTAGGTAGAAGACACCAATGGGTTGCATTGTGTGATGGTGTAAGAAACGGCAATGCCATCATGATTGGCTGAAGAATTGGCTTGCATTCCGCACTTCCATGTTAACGATGTGGCACAAAACCGGTTCACCCATATCGATACAATGTGCGCGTGGTCACTGTGCATTGGCCCTTTTGATGTTAATGAGGTAGCTGGACATGGAGAGTGGCATCAAAGTTTGTGGTTTTGTAGATCAGGATGGGCCATCATTTGGTTGAAGACGGAAATGGGTTGCACTGCGTGATGTGGCAAGAAACGGCAATGCAATCATGACGTGTTGAAGAGATGGGCTTTCATTGCAAAGTCACCTTTTCCATGCCATTCATGTGGCACCAAACTGGTTTACCCATCTGACGAGACAAAGTGTGGGTTGTGATGGCGCATTTTGCCCTCTTCATGTTAATGACGTGACTGGAAATGGGACTTCGCATTTTGATCCTTGTTGCCATGCGCATTTACCATTAGCCTGGCGAAGAATGGTCAATTCTGATGAGGACCGGATGCTGATTGCTATCTTAGAGTGGCATCAAAGTTGCAAGTTGTAACCATTCTGATGCGCCATCATTAGGTGGAAGGTAGTAATGGGTTGCAATGCATGATGTGGCAAGGAACAACAATGCGATCATGATGGGTTGAAGAATGGGCTTGCATTGCGCACTCGCTCTTTCCATGTTAATGATGTGGCATCAAATAGGTGTGCCAATATGATGACACAAAGTTTGGGGTGTGATTGCGCATGTGCTGCACGGTGACAATGAGAATGCTTTTGCAGTTTTGGAGTTGCAGACGGTGCTATGGACGGAGATCGCTGTCTACGCTTTGAGGGTGAAGTCGTTGGTGTGTCATTGTGTTTGCGTTTGCGGTCCAGTACTTGTTGTCCGTGTCCACGAAGCAATGTTCGTGCCTTTCTAGTTGGTACATCTCTCATTGCATGGTGAGCCTTCACATGTGCACTTGTTGTTTGCTTTCTTGAGCAATATCGTTGGATGCTAAGTCGCCGTTGTTGCTATGCTAGATTGCTTGGTTGAGGGACCTTCTCGCGCCCACGGCTTGTGCGTTGAGGGAGCACTTTGACAGTGGAAAGGTGTCAATGTGGCAGAAAGTGTCGTAGGCAAAGTTGTAGGACATGTAGGAGTTGGTTCGATGAAAGAAAATGGTTGTTGCGAAGACACGTTTGATGGTGTCACGCAAAGCTTGCAATGCTTTGACCTTCTTTTTCCCACTTTTTCTTCGACAACGAGTCCCATAACCTAACAACATCACATGATGAACACTTTAGAGCAGTACACTGAGTACTCACTGGATGAGAGCAAACCGTGCACTTCTTGCAAGGATGCTGCAATCCATTTGGGAATTTAGCTGCACTACATTGTGTCTTAGAGCATGAACCATTTGGGAAGCAACATGGTGCAATAGTTCATATAGGTGGCATTGTGGAAATCCGGGGCTAGCAATGGGCTCGTGGAGCCTAAGATTGATTGGTGCTTTTCATTGTAATTGAGCACCCATGGAGACCCACGTTGAACCATGTGGGCCCATATCCGTTGGGCAAGTGGCCCTTCAAAAATCATAACAATCCTATGTGGTTCCCAATTGGCATTTCCCCCCAAAAAGTGCAACATGTGAACCCCAAATCCAACTAGTGATGATTCGGTCGCACACTAGCAACAATTCTTGGGGTGTTGGTGCCCGGGGCAGAGCCTGTTTGTCTCGTGGGCGGATGTGCAGCACATGGTTGATTTCCATCCTCCTCCTTCGCCTACATCACACGCTCTTTATCCGTTCCGTCAAGAGTTTTTGTGGTGTTTGTGTGCGACAGTGTGCGGCCATCGAGCACGACGCCCCCACTCCCACTACCACCGCCCTCCAATCCCATTCCATTTCGGTTTCTTTCTTGGTTTTCCTCTTCCTCTCCTCTCACTACTAACCAAAAACCTGACGTGAGCAGTCTGAAAATCCATCCAACAAATCTGGTCCCAAAAGCTCAGAAAATGCCGGAATGCTCACGCAGTTGGTTTCTCAGGGCTGGTGTAATGCATCTGCCTGTCTGGACAGACCTGTCCCTGGGCCATGTCTTGCAGCCGCAAGAGGGGGGTCGGGGGCTGCCTGTGTGACAAGCGAACCGTGCATTCAATTTCGTAAGCCTGGAGCCCTATACCGGAGGGTGAACAATGAAGGAGATACATCTGACAGACAGTGATCTTCCCGTTCCCGTAGCTTCTTGTCTTCAACAGCACTGTGCTGGACCTCAGCCTCGGCCTCCACCTCCACCTCCACAGACGCCTTGCAAGAGGAAGAAAGGCAGCACAGCAATTGGGCATTGGGCCAACCCGTAACGTTAGCTCCTCCTTTGTTTTTGCTGGGCAGCCCAACCACACATCAGGTAAGCCGAGGGGGTCTGCGGATGTGCCCTGCACGGCGGCACTATGCACAAATTGGGGCAGTAATCACAGTCAGGCCGCACTGAGCCCCCCCTAGCGCCGTTCTTTTTTTTTGGGAGGGGGGGGGGGGGCAGACGAAGATGAGCTGGTGTAGCCTGCTCACTATATGGTACTTGAGATAACTTCTTGGGATCAGGGTTCAGAGCCGTCCAGTTCTGGATGATCCACAATGACTGTGCTAGCGGATCTGACACTTAGTGAGGATGATGTTTGTGTCAGACACTACCAAAAACCCCCGGTTGTACCTATTGTTAGCCCATACCCCCTCTTTCCCCTTGAGTGGCAGGGTATTCGAGTTCTTTTTTTTTTGCTCCCTGTTGCATATTTTGTCTGGACGGGACTGCAATGAGGTACGCCACTGGCATCATTGCCCTACTTGTATGCCCAGGCGGGTGTAAATGTCCGCTTGACCCCACAATCCAGCCCTCGTCCAAACCAGCTGACCATCACCTGAAACCCAAAATCCACGGGTGTGGGCGCTTGCACGTGGTTCGGGGTGAGGTGCAGGGGGAGTAGAGACTACGATATGGCTGCCCTTCATGCAGACCCCGACCATGGAGGGCTTGACGAGGTGCAAGGATGGATACCACAGGGACGGGAGGCGGCGGGTACACAATCTCCTTCGCCATAGGCTTTTCTTTCTTTTTCTTGAGCATGCATGCCAGGCAAATGGCGAAAATCGCCCTCAAGAATGCAATGCCAGAGGCAATGCACTGTAGGATGAAGGCTAATCCATAGCTCTTGCGCTCATCTGTACAAAGAATGATGGCTTTCTGAATGGTGGGGCACGGGCAAAAATGCGCGGTGAAAAGGGGGGGCAAGCAGAACATGACTTTTTCTTCTTCACCTTCGCAGCTGTATATCGACCGACACTGCGGCTTTGGCCAACACCATTCATGTGTCGTTGTGATTGATGCCCCAGTAAGTCTGTGAGCTGCGTGCAACTGTTGTGTTGTCCCCTGGCTGTCCCTGCCAGGCATGATGTTGTTCTATTGTGAGCATACTTGGTGAATGGCGCCACCCAACACCGACTCACCCACCCAGACGTAAGACCTGAGGGCTGGGGGATTGTGCTCAGGTGCCATGATCGAGATGCATCCACCTTGAACCCTATGGCTGTATACCTTGAGATTGGAAGTGGCAGTACTCAGGGCTCGGGTAGTCCCTGTAAATGTAGTCACACACAGTATACACCTGTAAATAGCAGTGTGATGCACTGCACATCCCAACAGCAGGGAAACCTTGCATCACATCTTCACCTCTTCCTTACCACTCCCTCAATTTACATCTCCAACTCTGTCGTTTAGACTCTTGTTTGTAGTGAGTCGTGAATACGCACCTGCCGAGGGAGCTATCATGTGCACGCCATGCCGTCCTTCAAAACAAAATACTCCACTAGGCACAATCTCTCCTTCCCGCTCCCCCTACCCGTTGCCCCTTCACCTAGCACTCGCTTTCAATCTACCTCATGGCATACCATCACAAGTTTGTGGACATCGGGCTTTGCAGTCTAGGGCATATCATGGCTCATTCGCACTGGCATCGCCGCGCTATTGGTGCGGAGATACCCCAACAAGCACTACGCCACATGCGTGAATCCCCGTTAATCCTCAATATCATCGCACCTCTTGCACACTATAAACATGACATCAAAAGGTGCAATTTTCTCACGTACTTGTAGTGATGTGCCACCCTTTTGCCACCTTCAACTTTGGTTGCCGCATTTTGGTGTAGCACGACTGCATGGGCGTGCACGAATAGTTCCTTGTTGCAATGGTCGCCCTTTTTCACATCGTACTTGGTTGTGCCATACGGCCATGGCGCAAGCACGCTGGCACGGGTCCCATATCCTAAGGCTCAGCCTCTTCCCTCCCTTGCCTACTGGGACTTATCGAACGTATAGTTCCTTACCTGCCATTGAATTGCAACGCTCTTGTCGCACTCCCAAGTTTGCCCCTGCTTGCAGGCCGTTGTTGTCTGAGTGCACCAGCAACGATGCACATAGTTTACTTCAATCTGCCACCGGACCCGCTTGCTTCGTGACCACGGATCGGCATCAAATCAATCCAGCTTGCAAGGCATAAACAGATGTTCTTCACAAGCCATGGTTCGACACTAGATGCCTCGTGAGCACTAGTAGTCGTTGCGGCAAGAAGTCCTACGGCCACAACATGGGAGGAGATTGGAAGCAATGTTGAATGCCCCCCGATCCCCCAAGCGCCCATTCCATTTTTTGAGCCACCATTTTGCCATATACTACAAGTTTGGCAACATGGCAATTCATGGTTGCAAATCAGGTACCACGGTAACACATTGCTGCATGTGAGTGGTGACAATGGCACAATGTTGCTATTCTGCACCCATGTGAGGCATGGGGGCATGGGGGCATGGTTGGCACCACTTTGACGTAGTGTTGCAAAACCTAGCACCATGATACGTTGGAACCGTGGATTCAACAACACGGTGGTGTATTGCCGGTGACTTGGCACCATGGTGATATGCCGCACTCTTTGCACCATAATGGTGTGGTACATGAATTCTGACAATGCAATCATGGTCAATGAGCAACTTGCAACAAGCACCGAAGATAAACATGGCTGGTGTGCATCGATGCACTACAAAGCCCAGAATACTGGTCTTAGCAACATTTGGCTGGGGGGAGTGTTTACTACTTACAACTTTTGCTCTTGGTGCCTAGTTAGCCATGCCTTTCAATCTACAACAACACCTTCATCTCTTTGAAAGGTCAAGGAACCCTGATTAACATTGCTCTGGTTCTTGTGGTTCTTTTTCATTTCGATCTCGGGTGGTTGCTACAATTCTTTACAATCACCCGTTTTTGGGATTATAACCCCCAAGGTAGTACTAAGATAGGGCTTTTTCAAGAATGGTCCGCATATGTTGCAACGGCGTGTAATATTTCGGCGATGATGCTGAACGTCTAGCCACTGTCGTCACCCTCTATGTTGTTGGGTTGTTGGGGCAATGCTCTTTGCAAATGGTGAAACATGGCTCAGGGTTCCAAAAGGTGAGAAGGAAGCTGCTTGCATGGAATACATGAGACATGGACACAATCATTTTCCATTTTAGTCCGTTGCATTCTATAACACTAGTTGAACCTCGTTTCAACTTTTGTTTGCACCTCCTTTCTTAGGCAGTTTTTCTGTCTTTTTAGGGGGACATATGACTCCCCACCATGGGCCTTAGGGCAGGCAGCGGTTTGAGCGGCACTGACCTCCGGACCACCAGTTCTGATGGCAGCGGTTCGAGCAGCATCGACCTCCAGACCACCAATTTTGGCAGCAGCGTTTTGAGCAGCGCTGGCCTCCAAGGCACCAATTTTGGCAGCAGCGGTTTGAGCAGCACTGACCTCCAGACCACCATTTCTGGCGGCAGCAGTACGAGCAGCACTGGCCTCCAGACCGCCAATTTTGGCAGCAGCGGTTTGAGCAGCACTGGCCTCCAGACCACCAGTTCTGGCGGCAGCGGTTTGAGCAGCACTGGCCTCCAGGCCACCAATTTTGGCAGCAGCGGTTTGAGCAGCAATGGCCTCCAGGCCACCATTCCTGGCGGCAGCGGTTCGAACAGCTTTGGCCTCCAGACCACCAATTTTGGCAACAGCGGTTTGACCAGCACTGACCTCCAGACCACTAGTTATGGCGGCAGCGGTTTGAGTAGCACTGGCCTCCAGACCACCAGTGCTGGCGGCCGCGGTTTGAGCAGCACTGGCCTCCAGGACACAGTTCTGGCGGCAGCGGATTGAGCAGCACTAGCCCCCAGACCACCAATTCTGGCAGCTCATTGGCCTTGTTCTCCACGTTCGGCAACTATGTGCAGGCCGTCGTGACGGGTGAAGGCTCTGAGGACTGCAAAGGAGGTCGCCCTATTCGCTGCCCAGTGAGCCAAGGCCTTTGTGCCCAGGCGGAGGCAGACCGCCTGTCCCAAGGACCTGCCCGTAAGCTGAATATGGCCCCAGGTCCAGTCTTGCCAGGCCTGTGGACTATTACTAATAGGCCCATGAGTGGAGGCCCCGGGTGCACTCCTGCTGAAGTGGGCAAAGAGCCCGGCGCGGCCCCTGCTTCCACTCCCCTTCAGCCGTTGGTCCCTGCCCATGAGCGTGGCGCCGTGTCTCGGGTAGACGCGGGACAGCTGTGCACGTTGGCGGGACCTGCGGTTGCTGGGGGGGGGGGGGAGGTTCTGTGCAGTTTTCTTGTGCTGTGCTTGTGCAAACTGCACTGGCGGCCCTAAGGCCCATGGGGAGTTTTCTGCGTTGGTTGGTGTTTCGGAGGGGGTTTAGAACTCAGTTTCCACCCCTCGGGTTCTCTGCTATGGCCAGCGGGTTCCTGATGGCACCAGTGCGTGGCTGGGGCCAGGGGGGGGGGGGGGGCAGGGAGGGTTGCGGCGGAGAATGAATACCCAAGTTCTGTGCAGTGTTCTTGTGCTCCGCCTTTTGCAAACACTAGTTGAACCTCGTTTCAACTTTTGTTTGCACCTCCTTTCTTAGGCAGTTTTTCTGTCTTTACCCGCCCACCCACCCACAGCAGCCGCTCCTCTTCTGGGTTCGGCCATCCGCCCACCGGACCCCAGCCAAGTCTAGTTTAGTTGGGGGGGGGGGGGGGTTGCACCTGCACCCCGCCCTTCACGGGTTAAATGGTTGCGTGTGGTTGGGTCCAGCATGATCACCGCCTCATGTGGCGGCAGTCTGACGTGCTGAGCGGGGGACCGATCCATCCCCGGGTTCTTGCGTTGGGTCAGTCTCGTCTGTTGACCGCTATGTGCTGGGACTGCGTCCGCGTTGCAGGCGGGCAGCCATGGCTCTCTTGGAGGGCGGGGTCAGCTTCTATCGCCGGCATTGGTACCGGCCTTGGTGATACTTTGTACTGCCGTCCCAAGTTCTGTGCCCAAGTTCTGTGCAGTGTTCTTGTGCTCCGCCTTTTGCAAACATTGTCTCGTTGTCACACCCTACTTCAGGAGCATTTATGGGGTCGGTATTTTGCGGCACTACGGTAAGCGAGGGCTTGGATACATGCTTTGTGTACAGAGCTTTGCTTGAGTGTGTGGATGAATGTTGTGTCTTGCACACTTACGCAAACGTAGTTGCGTCAATAATACGGGGATTAATTGGCAGTAGCACGGACACACAACCGCTCGCAAGCCCAATTTGTGCTTCCCGCGGAAGGTTGTGGGCAACCTCCATAGCTCTGCCGCAACAAAGCGCAAAGTCACCACCGACTATAGCACTGAAACGTGCGTATCGACGTAGTGTTCTCCATCTACCCACCAACCTGCCCCTGCCCCAAAGGAGCATGCCAACCCCCTCAACCTCATGTGCTAGTGCAAAACCCCGAAACGACGATTGTAGAGGGCGATTTTGGGACCTAGAGAGCACTTTTGGGACGTGCATGCTACCAAGCGGACACATGCCACAAAGAGCTGCAGATCGGCAACTTGGTGAGGCCAAATCACGGATCGCAAGAGGTCCAGAAACTTCCTTCAAAAACACTGTGTGACATTGGTGGTCGGACCCAAGACAATTTTAGGGATGACCAAGAAACCCGCCCCCGTCAATGCCTTATCCCCCCTTGTGTTGGCGGAAGTACCCCTTATCGCCGTGCACCACCAAATAATCGTCCTAATGAAGGACATACAAGATATGCCTAGGTGCAGCCATTTCAACAAAACTGGCAAATCCCCGCCGACAGATGTACGGGTTGTATTGCCACCCAAAATGGAGCCCGCCCAGTCCCACTATTGGCCCATATGCCGTGACCACACCCTAGAAAGTGTCCTAGTAGACTATCGTTAAACAAACTTGCAAAACCAGTTTTTGAGCGGTGTATGGCTCCCATGAATAGGGGCCCCCGAATAGCGGGTGACCAAAAATTTGCCCGGCTACTGCCATGAACGGGGTGAGAACCGGGCGGGGTGCAGCCATCCGAGCCAGCCTGAGCCACGCAACTAAGAATGAACGATACTTTGTCCGACGTTTTGGGGACGACATGCCGCCAAGGTGGGGTAACCGTCCCAGAAAAGGTGACGCATCAACCCACGCTTTTGCGGTACCGCAAAAAGCTCTATTTCCACCGCCAACACCAAGGGTGAACAATCATAGTTTTTCCATGTCCAAATTCACTAGCCCCCCCCCCCCCCGCCGCCGCCGGTATGCGCCACACACAGTACAGCAACGATCTGTTGAGTTGCCTGACAGCCGGAGCACTTGCTGAAATGTTGAGACGCCTTTGCGCCACCAAAGGCGCCTTTGCGCCCCCGAGGCTCGAGTACGACACGTCCTCACGTGCCAGGGAGCAAGTGCATGACAGGAGCACGACCTGCAGGGCAAGTGTCACAGACTAACCGGCACTGTGGGTGGGTAGTGGGTGCGAGCTGACCTCAGTGCCCAGAGGGCCAGAGCCAATGCACAGTCAGCAACCACCTGGTGTGGTACAGAACTGGTCTGCACTGCAGTGCAGCAAGCAAAACACTGAACAATGTGGTGATGACCATGCGCCTGTGACACGGGGACGTATGCGAGCCCAATATCCGTTGCCTCATGGCCCCCCCGCCGCGCGCGGCCATTGAACTCCCAAATGTCCTCAAGAATAACATGCCTTCCTACCGGCGCAAGTCCGTTACAAAGGATATCGGGCCGCACCCTCCCCGTCCTCGGCAGGGGTGTGGAACTTTCGGGCTAGCAACCACTTGACTGCGGCTGGATGCGAGATTGCAGCCATCCATTGCGAATGCCCAATTACATGCGTCTTCATTGGCCGTAGTCACCAAAGCTATCAGATTTCCCATCATGGGGATCTCTGTAACCACAATGTCGTTCTTTTGGAGCTTGTTCAGCCAGCTTTTCGTTCTCCTGCACCATACCATCGTATGCCAAAGATTTCCTGTTGCAACTGCTCCTGCAGCTGATCCAGGTCTCACTGCAACGCATCTCTTTCAGACCGCAGTGCATCTCGCTCGGACTGCAAGGCATCTCGTTCTCTCTCAGCAACAACATCGTCCATGCTCGAAGACCCTACCGGTTCCTGAAACAAAGAACCAAGCCGGATCTCCCTCCTCTTCTTGCTCTGTAAGACCTGTTATCGTAATAGTCCGGAGCCATGGGACATCATCGGATAGAATGATAGACCACATTACACCAACAGCTTGGAATTGCGCAAGATAGAACACAATTAGAGGAGTACATAACCACTACCATGACAACTCACATGTGGATCGTTCTTTGAATTCCACTCGGTTTGGGGAGCCTAAAATGCTAGGCGTTGTGTGTGTCACTTTTGCTACTCCCCGCTATAACACCCCTCGAGAGCAAGGTTGTGAAGCCCATGCCATTTCTCCCACTTCAGGAAAAGCGAGAGACTGGGACTCCTTTCGTTGTTTCAATTCCAACCTGGATTTCCAAAGTATGCTTTTGACGGTGTCTTGTTGTTGCCTTCAAGGTGGCTAACTTTGTGCGGCACTAGAGATCCCGAAAGTGCGACACACTCTCAGCACGTTGTGGTTGGGGAGTCCAACTCACTTGTGGTTGTCTCAAGTTGTTCCTCCACATATGCAAATGCAAGCAGGACATCATGATAGCCTGACCAATTGAGCAATGGCAACAACATGGCATCCAATTGCTGCTCTCTCCCTCTGTATCTACGGACTCCCCGAAAGAGGAGCCACTGCATTTTTTTGACATGAAACACCGTGTGGGGAAAGTGCAAACACCAGTGGCATTGCCTAACATCACATCACATTACAAAGAGGACAGGGACATATTTAATGGTGAGTGTCTGCCAACCCCGCAAGCGGAAGCAGGTGCGCTCGCAGGCAACCTGTTACTTGCCCACCTGCCACGCCCGCCCCTGCAATGGAGCGTGGCAGGCGGTTGCCCAGACGCGGGGGTGCAAGAAAGACAGCAACGACCATGCGTTCCATGACAATGAGCTCAGGGGCACCGAGGACACTAACTGTATTGGGGCAACTTAGGAAGGCAAGAAACTCACGTGGAGTCCAATGTGGTCGGTATGCATTGTACACCTTAAGAACATCCATTTGTACCCGCGCCACAGTCCAAATAGCAAAGGGTGTTTGGCCATATCCTTCCGAGTTTTTATATGATGTAGACCTGCAACATACATTGTTTTCATACTCCTCCCATAAATATCCACATGTGAAAGTATTGGCAATCTCGCGCGAGACGTCTTACATGCGTGGGTGTGCCAGTACAACTCATTAATGGCTCTTTTCCATGACCTCAGAAGGCCATCATGTGAGGACACATTGTCCCCAGTGATATCAAAGGTATGCCATGGGGCCATGAAGACACCGTACCTCCGGATGTCAAGGGGTGCATGCACATGCTCAAACTGCAAATTAGATTGTAACAACGTCAGGACGTTGTTTCTAACCTGCCTGGCTGGCTGGCTGGCTGGCATGGTTAGGGTTAGGGTCACCGAGCTGGTGGAACCAGTCTTGGTTTTATAACCCTTTTTAGGGTCTAGGGTGGACCTACCAGGTTTAGCAGCAGCAACAAGCAGCAAGCAGCACGCGCGAAATGGGGAAAAATCAGACATCCGTCGTGGTGCTTCACATTCGGCTGAAATTTTGGTGGATGATACCTATGGGTGTGAGGGACAACCACACAAAGTTTGAGCCAGAAACTCAACGGTGGCGGCCGGGAATGGGTGTCGCAAGTGGCGGACCTCAGTTTCAAAAACTGCAATTTAGGGCCAAAAACAGCCATTTTTGGGCCAAAAGAGCCCTAGAACCCATTCAAAACGGCCAAGGAAAGGGAAAGGGTGGCTTGACTTTCTTGTGTCAACGAGCCATTTGCGGCCCTCTGACTCCACCATATGTCCCGGAAACGGCCCAAAAAGGCCCCCACAAGCCCCAAATTTTGTGCAGATTGGCTGGCGACAGCCACAAACCAAGAATAGGCCATATCTTTGGCTACATGGCTCAAAACGCGATTCCGACGGCACCTAATCCACCCGCAACCCCCCTCGTTTTGTGGTTTCCACCCCTCAAAATTGCCCAAATGGACGCCTAGACCCCCGTACCCAAGCCCAGTAGGCTGCGGCAAGCTGCAGGCTCAAGCCCAAACAGGTGGGTGCCCAAATGGGTCAACAGGGTCCAGCAGGGGCAAAAAGATGACTTTTCTCAAAAATGATCCTAGACCATGTGTGATGCTAAAACAAGTGTTTTTGGACTGTTTTGAGCTTGGGGTGGCCCATTTTGGTCCTCCGAAAATCCCAAAATGCCTTGAAGATGCGCTGTTTTGGGACCAAAAATGGGTCAAAAATGGGTCAAAAACGCATTTTTCCAAAACTCATCCTAGACCATTTGGGGTGCACAAACGGGTGAAATGAGCCTATTTTGAGCCCATTTTGGGGCATTTTGGCCCCTCACAAGTCCACAAAAGCCTTGAAAGTGGGCCTTGTGGTGAAGGGGATCACTTGCAAGCTGATTCCACCCTGTCAACGGCCTTCAATGTGTAACTCATTGGTGTCCCTCACCATTCATATCTAATGTTCCCTCCCCCACCAGCTCGGTCCCAATATTCAGTCTTGATTAGGGTTTACGGGGGGGGGGGTTGGACAGGGTCGGGGGTTCAGAAGTTGGGGGGCGGGGGGGGGACTTTGGACAGGGTCTGGGGTTTGGAGGGGGATCACAAATACGTGACAAATATGTTGTGTCTCGGGTCCACAAGGGGGGGGTGTTGATTTTTGAATAAAATGTTGTGGGTTGCTGTACCACACATTGTGCCTCTATGCGAATACCCTGTGAAACCCTCTGCCACAGGAACACATGCTTGAATGAAGTCTCTACTCCATCACAAAGACAATTGATTGAACAGGTTGGGTGGATGCCTTAGCAGCATTATGTTCCTGCATAACTTGTTGTTGCTTCCCTGAGGTGGAGTGTTTGTGGCTATGCCCTGGGTAGTGTGCTAAGGTCTTTGATGAAATGGCCTCCAGGTGCCACTTTTTCTGCAGGGAACATGTGACGTTGAAGAGCTGATCACTCCTCAAGGGACAGGTTGTTTTTTCAAGGAAAGCCGAGGACCACCGCTGACAATTAATTGCCAACCGCCAATGGTTGATGGCCGACTGATTTTTCTTTCGGGCCTTTCGAGCCCACTTCAATGCAATAGTGCCCATTTTGGGCTGCAAAGCAATGGGACACAATTTTTTGTTTGTTGTTTTTGGCATTGAGGAAAGCCCTTGGATCAACATGCAACCTGATCAGTGCTGGCCCCTGCATTGGAACAGAGGAGACCCACCAATGCAGGAAGGACGATCTATTTTCGGGGTATCTTCAACATCTGCTTGATCTACATCCAACCTAATGCCGTTCGCGCCTCCTCAAGATGCAACGACAAGACCAGACCTTTGCTTAAGGGTGGTCCGACTGGACTGGGGGGGGGGGGTGGGTGGGTGGGTCCGTGGCCTGTGGGTGGGTGGGTTAGTTTGGTTTTGGGCAATTTGGCCCAAGGTGCCTACTCCCCCCCAGGGGGGGGGGGGGGTCTGGGTGGGTGGGTGGGTGGGTGGGTGGGTAGGGGCTGGGTAGGGCCTGACTCTCCCAAACTAACCGGGTAGCCAGGATGGACCAGACATTTTGCTGTATCCTGTGCAGGCTTCTGGTCCAGCGATGCTGCCAGAGGCCGCCCTTCACTTCAAGGAGGTCACGGTGCATCCCCCACGGCTTGCGCGGGGCGACAAGGGTGTGACAGGGGACAAACGGAAGCAAAAGAAGGGTAAGAAGGGCAAAAAGAAGGCAAAATTTTCGGAGGAGGCAAGGGCTGTGCACAGTGACAGTGACAGTGATAGCTCAGCGTCCTCCTCCTCTAGTTCCTCCTCCTCCTCCTCTTCTGATTCTGATGCGTAGGGAGAACATGAACGGTCTGTGTTGTACCCATCAGTGACACTGTGATGCATTTGATTTGTGTTGCTGTTTTGTTGTGTTTATCATCGCACAGACCTTTTTTCCAAAAAAAACGAATTTTCAGGTTGTACACAGTACTGGAGCTTTGGGATGACAGCAGATGGGCCAGTGGTTCACACCGTGCATGCAAGTTGCATTGCTATTTCTTGTGTTTCCAGGTGCAAAGACATTTCTTCTGATAAAAAAAAACTGATAAAAAAAAACAGATGGCAGCCTGTACAAAGTACTTGAGCAGAGCGCTGCTGTAACAGCTGGTGGTCCAGTGGTAAAACCCTGTGCACAGTACTGGAGCTTTGGGATGACAGCAGATGGGCCAGTGGTTCACACCGTGCATGCAAGTTGTATTGCTGTTTCTTGTGTTTCCAGGTGCAAAGACATTTCTTCTGATAAAAAAAAACAGATGGCAGGCTGTACAAAGTACTTGAGCAAAGCACTGCTGGAACGGCTGGTGGTCCAGTGGTAAAACCCTGTGCACAGTACTGGAGCTTTGGGATGACAGCAGATGGGCCAGTGGTTCACACCGTGCATGCAAGTTGTATTGCTGTTTCTTGTGTTTCCAGGTGCAAAGACATTTCTTCTGATAAAAAAAAACAGATGGCAGGCTGTACAAAGTACTTGAGCAAGGCACTGCTGGAACGGCTGGTGGTCCAGTGGTAAAACCCTGGGCTGATGACTCGCGGGCGCGGGTTCAAACCCAGGGTCCAACACTCTCAAATTTTAGGTCCCTGATGCTCTGGCAAAATTTTCAGTATGCAATTGACTGACATATGATGCAGGCTGAACTAACCCCCCCCCCGGACTGGGGGACCCCCCCCCCCTACTGGGGGAGTAGGGGGGGGTCTGGGTGGGTGGGTGGGTGGGTCAGCTTGGGTGGGTGGGTGGCTTGGCCAGTCCTGAGGCAGCCCCAAAATGACCCCCCCCCTCCCCCCCCAGTTGCTAAGCAATGGTCTGGACAAGACTTGCCAAGTTCTGAGCTGTCCCTTGCGACAGTCATCTGCAGCAACCTTCTCAGTGCCCATTGCCCTTCGCCTGCGACAGGCTTGTTCTTATGTCGCTCAAATGCTGCGCTCGAAACGGTGGCTTTGCCTCTGGCTTTGGTCCGTGCTCAGTGCCCTGGCCGATAGCAACGCCGTAGTGGAGCACTGCCCTGCTGACGGATGGCGGCAGGAGGGCCCACAGCCCCCCAAACGGCTCCCTGTGGAGATTGTGTACTTTGCCTGGCTCGACCCTGAGAACAACTTCGTGCCCATCGTCGACAACAACTTGATGTGGCTCTGCGAGACGGGGCTCGTGGAGGCCGGGGCGCGGGTGCACGTCGAGGTTGTCGGGCACGTGCAGCACCAGGTCCGCCAGGCCCTCGCCATCGTGGCGTCCCGCGTCCCGGCGGCCCGCATCACCGTCAATGACTCGCAGAACACGACCGAGTACCACGGGATCCGGAAGGTGTGGGACCTCGGGCAGCGCCCCAACCTCGGGCAGCGCCTTGTCCTGTACTTCCACAACAAAGGGGTGTCCCACGGGCCCGTGGCCCCGCGGCATCTGTTCGACGTGGTGGTCGGGCAGTGGCGGCGGGTGATGGAGCTCTTCCGGTGCAACGAGGGCGTCCACATCGTTGCGCACTCCTTCGGGTCGGGGGGGTGGCCCTGGTTCAACTTCTGGTGGGCCCGCCTCACGTACGTGTCGGAGGTGGTGGAGCCGGTGGCCCACGTGCGGCGCCGGCACTACTACGAGGACTGGCTGGCGCGCCACGGCACCTGCAAGGCCTGGCCGCCGGAGACGTGGCCCGCGGATTGGGTCGACATCGGCGGCGCGGTGCCCCGGGGGGACTGCGCGCCGCATTACGAGTGCGTGGCCATGGACTGCGCGCGCCTCCACCGGGGGTACTCGCTGCTGCAGAACACGACGGGGGTCGCGTGCACGCCCCCTGAGGCCACGGCGGCGATGAGTGGGCCTGCGGATGCGCTGGGCCAGCGGAATGCGTCGGTGGTGCTCGCCGGGCTGCCGCAGCTGCACAGCGCTGCCAGTGCACAGCACGTGAACACGCCTCAGGCAGGGCTCGGAAAGCAGTGGGGCCCTCCGCGTCACGTCGGGAGGGGGGCCGGTCGGCGGCATCACAGATGAAGGCGCGTGTTTGTGTGGGTCAATCCCCGTACAGACCTTTGGTTCAGGTGGGTCCTACTGGAGCTGGGGGACTGGGGGGTGGGGGTGAGAGGTTCATGAGTGGGTTCAGGGGGGGGGGGGGGGCTTGGATCGGCTGCACTGCTGCTGGAAAAGCCTCTGACGCAGCAGTAGTGCTTACAGCGGGAATGCGAATGGCTGAGCCTTCGGGACCCCGCGACCAAGACGGCCAATCAAGCACCAACGGTCGAGGCATGCCGCAGCAGTGGGTGTTTGGCCCTTCCGTGGGGCCTTCGAAGCGCGCCCGCCGCCCTCGGAGGTTTGCCACAAAACTCACTAATGTCATTAGGCTGATGGTTTAGTGTTGCTTCGTGATCGTGTTTGGGGCCTGCGCTGTACATGCATGTGGGGAAGTGGGCTGTTTGCCAATATGGAGCGTTTTGCAGCTGCGATGGCATCACCCCGCTGTGGCACTGATGGACAGTGGATACTCCTCGTTTGGCAGGGCGTGTCTTCCCATGTCAGTAGTGCCAGCGGTTGGTGGCCCTTTCTGGCCCCAGGGAAGGGCGCCCCAGTGACAACATGAAATCCCCACCCCTTGACCAGTCGTGCACACTGGCTTTGTGCGCTGCTTTTACTGCCAACCCCCCCCCCCCCCGAAGACTGGAACGGCTGACGCGAGCTGAGACAGCCCAAAGCAACCACGACCCTTATACCCATCCGATGGGGTCTGCTCAGAGCACGGCCATCCAACTGGAACTGTGCCCGAGCACTAAGGAACCCATCACCTGCCACCAGACGCAAATGCCTCAACCATGAGCCAAGATATGTGCCGCCCAGCCCATGGCTGAGGCGTATGTCCCTTGCGTAGAGGGTGAAGTTCTAAATGTGTACCCCAAATATAACAGGACTGAACCCTGAAGTTTGAGATTTGTCCTAGTGCAATCGGGTTTTTCGACTGCTTTGATTACTTGGCGGCTGACCAAGCAGGTGGATACATGCCCCCCAGGCTGGACCAGCCTATAGAGGGCTTCAAATCTTGAACAATGATACATCGGGCTGAGGAGCGGAGGAGGCCGGTGCTTGTCAGCACCTACTTCACAAACAGACACAAAGGAATTTGGGACAAGGCGAATGTAGTGTAGGCGCACCTCCACCTCCACCTCACGCCCCTCCCAGAAGTGCAAAGACGTGTTGGCCGTCGTCCCATTCAGCTCAATTGCCCATGCACAGGTGCTCTCCATGCGGTTGTGCTCATAAACCCGGATGGACGGGGAGGGTGTGGGGCTGCATCCGCTGTCAAGGCTGGTGTTGTAGCGATACTTCCACTCCTTTTGATGAACAGCCGTTGGTGGTATAGGGCAAGAAGCGACACAATACCGCATATGAAGGCTTTGACCAGGAGGACAATGATATAGAGTGTGAGCTTCATGGCGTCTAAAAGGGATGACAAGCCGGCACCAACCCAATAGCATCCTGCACCTTGGGTTGTTGTTGTCTTTGAGGGGGTGCGCAGCCTTCGCACTACTGTTAACACAGTTACCTGAAAAGGCCCCAAAAAGGATGCAACCCTTGTATGGTGCATACAGGAAACAAAATGCATGCATATGCTGTCACATGGTGGGCTGTTGGCTTGCAAACACCCACTTTAACATAAAGAGGCAAATAAATTGAAGCACGGGGCCAAATGGCGAAATATTGCATGTTTTGATGTCAAGAGACATCCAATTTGTCAAGGTGTGATGGCCCTTTGGCAGGGCGGTCCTTAAGGAACCAGATTTTTTTTCGTTAAGGACCGCCCTTAAGGACCGCCCCAGGGGACCACCAACCGCCAACCGCCAACTCCAACCACCAACCGCCACCAACCGCCAGCGGCGACCAACCGCCAACCGCCAACCACTGCCAACCGCCACCAACCACCAACCACTGCCAACCGCCACCATCCACCAATCACCAACCACGAACCGCCGCCAACCACCACCAACCGCCACCAACCGCCAGTTGCCAACTGCCAATCGCCAATCGCCGCCAACCGCCGACCACCACCAACCATGGTTGAACACATGGAGTGCCCACAAGCTTTTTTGGGAAAACTGTAACGGAACACTTTTTTTTTCCCGTTAAACCCTGCCCATTGGTAGGATCTACCAGTGGAAACATACATAGTATTGTCTCCATAGGTATGCGAATGAATGCATTCAACACGATAAGACAAATTGGAAAGAACAGGATCGGTTAGGTGAAAGTAGAGACTATGAAGGGCCATGAATTGGCATCTTTGGTAACCAAGCAGTCATGGCTTCTCTTAGTCTAGTTTCAGCCAACAACATTTGCATCATCATATTTGGGTTGATTGGGTTTCCTTGGCCCCCTGTATGAATGCCAATCACCAGTCCTTCTTGTATAATGTGCGTGATGTATTGTGTCCTTGCAAGTGTCCCATAGATCTTCAGGATTTAGCCACAATCGAGGGTGCTGCCGTGTCTGATTACAAGGGTGGCTTGAGAACCTATAACTGTCAAACAGCCTATGTTACACGCTTTGGCGAATGGCATTGTTGTGCCATACGGGCTGCTGGTACTTCAGATCATTCAGCAGCGTGAAAACAGCCAATGGACAATCCTTGCCCCATCCTCTGTGGCAAGATGGTTTATCACCTGAAAACAAAATATTGTATTTTGTTTGAAATGTGCATTACGTAAGACCCAGATGGATTGAGCAAAGCAGCATCCTCCCTCAATGTCCTCCTTCAATTTGCTACACCCACACGTCAATTTCTATTGAGGATGGGAGGGAGAGCAGATGGGTGCGTGGGTGGGTAGGATAGGCGACAAAAGAGTGAAACAGCAGGTGGGTGGGCAGCTGGGTGAGACGGGCGACAGGAGAGTGGAAGAGAGTGGGTGGGTGCAGGGGTGGTGGTGGTGGGAAGGGGATTTTGAAAGGATGGAAGGGAGATTAAGTGGCTGGCTGGCTGGCTGGCTGGCTGGGTAGGTGTATGGGAGGAAAGGGACAGGGCAGAAGGAATTCAGACTCTGAGTAAGCTAACAATGAAACGCACCAATTGGAAATGGACACACTAGGATGGCAAAATGACACCACACGGGTCCTGTGCTGGCACCTGCTGTGGTGAGAGGAAGGTGCAAGACAGGACACTACCATGTTCAAGAGAATGCATCCATGGGAGCTACATCTTCTCCAGGCCTAATGTTTGAATTTTCGTGTTTCATGAGTATCAGTTTCGGCTGGGGATCATTGACAAGGGAAGAAGAGACGTATTGTTCTGCAAATCCTGAGGTATCAGGATGTGGAACCGGTTGTAGAAGCCCGCATACGTAAGGCTGAATTGCATGTCTTAGATGCTCCTACCGACCACATGGGAGGGAGATTGCGGTCCGTTGACCAGACTCAGCACAGTGAATGGTGGCTTAACCTTTCATACTCGGCGGAACTGTGGAATCTGTGGAGTAGACGGGGCCAGGGTACCCCCCCCTCCCATGCGCGTCCCCCCACCCCCTCTCAAGTGACAAGAGACGAGTGACAGATGACGAGCGTGACAGAAATGCTGCACAAACAAGTAACACGGTGAGCGCTAACTAACAGGTTGTCCATGCATGTGTCTTTAACCACTGTCAGTGTCATCTGAGGAGCAACTAACATTGCTACAGCCACTGAAATAGAGCTCAAAGAAGAGACTGAGCTAGAGTCGGAGCCAAAATCACTGCCATCGCTCAACGCAGCCAAACCATCCCTGCCCCCCTCAGACAGCACCTTTGTTTGTTTGCTGCTGCTTGTGCTTGCTCCCCCTGACGGGCATTTTATTGGATTGCAGCACTCTACATGTGATGTCTCGTGATGTTTATTTGTCTGTTGTGTTTCATTTCACCGCAATATTCTGCATTCTACACAAATTTTGGCACACGCTTACTCATACACAGACCATACGCGCTCCCTATGCCAGAATGCCCCATAACTTGTGTCAGTGACAGCAGTGACAGCAGTGACAGCGACGTGCAGCTGCCCACAACCAGCAACCAAAGTACTAGCAAGACTAGTTGTTGTGAATGCGTGCATGGTGCACATGCAATAGAGGCAGCAACCCTTTTCAGCCATGGCCCAAAATACCCTCTCCGCAACCCCCACCCCACCCCCAATACCACTCGCAGAGGTGGACTCACCGAATAGTGAGAGGGAGTATCTGCACCCACCGTGCAGGCACCATGCAGGGTTGTGGACCACAATCAAGCCCAGTAAGTCTCTCCTCAAAAGCCCTCAAAATGCGGTCCCTTCGAAGCCTCTGGATTGGGTGTTTAGGCTCTTGGCACAACCCCTATGGACAAACCGTGTGTGCACCATGCACAAACCGTACCTGCTACCTCTCCTAAGGCAACTCCCAAAGATAGGAACCAAGTATGGGCGTTGGGCTGTGCCTGTGACCAAATGAGCAAGCGCATTGTTTGCTGAAGTCCGCGACATCTCCGAAATCAAATCATCCCCAAAGTAATACCCCTCGCCCTTTATTCTTGCATTCCAACATGTACACAACCCTAACCACCACGCTACATAGCGGGCCACGTACCAATTTTCACACCAAGCTACATACCAATCTACTCAGCAGCCTACATATTGGCCTATACGCAATCCTTCAAACTAGGTTGCATGCTAGTCCACATACCAATCCACATAAATATCTATCCGCATGCATAACTACATACCAATCCACATACCAAGCTTTGTATGAGCAAGCAGCCGGAGGGAGGACTCTTTGGGGCCCTATGGTGCGCACACATTGCAAAGTTTTGCATGTCGGTATCTACCCGAACCCTAGTTTCGGCCCTTTTGCTAGATGGATTGTGGATTATGTGGACTCCCACACGCTGTGTGGCCTTGATCCTGGCCCCAAAGATGTGGCTTGGTGGATTGATTGGTGCTCAAGCCTCGAGCATTGTATACACAACTCCATAAACAAGCCAACCTCATTGGTGTTGATTGTGCCCCCCCCCCCCCCCTTACGCCCTTGTGCAAGCTACAGTGGGTGTAGGGACCGTGATAATTGTGTACCTAATTTTGATTGTGTACGAAATGTAGTGCGGCCACATAAGACATGGGTTTGTCGTGTGGCTTACTTCCCCAAGGGGATGAAGTTGTCGGAGCTTGAGGATTTGAAGTATTTTGCCAATTCTGATTCCCATTCAAGTTTTGATTCTGATTCTGATTCCGGGACGGACACCGATGACGATGATCCCATTTCTGAGTCTTCCTCAAGTGATGATTCCGGTGACTCCGATGATGAGCCCACTGAAGATGTTTGGGCTGTGGGGAATGGCCCATGTCTTTGATGGGAAGTTGAATCTTACAAGGGACCACATGCGAGGCAATTTCATGTGAAGTTGCCCGAGCCTAAACCAGCCCCTAAGCCTCAGCCAAAGGCATCTTCAAGTGGTGAGCATGTGCAGTTGTTTCGCATGGTGTATGATCACAAGAAGGGTTTCCAAGCCGAACAGTTGTAGGCTTCGCATCCTTCATTGCTTGTGCCAACATGGGTGTGAACCTAAAATTTTCATGTTCCCAAGGCTTTCTTGTGTTTGCGTGCATTTGGAGATGTGGGCAGAGGTCAAGGTGCACTCATACCATGCGCATGCGCACGTGTGTGTCGGTAGTTGTATGTGTTGCGCGCAAGCTACGCCCTTGTTCAAGCTACAGTGGGCGTAGGGACCGTAATAAATCCGTACATTGGCGTAGCTTATACAAGGGGGGGGGGGGTACATTGGAGGAATGCTATATGAAGTATGACATGGAAGGTTTGTTGTTGGAGGACCTTCCGATCCCTCTTTTTTCTTTGGCAGAGTCCAAGGTGGGACAACTTTGCCTATCTGTCTCGCTGAGGTTGTTCGGAAGATGTGTACATGCGGAATGTTTCACGTGTTCACACACTCTTGAATGCAGTGGTGGATGAGATTTGTTAAAGATCGTCTCCCTACAATCATAATCCCCATTTCAGTATTTCATAACTCACTACAGCGACAGCATGCCTACCCCCCCCCCCCCCCTTCGCAAGCATTGCTTTGTCTAAGCACATGAGCCCGTGTGACAATCGTTTTGGTGGAATTTTCTGACCACGGTTTTTATGGTCAGAAATGTAACATTATGCGATTGTGCTTCGCTTGTAGAGGGAAAGGGGGGCTGCATCATGCTTGTGGTAGTTCCTCCTGCTCATACCAACATTCTGTTTCCAATTGCAACCCAATGCTTACCGTTTTGATGTGATTTTTAGCCATGGCTCAGTTTGCTACACCTGGCATGGTTGTTACGTAAATCCGGTCCACCGGTGAACATGTCTCCTCAACAATCATTGGTCGTTCTACTCGTGGGGATGATTTCTTTCATGTGAAGTACATGCGGAATGGGCATGAGCTTGAGCATTATGCTCCTATGGACCGTGTCCTTTTCCCAATCCGCAGCCCTTCCGCAGAACCTTTAGAGCCCTCTCCAAAACGAGGGTGGTCAGCAACGCGCAGCGAATCGCCCCCAGTACGTGCTAGCCCAACCCCGGCTGCCCCTTGGCCTCTTGGCTGGGAGCTTTGTGTGCGCCAAAGTGTGCCGTGGGATTTGGGGCCTTGGGCATGTGTTTGAGGGCAAGCTTTACTTCACCAAAGATATTGTTGAAGACAGTTTTGTCCCAAGGAATAGGAAGCCTAAACCCATTCCAAAACCTGAAGCCAAACCTGCCGCAAAGCCTGCCCCAAAGGGCTAGCATGTGCAATTGTTCAAGATGAGGCGCAAGGTTGGAAAGGGCTTCTATTCCACAGCTCCTGATGCCCGTGATGGGCAGTGAGGACCTCTAGAAATTGCTGAAGTTTGCCTGCACATTCTGTTCTAGTGCCCTGTTGCAACAATGGTGCGTAGAGTGAGGTATGGACAGGTTTTCGGTGACATATGTTTTTTTGGTACCGCTCGTCGCGCGCAAGCACGGGCTTGTCTAAGCACGGGAGCCCGTGTGACCATCGTTTTCCTGATTTTCAGGGTGCTTGCCCAAGGGGGGGTGGGGGTATATGCCTCGTGGGTGGATCTTGGTCCGGTGTACTCTTCAATTCCAAGTACGCAGGCCATGTGTGTAAGGTAACAGTGGCCGTGAACAACCTTGGGAATATAGTATGAATATTTGATCTTATGCCGGGAACGTTGGCGGATGTTACGATTTGGGATCAACATGGTCCTTCGCGAACGCACGGACAGTTCTTTGATTCTGAAGTAGGTAATCACGATGGCGTTTACAAGGGTTACAACTGCATCTTCTTTGTCGCATGCAACAGAGGAGCTGGTGTCAGTGCAATGGAACTGGGAGGCATAGCTTACTTAGGTCCAGTCCTCAATCTTGGATCTTGCCTTCATCACTCCCGTAGAGCTGTGCACGGTGCTCTTCCTTGCTGGCGCTTTCTGTTGTTGCAGATTGATCACGCAATGTGTGCCTCAAACACTGCGCCTCCGTCAGAATGGCACCGCTGGCTGGGGCCCTAGACACAACGCCTGCGGGTCACGTGCTCACCGACGCCTGATTCATCTTGGTTCTTATCCATGCTCCTTGAAAGGGCGCAAGGAGGGCTTTTCCTTTCCTTGCTTACTTCCTGACCCACTGCTCCTAGGTGTGGGGCCTGTGCCCCCCCTCGCACGTGGCACAGAGTGTTGTAGATTAGCATTGTGTTGTCTTGCACATGCATCGGACATTCTGGATCATTGGCTGGAAGTGTCTTGGTGGGGACATCCAGTATCCCAGACGGACCACAATTGTGGCAATGCAGAGTTTGGGGAGAAGTAGTCCGGCAGGTGTAGCAACATCCAACGGGTGAAAGGCGAGTCAAGGGGCATTCTGACGGTGGGCAAACGCATTTCAGGCGCCTGCAGTTCCCATGCATTTTTGTGACCGCTGCCTCCACCCAGGCTTGCAGTGATTTTCTATCCACATGTCAGACTTGTCCGGCAGTATCGAACCAGTTCAATGGCAGTCCCTGCTGCCATGTTCTGCGGCCCCTGCACTTTCAAGCCCAGATATGGCTCTGGCTGCAGCATACTCATCTCAACACTGACTTTGCAGGGGTCACTACGTGCAGACCGAGCCCCCTGCTTGGACCCTGAGGTTGGGCGAGCAACGCATTGCGCTTCCCTCATCGTTGACGGCAACCAGCCTGAGAATAGGAGGAGGCCCCACAGTATTATACGTTCCACACCTGCACAGGCATCAAGGCTGACGCTTTGCACTCCAGCCCAGGGCTTGACCAGTGCACTATCTGCGCAGTCCGTGGGTACCTGCCCAAACCGGTCATGGCCTCATGGAAAGGGCTCCTGAGGTACTGCATCCTCCTTTACACCGTCGTGCTCCTCGCCGTGGTGGTGTGGTTCACGACGCAGTATCAGGGCCAGAGCCATGTGCCCACCCACCCCTCGAACACCGCCCTGCCTCGACGGCCGCAGGACGTCCGGCCCCATGAACGGGACGGGATCGATCACGCAGCCCCGGCCGACTTCGCGCCCCCTCCTGCGCAGTCACTGCGGCGCGAGCAACATCCCGTGATTGCCGATCGGAACCACAGCCCCGGCGACGGCGCACATGATGTCGCTGATCCGCTCCCAACGCCGCACGCCGCAGCACCAGAGGAGGACTTCGGGGCCCCAGGCCAAGCCCCTACCATGGCCCATTCTGCGGTGCAACACCCCGACACTGCCCTAAACTCAGAGGCGGGCGGGTGGGGGGGGCCGGGCCTGGGCACGGCACACCGCCCCACGCCTCCCCCTGTCCATCACCCTCTGCCATCCCTTGTGCCTAATTGGACCTTCGACCCACGCCGTACCCCTGACCCCGATGCCGCGCCCGTGGGCCGTCCCGCCGACCGCAACTCCGACCCGCAGCCGAACCCGGGCCCTCCCGCAGGCCCAAGCCATGAACTCACGCAGCACGTCGCCCTCGCCGCTGACCCCGGGCCTGCATCAGTGCGGCGGGTGGAGGACCCCGCGCCACCCGCGCCGTCGCACAGTCCCACGCCTGCGTCAGCGGCACCGGAGGAGGGCCCGGGTGCTGTCCCGGACATGCCCCCGCCCTCGGCCCATGCGGCTGTGGACTCTCAGGGGGGCATCTCCTGCGAGACTCTGCAGCGTCTGCCCAACGCCAGCGCCCTCACGTGCGACTGCTTCGCCTGCGAGTACACAGTGCAGTGGCGTGACGCGGCGGTGCTGGTCCGGCAGCAGCGCCCGGCCCCCACGGGCTATGGCCCGTCGTGCGACCCCAAGGCCCTCCTGCGGCAGCTGCTGCGGCAGCTGCACTGGGGGGCCCGCGGGGCGCGGCACGCGGCGCTGCCTGCCCTCGTGGGCGCGTGCCGAGAGGCGGGCCGACTGGCGGTGGCGTACTGGGCCCGGGAGGTCGTGGGGCAGGACCTGGAAGACTGGTACACACCGTCGACGGGGGGGCCGTTGATTGCGGTGGGCCAAGGGATGGAGAGGGGCGCCCTGGACGCGGCGGCCGGGGCACGCCTCGGGAGGCGGCGCGCGGGGCCCTCGGCGCACAACGCGAGCGCGCGCGGCGGCCTGTGGGAGCACGTCGCGGTCGCCCTGCAGGTGGCCCGGCTGATGGAGTACCTGACGCTGCGCCTCCCCGACGGGCCCTACATCGTGTGCGACCTGCACCCGCGGCAGTTCGTGCTGCGCGGGGGCGCGGCCGCGCTGGTGCAGCCCCACCAGATCGTGAGCCTGCGGTCGGAGACCGAGGACGGGCTCGTGGCGGACGGCGAAGGCCGGGTCGCCTGGCGCCACAAGGCGGGGGTCGCCTGCGCGCCGCACGCCGACTACTGCGCGCTGCCGTGCGTGCTGCAGAAGGGCCGGGCCGCGTCCGAGGGCGTCTGCCCGGCCGCCGGGCGCTGCGCTGGGGTTGGGGTCGCCGCGAACGTGTTCCTCTTCGGCCTCCACTTCCTGCGGCCCCTCGTGGGGCACGGGGCGACGGTGCCGCCCGCGCTCTACGCCCTGGCCACGGCCGCCGCGCACTTCCGAGAGGCGCGGCGCCCCACGTTCGCGGAGGTGGCGGCGGGGCTGGCCCGCCTCCTCTGCCGCCACGCCCCCGACGCGGCGGCCGCGGGGGGCGCGCTGTGCGACAGCCCTGCGGGGGGCGTCGCGGGTGCGCCGGAGGTGTACACGCTGCCTCCGCCACCGCCGCCGGAGGAGGAGGTGCCGTACTTGGGCTGCGAGGAGATCTTCCGCCTGCCGTTGGAGAAGCTGCTGGGCTGCGGGTGCGTGAGCTGCGCGTGGCGCACGACGATGCGCAACCGCACGGTCGTGGTCAAGTTCCTGTCGGATAAGGCCGGCAACTGCGACCGCCGGCACTCCATCAACCTCTTCGAGAACCAGATCGCGTTTGCGGGGCTGCGGCTGCGGCACCCCAACCTCATCCGCATCTACGGCCACTGCGAGAACAGCACGACCCCCGACTCGCGCAAGGCCAGCGCGGCGCTTGTGGTGGAGTACCTCGAGCACGGGACACTGCACGTGCCGTCGCTGGTCAACTTTGGGCTGGAGCGGAAGCTGCGCATGGCCATTGGGGTGGTGTGTGCGCCTGAGGCCCTCTGGGGGGGGGGGGGGGGGGGCTGTCGGGGCCCTCCTCGGACCAAGCCCCCCACCCCCACCCCCCGCAGGGAACCCGGGGTGGGGGCGTCGCAGTCGCAGGCTGCGGGGTTGGGGCTGGGCGGTGGTGTGGATGGGGATCGGCAGGGGGGATGTGCCTGCCCTCGTGAGCCTTTGTGGTGCCCCGGCGCGCCCCTGAGGAGGTGGAAGGGGGGGCGGGGTGCCAGAAAGGCTCAGTAAGTGCTCCGGTTGGTACTCCCGGTGGTGTGGGCTTTTAGGGGTAAATTGTCTGCATCGCTTGTCCCAATCCGGTGGGGGGGGGGACGTACCTTTTGGTGAGAGGGGGGCTGTCGTCCCCCCTGCTCACAAGTGCTGCTGCTGCCCTGTGGCGCGCCTCCCACGGCGGCGTTGGCAATGCTTCACACGCAGTCGTCCCCATGGCAGTGATATTGAGGGGGCTCACCACCCCATCGGACGTGGGAAATGATCTGCGTGCGGGGGGGTGTCCAGGGCCCCGTAAATGAATAGCAACCAGGCGGAACGTCACACAGGGGGCCAGGGCAACCCCTGCTCAACCGGCATCCGGTGGGGGGTGTCTCCCGCAGCCCAGATGGACTGTTTGCGCAACAGGAGCGGGAGCCCATCAGGGGCAGACCAGCCGTGAGGGGGAAAAGGACATATGGTGGACGGCCTGGACAGGGCGTGGAGGAACAGGGCACCTGGGCCTCACGCACACGGAAACACAGCGAGGCAGGCTACGGACGGCCTGTGGACAGAGGCGCGTGGACAGCAAAAACAGTCAAACGACCCCGGCAACAAGCAGCACATCCTCAATACACCAATTATTGGGCGCCGCTGACACGCAAACGGCACACCATGCCACATTCAGCACAACCCCAACACACAAAACTACTGGGCTCCGCAAACGCGGAAACGACACCAGCAAGAGCACCGGCCGCAGCGGCCGACAGAAAGCAGCGACCCGATGCAACATGCGGAGGGAAGAACGGGTGACTGTCCAGGGCCCCGTAAAGGAGCAACAACCAGACGGAATGTCACACAGGGGGGGGGGGGGGGGGGGGCTCAAATATCCGGACTGTCCAAATGCCCATCTGCGTCTGCGCTGAAGGGGCGCCAGGGGCCGACATGCTGTCAGTAGTGGCCTCCCGATCCCCCGTTCAAAAGAAAAAACACTTTGTGCCCCAACATATGTACCTCAAAATGATCAGTGCGATGTGGTGATCGTTTGAGAGTTGTGGCAGAAAAATGACGTTTCGGGGGGTGTCGGGAGCCAACAGACACTCGAACCCTGAAGGACGGGGGGGGGGGGTCCCAAAAGCGGCTCAACCGTCCCTTCCCCGGCCCCTGCCCCCGAGACCCCCCCCCCGCCCCCACCACCCGTGCATGTCCGTATGCAGCCCCGCCTCCTCCTGTACCTGCCCCCCGTGTGCCCTGGTGTGCTCCCATGCCTCGGTGTACCCCCGTCTGCTTCTGGGATCATGTGCTCACGTCGGTGCAATGCAGAACCCGCGATCATGGCCCGTGCGCCTCTGTGTGCCCCTGCCTTTGCCACTGTATGCCCCGGTACACCGCTCACTTGCGTGCCCTTACGCGGCTCTGCAGGGCTGTGCTTGAGAAGGGCTGAAGGAGGGTTTCAAGAGCGGCTGCAGCAGCGGGCACTGCCTGAGTACCCCTCCCCCCCCCACACACACAAACATGTCAAAGGACCCCTCCGGAAATTAACAATCAACCCCCCCCCCCCTCCCCCGAGGGGAATACCAACAAAAACTCAAAAACCCACCATAAAAAAAGTGGCCAAGGTGGGCTTCACAACCATGACAAAGATGCAGGAGGTACAACACATCCATCCAAACGATGCTTGAAGCAGGTGCACAGGGCAGAGAAAGCCCATACACAAGTTTCTGCACAGTTGATGATATTTCGAGTCATTGGCCCCTGCGCGGGCAGGTCAACGGACCCCCCCCCCACACCACCACCACCACCCGGAAAGAACATCATGGCCCCTCCCCTCCCCCCCCACCACTGGGAAGTGAGAACAACCCCCGGGCCGTTATGAGGGAGGGGGGCGGGGGGGGGGGGGGGGGCTGTGCCCTTCTCTGCGCCCTCTCCCATTGTTTGCCTCCGTGCGGTGCCGTGCAGGCAGAGCTGCTGCGGTACTTAGGGCACTACCACCCGCAGCGCCCCGGGTCGCCGTACATCATGTGCGACTTCAAGCCGCAGCAGTTCGCGTACACCGGCGGCGACGTGGTGAAGCTGGTGGACGCCGACATGATGATCCCGATGATGCGCGACGACAAGTACCGCGTGTTCCCGCCGAAGATCCGCGACCAGCGGACGTGGCTCAACGGCCGGATCTTCGCGGGGCTGCCCTGTGTTGTCGGGGAGGCCAAGTGCCCCATGGAGTGCCTCTTCGGGTACAAGCGCTTCATGTCGGAGGTCCGCTGCGAGGCCCAGTCCCCCGCCGCCAACGGCACCGGCGTGTGCCCCGGCGTCGGCCGCAAGGCCCCGGTCTACACCTTCGCGGCCACGTTCCTCCGGACCTTCTTGGAGACGCACGTCCCGACGCCGCAGCTCGCGGACCTGATGACCCGCGCCACGGCGTACGAGGAGACCGCGCGGCCGACCATCGACGAGGTCGTGGCCACGCTGGAGGCGATCCTGGCGGAGCAGCAGGTGGCCCATCTCCCCTCCCTCTGCCCCCTCCCTCTGGACTCCATCCTCCTCCTCCTTCGGCCTCTGTGCTGCTGTCTTCCACCAGCGCTCTTCATCAACCTTCATCTCTGCCTCCGTGTACACGTCTGTCTTGTCATTGTACGATCCACTCATACATCCCCCAGGGGACGACAGACGCCCTCAAACGACGGGACAATGCATTTCGTGAACCCCGTCTTCTGCATCGAAGACGGACCACCACATTGCCCTCCCCTTCTGGCCGAGAATCATGTCCTCTATCAGCGGCAGGGGGGATATGGCTCATCCAAGACCGGGGTGTTGACCTGGCGGTAGTCGATTGCCAGCCGCCATGTCTCTTCTTCTCCGCTTCCCTTCCCCCTCACCCCTCTCTCAGGTGAGCCCCATGGCCCTCGTGCAGGGGTACGTGGCCCCCAAGAACGTCGTGACGTGTGAGAGCCTCCAGCGCGTGGCCCTGCGGGCGTCCGAGCAGCACGTCTGCGGCTGCACCACGTGCCTGCACACCGCCGAGTGGGACAACCAGACGGTCGGCCTCAAGCGCCTCAGCGCCAAGACGGGGGCCTGCGACGCCCGCCACCGCACGAACATCCTGCGCAACCAGATCGAGGCGGCGCGGCTGGGGCTGCTGCACCCCGCCGTGGCCGCGATGTACGGGGCCTGCGAGGCGGGGGGGGCGGCCGTGTACAAGATCATGGTGGAGTACGTCCCCGTGCCCCCCCGGAAGGGCTGGTACGCGACGCCGTACAGCACCGCGCAGCGCCTGGTGCTGGCGCTGCACGTGGGCCGGCTGGTGCAGTACCTCAGCGCCCAGTCCCCCACGCGGTCCGGGTCGCCCTACGTGTTGGCGGGGCTCAACCCGCTGCAGTTCGCGTTCACGGACGCGATGCAGCCGAAGCTGATCGACTTCGACCTGCTGCTGCCCCTCCTCCACACCGCCAAGTACAAGCCGCTACCCCCGAAGCTGCGGTCGTACCGGTCGTGGAGGGACGGGCGGATGTTCGCGGGGTACCACTGCGCGCTGGGCACGAAGTGCGAGATGGACTACGTCCTGGGGCCCCCGGGGTCCGTCAACATGTCCGAGTTCGAGTGTAATCGTTCGCTCTCCGCCTCCATGGCCCCGGTGGAGGGCAAGGGCTGGAATGTGACCCAAATGGGCGGCTGCGGGGGCATCGGGACGGCGGCCAACGTGTACATGTACGGCAAGGCCTTCCTGCGGCCGTTCCTGTCCCACCGCCACGTGCCCAGGGGGATGCAGGAGCTGGTGCAAAGGACCACGGACTACCAGGAGCCCCTCCGGCCCGACATGGATGCGGTGGTGCAGGCGCTGGAGGCGATGGTGCAGGAGGAGGAGGCCGCACCTTCCGCATACACAGCCCCGTATTTCGTGCCCAGTGCGAAGGGCAAGGGCAGTAAGCGCAAGGGGCACGGGTAGGGCAGGTGCGAGGTGTGTGACGTGAAGGGGGAGTGCAGAAGTGTGGAGGGACCGCCGACTGGAGAATGGTCTGGTTCCGTTTGGAGATCCTGGTACGTTGGACGGACCAGCACACTGGCAAGCGCGTTCTTCCCCGTGGGATCAACCAGACTTGTCCACACTTTCGATTTCGGACGCTCGCACTGTTGCAGCCTGGACGGTTCCGGGAGCGGTTACGAGGGCAGTTGCCGGCGGTTGGAAAGGCGGTTGGGAGGCAATGTCTGGCGGGTGCAAAACCGGTCCCAGGACCGTGGGGGGCTGACAGATTTAGTTGTCCGGGTTGCCCGTCGCCCAAGGAGGGGGGCGGGGTACCTTTCAAACTCAGCCCTGGGTGGAGGTAAACCAGCCCCTTCTATGGCAATTTCTTGAGTAACCGCCAACTCCTGGTCCCCAACCGCTTTCGCAGCCGTGGCCCACCGGTTCCTACGCGTCCGTGGCACCGCCACCCGGCCTCTCGCTTTCAAGCCCGGGCCTGGGCAGCACCCGCAGACGCCTCCTCAGGGACTGACTCCTCCACGAGAGGTTTGCATCGCTGCCTCCGTCTTGTCTTGAGAGGACCAACAGCCACGGACACCAGCTCGCCCTTGGAGGCCCGGTCCGTTGGCCCCCTTTCTGGGGGGGAGGGGGGCCTAGCGTCGCCATCGCCCCGCCCTCGGCCGGAGCACAGACCCACGAGGACCCACCCGACCCATGGCACAAAGAGCACGCCCCACTCGTGATACCATGGCACAAACGGTAAGGCCTGGGCTCTCTGTCTGTCCCCTGCCGCTCGCTGGTCTTACTGACTGCTGCTCAGCATCTGCTGCGGGCTGCTCTCTTCTTTGGCGCGTGCGAAGCTCTACGGCCGCTCCTTCTGCCCTAATCCTTGAGATCAAGGAAGCAGAAGTTGCGATCAGGGTGGGCCAAGCCACCCTGAGATGTCAGGCCCGTTTGGAGGGGAGAGGGAGGAGGGGGGCAAGGGGTTGTGGGTGAGAGAGTGGAATGTCGGTCGCATTGCTCACAATTGTGCCTACTGCCCCCGTGGCATCTACTGACCCGCCCCCCCACCCCACCAGCAGTGACAGGCTTCCCATTCCGTCATTCCCCCCTTCAGTGGTGGGGTCTCCGCTGGTGTCGGGGGTTGCAACACAGGGGGTGAGAGATCGCCAGTTTTCGCAGTGGGGAAAATGAAATCACCTCGAAGAGGGTTGTGAAGCGGAGGCGTGAGAGCCACAAGCCCCCAGACGGAATCAACGCGCAGTGGCGGCTGTAGGCTGCCCAAGCTTTGACCCCCACCCCAGCCCCCCCAGAAAGTGGCACCGGGGTACAGGGTGGTGGAGGGGTCAAAATCCAAAAAAATCATTGGGGGATACTTTTGTCTCGCAAAAATGATGATTTTACAAGGGGCTAAACACCCGATATCATACATTAGAGTATGCTGCGCGAATACCCCCCCAAATGGCAAAGTCCCATGCCACTTTTTCTTCAGTATGGACCCCTAACCAATGACGGAGGTCCCGGGTGCTATCTCCAGTTTTTCAGGAATTGCGCCCCATGGGGCCTCAACGTTGAGGATTTGGCCATCTTCAGGCCGGCATGGGTTGGCTGGGAAATTGCAATTTCAGGGTGACCTCCAGCGGCCCCAGGGGACCCTTGGGCCGTTGTTGGGTTATCATTTGGTGACAAGGGGGGTATGTATCAACCTATGGGGGGCGCACTTAGCGCAGTGCGCGCGCAGTGCAACTATTTGGGTGTGTGGCCGTACTAGAGAGGGAGTGTTAGGGCGCAGGGCAACTATTTGGGCATCTGACCGTACTAGAGAGGGAGCGTTAGCGCGCACAGCGCGCGTAGGGCAACTTTTTTGACCCGTGCCCCACCGGTGACTTTTTAGGGAGTGCACTAAGGGGGCGCACGTAGCACAGTGCAACTATTTGGGCGTCTGGCCGTACTAGAGACCCATACTTTGGGATACAAGGGGCATCATTGTTGTCCCTAGCGCAGGTTTTGACTTCCAATTTTGTCCCCTTGTTTGGGGACCCACGAGGATGCGGAGGTTCAGCTACTTTCATCAAACCGTCCATGCTGTGAGCCTCACATTCCACAAGACGAGGCGCTATACAAATGTCGTTTGTGGCGTGCTGAAGATTCCACCCTTGAGAGCTTGCCCGGCTCAAGGTTGTGGTGCTTGCAAGGGCAGACACCAGTGGTTACATAGTGTGTCTTACCCCCATTTATCCTCCCTCAACCATTGTCGAGGACAAGGAATCCCACAACCAAACCCACACCCACACCCCATTGATGAAACTCAGACGCGTATGACAGACACTGCCCATGCCCCAACCACAGCCATAAACCTGCACCCAGCCCTGTCAGGCATCCCAAAACCAAACGGGAATTGACCCCTGCACCAACGCATACAAAGAGCAATGTGAAGCAAAACACTGAGTGTACAATCACATGTAGTTCCGTGACCTTCCATTCCCTCTCCTACCTCCATGCCTGAAATCTGCCTGCGACTCGACTGGGTTGGGGTGCTCCCCTGTCACGGTCTCAAGGCGTGCCGGACTGCTGACAGCCCCTGAACCCCGACGCGGGAGGGAGATACCGCCGTGTCTGTGTGTGTGGCGCGCACGCTGGTGGGTTGCCTTTGGGTTAGTGTGGGGGGGGGGGGGTGGGGGGGGTTTGTTGCCTGGTGCTTCAGGCCCCAGCAAGGAGGCAGTGGGCGGCTGACGCTAAGCCCGCCGGGGGAGTAGTCGGCCTGGACATGCCTCCTCCGGGTCAAGTTACATGCCGCTGATCACCCCACAACTGCTTGGGGCACGGGGGCGGCTAAGCTTTGCACTCGACTTTGGGCCACCCACACTCTTTTGATGCATTGGCACCGAACCGGGGGGGGGGGGGGGAGGGGTGACGGTTCTCAGGAAGAATCAAACACCCTTCCTGGGCTCCCACACCCCACTCACTCCCGGAGGACATGAGAAAAACTCCCGAAAAAACATCCGACAAAAACTAGACGAAATGTGTCGAAAAATCGAGATGTGCAACGTGCAATTGCAACTTCCTGAATTGTATTATAAAACCCCCAAAATCCCTCCTGCAAAATGGACCTAAAATTCCCCATACAAACACCCAAAGTGTGCCGAATGCACCATATGAAGTTGTGTCTACAACACTCTGGGATCAACCCAGTTCGCCCTCGGTCTGCCGTGAACATCAGCTTTGGTCCAAGAATCTAGTTTCATGACCCCCATGGGTGGTTGTATGATGGAGGGTGACGAGGGATGATCCCAAAAATTGGAGATGTTGACAAGTACAAGTCCAAGGACAAAAACCATTTGCATGTGTCTGCAATGGTTTACACCGACGTAGAATTGATGTGAAAGGGAGGATTGCCCAAAGAGTCCAAAACCGTGACCCGATGGGATGATGGATGATCTACAAATCGGATAAGCTGTCACTGTCCAAACATGTTTTGCGGTGATTTATTAATAATTCTGCATTGTATTTAACATGTTTTGATAACATTTTTGACCATCCGTTGTTTTCCATATGCAGGTTGGTGTTTTGTAACATTGGAAAATTCTTCTTGATTCTGTGCCTAGTTGATTGCTTCGCTATTTGCTTCTAGAGGTTTGGTGGAAATTTAACAGTGTGTAGGAGACTCTTTCTGTACATTGTCCTCACCCATTGACGTTGAATGCCCATTGACTAGTATTGCACATTGTAACTTGGAGGGACGGATGCATGAGCACATTCTTTAGTATACTTTTGAACCCCATACAAGCTACAATGTCGCGAAGAGCGCTTTAGGGGGTTCATGGGCGATCTTTTTAAATTGTTTTTACAATATTCCTAGGTAAGTGTGGCACCTAGAGATACTGATTAGGGGCGATGTCCGTAATTTAAAAAACATGCAAAACTGCTACACAATGGGGATACAAAAAAATCTTTTATTCTTAGAAATGCGACATTGGTGGCCACCACAAAACAACGGAGGAGTAACAAAAAATGTATTTCAAGTGCTGGCACAGGAGCTTTACTTTTATGAAAGACACTAAAAGACACATACATTGGTATCTTAGTATTTGTTGCTACAAAAAATGAGGTAAATGTATTCTGACGTACAAAACGAATCACACGTTTTGGAACAGTGATGACACACTTGTTGCGCACTTTTAATTGTCGAACTAAGCATTCTGATGCGATATCCACAACCGCTCGGGGCACTGCTCTGGCTCAGAGCCCATACATTTTTGTCGATTTTGTAATTAATGTACCTACCTATGCACCCTAGGGACCTAAGGCATCTCTTTTTTTGAAAAGTCCTAGGTTCAAAATCCAATACGCCTAGCTAAGTAGGATGAGCCCGTGTGACATGGCAGTGACCTTAGTGCCACAAGCCATGCCACCTCAACAAATATGGAGCCACTCTAAAGAGTGCACATCGCAGTGAGACACTCAGTTGAAAAGGTGTGGCATTGAGGCAATGTTGCATCTTTTTTCACTCGGTTTTTATCAATTGGTAAAGAGACATCGTAATCTAGCTGATTAGTGTTGTACATAGAGCGTGCATTCCTAGCTTTCACTTGTACAGCCCTTCAAGTCTATGGCTCGATCCATCTTTTGTGCCCAACCATTATTGGTTGTTCCATTTGTTATCTGGTTTCATCGTTTTGATTGAAAATATGGTGAGTTTTAGGAAAATGCAAGCAGAAGCACTCAACAAACAATTGGAAATCTAGAAAGACACTTTTGCTCTACCATTGCTAAATTGTTCTTTCTCAATTTCATGAGTATACTTACTGCCTTCAGCCAGACAACTTGAAAATGCAATGTCAAGATCTCCTGCCCCTTCTCCACCTTCCTCAATGTCCTAGCTTTCATTTCTCAAACCAAAGCTCACTTTCATACCAAAGCAACCTGCAATAGGGTTGGCTTTCCCCCTTTGGGTTACCCCCCATGGCATCGGTCCCAAGACCGATCCAAGCCCCCCACACACACAACATACCCTTGGGGTGGGATGCACTAGATCCTAGGGGTGCTGAATTACTCCTTTTCTGGCCTGGTGCGCGCGCGACATAAATCGCGATCGGGTGTGAGCCTACTGAGTTTTTATTTTCCTATTCTGATTTCTGTGGGTCTGAATTTACGGGATCGTGGATTTCTGTGGTTTTAGACCCATACAATTTGATTGGTGCTCTTGGTTTGGTGTGAGGGGCTGATTTTGCCGTTCACACATGTTAGAGGTCCGACACACACAAATCTTGGTCGCCGTAGCGTTGCTCGTGGTGTAGAGTACTCAATTGTGTCGCTTTGGTATTAGTAAAAAACTGAGTGTCTATTTGTTGTGCTCTTGTTTGTATGTTTACTTATCTATTTCATAGATAAGCACAAGATGACATTATGTTATCAATAATTCAGAAGTGGATGTGAATTTGGCCTTTGCGGTATACCTCGTGACCTCCATTGTGCATTGGGTGCATTCGGGAACCTTGGTGGATTTTATTTTGCAAAAGTGGGGCGTGTGTGTCACTTCACCAATGTCACCACCACAAATAGACACCAAGATAACAATGTTGTGCTTATCGGTGTGACGAGACACGTCCCCTTTGGGTTTATCAAGGCTTTGAACATTTCAAGAAGGGTGCTTGCTTTCTATTTCTTTTGCAATGAGCGAGTCGGTGGAATATCACGACGAGCAAGCCTCACAATCCATTGATTGTCAAGATGCATCGGTTACAACGAAGGTAATCACGGAGAAAGGTCGGCAGTTTGATTCGTCTATTGAGGCACTACTCGATGCCCTACACGACCAATACGTGACGCCGACTCAACACGCTTCGGTTGACAAATCCGGAGATGTGTTACAACGCATGACACCGAATCAAGAGTATAAGAAGCTTGTGCAACGTGTTGAAAAATTGGAACAAGAGCCAATGGAGAGCGAACATGATAAGGCCATTTCTTGCACTTCCCCCAACCCATTGTGGGCGACCTATTTAATTCGAAAAAATTATTTTCTTGAACCCACTCCCTATTTCGAGGTCGCTCGACTCGAATTTGCATGAGTTCGAATTTATTTCGACCTCTATTGCACACATTTTTATGCTTTTTGTTGGCCTATTTTTGCCTTTTTGGCCATTTTGCATGTGTGCACATTATGCATGTTCCCCCAAGTGCTACAGGTGAGGTTGTTGAGTTCGAAAAAATTATTTTCCAACACCCACACCCTATTTCGAGGTCGCTCGACTCCAATTTGCATGAGTTCGAATTTATTTCGACCTCTATTGCACACATTTTTATGCTTTTTGTTGGCCTATTTTTGCCTTTTTGGCCATTTTGCATGTGTGCACATTGTGTGTGTACCCCCAAGTCACACAACAAGTTGTGTAGACTTTGAATAATTATGAGGTGTGTACACCCACCCTATTTGAGAGTCACTCGACTCAAATGTGTTTGAGTTTCAATTTTTTTCGAATTTTATTGCATATTTTTTGGGCTTGTAAGTGCGGCTAACCCCCATCTGCTCAGATTTTCACAGATCTGCCCCAGATTGGCTACATTTTGGTCATTTTCTTTGCTTCGGCGGAATCGCCGCCTCGCAGCTCAGTCTCAGGATCAGACCTATATATTTCTGATATGCCGGATCTGATTCCGCGGTCCATTCTCCGTAAATCCGCCGCGTTCCGATCATTTACCTGGAATCGCCATTTGCCGCTGACGCGCGCTCGCGGGCCAGATCGGCCAAATATTTTTCACAATTGGATTTATATAAATCTTTTCAGACAGTTTTGGACACTCAGATGTATTTAGAATAATCCGCATCAATTTTCTTCATAGACTGGGATTTTCTGCCGGATAACAATCAGCATGGATCTTGCTTCCGTTGTTGCTGCTCTCGCCTCCGTTGGTGTCCGCGTATCTGGTTCTACCCCCAATAGCAGCGTTCAGGTCGACTCCTCGCGTGCCTGCCCCGCTGGTCTTGCCGGCCCCGAGCCCTCCGGCACCTTCCACGACCCAGGGCAGCACTTTCATGGTAGCAGAGGCTACCTGAATGTTGTTCCTTTGGTGTCCCAACCACAGCCCGCTCCCCAGTACGGCCCCGTAGACCCCGCCGCTTCCGGAGAAGTAACGATTACGTTGCCTTGGTGCTGTGCGAACGAGGCCTTGAGAGGAATGCCTTGCGCAAGCCCAAGCTGCCCAAGAAGGGCGCACATCAGCAGCTGTGGAGCCCCAGATTACCATTATGATCCCAGTCAAAATTGGCCATCGAGCAGCTGGAATCCGCCGGCCTACGACGATGGCAACGCTCCGGTGGACCTTACGGAGCTGGCAGGTACCAACACTCCTTACGGATGTCCTCCATTCGAGACCATTGACGCCGACATTGACGACATTGAGATGGGTGGTCCAGGTGAGGTACCTAGCTATAATCGACCAGCCTCTTGGGCACAATGGGACAACCATTTGTCTCCAGAAGTGACCCGTAACCTTGAGGCGCTTGAGGCCCTTTGTCTATTAGCCACGTCTAAGCTGATCGGACAAGAAAGAATCGCCTCTGATTTTTTAATGGAATATTTTTTCCTCCTTCAGGACGAAATTAATACCAGGATGTGGTGGCGTTCTCAAGAAGATGACTCTTTTGCCATTTTTTTGCAGATCTGGAAGGCAAGCCCCTTCCCGAAGGAGAAGGGCACGGCACCTGTTCCCGGGCCCTCCGCCCCTCATCCCCCTGTTTCCATCCGCGACGATCTAGCCGCCGCGGTTGAGGAGGGAATTTTAGAGGCGGCCAGGCAGGCAAGCCTGGAAATCAGGGCTGAAGGAGCTCCCCAAGTGGACTCCTGGCTGCGGACCACCGAGATCAGCGGTCCGACAGCCTGCTCAGGCCCTTCAGGACACGGTATGTACTGTCCTGCCAACTGCTCCTGCAGATTCCAGCGAGGTGCTGAGCTCCAAACGCTCAAAGATCAAATGCACCTCATCATTGAAACGCTGGGAATAAAAAATCTTTTCAAGACGCACATGCGGTCTGAGGGCGCATCATCGGTGGAACAAGCAACAGAACCGTCGGAGGAGGCGACAGAAATTTTTTCAATTGCTCCTTCGGTGGACTCCAAGACCACCGATGCAAGGATCAGCAGGACCAAGCTAAAGGAAAGGGTTAAAATCTCTCGTTCTGAGAGTAGGACGGCGAAGGCTAGGACTGAGGCTCAGAATGCCAAGCGAACTGCCTCCCGTACTGCCCCTCCTGCTGCTGATTCCAATGCCTTAGCCCAGCTGTTGCTCGCCCAGACCCTCGCCGGAGCTGGTGTGGCGAATGATGCCGCCAAGGTGTCTGCCATTACGGCCGGTGTTGGGCTGGATTCGCTTCTTAATCCTACTTCATTGCGACTTCGTCAGGTTGCCAAGCAACCTGTAAGTGCGGCTAACCCCCATCTGCTCAGATTTTCACTGCTCTTACCCAGATTGACTACATTTTGGTCATTTTCTCTGCTTCGGCGGAATCGCCGCCTCACAGCTCAGTCTCAGGATCAGACCTATATATTTCTGATATGCCGGATCTGATTCCGCGGTCCATTCTCCGTAAATCCGCCGCGTTCCGATCATTTGCCTGGAATCGCCATTTGCCGCTGACGCGCGCTCGCGGGCCAGATCGGCCAAATATTTTTCACAATTGGATTTATATAAATCTTTTCAGATAGTTTTGGACACTCAGATGTATTTAGAATAATCCGCATCAATTTTCTTCATAGACTGGGATTTTCTGCCGGATAACAATCAACATGGATCTTGCTTCCGTTGTTGCTGCTCTCGCCTCCGTTGGTGTCCGTGTCTCCGGTTCTACCCCCAACAGCAGTTCTGGTCGACTCCTCGCGTGCCTGCCCCACTGGTCTTGCCGGCCCCGAGCCCTCCGGCACCATCAACGACCCAGGGCAGCACTTTCATGGTAGCAGAGGCTACCTGAATGTTGTTCCTTTGGGGTCCCAACCACAGTTCGCTCCCCAGTACGGCCCCGTAGACTCCGCCGCTCCTGGAGAAGTAACGATTACGCTGCCATGGTGCTGCGCGAACGAGGCCTTGAGAGGAATGCCTTGCGCAAGCCCAAGTTGCCCAAGAAGGGCGCAAATCAGCAGCTGTGGAGGCCCAGATTACCATTATGATCCCAGTCGAAATTGGCCATCAAGCAGCTGGAATCTGCCAGCCTGCGACGATGGTAACACTCCGGTGGAGCTTACGGACCTGGCAGGTACCAACACTCCTTACCAATGTCCAACATTTGAGACCATTGACGCCGATCTCAACGACATTGAGATGGGTGGTCCAGGTGAGGTACCTAGCTATAATCCACCAGCCTCTTGGGCACAATGGGGCGACCATTTGTCCCCAGAAGTGACCCGTAACCTTGAGGCCCTTGAGGCCCTTTGTCTATTAGCCACGTCTAAGCTGATAGGACAAGAAAGAATCGCCTGTGAATTTTTAATGGAATAATTTTTCCTCCTTCAGGACGAAATTAATACCAGGATGTGGTGGCGTTCTCAAGAAGATGACTCTTTTGCCATTTTTTTGCAGATCTGGAAGGCAAGTCCCTTCCCGAAGGAGAAGACCAAGGCACCTGTTGCCGGGCCCTCCGCCCCTCATCCCCCTGTTTCCATCCGCGACGATCTAGCCGCCGCGGTTGAGGAAGGAATTTTAGAGGCGGCCAGGCAGGCAAGCCTGGAAATTAGGGCTGAAGGAGCTCCCCAAGTGGACTCCTGGCTGCGGACCACCGAGATCAGCGGTCCGACAGCCTGCTCAGGCCCTTCAGGACACGGTATGTATTGTCCTGCCGACTGCTCCTGCAGATTCCAGCGAGATTCTGAGCTCCAATTGCTCAAGGATCAAATGCAACTGATCATTCAGACGCTGGGAATAAAAGATCTTTTCAAGACGCACATGCGATCTGAGGGCGCATCATCGGTGGAACAAGTAACAGAACCGTCGGAGGAGGCGACAGAAATTTTTTCAATTGCTCCTTCGGTGGACTCCAAGACCACCGATGCAAGGATCAGCAGGACCAAGCTAAAGGAAAGGGTTACAATCTCTCGATCTCAGAGTAGGACGGCGAAGGCTAGGACTGAGGCTCAGAATGCCAAGCGAACTGCCTCCCGTACTGCCCCTCCTGCTGCTGATTCCAATGCCTTAGCCCAGCTGTTGCTCGCCCAGACCCTCGCCGGAGCTGGTGTGGCGAATGATGCCGCCAAGGTGTCTGCCATTACGGCCGGTGTTGGGCTGGATTCGCTTCTTAATCCTACTTCATTGCGACTTCGTCAGGTTGCCAAGCAACCGAAGTATAATGGGAACCCCAGACGTTGGCCTCAGTTCCAACGGGAATTTAAACTGTGGGTTAAGACTCAAAAACTTCAAGATGATCAGTTCCTGATGGCCCTCTTGGACTGCCTTGAGGGAGCGCCGGCCAACACTTGGCTCAGGACTTGGAGTGATCGTGAGGATACAAATTCCCCCCTTACCTTTGATGAGGTGTGGGAACAGTTGGAGGTACGTGGATCCCGGCTGCCAGAGGACCATTACCACCAAATGTTGAAGAATTTTCCTTCATTCTCGCGATTAATCTTGCACGAAGTGCAAGACAAGAGACAGCGCTTCTGGAACTTAGTGGAAGAAGCTGAACATTCAGGCGAAAAATTTTCTAGTGCCGAGCTGAAAAATCTGATTTTTGACAAGATCCCCTCAGAAACTGCCGCCACCCTTCGGAACAAACAGTCCGAAGAAAAGGTCAAGACCTGGTGGGCGGAGGTGGATGGCTTCGATGCCACTGCCAACAAGTTTACCGTCAGGGAGGCACTTCAAAAGTGCTCCCCCACGTCGTTTTCCAAGGTGAAATTCACTGAAAACACGTGGAAAATCAAGTTTAATGAACACGAGGATCGGGACTTGTTTGTCCAAGTCCTCAACAGGGGAGTCAGTTACCATGGCCATCGCCTGAAGGCCAAAAACTGGGTGTTTTCGTTCACCCCGAAAGAACTCTGGGAAGAGGTTGAGCGGCTCGCTGACGCCGCCAATCAAAATTTCCATGAGGGTCTTGGGGGAAACAAGAATACCCAGCAAAACACCCTAAATGGGGCCCAAAAGGGCAACAAAAAGGTGAATGACACCCGGAATGTTCAGGATCACTGTAGCATCTGCCTTCTTTTAGGTTCTACGAACCGAGCTAAGACGCATTCTACTGGTAATCACCGATGGTCTCCTTACGATCACAAGGTGATTGGTGAAAATATCAGTAATCCACAGAATTCAGACAGGAATGACAGACAGGTGCATGGTGGGAAGGCTGGAAAAGGGAATCCGACCCCCTCCGGTGGAAACAAAAATACTGGAGGCCCTGGCGGGTCCCAAGGCACAGGAAATCGGACTCCATCCGGCTCCGGTGGGCAGCCGAACGGCCAGAAAAATCCCAATGGCAACGCCGGAGGCGGAAATCGAAATCCAGGCCAAACCCCTCAATCCGGTACAAACAAGGGAAATGCTCCAGGATTCCAGGGTAAAGGTAAGGGAAATCCTTCTGGGACCCCTTTCTCTGGTAAGGGCAGAGGGCGTGGCGACGGTGGAGGTCCATCATCCGGCGGCCGTGGCCGTGGACGTGGAAAGGGCAACCATCGTGTGGATCAGGTCTCAGGTGCAGATCAGGTGTCCGATGCGGATCGAGATTACGCTGAAAATGCCTTGAATCCAGCAGATGATCCGCTCCAAGATGAGTGGGTCGACGAATCAGGGTGTGTTCACAATGTTAACGCAGTCACTGGAGGTCAGAACGCCTAGGGGAGCCACGAAAATCGCCCCTCCCCAGGCGATTTCAGGCATGATCCCCAAATTCCATCTCGACTATTACTTGATGTAGGGTCGCTTGTCTCCTCTCCCCTGGATCCGGCAGCGGATCCTTCTGTTGTAGTGGACGAGGTTGGTGTACAGTCCAAGCACAGGGCCCGTCAGTTTGTCACAAAGCTGTGGGTCTCTGATCGCAAGGGAAATTTCCACCTCGCCACTTGTTTGTGTGACAATGGATCAGAGGTAAATCTCCAATCCAATTCTTTCTTACCCGACGACTGCGTGTTTGAGTCGCCTCATCCTGTTACCCTCGAGGGAGTTTCTGGACATTCTCTCGCAGGTGGGCAACGCGGTTGTTATATATCAACTCATTTGGTCGCTCAAGACCTTTGGGAAGAAGGTAATGTGGAGGAAGTTGTCCTTAAGGATGACTACTTCTTTCTGCCGACATAAAGTATGACCTTTACTTGGGCCATCCTTGGCTTCGCAAGAACAGGGTAGCGCCCGTAGGTCATCGGCGTTGTTTTTTGCTGGAGTCAGGTCCCTTGGAGCGTCCTAAATTTCGTTTTTTGCACACAGGGTTTAAAAGTGCAGAAGAATTTTTGAAGCAAAAGGTTACACCAAAATTTGGCGAAGATGTCACCATTGCAGAGGTGAATGGGAGTGCCGATTACTCCCGAGAGTTAGATTGTCTTCGTAGGGACTCCCAGCCACGACGCCCTTCGCGCTGGCACTCTTCATCCTACAGAGTTGTCGACAAATGGCGCGATACAATTTGTGAATATTTTTATGAACACCATTCCTTTTGGCCACAGTATGATGCCTTTGCTAACCGCGAGAACAAGCGCTTTGACAAGCACTTTCGCGACGCTTGGACCCATAAATGGGACAAGAAGTTATGGATTAATCCTCCGTTTCACTTAATCCAGCAGGTCATCCACAAAATCAAGCAAGATAAAACCCAGGCGATTTTAGTTGTGCCCTTGTGGGACGACAAGCCTTGGTTTCAGGAATTACAAGACATTTGTGTAGATTACATCGAACTTCCCAGGAAGATTAAGCTGTATGCCAGGGACGACACAGGTCCCCTGCCACAGCGGTCCTGGAGTTCGCTTGCATTCCTGGTGGATGGAAAGCTTTCTGACTCTAATTCTGCTGATTCTGGTACTGATTCCTGTGTTGGGTGTGAATCTGAGGTTGAGCGTGGTACTGATGATGAATCTATTTTTTCTGATTTTTGTCCGTCAGATACCCAAGGTGATCCAACGTCAAATGGATCCGCCACGTCTCCCTCTTCCCCAATACGATCGACATCGAAAAGAATCTTCAGTGCACGGGCGAAGAAAAATTTCAAATCGCGCCGCAAATTCAGAGTTTTTTGTGAAAAACCCCGTGTGGAAGCTTTCATAGATCCTTTCGAGGAGCTGGATCACGAAGATAATCTCTGGAATGTCGACACTCGACCCACCTATCTTCAAGAGGCAGTTGATACGGACCTGTTTAGGGACATCCGTAAGAAGATTCTTCCTGCCAAGGCCGAAGAAGTCGCCAAAGTTTTTTCGACAGTAATTCCTGGCGATCAGGTGGACACTGAGTTGTGTTCCAAGGCAAGAGAAAAGATTTTTGAGGAACGGAAGGACACAACCCTTTCGGGGAAGTTGATCAAAGACCCCCCTGTCCGTGGGCAGTTCGGTGAAGCCTTCATCGAGCTTCGTGAAGGTTACAAGGCGAAGAAACAGCGTCCTTATGAGAACCATGGACACAAACATGAGATACTCAGAAAAATAATCGAGAGAAATCTCAGGGAATTTGGTTGGCTTGAGGGTTGTATGACCAGCGAATGGTGCTGTGCACCCTTACACTATTGATGGTTGGCGAATGGTTGTTGATTTTCGCAATCTCAACGCCGAAACCAAGGCGGATTCACACCCCCTGCCCCTCATTGAGGAGGAAATCGCCAAGAGGGCAAGAGGTCGTTTGTTTTCTGTGCTGGATCTCCGTCACGGCTTTCACCAAATGCCGTTGAGGAAGGACAGCCGACCTCTCACCTGTATGCGCACGCCATGTGGCCCAGTCCAGTGGACGGTCATGCCCATGGGCCTGAAGAACGCCCCTTCGTTTTTTCAAAGAATGATGGAAGATGTGCTTTTTACAGCCCATCCTGAGCTTCGTGCCTTCGTGAGTGTGTACATAGATGACATAATCATCGCGACGGAGGGGGAGGGACTGACCGAAGCCGAGCTGGTGGCCCTACATGAAAAGCAGCTGAACCAAGTTTTGGACATTCTTGATGCCAATCAGCTGATTTGTGGGCCAAGGAAGGGAAAATTATTTTTAAAATCAGTCGAATTTTGTGGTTCTCTCCTTGAGAATGGCACCCGACGACCCAGTCCAGGGAAGCTCGTCGCTATTCAGAAGTGGAAGCGCCCTGAGACGATCACGGAATTGAGAGGATTCCTGGGTTGTTGCAATTTTTACCACACTTTTGTGCCGAATTATGCCAAATTTGCTGCCCCCCTCACTGAATTATTGAAGGTAGGGAGAGATGCAGGCAAGGCAGGTTCAAAGGTTCGTGTCAAGTGGACTGACGAGTGCGAGGAGGCCTTCCATCACTTGAAGGCGGCCCTCTGCGAAGTCGCCACGTTGCATGTGCCGCAATTCGACCGACCCTTCTACATAAGAACCGACGCTTCTAGGTACGCGATCGGAGCTGTTCTTGAACAGGTTGATGAAGCCACCGGCGATCATTACCCTCTTGCATTTTGGTCTCGGAAGCTAGCCCCACGCCAAATGCAATGGTCCCCGCGTGAGCAAGAAACGTACGCCATAATTTGCGCTCTGAAAAAGTACCAATCGTAGGTTGGCACCAATCGAGTCGAGGTCCTGACGGATCATCGATCTCTGGAGTATTGGGCCACCGAACACATTGATACTGTCGCGAGCCCAGCTGGTCGACGGGCCAGATGGCACGAATTTCTCAGTCTGTTTGACCTCCATGTGTCGTATTTGCCTGGAAAACACAACACGGTAGCGGATGCTCTGAGCCGATGGGCTTACCCCGCTTCAGAGGGGCTGCAAAGTACCAACATCCATGGTACGGAGCAGGACCGCCATGTCATAATCGAATGGGATCAGGAAGAAAAAAAGCTCATTCGACGTGCATGCATGCAATGCGCTGTTAAACAGCACGCATTATCGTGCCATGACATCACGGCCATCTCAGATCCGGCGCATGCTCATGAAATCATAACCAAATCACTGAAAGTCGTGGAGAAAGTCACCGATCCCTCCTCAGGGAGTGTGAAACGGTTTGACTATACCCGACGTGTAAGTGGATTTCGGTTGATCCAGGGCATTAAGCGTCGAGATCCGGCCAAAACTCCACCCCTGCCGAAAGATTCCCTTATCATCCGTGACTGGACGTCCGATTATCTGCATGATTCCATGTTTAAAGAGGTCTTTGGAAATCTCAAATCCAAAGATGCTCACAAGGATGGGATTTTTTCTGAGTATTCGTTGGATGGGGGGAAGCTGTGGATGGAGGGTAAATTGTGCGTACCAGACGCCCTGGCCCCCCGAGTGTTAAACTGGTGGCACAAATGGGAGTCCCCCCACGCACATGGCCGTAGATTGTGGTCGATGATTAAACATAGGTTGTTCGGCTCACGGCTATATACTCACTGCATGAAAGTAGCCGCCGGATGTGCCCAATGTGCTGTCTTGACGCCCCCCAGCGCGAAGAAGCACGGCCATCTGAGGCCACATCCTATTCCGGAGCGCCTCTTTAACAGAGTGACCAGTGATTTTTTCTATCTTGGTGAACTCGACGACGAAGAGTGCCATTGGACCAACAAAAAGGTCAATGGTGTGCTCCTTATTCAGTGCCGTCATTCCGGCTACATTCGAGTGTTGCCTTGCAACATTGAGTCGATGACTGGCAAGGCTGCCGCCAAATGGTGCGCGCAGACCTGGATGGGAGGTTGGGACGTCCCATCCGAGGTGGTTACGGACTCAGGCAAAGAGTACACCTCCGAATGGTGGAGAGAATTATGTGCTCGCCTTGGAATCCACCACCTCAGATGTGAAATCCACTCACATCGAGCGCTGCCTGGCGAAAGAGCCGGCCGCTCACTTATAAATATGCTCCGTAAGGAACTCGCCAGTGAGAAGGACTTCCATTGGCTTGAGATTCTTTTCGCCATGCTTCGCCGCTACCACAACACGCCTTTGTACCATGGCCTTTCTCCAAATGAAATTGTCTTTGGACGAAAGAAGTGTTGGTGGAACATGCCGTTGAATAATCCTCGCCCTTGTAAAGATGCTTCGTTGTTTTTGGACGACGTCCAACGAGCAGATAAAACTGTCTCGAAATTAATCGATAAGCATCAAGCTGACTGGCTTTGGGTCCAGAATCAAGGCCGAAAAAACCCCCACAATTTTGAAGTCGATGATCGAGTTTGGCTTCGAAAATCCGAAACCACCCTGGACGGAGATGATAAGCTTCTTCCCTTGTGGGAGGGGCCATTCGCTGTTACAGCGCGTCTAGGTGAGAACAGGTGGAGGATTCGTGTGGATGTCAGCAGGGAAATTGACGTTTCGGGCGATCGCCTCAAGAGAGAGATCCCCTCCCCCAAGGATCGGGTTAAACCCCTTTTTTGGACTTCGAAATTTTTGTCAGATCGGGTCAACGAAGGGGGGAAGTACGAACTCAAGAGGATTGTAGAGGCAAGACGTGACGCGAAGGGCGAATGGGAATTTCTATGTGAGTGGAGGGGCTTTGATTCCAGTCACAACAACTGGGAACCAGCCCATTCTTTTGTCCATGGGTACACCAAGGGGTTCATCGACTTCCTCAAGAAGCACCCCGAAATTGGCGTACTCCTGACAGACTGTCTGTCGAAACCAGACAGACAAGTGGAGAGCGACGGAAAAAGACCTGTGGTGAATCGAGATCCAGCCTTTTACGGCCCTCAGCAGCCACATTCCAGGGCTGATCCGTCGATCCCCCCTCCTGCGGTCAGGCCAGCCCAGGAGCCAAATGAAGACCAAGCTTCGAGTTCGGCCGCTGATTTGCAGCGCCCAAGCCGTACGAGGGCCAGACCAGACAGGTTGGTGGTCACATGTATTCGTGCTTGGCCGAATTGAAGAAGCCATCCCAACACATTCTGCTCGATCCACTGTTCATTTTTTCTGATTACATCATGATGTGGAGAACTGCGAATGTTTGATAATTTGACGTCAATCAACTTTTCTTTGGTCTCCGTTCGGCAGACAAGGCGTAGATACGCTGCCGAAAGCCACGGAGTGTGCTGCCGTGTCTAGAAGAAACCAAACTCAGGCTTAATTCAGGCAGATTCGGGGTAATCTTGTCTCTGTTGGTCTGTGCATTTTTGGAATTTGGCTACTCGTGCAGATGGAAGCAAATGTACATAGTAAAAACACCGGCCGGTGACATTCACCCCTACAGGCACCCCCTGTAGTACTGGCTGCACTAGTTGCGACGCCAGGAACTCAGATCTTACCTTCATTTGCCGTGATGCTGAAGCCAAAGTCCAGATTCAGATCCAGATTCCTTGAATTTAACTTGAATTCCTCAGGTTTGTCCATCATTCTGCCACTGTTGCACGAAACCCAGACGTCAATTGTTCAGACAACCTTCAGATAGGAGCTCTAGGGACTTCTAACAGCAACCTCTGAAGTCCGTAAGCTTCGTTGTATTTTTGGCACACGCCAATGTGAGCTCAATCCGACCTGAAACTGTCGAAAATGGTGAATCCAAGTGTCTTGTGGGACTCAATCAAAAGATTGGCCTTGTCCAAGTCGTTTGACACCGCCGCCACTGTAAATAAAGGACTACTCGGTGTCTCTCAGTTATATACTGTCAGTAAAGCGCCTTCAGCGAACCTTCGGCGCGTTACATGCCAAGGATCCAGGGCCAGCATGTTCCATCATGATGCATCATCACATGATCCACATTTTCATAGAATCTGTTAGATGCTCGCAAACCAACGTGCCGGAAAGCACAATTGAGCTGAATAAACGACAATATATATTAACTCTAGTCTAAACGAAAGTGTTAGTAGTTTCAGTTTTAGACATTCCGCTTCATTTCACCTCCATCTTAGGGAATTTGCTGATTTTAAGACATTTTAGGTTGATTTCCTTGTCATCTCTTCTCATTCCTCGAAGATCTGTTTACGGCCTTGCCTAACTTGTTGACGCTGATGTGTTTCTATTCACTTAGGGCCTGCAGACTTCATCTGTAATTGTTTTCCCTCTCTGTGATTGGTTCATCTCCTTCATCCCTGCTCAATTTGATTCCCAATCTTGCTGAATCTTGTGATCATCCACCAGATGCGCCAAATCTGAAGCACATGCTGCACTTTTCAGAACGAGAAAAGCGGGAAGAACACGATGTAGAGTTCGGCGAGGACACCGTAGCGTGCCCGCGACAGCGAAACTGTGCCAGAGCGCTGAGATGTCACTCCATTTCTTGATTCCCCCACTCAATCCACCAATAATCTACCTCATTCTCAACCAGTGCATGGTTTGGTATCGACTCTGGATACGTTTACATGCTTTTTAGCCCTTAACCTAATGTTTTACTGCAAGGAGGACTGTTCGTCACTCCTCATTCTGGCTCATTTCAGGTTCATCCATCCTGATTCAGTGCCAATTCAGTCCAAATCAGGTCAGATCAAGCAGATTTCGCCCCATCGAGGCTACATTTCTATTTTTTTCTGGGACTTACCCGCACTACGTTCTTCGTTGACGTAGCGACACACCCCAGTGTGTTTTTGGAGGGGGAGTGTAAGTGCGGCTAACCCCCATCTGCTCAGATTTTCACTGATCTTACCCAGATTGATTACATTTTGGTCATTTTCTCTGCTTCGGCGGAATCGCCGCCTCACAGCTCAGTCTCAGGATCAGACCTATATATTTCTGATATGCCGGATCTGATTCCGCGGTCCATTCTCCGTAAATCCGCCGCGTTCCGATCATTTGCCTGGAATCGCCATTTGCCGCTGACGCGCGCTCGCGGGCCAGATCGGCCAAATATTTTTTACAATCGGATTTATATAAATCTTTTCAGATAGTTTTGGACACTCAGATGTATTTAGAATAATCCGCATCAATTTTCTTCATAGACTGGGATTTTCTGCCGGATAACAATCAGCATGGATCTTGCTTCAGTTGTTGCTGCTCTCGCCTCCGTTGGTGTCCGTGTCTCCGGTTCTACCCCCAACAGCAGCGTTCAGGTCGACTCCTCGCGTGCCTGCCCCACTGGTCTTGCCGGCCCCGAGCCCTCCGGCACCATCAACGACCCAGGGCAGCACTTTCACAACCGAAGTATAATGGAAACCCCCGACGTTGGCCTCAGTTCCAACGGGAATTTAAACTGTGGGTTAAGACTCAAAAACTCCAAGATGATCAGTTCCTGATGGCCCTCTTGGATTGCCTTGAGGGAGCGCCGGCCAACACTTGGCTCAGGACTTGGAGTGATCGTGAGGATACAAGTTCCCCCCTTACCTTTGATGAGGTGTGGGAACAGTTGGAGGTACGTGGATCCCGGCTGCCAGAGGACCACTACCACCAAATGTTGAAGAATTTTCCTTCATTCTCGCGATTAATTTTGCACGAAGTGCAAGATAAAAGACAGCGCTTCTGGAATTTAGTGGAAGAATCTGAACATTCAGGCGAAAAACTTTCTAGTGCCGAGCTGAAAAATCTGATTTTTGACAAGATCCCCTCAGAAACTGCCGCCACCCTTCGGAACAAACAGTCCGAAGAAAAGGTCAAGACCTGGTGGGCGGAGGTCGAAGGCTTCGATGCCTCGGCCAACAGGTTTTCCGTCAGGGAATCACTTCAAAAGTGTTCCCCCACGTCGTTTTCCAAGGTGAAATTCACTGAAAACACGTGGAAAATCAAGTTTAATGAACACGAGGATCGGGACTTGTTTGTCCAAGTCCTCAACAGGGGAGTAAGCTTCCATGGCCATCGCCTGAAGGCCAAGAACTGGGTGTTTTCGTTCACCCCGAAAGAACTCTGGGAAGAGGTTGAGCGGCTCGCCGACGCCGCCAATCAGAATTTCCATGAGGGTCTTGGGGGAAACAAGAATACCCAGCAAAACACCCAAAATGGGGCCCAAAAGGGCAACAAAAAGGTGAATGACACCCGGAATGTTCAGGATCACTGTAGCATCTGCCTTCTTTTAGGTTCTACGAACCGAGCTAAGACGCATTCTACTGGTAATCACCGATGGTCTCCTTACGATCACAAGGTGATTGGTGAAAATATCAGTAATCCGCAGAATTCAGACAGGAATGACAGACAGGTGCATGGTGGGAAGGCTGGAAAAGGGAATCCGACCCCCTCCGGTGGAAACAAAAATACTGGAGGCCCTGTCGGGTCCCAAGGCACAGGAAATCGGACTCCATCCGGCTCCGGTGGGCAGCCGATCGGCCAGAAAAACCCCAATAGCAACGCCGGAGGCGGAAATCGAAATCCAGGCCAAACCCCTCAATCCGGTACAAACAAGGGAAATGCTCCAGGATTCCAGGGTAAAGGTAAGGGAAATCCTTCTGGGACCCCTTTCTCCGGTAAGGGCAGAGGGCGTGGCGACGGTGGAGGTCCATCATCCAGCGGCCGTGGCCGTGGACGTGGAAAGGGCAACCATCGTGTGGATCAGGTCTCAGGTGCAGATCAGGTGTCCGATGCGGATCGAGATTACGCTGAAAATGCCTTGAATCCAGCAGATGATCCGCTCCAAGATGAGTGGATCGACGAATCAGGGTGTGTTCACAATGTTAACGCAGCCACTGGAGGTCAGAACGCCTAGGGGACCCACGAAAATCGCCCCTCCCCAGGCGATTTCAGGCATGATCCCCAAATTCCATCTCGACCACTACTTGATGTAGGGTCGCTTGTCTCCTCTCCCCTGGATCCGGCAGCGGATCCTCCTGTTGTAGTGGACGAGGTTGGTGTACAGTCCAAGCACAGGGCCCGTCAGTTTGTCACAAAGCTGTGGGTCTCTGATCGCAAGGGAAATTTCCACCTCGCCACTTGTTTGTGTGACAATGGATCAGAGGTAAATCTCCAATCCAATTCTTTCTTACCCGACGACTGCGTGTTTGAGTCGCCTCATCCTGTTACCCTCGAGGGAGTTTCTGGACATTCTCTCGCAGGTGGGCAACGCGGTTGTTATATATCAACTCATTTGGTCGCTCAAGACCTTTGGGAAGAAGGCAATGTGGAGGAAGTTATCCTTAAGGATGACTACTTCTATCGTGCCGACATAAAGTATGACCTTTACTTGGGCCATCCTTGGCTTAGCAAGAACAGGGTGGCGCCTGTAGGTCATCGGCGTTGTTTTTTGCTGGAGTCAGGTCCCTTGGAGCGTCCTGAATTTCGTTTTTTGCACGCAGGGTTTAAAAGTGCAGAAGAATTTTTGAAGCAAAAGGTTACACCAAAATTTGGCGAAGATGTCACCATTGCAGAGGTGAATGGGAGTGCCGATTACTCCCGAGAGTTAGAATGTCTTCGTAGGGACTCCCAGCCACGACGCCCTTCGCGCTGGCACTCTTCAACCTACAGAGTTGTCGACAAATGGCGCGATACAATTTGTGAATATTTTTATGAACACCATTCCTTTTGGCCACAGTATGATGCCTTTGCTAACCGCGAGAACAAGCGTTTTGACAAGCACTTTCGCGACGCTTGGACCCATAAATGGGACAAGAAGCTATGGATTAATCCTCCGTTTCACTTAATCCAGCAGGTCATCCACAAAATCAAGCAAGATAAAACCCAGGCGATTTTAGTTGTGCCCTTGTGGGACGACAAGCCTTGGTTTCAGGAATTACAAGACATTTGTGTAGATTACATCGAACTTCCCAGGAAGATTAAGCTGTATGCCAGGGACGACACAGGTCCCCTGCCACAGCGGTCCTGGAGTTCGCTTGCATTCCTGGTGGATGGAAAGCTTTCTGACTCTGATTCTGCTGTTTTTGTACTGATTCCTGTGTTGGGTCTGAATCTGAGGTTGAGCGTGGTACTGATGATGAATCTATTTTTTCTGATTTTTGTCCGTCAGATACCCAAGGTGATCCAACGTCAAATGGATCCGCCTCGTCTCCCTCTTCCCCAATACGATCTACATCCAAAAGAATCTTCAGTGCACGGGCGAAGAAAAATTTTAAATCGCGCCGCAAATTCAGAGTTTTTTATGAAAAACCCCGTGTGGAAGCTTTCATAGATCCTTTCGAGGAGCTGGATCACGAAGAGATTCTCTGGAATGTCGACATTCGACCCACCTATCTTCAAGAGGCAGTTGATACGGACCTTTTTAGGGACATCCGTAAGAAGATTCTTCCTGCCAAGGCCGAAGAACTCGCCAAAGTTTTTTCGACAGTAATTCCTGGCGATCAGGTGGACACTGAATTGTGTTCCAAGTCAAGAGAAAAGATTTTTGAGGAACGGAAGGACACAACCCTTTCGGGGAAGTTGATCAAAGACCCCCCTGTCCGTGGGCAGTTCGGTGAAGCCTTCATCGAGCTTCGTGAAGGGTACAAGGCGAAGAAACAGCGTCCTTATGAGAACCATGGACACAAACATGAGATACTCAGAAAAATAATCGAGAGAAATCTCAGGGAATTTGGTTGGCTTGAGGGTTGTATGACCAGCGAATGGTGCTGTGCACCCTTCACAGTCCCGAAGCCGCCGCCTGCAGACCAGAACACTATTGATGGTTGGCGAATGGTTGTTGATTTTCGCAACCTCAACGCCGAAACCAAGGCGGATCCGCACCCCCTGCCCCTCATTGAGGAGGAAATCGCCAAGAGGGCAAGAGGTCGTTTGTTTTCTGTGCTGGATCTCCGTCACGGCTTTCACCAAATGCCGTTGAGGAAGGACAGCCGACCTCTCACCTGTATGTGCACGCCATGTGGCCCAGTCCAGTGGACGGTCATGCCCATGGGCCTGAAGAACGCCCCTTCGTTTTTTCAAAGAATGATGGAGGATGTGCTTTTTACAGCTCATCCTGAGCTTCATGCCTTCGTGAGTGTGTACATAGATGACATAATCATCGCGACAGAGGGGGAGGGACTGACCGAAGCCGAGCTGGTGGCCCTACATGAAAAGCAGCTGAACCAAGTTTTGGACATTCTTGATGCCAATCAGCTGATTTGTGGGCCAAAGAAGGGAAAGTTATTTTTAAAATCAGTCGAATTTTGTGGTTCTCTCCTTGAGAATGGCACCCGACGACCCAGTCCAGGGAAGCTCGTCGCTATTCAGAAGTGGAAGCGCCCTGAGACGATCACGGAATTGAGAGGATTCCTGGGTTGTTGCAATTTTTACCACACTTTTGTGCCGAATTATGCCAAATTTGCTGCCCCCCTCACTGAATTATTGAAGGTAGGGAGAGATGCGGGCAAGGCAGGTTCAAAGGTTCGTGTCAAGTGGACTGACGAGTGCGAGGAGGCCTTCCATCACTTGAAGGCGGCCCTCTGCGAAGTCGCCACGTTGCATGTACCGAAATTCGACCGACCCTTCTACATTAGAACCGACGCTTCTAGGTACGCGATCGGAGCTGTCCTTGAACAGGTTGATGAAGCCACAGGTGATCATTACCCTCTTGCATTTTGGTCTCGGAAGCTAGCCTCACGCCAAATGCAATGGTCGCCGCGTGAGCAAGAAACCTACGCCATAATCTGTGCTTTGAAAAAGTACCAATCGTAGGTTGGCACCAGCCGAGTCGAGGTCCTGACGGATCATCGATCTCTGGAGTATTGGGCCACTGAACACATTGATACTGTCGCGAGCCCAGCTGGTCGACGGGCCAGATGGCACGAATTTCTCAGTCTGTTTGACCTCCATGTGTCGTATTTGCCTGGAAAACACAACACGGTAGCGGATGCTCTGAGCCGATGGGCTTACCCCGCTTCAGAGGGGCTGCAAAGTACCAACATCCATGGTACGGAGCAGGACCGCCATATCATAATCGAGTGGGATCAAGAAGAAAAAAACTCATTCGACGTGCATGCATGCAATGCGCTGTTAAACAGCACGCATTACCGTGCCATGACCTCATGGCCTTTTCAGATCCGGCGCATGCTCATGAAATCATAACCAAATCACTGAAAGTCGTGGAGAAAGTCAACGATCCCTCCTCAGGGAGTGTGAAACGGTTCGACTACACCCGACGTGTAAGTGGATTTCGGTTGATCCAGGGCATTAAGCGTCGAGATCCGGCCAAAACTCCACCCCTGCCGAAAGATTCCCTGATCATCCGTGACTGGACGTCCGATTATCTGCATGATTCCATGTTTAAAGAGGTCTTTGAGAATCTCAAATCCAAAGATGCTCACAAGGATGGAATCTATGCTGAGTACTCGTTGGATGGGGGGAAGCTGTGGATGGAGGGTAAATTGTGCCTACCAGACGCCCTGGCCCCCCGAGTGTTAAACTGGTGGCATAAATGGGAGTCCCCCCACGCACATGGACGTCGTTTATGGTCGATGATTAAACATAGGTTGTTTGGCTCACGGCTATATACTCATTGCATGAAAGTAGCCGCCGGATGTGCCCAATGTGCAGTCTCGACGCCCCCCAGCGCGAAGAAGCACGGCCATCTGAGGCCACATCCTATTCCGGAGCGCCTCTTTAACAGAGTCACCAGTGATTTCTTCTATCTCGGTGAACTCGATGACGAAGAGTGCCATTGGACCAATAAAAAGGTCAATGGTGTGCTCCTTATTCAGTGCCGTCATTCTGGCTACATTCAGGTGTTGCCTTGCAACATCGAGTCAATGACTGGCAAGGCTGCCGCCAAATGGTGCGCGCAGACCTGGATGGGAGGTTGGGACGTCCCATCCGAGGTGGTTACGGACTCGGGCAAAGAGTACACCTCCGAATGGTGGAGAGAATTATGTGCTCGCCTTGGAATCCACCACCTCAGATGTGAAATCCACTCACATCGAGCGCTGCCTGGCGAAAGAGCCGGCCGCTCACTTATAAATATGCTCCGTAAGGAACTCGCCAGTGAGAAGGACTTCCATTGGCTTGAGATTCTTTTCGCCATGCTTCGCCGTTACCACAACACGCCTTTGTATCATGGCCTTTCTCCAAATGAAATTGTCTTTGGACGAAAGAAGTGTTGGTGGAACATGCCGTTGAATAATCCTCGCCCTTGTAAAGATGCTTCGTTGTTTTTGGACGACGTCCAATGAGCAGATAAAACTGTCTCGAAATTAATCGATAAGCATCAAGCTGACTGGCTTTGGGTCCAGAATCAAGGCCGAAAAAACCCCCACAATTTTGAAGTCGATGATCGAGTTTGGCTTCGAAAATCCGAAACCACCCTGGACGGAGATGATAAGCTTCTTCCCTTGTGGGAGGGGCCATTCGCTGTTACAGCGCGTCTAGGTGAGAACAGGTGGAGGATTCGTGTGGATGTCAGCAGGGAAATTGACGTTTCGGGCGATCGCCTCAAGAGAGAGATCCCCTCCCCCAAGGATCGGGTTAAACCCCTTTTTTGGACTTCGAAATTTTTGTCAGATCGGGTCATCGAAGGGGGGAAGTACGAACTCAAGAGGATTTTAGAAGCAAGACGTGACGCCAAGGGCGAATGGGAATTTCTATGTGAGTGGAGGGGCTTTGATTCCAGTCACAACAACTGGGAACCAGCCCATTCTTTTGTCCATGGGTACACCAAGGGGTTCATCGACTTCCTGAAGAAGCACCCCGAAATTGGCGTACTCCTGACAGACTGTTTGTCGAAACCAGACAGACAGGTGGAGAGCGACGGAAAAAGACCTGTGGTGAATCGAGATCCAGCCTTTTACGGCCCTCATTCGTCACATTCCAGGGCTGATCCGTCGATCCCCCCTCCTGCGGTCAGGCCAGCCCAGGAGCCAAATGAGGACCAAGCTTCAAGTTCGGCCGCTGATTTGCAGCGCCCAAGCCGTACGAGGGCCCGACCAGACAGGTTGGTGGTCACATGTCTTCGTGCTTGGCCGAATTGAGGGAGATTCGTCGTGACTTGAGTCGCCGACGCCATAATCTGGGTAACAGTCGTCTAGTCCAGGGCGTCATGGCACTCGTCGCTAGGGCTCAAGGGTGTAGGTTCGAAACCCTTGCATGTCCAACTCCTACAAAAGCTCCAGCCTCGCCCCGTCGACCACTTATTCCAATGTGAGTGTTCTGACGACTTGAAAAAACCACATTCTGCTCAATCCACTGTTCATTCTTCCTGATTACATCATGATGTGGAGAACTGCGAATGTTTGATAATTTGACGTTAATCAACTTTTCTTTGGTCTCCGTTCGGCAGACAAGGCGTAGATACGCTGCCGAAAGCCACGGAGTGTGCTGCCGTGTTCAGAAAAAACCGAACTCAGGCTTAATTCAGGCAGATTCGGGGTAATCTTGTCTCTGTTGGTCTGTGCATCTTTGGAATTTGGCTACTCGTGCAGATGGAAGCAAATGTACATAGTAAAAACGCCGGCCAGCGACATTCACCCCTACAGGCACCCCCTGTAGTACTGGCTGCACCAGATGCGACGCCAGGAACTCAGATCTTACCTTCATTTGCCGTGATGCTGACGCCAAAGTCCAGATTCAGATCCAGATTCCTTGAATTTACCTTGAATTCCTCAGGTTTGTCCATCATTCTGCCACTGTTGCACGAAACCCCGACGTCAATTGTTCAGACAACCTTCAGACAGAGGCTCTAGGGACTTCTAAAAGCAACCTCTGAAGTCCGTAAGCTTCGTTGTATTTTTGGTACACGCCAATGTGAGCTCAATCCGACCTGCAGCTGTCGAAAATGGTGAATCCGAGTGTCTTGTGGGACTCAACCGAAAGATTGGCCTTGTCCAAGTCGATTGACACCACCGCCACTGTAAATAAAGGACTATTCGGTGTCTCTCAGTTATATACTGTCAGTAAAGCGCCTTCAGCGAACCTTCGGCGCGTTACATGCCAAGGATCCAGGGCCATCATGTCCCATCATGATGCATCATCACATGATCCACATTTTGATGGAATCTGTTGGATGCTCGCGAACCAACGTGCCGGAAAGCACAATTGAGCTGAATAAACGACAATATATATTAACTCTAGTCTAAACGAAAGTGTTAATAGTTTCAGTTCTAGACATTCCGCTTCATTTCACCTGCATCTTAGGGAATTTGCTGAGTTTAGGACAATTTAGGTTGATTTCCTTGTCATCTTCTCTGATTCCTCGAAGATCTGTGCCTAACTAAGTGAACAGAAAAACATCCCTACCTTCTGTGGTTCACTTAGGGCCTACAGACTACATCTGTATTTGTTTTCCCTCTCTGTGATTGTTTCATCTCCTTCATCTCTGCTACAATTGATTCTCAATCTTGCTGAATCTTGTGATCATCCACCAGATGCGCCAAATCTGAAGCGCATGCTGCACTTTTCAGAACGAGAAAAGCGGGAGTAACACGATGTAGAGTTCGGCGAGGACACCGTAGCGTGCCCGCGACAGCGAAACTGTGCCAGAGCGCTGAGATGTCACTCCATTTCTTGATTCCCCCACACAATCCTGCAATAATCTACCTCATTCTCAACCAATGCATGGTTTGGTATCGATTCTCAATACGTTTACATGCTTTTTAGCCCTTAACCTAATGTTTTACTGCACGGAGGACTGTTCGTCACTCCTCATTCTGTCTCATTTCAGGTCCATCCATCCTGATTCAGTGCCAATTCAGCCCAAATCAGGTCAGATCAAGCAGATTTCGCCCCATCGAGGCTACATTTCTATTTTTTTCTGGGACTTACCCGCACTACGTTCTTCGTTGACGTAGCGACACACCCCAGTGTGTTTTTGGAGGGGGAGTGTAAGTGCGGCTAACCCCCATCTGCTCAGATTTTCACAGATCTGCCCCAGATTAGCTACATTTTGGTCATTTTCTTTGCTTCGGCGGAATCGCCGCCTCGCAGCTCAGTCTCAGGATCAGACCTATATATTTCTGATATGCCGGATCTGATTCCGCGGTCCATTCTCCGTAAATCCGCCGCGTTCGGATCATTTACCTGGAATCGCTATTTGCCGCTGACGCGCGCTCGCAGGCCAGATCGGCCAAATATTTTTCACAATTGGATTTATATAAATCTTTTCAGACAGTTTTGGACACTCAGATGTATTTAGAATAATCCGCATCAATTTTCTTCATAGACTGGGATTTTCTGCCGGATAACAATCAGCATGGATCTTGCTTCCGTTGTTGCTGCTCTCGCCTCCGTTGGTGTCCGCGTATCTGGTTCTACCCCCAATAGCAGCGTTCAGGACGACTCCTCGCGTGCCTGCCCCACTGGTCTTGCCGGCCCCGAGCCCTCCGGCACCTTCCACGACCCAGGGCAGCACTTTCAGGGCTTTGTTTTGGTCATTTTTGACATATTTGGCCCTTTTTGACACTTCTTCACGTGTCACTTCCCCCAAATTATTTTGGGTTCGGAAACTAAGCCCAAATAAATTCGACAAAGGGGCACACACCCTATTTCGAATATGCCCCACTCGAATATGCATGATTTCGAATTTATTTCGAACTCAATGGTACATATCTTTGGGATTTGTTTTGGCCATTTTTGACATTTTTGGCCATTTTTAGCATTTCCTCACGTGTTACTCCCCCCAAATTATTTTGGGTTGGGAAACCAAGCCCAAATAAATTCGACGAAGGGGCATACACCCTATTTCGAATATGCCCCACTCGAATATGCATGATTTCGAATTTAATTCGAACTCCATTGTACATATTTTGAGGCTTTGTTTTGGCCATTTTTGACAATTTTGGCCAATATCAACATGTATTGATATGCCACACCCCCCAATCTTTTTTGGAGTGGTGCACCAAGCCCAAAATAATTGGAAAAGGGATCATGCACCCTATTTCGAATGTGCTTGACACAATTATGCACATGATTCGAATTCATATGAGTGCATTGACCCATTTTTTTAATGATTGTTTTGGTCACGTTTTGGCACTTTTTGATCAATATTTGGGCCATAGTGACCAAATTAACATATCAAGGTATCCATTGCCCCTATTTTGAGGATGCCGGTCGCGATAAGAATAGTCGTGAGGCTTGAAAGAATGCAAATGACCCTTGAATTTCGATTTTTGTGTTAATTTCACATGCTTTCTCCTTGCCCAACCTACTCACCGCATACACTCTTTGTGATTTTTTCCTCAACCTACTACATGCTCAAGGAGAGGTTTCTTTGTATCAACAAGGACTGTATATTAGATGATGACACCTTGGTTGAAGCTTTGTATGTACATGTGGGAGTGTGGTATGTGTTTGGACCTAACCTTTCCCTATTGCCTCCAAGTCTCGCGAGACCTCCTGTTTGTCTCTATTTTTTCCCCCTATCTCTGGCAAGTAAGGCCCATCCTCTTGGGATGTGGGATGCCACATTTAAGTTGGTCTTCTTCAATTTACTGGCGCGACTTGACTTTTCATGGACTCTACTCTCCCCACATCACACACACACAAGCATACTCACATACACGTGTGTTTGCCCCGCCTAATCTTCTTGTGAGATGTCATTTAAGCTTGATGGCCCTCTTCCTCTTTGCCTTCTCTGCATATGTCCAGCACCGAGCACGGGGCTTGGTGACTGCACGGCGCGTTCGGGGAACGCCCACAACCTCCATTCCTACGGGGACCGGTGCTAGATGGACCATTCCTGGTGTCCCCCCGTTGAAGCCCATCTACGGGCACCTGACGTGCGGTATATGCCGGTTACAGGTGGTCATTCACCCCTCCTACACGTGAGCTGTCTGTTGAACAGGGTCAGGGGATCCGCTGCACTTCGGCCGTGATGTGATGTGGAGCCGCCGACACACAAACAAATCAAGTCTTGGGTGTGCATTGAGCTTGTCTGGTTTGGTGTTTTCCTTTCCCCCCTAACCCCCCATTGTGTCCTACGCTCTTCTACGGGGTCACATCCACACCAACATGTATGGCTGTAGTTCCATACCAGCCCGGAGAGAGCCATGGCCCATCCTCACGGCCATAAAAGATATGAGGTTATGTGAGTTGTTGTCTTTTGGGTCCTAAGGGCCCGGGAGGGCAGGTGCGGGCCACGTGAGCTGTCTGTAGGAGCTAGGGAGCCCACTGCACTTCGGCCGTGAGCTGTACCCCCCCCCCCATGACGAGCGGTCAATATTTTGTTTCCCTCACTCGGTACCGCCGCAGCAGGCCCCCGCCTAGACGGCCCACGCCAACATCTTAGGGGCAAGGGGGTCGCCGGAATGTGCTGTGGTGAGCCCTATGGCGAGATGCAGCGTGTAGGTGAACGAGACCCCCCCACCCGAACCTTGCTTGGTGTGCCGTTGAGCCGAGAGTGAGTCTTGTGGCCGGTACCCCCCCCCCCCCCACGGTATGCAACTGAAGGTAGTACTGCTGTGTGAGCTCTGTTCTCTGCCACGTCCATTTTGGTTGCCGACGGGTAGTCAAGTGCGGCTACGAGGGCGATGGAGGTAGGGTTGAGTTGGGCCCCCATGTGTGACCTGCGGCAGATATCCCGCCAGGAGAAGGCCACGTGGTGTTCAGCTTCCGCGGGCCCATAACACCCCATGTATTCAGATGCAGTGGTCGCTAAGGCCGTGAAGGCGTACTTGGGGTAGCACTGGGAGGGTGTGTAAGGAGGGTACACCTGCGGGTTGTGTTGCTGATTCCTGATTTTTGGCTTTTCTGGTGTTCCTGACGCCTGGAGTGGTGAATTTCTGTCACTCTGGACTCTTGGAGTCCTGAATTCTGTGACTGCTTGCTTTTGTGCTTGCCTGATGGCTGAATTTTTGTCTTTTTGTCTGAATTTCTGCCCTGTAGGGACCCAAGTGTTGCCGAGGCACTTGCGGTCTTGAACCCGCCCCACCACACCCACAACCAGGCCCACAAAGGGACACATAACCCCCGAACACCACTGTTTGTGGTCAGCCAATCCTCTATGCTTCTGGTTTCAGCCCAAACTTAGGGTTGCACCCTAAGTTCGGTCTTGGGAGGGGAGTGCAATAGGGTTGGCTTTCCCCCTTTGGGTTACCCCCCATGGCATCGGTCCCAAGACCGATCCAAGCCCCCCACACACACAACATACCCTTGCGGTGGGATGCAGTAGATCCTAGGGGTGCTGAGTTACTCCTTTTCTGGCCTGGTGCGCGCGCGACATAAATCGCGATCGGGTGTGAGCCTACTGAGTTTTTATTTTCCTATTCTGATTTCTGTGGGTCTGAATTTACGGGATCGTGGATTTCTGTGGTTTTAGACCCATACAATTTGATTGGTGCTCTTGGTTTGGTGTGAGGGGCTGATTTTGCCGTTCACACATGTTAGAGGTCCGACACACACAAATCCTGGTCGCCGTAGCGTTGCTCGTGGTGTAGAGTACTCAATTGTGTCGCTTTGGTATTAGTAAAAAACTGAGTGTCGATTTGTTGTGCTCTTGTTCGTATGTTTACTTATCTATTTCATAGATAAGCACAAGATGACATTATGTTCTCAATAATTCAGAAGTGGATGTGAATTTGGCCTTTGCGGTATACCTCGTGACCTCCATTGTGCATTGGGTGCATTTGGGAACCTTGGTGGATTTTATTTTGCAAAAGTGGGGCGTGTGTGTCACTTCACCAATATCACCACCACAAATAGACACCAAGATAACACAACCCCAAATAGGCCCACTGCAATGTGTGGCATACTCAACTATAAATAGGTTTTGATATTTACCAATTCCGAAATCACCTACAATCATCATGTCATATCACCATTTGGGATCATGATTTTAGATTCTCGGCCAGAATCCACATTCTTTGTCAACCCATGTTGAAAAATGTTGATCCTAAAGTGTTCTACGCACAACTTAATTGGTGGCTTATGTAATCAAATTGAGCATCTCCTATTTTGGGATCATTCAGCATCAGCATTCATCATTGAATCCCCAATTAGGGTCGTGGTTTTGGATTTTTGTGCGGAAAACTAGCTTTCAAACCAAACTAAAGCCAAATTACCTCAATTCTGGGTTTGCAGACACAACCAGATACACTTGTGTCAGAGAGATAGAAAGTACCAGTTTTTCGAAATTTTGATTTTTGACACTGAGAATCGAACTCAGGTTTGTTCAGAATCATTGGCAGTAAGTTCAGATGCATTACCGGTAATATAATAACCCTCTCGGGCTAGTGTCGTCCAATAGATCAGAATGTCTGAAATCATGGAATGGATTGACACCGAAAACAATCCTCTTTTCTTTCTTTACGATGTGACTGTTTCATTCGTTGTTGTATAGCAAACATTGCCTTCTGTGGATGAGCTACATGGCGTCGTCGCAAATGGAGCTAAACAGTACCACGCATTGTCCAAGATCGGCAGAATGAAAGCCACAAAAATCCGAGGTAAGATTGCATTTAATAGAGTGTTAAAGAATTAATCGTTATAACCACATTCGGTAAGAGTGTCAGCTAACTGAATGTCGGTTGATACCCATTCCAAATTTGGAACTTCGCCTTTGGAGATAGCATCACAAATCACAGCCAATTCTATCAAAAGTCGCTTTTCTGAAACTGCCTTTTGTAAATGAATGTGGTCAAACAAAGAGGCACAATCAGTTGTAAGTGTTATTGGCATTGTAGTTCCTGTGACTCCACGTAATAGATTGCTGATCCAAAATATATCATCCAAACATGCGGAACATGCAAGGGCTTCACCTGCGACGGTAGACTTAACTACCCTTCGCAAAGTCCTGCTTTTCTAGCTTATGTTACAAAACAGCTCACGTTCGCCTTCACCACCAGAAGCAAGTATCCACAACCAACCTCCGATAGTCTTGCCATTTTGACCATTTTGCATGAAGAGTCGTCGTATCAAAGCAAATGTACAGACCTACATAACTGAAGATAGCGAAGACGTAATGGTCTTTTTTTCATATGTGCAAGTGTCTTGTTGACTTGGAGCGCGTCTATCACAGTTGGGCAATTTGATCTCTGAGGTAGGCGAAAAATGGCATAAGAGAAGTGAGCCCCCCCCAATGCGTAGTACAGGATGATAATGCTCCAATCAGTCCACAATACATTGTCTTCTCCTTTTTATTGGGTACTCTGCCATGGTCATAAGTCTGCTGCAGTGAAATATGAGGAATTTCGGAAATGTATTTCTCTTGATGCAATGTCACTTCAATGAGTCTTCAATCCGCATCTCTCATGCATCGTAGTTGAACGCCGCAATACACATACTCCTCTTTCTTTTCATAACCAGTCGGAAATGTTTCATGAAGAGCCTCTGAAACCAAAACCAAAGATGAGTCGGTGCCCGCAACGAAAATCTCATCTACGTGAATTGTAGTCCAACCGCACATGCCAGTGAAACCAGACCGGGTGGTCAGGAGCAGAGGTCGCAGTGGCATGGGCAGCAACATTGCTTGGCACCGAAGACATAACGATAGTGTTGACTGAATAGTATCCTGCAAACAGATATGGTACACATCGCCAATGAAATACCTGATATGCACATATGAGAAATCCACCCTATCATCCACTAATTGAATAACTACTAAACATCGAAGATTGCCTTATCTATCCCACATCCTATGTTCCTAACAAGGAAATGGAATATGATATACCCTATCCCACATATATCCCATATATAGGGCCAAATAATGCTCCCTTAGGGGTAAAATGCCAGGGTAGGGTTGTGACCTGCTTCACCCCCCCACTTGAAACGACTGCCACGGGCAGGAAGTACATGCCCAAGAGGAACGTAGCAGTCACAAACAGCAGCAAATCTCAGGTTAGCAGATTCCCTCCCATAGGGAATCGAACCTACGCAGGCAATCTCGGAGCCGGCCGCACCGCCGCTGGAGTAGGTCCGATCGGTGGGTATCGAACCACCGCCAATATTAACAAATTGACAAACGGGTGAAAGTGCTGCCCTAGGTCGTTGATGGTGCCGGAGGGCTCAGGGCCGGCAAGACCGGGGGGGCAGGCACGCGAGGAGTCGACCTGAACGCTGCTGTTGGGGGCAGAACCAGATACACGGACACCAACGGAGGCGAGAGCGGCAACAACGGAAGCAAGATCCATGCTGATTGTTATCCGGCAAAAAATCCCAGTCTATGAAGAAAATTGATGCGGATTATCCCAAGTACATCTGAGTGTCCATATCTGTCTGAAAAGATTTATATAAATCCGATTGTGAAAAAATATTTGGCCGATCTGGCTCGCGCACGCGCGTCAGCGGCAAATGGCGATTCCGGGTAAATGATCGGAACGCGGCGGATTTGCGATGAATGGACCGCGGAATCAGATCCGGCACATCAGAAATATATAGGTCTGATCCTGAGACTGAGCTGCGGGGCGGCGATTCCGCCGAAGCAGAGAAAATGACCAAAATGTAGCTAATCTGGGGCAGATCTGTGAAAATCTGAGCAGATGGGGGTTAGCCGCACTTACACTCCCCCTCCAAAAACACACTGGGGTGTGTCGCTACGTCAACGAAGAACGTAGTGCGGGTAAGTCCCAGAAAAAAATAGAAATGTAGCCTCGATGGGGCGAAATCTGCTTGATCTGACCTGATTTGGGCTGAATTGGCACTGAATCAGGATGGATGAACCTGAAATGAGACAGAATGAGGAGTGACGAACAGTCCTCCGTGCAGTAAAACATTAGGTTAAGGGCTAAAAAGCATGTAAACGTATCGAGAGTCGATACCAAACCATGCACTGGTTGAGAATGAGGTAGATTATTGGTGGATTGAGTGGGAGAATCAAGAGATGGAGTGACATCTCGGCGCTCTGGCACAGTTTAGCTGTCGCGGGCACGCTACGGTGTCCTCCACGTACTCTACATCGTGTGACTCCCGCTTTTCTCGTTCTGAAAAGTGCAGCATGTGCTTCAGATTTGGCGCATCTGGTGGATGATCACAAGATTCAGCAAGATTGAGAATCAATTTGAGCAGAGATGAAGGAGATGAAACAATCACAGAGAGGGAAAACAAATACAATTGTAGTCTGCAGGCCCTAAGTGAACCACAGATGGTAGGGATGTTTTTCTGTTCACTTAGTTAGGCAAAGCCGTAAACAGATCTTCGAGGAATGAGAGGAGATGACAAGGAAATCAACCTAAATTGTCCTAAAATGAGTAAATTTCCCTAAGATGAAGGTGAAATGAAGCGGAATGTCTAGAACTGAAACTACTAACACTTTCGTTTAGACTAGAGTTAATATATATTGTCGTTTATTCAGCTGAATTATGCTTTCCGGCACGTTGGTTCGCGAGCATCCAACAGATTCCATGAAAATGTGGATCATGTGATGATGCATCATGATGGGACATGATAGCCCTGGATCCTTGGCATGTAACGCGCCGAAGGTTCGCTGAAGGCGCTTTACTGACAGTATATAACTGAGAGACACCGGATAGTCCTTTATTTACAGTGGCGGCGGTGTCAATCGACTTGGACAAGGCCCATCTTTTGATTGAGTCCCACAAGACACTTGGATTCACCATTTTCGACAGTTTCAGGTCGGATTGAGCTCACATTGGCGTGTGCCAAAAATACATCGAAGCTTACGGACTTCAGAGGTTGCTGTTAGAAGTCCCTAGAGCTCCTATCTGAAGGTTGTCTGAACAATTGACGTCGGGGTTTTGCTGCAACAGTGCAAGATTGATGGACAAACCTGAGGAATTCAAGGTAAATTCAAGGGATCTGGATCTGAATCTGGACTTTGGTGATGCTGAAGCCAAGGCAAATGAAGGTAAGATCTGAGTTCCTGGCGTCGCATCTAGTGCAGCCAGTACTACAGGGGGTGCCTGTAGGGGTGAATGTCGCCGGCCGGCGTTTTTACTATGTACATTTGCTTCCATCTGCACGAGTAGCCAAATTCCAAAGATGCACAGACCAACAGAGACAAGATTACCCCGAATCTGCCTGAGTTAAGCCTGAGTTTGGTTTTTTCTGGACACGGCAGCACACTCCGTGGCTTTCGGCAGCGTATCTACGCCTTGTCTGCCGAACGGAGACCAAAGAAAAGTTGATTGACGTCAAATTATCAAACATTCGCAGTTCTCCACATCATGTAGTAATCAGGAAGAATGAACAGTGGATTGCGCAGAATGTGGTTTTACGACATGATGTGGTTTTTTTCAAGTCGTCAGAACACTCACATTGGAATAAGTGGTCGACGGGGCGAGGCTGGAGCTTTTGTAGGAGTTGGACATGCAAGGGTTTCGAACCTACACCCTTGAGCCCTAGCGACGAGTGCCATGACGCCCTGGACTAGACGACTGTTACCCAGATTATGGCGTCGGCGACTCAAGTCACGACGGATCTCCCTCAATTCGGCCAAGCACGAATACATGTGACCACCAACCTGTCTGGTGGGGCCCTCGTACGGCTTGGGCGCTGCAAATCAGCGGCCGAACTCGAAGCTTGGTCCTCATTTGGCTCCTGGGCTGGCCTGACCGCAGGAGGGGGGATCGACGGATCAGCCCTGGAATGTGGCTGCTGAGGGCCGTAAAAGGCTGGATCTCGATTCACCACAGGTCTTTTTCCGTCGCTCTCCACCTGTCTGTCTGGTTTCGACAAACAGTCTGTCAAGAGTACGCCAATTTCGGGGTGCTTCTTGAGGAAGTCGATGAACCCCTTGGTGTACCCATGGACAAAAGAATGGGCTGGTTCCCAGTTGTTGTGACTGGAATCAAAGCCCCTCCACTCACATAGAAATTCCCATTCGCCCTTTCCGTCACGTCTTGCCTCTAAAATCCTCTTGAGCTCGTACTTCCCCCCTTCGATGACCCGATCGGACAAAAATTTCGAAGTCCAAAAAAGGGGTTTAACCCGATCCTTGGGGGAGGGGATCTCTCTCTTGAGGCGATCGCCCGAAACGTCAATTTCCCTGCTGACATCCACACGAATCCTCCACCTGTTCTCACCTAGACGCGCTGTAACAGCGAATGGCCCCTCCCACAAGGGAAGAAGCTTATCATCTCCGTCCAGGGTGGTTTCGGATTTTCGAAGCCAAACTCGATCATCGACTTCAAAATTGTGGGGGTTTTTTCTGCCTTGATTCTGGACCCAAAGCCAGTCAGCTTGATGCTTATCGATTAATTTCGAGACAGTTTTATCTGCTCGTTGGATTTCGTCCAAAAACAACGAAGCATCTTTACAAGGGCGAGGATTATTCAACGGCATGTTCCACCAACACTTCTTTCGTCCAAAGACAATTTCATTTGGAGAAAGGCCATGATACAAAGGCGTGTTGTGGTAACGGCGAAGCATGGCGAAAAGAATCTCAAGCCAATGGAAGTCCTTCTCACTGGCGAGTTCCTTACGGAGCATATTTATAAGTGAGCGGCCGGCTCTTTCGCCTGGCAGCGCTCGATGTGAGTGGATTTCACATCTGAGGTGATGGATTCCAAGGCGGGTACATAATTCTCTCCACCATTCGGAGGTGTACTCCTTACCTGAGTCCGTAATCACCTCGGATGGGACGTCCCAACCTCCCATCCAGGTCTGCGCGCACCATTTGGCGGCAGCCTTGCCAGTCATCGACTCGATGTTACAAGGCAACACCTGAATGTAGCCGGAATGACAACACTGAATAAGGAGCACTCCATTGACCCTTTTGTTGGTCCAATGGCACTCTTCGCCGTCGAGTTCACCAAGATAGAAAAAATCACTGGTGACTCTGTTAAAGAGGCGCTCCGGAATAGGATGTGGCCTCAGATGGCCGTGCTTCTTCGCGCTGGGTGGCGTCGCGACAGCACATTGGGCACATCCGGCGGCTACTTTCATACAATGAGTATATAGCCGTGAGCCGAACAACCTATGTTTAATCATCGACCATAATCTACGGCCATGTGTGTGGGGGGACTCCCATTTGTGCCACCAGTTTAACACTCGGGGGGCCAGGGCGTCTGGTACGCACAATTTACCCTCCATCCACAGCTTCCCCCCATCCAAGGAATATTCAGCAAAAATTCCATCCTTGTGAGCATCTTTGGATTTGAGATTCTCAAAGACCTCTTTAAACATGGAATCATGCAGATAATCGTTCGTCCAGTCACGGATGATAAGGGAATCTTTCGGCAGGGGTGGAGTTTTGGCCGGATCTCGACGCTTAATGCCCTGGATCAACCGAAATCCACTTACTGGTCGGGTATACTCGAACCGTTTCACACTCCCTGAGGAGGGATCGTTGACTTTCTCCACGACTTTCAGTGATTTGGTGACAATCTCATGGGCATGCGCCGGATCTGAGAAGGCCGTGATATCGTGACACGGTAATGCATGCCGTTTAACAGAGCATTGCATGCATTCACGTCGAATGAGCTTTTTTTCTTCCTGATCCCACTCGATTACGACGTGGCGGTCCTGCTCCGTACCATGGATGTTGGTACTTTGCAGCCCCTCTGAAGCGGGGAAGGCCCATCGGCTCAGAGCATCCGCCACCGTGTTGTGTTTACCAGGCAAATACGACACATGGAGGTCAAACAGACTGAGAAATTCGTGCCATCTGGCCCGTCGACCAGCTGGGCTCGCGACAGTATCCATGTGTTCGGTGGCCCAATACTCCAGAGATCGATGATCCGTCAGGACCTCGACTCCATTGGTGCCAACCTACGATTGGTACTTCTTCAGCGCGCAGATTATGGCATAAGTTTCTTGCTCACGCGGTGACCATTGCATCTGGCGTGGAGCTAGCTTCCGAGACCAAAATGCAAGAGGGTAATGATCACCTGTGGCTTCATCAACCTGTTCAAGAACAGCTCCGATCGCGTACCTAGAAGCGTCGGTTCTTATGTAGAAGGGTCGGTCGAATTTCGGCACATGCAACGTGGCGACTTCGCAGAGGGCCGCCTTCAAGTGATGGAAGGCCTCCTCGCACTCGTCAGTCCACTTGACACGAACCTTTGAACCTGCCTTGCCCGCATCTCTCCCTACCTTCAATAGTTCAGTGAGGGGGGCAGCAAATTTGGCATAATTCGGCACAAAAGTGTGGTAAAAATTGCAACAACCCAGGAATCCTCTCAATTCCGTGATCGTCTCAGGGCGCTTCCACTTCTGAATAGCGACGAGCTTCCCTGGACTGGGTCGTCGGGTGCCATTCTCAAGGAGAGAACCACAAAATTCGACTGATTTTAAAAATAACTTTCCCTTCTTTGGCCCACAAATCAGCTGATTGGCATCAAGAATGTCCAAAACTTGGTTCAGCTGCTTTTCAATTAGGGCCACCAGCTCGGCTTCGGTCAGTCCCTCCCCCTCTGTCGCGATGATTATGTCATCTATGTACACACTCACGAACGCACGAAGCTCAGGATGAGCTGTAAAAAGGACATCCTCCATCATTCTTTGAAAAAACGAAGGGGCGTTCTTCAGGCCCATGGGCATGACCGTCCACTGGACTGGGCCACATGGCGTGCACATACAGGTGAGAGGTCGGCTGTCCTTCCTCAACGGCATTTGGTGAAAGCCGTGACGGAGATCCAGCACAGAAAACAAACGACCTCTTGCCCTCTTGGCGATTTCCTCCTCAATGAGGGGCAGGGGGTGTGAATCCGCCTTGGTTTCGGCGTTGAGGTTGCGAAAATCAACAACCATTCGCCAACCATCAATAGTGTTCTGGTCTGCAGGCGGCGGCTTCGGGACTGTGAAGGGTGCACAGCACCACTCGCTGGTCATACAACCCTCAAGCCAACCAAATTCCCTGAGATTTCTCTCGATTATTTTTCTGAGTATCTCATGTTTCTGTCCATGATTCTCATAAGGACGCTGTTTCTTCGCCTTGTACCCTTCACGAAGCTCGGTGAAGGCTTCACCGAACTGCCAACGGACAGGGGGGTCTTTGATCAACTTCCCCGAAAGGGTTGTGTCCTTCCGTTCCTCAAAAATCTTGTCTCTTTTCTTGGAACACAACTCAGTGTCCACCTGATCGCCAGGAATTACTGTCGAAAAAACTTTGGCGATTTCTTTGGCCTTGGCAGGAAGAATCTTCTTACGGATGTCCCTAAAAAGGTCCGTATCAACTGCCTCTTGAAGATAGGTGGGTCGAGTGTCGACATTCCAGAGATTCTCTTCGTGATCCAGCTCCTCGAAAGGATCTATGAAAGCTTCCACACGGGGCTTTTCATAAAAAACTCTGAATTTGCGGCGCGAAGAAAATTTTTTTGTCGTCCGTGCGCCGTAGATTCTTTTGGATTTAGATCGTATTGGGGAAGAGGGAGACGAGGCGGATCCATTTGACGTTGGATCACCTTGGGCATCTGACGGACAAAAATCAGAAAAAATAGATTCATCATCAGTACCACGCTCAACCTCAGATTCAGACCCAACACAGGAATCAGTACTAGAATCAGCAGAATCAGAGTCAGAAAGCTTTCCATCCACCAGGAATGCAAGCGAACTCCAGGGCCGCTGTGGCAGGGGACCTGTGTCGTCCCTGGCATACAGCTTAATCTTCCTGGGAAGTTCGATGTAATCTACACAAATGTCTTGCAATTCCTGAAACCAAGGCTTGTCGTCCCACAAGGGCACAACTAAAATCGCCTGGGTTTTATCTTGCTTGATTTTGTGGATGACCTGCTGGATTAAGTGAAACGGAGGATTAATCCATAACTTCTTGTCCCATTTATGGGTCCAAGCGTCGCGAAAGTGCTTGTCAAAGCGCTTGTTCTCGCGGTTAGCAAAGGCATCATACTGTGGCCAAAAGGAATGGTGTTCATAAAAATATTCACCAATTGTATCGCGCCATTTGTCGACAACTCTGTAGGATGAAGAGTGCCAGCGCGAAGGGCGTCGTGGCTGGGAGTCCCTACGAAGACATTCTAACTCTCGGGAGTAATCGGCACTCCCATTCACCTCTGCAATGGTGACATCTTCGCCAAACTTTGGTGTAACCTTTTGCTTCAAAAATTCTTCTGCACTTTTAAACCCTGCGTGCAAAAAACGAAATTCAGGACGCTCCAAGGGACCTGACTCCAGCAAAAAACAACGCCGATGACCTACGGGCGCCACGCTGTTCTTGCGAAGCCAAGGATGGCCCAAGTAAAGGTCATACTTTATGTCGGCACGATAGAAGTAGTCATCCTTAAGGATAACTTCCTCCACATTGCCATCTTCCCAAAGGTCTTGAGCGACCAAATGAGTTGATATATAACAACCGCGTTGCCCACCTGCGAGAGAATGTCCAGAAACTCCCTCGAGGGTAACAGGATGAGGCGAATCAAACACGCAGTCGTCAGGCAAAAAAGAATTGGATTGGAGATTTACCTCCGATCCATTGTCACACAAACAAGTGGCGAGGTGGAAATTGCCCTTGCAATCAGAGACCCACAGCTTTGTGACAAACTGCCGGGCCCTGTGCTTGGACTGTACACCAACCTCGTCCACTACAACAGAAGGATCCGCTGCCGGATCCAGGGGAGAGGAGACAAGCGACCCTACATCAAGTAGTGGTCGAGAAGGAATCTGGGGATCATGCCTGAAATCGCCTGGGGAGGGGCGATTTTCGTGGCTCCCCTAGGCGTTCTGACCTCCAGTGGCTGCGTTAACATTATGGACACACCCTGATTCGTCGACCCACTCATCTTGGAGCGGATCATCTGCTGGATTCAGGGCATTTTCAACGTAATCTCGATCCGCATCGGACACCTGATCTGCACCTGAGACCTGATCCACACGATGGTTGCCCTTTCCACATCCACGGCCACGGCCGCCGGATGATGGACCTCCACCGTCGCCACGCCCTCTGCCCTTACCGGAGAAAGGGGTTCCCGAAGGATTTCCCTTACCTGTACCCTGGAATCCTGGAGCATTTCCCTTGTTTGCAGCGGATTGAGGGGTTTCGCCTGGATTTCGATTTCCGCCTCCGGCGTTGCTATTGGGATTTTTCTGGCCGTTCGGCTGCCCACCGGAGCCGGATGGAGTCCGATTTCCTGTGCCTTGGGACCCGCCAGGGCCTCCAGGATTTTTGTTTCCACCGGAGGGGGTCGGATTCCCTCTTCCAGCCTTCCCACCGTGCACCTGTCTGTCATTCCTGTCTGAATTCTGCGAATTACTGATATTTTCACCAATCACCTTGTGATCGTAAGGAGACCATCGGTGATTATCAGTAGAATGCGTCTTAGCTCGGTTCGTAGAACCTAAAAGAAGGCAGATGCTACAGTGCTGCTGAACATTCCGGGTGTCATTCACCTTTTTGTTGCCCTTTTGGGCCCCATTTTGGGTGTTTTGCTGGGTATTCTTGTTTCCCCCAAGACCCTCATGGAAATTCTGGTTGGCGGCGTCGGCGAGCCGCTCAACCTCCTCCCAGAGTTCCTTTGGGGTGTACGAAAACACCCAGTTTTTGGCCTTCAGGCGATGGCCATGGAAGCTTACTCCCCTGTTGAGGACTTGGACAAACAAGTCCCGATCCTCGTGTTCATGAAACTTGATTTTCCACGTGTTTTCAGTGAATTTCACCTTGGAAAACGACGTGGGGGAGCACTTTTGAAGTGCTTCCCGAACTGAAAAATTATTGGCGGAGGCATTGAAGCCTTCCACCTCCGCCCACCAGGTCTTGACCTTTTCTTCGGACTGTTTGTTCCGAAGGGTGGCGGCAGTTTCTGAGGGGATCTTGTCAAAAATCAGACTTTTCAGCTCGGCACTAGAAAATTTTTCGCCTGAATGTTCAGCTTCTTCCACTAAATTCCAGAAACGCTGTTTTTTGTCTTGCACTTCGTGCAAAATTAATCGCGAGAATGAAGGAAAATTCTTCAACATTTGGTGGTAGTGGTCCTCTGGCAGCCGGGATCCACGTACCTCCAACTGTTCCCACACCTCATCAAAGGTAAGGGGGGAACTTGTATCCTCACGATCACTCCAAGTCCTGAGCCAAGTGTTGGCCGGCGCTCCCTCAAGGCAATCCAAGAGGGCCATCAGGAACTGATCATCTTGGAGTTTTTGAGTCTTAACCCACAGTTTAAATTCCCGTTGGAACTGAGGCCAACGTCGGGGGTTCCCATTATACTTCCGTTGCTTGGCAACCTGACGAAGTCGCAAGGAAGTAGGATTAAGAAGCGAATCCAGCCCAACACCGGCCGTAATGGCAGACACCTTGGCGGCATCATTCGCCACACCAGCTCCGGCGAGGGTCTGGGCGAGCAACAGCTGGGCTAAGGTATTGGAATCAGCAGCAGGAGGGGCAGTACGGGAGGCAGTTCGCTTGGCATTCTGAGCCTCAGTCCTAGCCTTCGCCGTCCTACTCTCAGAACGAGAGATTTTAACCCTTTCCTTTAGCTTGGTCCTGCTGATCCTTGCATCGGTGGTCCTGGAGTCCACCGAAGGAGCAATTGAAAAAATTTCTGTCGCCTCCTCCGATGGCTCTGTTGCTTGTTCCACCGATGAGGCGCCCTCAGACCGCATGTGCGTCTTGAAAAGATCTTTTATTCCCAGCGTTTGAATGATGAGGTGCATTTGATCTTTGAGCAATTGGAGCTCCGCATCTCGCTGGAATCTGCAGGAGCAGTCGGCAGGACAGTACATGCCGTGTCCTGAAGGGCCTGAGCAGGCTGTCGGACCGCTGATCTCGGTGGTCCGCAGCCAGGAGTCCACTTGGGGAGCTCCTTCAGCCCTGATTTCCAGGCTTGCCTGCCTGGCCGCCTCTAAAATTCCCTCCTCAACCGCGGCGGCTAGATCGTCGCGGATGGAAACAGGGGGATGAGGGGCGGAGGGCCCGGGAACAGGTGCCGTGCCCTTCTCCTTCGGGAAGGGGCTTGCCTCCCAGATCTGCAAAAAAATGGCAAAAGAGTCATCTTCTTGAGAACGCCACCACATCCTGGTATTAATTTCGTTCTGAAGGAGGAAAAAATTTTCCGTTAAAAAATCAGAGGCGATTCTTTCTTGTTCGATCAGCTTAGACGAGGCTAACCAACAAAGGGCCTCAAGCGCCTCAAGGCTACGGGTCACTTCTGGGGACAAATGGTCGTCCCAGTGTGCCCAAGAGGCTGGTCGATTATAGCTAGGTACCTCACCTGGACCACCCATCTCAATGTCGTTCAGATCGGCGTCCAGGGTCTCAAATGTTGGACATCCGTAAGGAATGTTGGTACCTGTCAGCTCCGTAAGCTCCACCGGAGCGTTGCCATCGTCGTAGGCCGGCGGATTCCAGCTGCTCGATGGCCAATTTCGACTGGGATCATAATGGTAATCTGGGTCTCCACAGCTGCTGATGTGCGCCCTTCTTGGGCAGCTTGGGCTTGCGCAAGGCATTCCTCTCAAGGCCTCGTTCGCGCAGCACCATGGCAGCGTAATCGTTACTTCTCCAGAAGCGGCGGGGTCTACGGGGCCGTACTGGGGAGCGGGCTGTGGACTGAAGGGCTGTGAAGCAACATTCAGGTAGCCTCTGCTACCATGAAAGTGCTGCCCTAGGTCGTTGATGGTGCCGGAGGGCTCAGGGCCGGCAAGACCGGGGGGGCAGGCACGCGAGGAGTCGACCTGAACGCTGCTGTTGGGGGCAGAACCAGATACACGGACACCAACGGAGGCGAGAGCGGCAACAACGGAAGCAAGATCCATGCTGATTGTTATCCGGCAAAAAATCCCAGTCTATGAAGAAAATTGATGCGGATTATCCTAAGTACATCTGAGTGTCCATATCTGTCTGAAAAGATTTATATAAATCCGATTGTGAAAAAATATTTGGCCGATCTGGCTCGCGCACGCGCGTCAGCGGCAAATGGCAATTCCGGGTAAATGATCGGAACGCGGCGGATTTACGATGAATGGACCGCGGAATCAGATCCGGCACATCAGAAATATATAGGTCTGATCCTGAGACTGAGCTGCGGGGCGGCGATTCCGCCGAAGCAGAGAAAATGACCAAAATGTAGCCAATCTGGGGCAGATCTGTGAAAATCTGAGCAGATGGGGGTTAGCCGCACTTACAACGGGATCCCGCAGGTCCCGCAATAAGTAGTAGGCGAAATCGCGAGCTGTTGCGCGTAGAGTCTGGTCCCTGCGTGTCGCATGAGGCATGTGGGGTCCAGCAGGTAAGGGCAGGTAGTTTTTCAAAGAATTAAAACTAAAGGCAAAGTGAAATCACACTTTTAAACAAAACTGAAGGTAATGGTACATGCGAAGCGGTGCGACGCGAAAGTGCAAAAATTTCACTTTTTGAAAAAACCGCCAGGAGAATTGACGGGAGTGTCAAACAGCAACGTAGGACTGTGCCTGCACAAGGGAGCACGAGGGATAGTAGAGATAGAGGCCAGGGAAAGGATCACAAGGTACACAACAAAATCTGATGGCCCTCGGCCAGGGGACTGTTACCACGGGGGGCTAACGGTCCTGTCCTGCAGTGCAACGCGGGGCAACCGTGGTAACAGTCCTTACAGCCACCACAGCCCTTTGTTCACAACCTGGAACAGTGAACACTGTGATTGTGTCTCATTGTTGCCTTGCGATGCATTACTGTCTTGCGCCTGCCTCTGTCTTGTGCATGCTTAGGCCCACTAATAAACAGGGCCACGATGGCCCCACAGTGCGCGCGGTAGCTCACTAAGTAGAGGAAAGAGGTCACGATGGCCTCAGGGTAAGCGATCGACGATCATTTAGGCACAAACCAAAACACGGGTACGATGCCCACACCTTGCACCAACGTGCTTTAGATCGTTTATGAGGGCCTCCCTACGTGCTCATTTGGATCAGGTACTTCACACAGTGGTTTTACCCGGTTTAACCCGGTTGAACTCGGAAGGGGTGCGGTTGAACTGCTGAACCGCGGTTGAACCGCGGTTGAACCACCGCCAGCGCTGGCGGTGGCGGCTGCGCCAGCGGCGCGCGCGTTTCTGAACGAAATATTTGCATAACCGCCTGAAACTGACGCGTGACAAAGCTTTTTTAAAAAAAATTAAAAAATGTCCCACCACTGGCTGCAAGTGGTGAACGACCACTACAGCGGGTGGGGGGACCAACAGCTGGTGGACGACTTGTTCACCTTTTTTTGCACAAACGGCACGACAAAACGCCTATGGACACAGCTTGCTGACCGGGTGGGTAACACACAGAGGGCTTCCAAACAGACAAAAAGGGCTACAAAAAAAGCTTTCACAGGATCCGACGCCGTGCGCCTCATTTTGGACCTTGGGATGCCGAAGCGAAGGTATGTGGCACAATGCGCACATGCCTACAAGTGGTTCAACGGGGTTCAACGGGGTTCAACGGTGCGGTTGAACCCTTATCAAAAATGAACAATTGTGATTGCGCTTCGTGACAACGTTTGCACGCCAAAATAATCGCTTAATGTTGCCGAAAGCATGAATATATGAGTTGCAACGTGTTGCCCGCGTCACAAATGTGCATACTTTGTGGTTTGTACCATTGCACGCTTTTTTTTTTTTTGCACGCAACCCATTCAACCGCCGGTTCAACCGCGCACTTTATCCCAATTTCTCGGTTCAACCGTCCCTAGGTATAAGAAGCTTATTTCGTGGGCCGATGCCAAAGAGAAGAAAACCCGTGCAAGCACCGTCCCATGGACACATTGCTTTCCGTCGTATGCAACGATGGATAAAGCTTGGTCCACGTTAAGTAAGAGACAAGTACTAAAAACGACCATAAAGGATGGAAGAGTTGGGGTTCGTTGGGATGTGGATGATTGGATACAATATATAGGTGATCAAAGGGATGTGCTAGAAGAAATGCACTTCCCAAGATTTAGGGATGATCACCCCTATGTACTTATAGTGCGTGGTGATGGGTTTCCATGTGGAGCAAGGTCATGGTGCCAAATTGCATGTGGTTTTGCAAACCACATGCAAAAAGCACGAACTTTGCTCTACAATTGGACCCTTGACCTTGCTCTCGTAAGTGAGCATGAAACGGATCTTGTGCGTGTCCTCTTTGGAGAGACACTAAAAAAAATACAACAAATTATTGACCGTGGCTACATGTTGCTCCGAGGGTTTTGGGTGCGAACGGTTGTCATTATTGGAGGCGATAGCCCTTGGCTTCGTCATATACTTGGTCTATCAACATTTTATGAAATTGGTTCAATTTATTCTTTTGCGACATGGTCTAGGGAGAAAGAAAGATGGGTAGGGTGTGAATGGCGACGAAGTACAAGACTTGAAGCAAAATTCCTAAAGTATAGGAAACAAGGAGTTAGTTGTGTTGGTGCAAAAGGGTGCATCGCAGAGCCTGGATCAAGCCCAACAACGACGACGCCGCCCGTGATTCCAGAGCCAAAGGAGAGTGAAGAACAGGTGGTCAAAGAGGAAAAGGTGGAGTCTGCTGGTCCAGGGGTGCAGGAGCACCAGCACAGTGGGGAGGACTCGCCTGCAGCCCCGGTTGGGCAAGAGGAGATTGTGGAGGTTGGTGAAGCGCCGAAGGACGAGGAAATGCCTGCATGTAAGCAGGAAGATAACGAAGAGGCAGCCCCAGAGGTTGGTGCACCAGTGCCTCACGTGAAGGAAGAGCCACTCCCAAACGACTGACTTTTTACGTGCCTCAAGGGAATGAGGGGGTGGCAGTGGCGGGAAGGACATGGAGCACGGTACCGTAGGCAGTTGTGGGGGGCCGTAATGGTGCAGGGGCATCACCGTGTGCAAGTTGCAGTGCAAACGAGGAGAGATCCGGAACTGGTCCGGCGCGTGAACGCACACATCCGAAGTGTACTTCCCCAACTAACCTACACTGCGCTCGCAGTGGTCCATGGGGTGGGCGATCATCCCATGCTTGTACATACGCATCCAAAGGATGACAGTCCGCTTACGGGGGAAATAGCCCTGGGTGATTTTGTGGGGGGGGAACTGTTTACCAGTGCCCTACTTTGTTCAAATGGGCCTTCTCGTCCTGCATGGATACGCTGGGGGCGTGATTTATTATGGGGACACATTGTGGATCCTCGATATGGGGTCATGTTTAACGCTCTTAGGCCCCACGTGCCTCTGCCGTGGTCTGGACAGCGCATTGTGCTCGTACCGTACACAGGCATTGCATGGGGACGTCTGCCTGTGGCGATGCAGAACGAACTGGTCACGTTTGGCTTCCCAAGGTGAAGATGTGTTTTTTGTGTAGCGCTTCGTGCAACAGCGGTTGAACCGGTGAAGCCGGTTCAACCGCGCGCCTGTCCAGCGGTTGAACCACCTCGAAAGCCGGTTACATTTTAGTGCAATCTATGAGGAAACAAGCTTCTGACAATCAAGTGTAGGCTTGCATGTAATTGTTGTTCACTAAAAAGGGTCCAAAGTCCTAAGGGGAATCCAAACAAGGCGCAGGGGTGTATGTCACCACGCCTAACGAAAAGTTGATGGTGAAGCCGTGCGGTTTCACCAATACAGCCGCCGACACTGGCACCTACAACACCACCGCCGTGAAATATGATCCAAGAGAAATATGTCTCCAGTGTTTTGCAGCAATGAGGTAAGAAGGTTTTCAAAAACATTCTTTTTAGGGGGTGTGGCATCTCTTGCAGGGCTGAAAAATAGCGGTTTTCAGGTTGCTACTTAGCAATTTGTTGCTGTACCTCGATAGGGGTTCAACCGTGGGGAAGCCGTAAAGAAAGTGCGCGGTTGAACTCGGTTGAACCACGGTTTCACTTGGGTAATTCAAGGGTACCTGATCCAAATGAGCACGTAGGGCTGATGTGCTTGATGTTCTTGATGCGCTTGCCCGTAACGCTTGTAGTAATGAGTGAGCTCTTGCTTGTAAGATGTAAACTTGCTTGATTACTTGCTTGCAAAAGGCCGAGACAAGGCCTAGCCAAAGGCCCACTTGTCAAACAGACCAGACACCAAAGGATGAATGAACCAGTCACGGTTGTGACTGTACGATACGGGCACGGCTCAGCCAAGGGTCGTGTCCGTGTGGATGTCTAACTTAGCATGTGTGTCACACGTGATGCACTACATAGAGGGTAAAGGAGGAGGTACGGAGATGGGATGAGGGTGTGAGTAGACACACTTAAATAAACAAACCTCATAACCATGTAATAATAACCTGACCTCACTGCTAACCCCTCACCTAGGAGCCATACTACGTATATATATCATATATACACATAATAGAGCGATGCACACCGACAAACACAAGACACACTTGTGCGCGCACACCCATTGGCAGGGCCCGGGGGCACACACTCGCCCGGAGGGCATCACAGAGTGTGGGTCTCGCGGTGGCGGCCTTGGGGCATGTGATGGGGGCACTCCACACATACGGCACGTGCCAGAGCTTCCACAAACTACTCACGTACACACAACAAACAGTAAGCATATCCACAATAGAACACGTGTATAGATACGCCACCTTGTTTCTTTGTGTTCGTGTGTGTCTTGGGGGCGTGCGTATAAACACTTAGGTTAGCTTGCGTGTTACCTTTGTCGGTGGGTGTGCCACCGGCGGGCCGTAGCGCAGGGGGTCACCTCCAGGTTGCAAATTGGGGAGGTCGCCCGTACGGTCCCGCTGGTGTATCAGCCCACCCTGCTCCCCGGGGGCACGATGACACGCCCCGAAGGAGTTTTACTCCCCCAACCCCTCTACACCGTGTATGACGGTTCATGTTTACACCTCCGTGTGTAAACTTGGGCCGGTGTACACGGCTACAAAACCCCAAAGGTAGGTGTCAACCTAGGTCTTGCTTGTTCGGGGGGCGGGTGATAACCAACGTAATAGGCAACCATATAATCCCGTAACTAAGTTAATGGCATGCGCACACACACGCTACCATTGGCCACGGGCACACCCGGTTTTGGTGTGTCTCGGACAGAGAGACTCGTGTGTGTTGTGGAAATCCAAGTCCACGCACGGGTCTCTATAAAGAAAAATGCCACGCCCATATCCCAACCCGTTTGGTTGGGTGTTGGGATAGAGGACCCCTCGGGTGTTGTGGAAATCCAAGTCCACTCGTGGGGAACTCTAGAGAAAACATTAATATACATATTCTCTCATAAACATATGCGTGTGCACACTCGCCCTTTTCATCATATTGTTCGTTCCCTCTCGTTGCAGGCAGGCATCCCCCGCGAAATTCATCAAGGACATGAAGAGCACACCCAGCAAGCATGCGGCCCCATGCAATGGCAATGGAGGGTACCCACTCCCAACCCGGGCACGCACAGCGACCGGGGACAAATACCCAGGCGGCGGAGACGGCCCAAATCCGCAACGCCACTCTTTGCCTTTGAAGACCCCACCAACTCATAGAGTGACGGGGCAAAGGCACCCATTGCAATTCATATTAGAATACTTGTATTGTAGAGGACGACCCCTCCCTCTAGGCTTAAGTCCTCGCCGTATGTAGTGGCAATTTTGCACGCCACGAAATTTTTTCCACGTAATGTGAGCCACACGAGTACTTCGTACCCTGTATACCTACCCTCGTGTGGACAAGGGCAAATCGGTGGAAAACCATCACGCCCAACACAAAAAGGGAAAATGGGTTGTACCCGCCAACCCAACGAAGTTTTCAAGCCTTCGCCATTTTGAGCAAATGATTTAGCTCGTTGGCTTGGGTCACGGGTCAGGGACGGTCGTGGGGTCGTGGTTTTGGTACGGGGCGGCACTCCGAAACCTTGCAAACACCACCATGCGCACAACCCGGCAGAGTCTTCGGGAAGTGCTTGCCACGTTGTTAGCACCCTTGACAGGGGGCGTCATCGTGGGCAGGACTGACGGCAGTAGTCCTGGTGGTGGTAGGAGTGCTCCAGTAAGACCCAAGGATAGGGGTTTGAATGGCATTATGACCCCCGAAAGAACACGTCCCACTTCCGCCCCAGGCTATATGCCACGCCACCCCACCCCAAGGACTCTCAAGCCTTTAGCGGTGAGAGAGGTAGACGGTGGGGTAAACCTGCGGTACCCACCGCCCTGCTCCGGTGGGGATTTTTGTAACCGAGGAGCGCGCCGTGCATGCACATCTTCTTTACTGTCTCCCACCGCTTCTCGCTCTCTCCTCCCTTCCCCAAACAATAATATATCCATATTGGTTAGGGTTTTCTTTTCGTGGCACGCTCATGAGAGCGGTCCACCAAGGTGGGCAAGGATGTCAACGGTTTGGGTCAGATTCTGTTTCTGCAAGTAATCTCTCCAAACTTTGTTGTAGGATGGTAAGAAGGTTTCAACGGGTTCCTCGGTATCCCAATCTTTGGTATAACCCTCCCACCGCACCTTGAAGAGAAGTCTCTTGCGGTAAGTACGGTGACTTAATATTTTCTTGACATTATAGGTGTCCTCCTCAAACTGGGAGGGCACTCTAGCAACCTCCTCCGTGTAATTTAGAGGCACGGGGGAGCGAGGGGAGTTGACCGTTTTCATTAAACAATCAACGTGGACGTCAACTAACCTCCGTTGGTCCACTTGAATAACATAGAGGTCGTGCGCCTTCTTGTCCACAACCTCATAGGGCCCATCCCAATAGGGACAAGTCTTATCGCCAAGATTTTTGCGTTGGCGACGGACCTATACGCGGTCCCCTTTTGAGAAATTGGGGGACATCCTCCTACTCTTATTATACTTACGAGCCATTGTCTCTTGCACTTGAATCATAGCCCTCCGTGCAAGAGCAATAAGCTCCTCACGCCGTTGGAAGTAGTGAGCGGCGTCCTGGGCCGGCCCCTTAGGCTCAGCAAGAGGAGGCCCCTTAGTACGGTTGTGTTTACCAAACACAATCTCGTTAGGTGTATAACCTGAAGGACCTGTAGTCTCATGCCACGCTCGTACAACGGCGGGCAAAACCTCTACCCAATTAGTTTTCTTTTTCTTCAAGGTAATGGCTTTAGCAACGGCACGCCTTAGCTGCTTTCCAGTATTTTCGGCCTTGCCATTACCTTGGTGCCTACCCGCGAGACACATAGTCGAGCGGGCACCAATCTTAGAACAAAGGGTTTGGAAATATTGGCTCACAAATTGTGGCCCACGGTCGGAGCATATTTCACGAGGGGCTCCGAACCTATCCACCCAGCGCTCCATTACCAAATGGGCCGCTCTTCTCCCCGTTAGCCCTTCATCCTTGTCTTCATGACGGGGTTTAGGAATAGGCATCGCGATGAGGTAGCCGGAAAGCCGGCATACACATAGGAGCATTCGGTCATACACCTCTCCATCGTGGGAGGTGGAAGGGTAGTGAAACACATCAAGCGCTATGGAGTCCATGGGCTCCATAGGTATAGGCATAGGGGTCATGTACCCTTGCTTGCGCTTGGTATCATGCGTGTGAATGGCACATGAGGGACACGTTTGACATTGCAGTTCCACTGCTTTGTACAACCCCTCACCTTCCACGCCATGGTTAATTTCCTTCCAGTGTTTTTCCACACTGGAGGTAGTTAAGTGAAATGCATCATGGTATTCGGCTACCAAACGATGCACCAGCGGCGTAGGAACACACAACCGTCCATTACGGACGAGCTTGTTATCCACCAACCTCACTCCATCTTGGAAGCTCCCATTCAAGGCATCTTGCCACATTTGTTTGTAGCGTTGACAATTTGGGTAGTGTTTAGCCCAATTTATCTCAAAAACATTGGGAGCATCCTCCCCATGTATAGGAGTTGCTTTCTTGTGGGACTTCCAAGATTTTTTTATCTTGACAATTCGCTCCAGTCTCCGAAGCTTTCTCTTTTGCTTCGTCCCCCCCCCCACTGGAGGCGAAGCCAGAGGGGGTGGATCACACGCGGGTGCCCCTTGAGCCCGAGGCGCCGCTTTAGACCTAGTAACAACGGGCGCCACAACCGCCCTAAATACAAGGGGGCGGGCGAGAAGTTCCTCCTTCTCGGCCGCCATCATGTCCCGCACATCCCCGGCCGCTTGGGCCGTCCCATGTATGGACACATCACCCAACGCCGGGTTAGCAGGGTAAGCCCAACGGGACAAGAAATCACCCACGGGGTTCACTGGCCCCGGAGTGTAAACCACATGGAGGTCGAATTTAGAGAACAATTCATGCCAACGTGCTTGGCGTGGAGAGGGACCCCCCACGGTTTTGAGGTCCTCCGTAGCCCAATTTTCAAGGCTACGGTGGTCCGTACGGACCTCCACGCGCTTGTTCCCCACCCAACCATGCCATTTTAAAAGCGCCGCCACTATGGCGTAGCATTCTTTCTCCCGAGGGCTCCAATTCAATTGGCTGCCTGACAATTTGCGGGAGAAAAAGGCAAGGGGGCGTAGGGCACCATCGGGACCTTCCTGCTGTAGGGCCGCCCCCACCGCCCAATTACTAGCGTCCGGGGTGAGGACAAAGTCCTTATCCCAATCGGCTAGTTGGAGGGGAACAATATCCGTAATAGCACGCTTGAGCTTCAAAAAGGCCTCGTTAGCCGAAGCATTCCATGTTAGGCCTATCTTTTTGCCATTCTTATGCTTAGGCAAATCCTTCAACATATTAATCAAAGGGGTAGCTATGGAGGCGTAGTTTTGGACATAGCCCGAATAATAGTTGGCGAGCCCCAAGAACCCCCGGAGCTCCCGAACATTATCCGGTTTGTCCCAACGCTCAAGCGCCAACATTTTCCCTGGCGCCGGCCGACGTGTGCCATTTCCCAACACATGGCCACAAAACTCAACCGAACGAACAAAGAAATCGGTTTTGCTAACCGAAGCAACCAACTCCTCTTTTCGTAGCCTATCCAACACGGCACGCACGTCGCGGTCGTGGTTAGCCAATAGCTCCTCCTCCGTCGCACCGGAGGAACCAATAATAATATCATCAATATATACGTCCGCACAATCCAAACCCTGCAAAACATGGTCCATGACCCGTTGAAAAATAGCGGGCCCATTCTTGATACCCATAGGCATAACACGCCATTGGTATCGCTTACCCGCCAAATTCATGGCGGTTTTAGCCCGGGATTCAGGGTGAAGGGGAATTTGATGAAACCCTTTACTCAAGTCCACAATAGTGAAAATCTTGTGTTTGGATTGATTTTCCAACATGTTTTCTATGAGGGGGAGGGGGTGTGCGTCGGGCAAGGTAGCCTCATTAAGTTGGCGGTAGTCCACCACGAGGCGCCACTTTCCTTTCTCTTTCTTGGGCACAACAAAACCGTTGGACGCCCATTCGGAGGCAGGACACGGCTCAATCCAGCCACGAGCCAAAAAGTCCTCCACTATTTCTTGCTCCGCCGCGGCACGCTCCCCCACCAACCGTATAGGCTTCACGGACTTGGGTTTGGCGTTCGGGTATAGGTCAAGTTTAGCAAACCCCAACCGCTCCGTACCACGGACTTTAGGGTGTTCCTGGTCCGGACGGAGACGAACCTCCCCGCTAAAAACATCCCGCTCATAGTCCGCGAGGATGCCCTTCCTCATGAGCTCCACCTCCGCAGACACAATAGGCTCTTGGGTGGTGACAACGCCACCCACACGAGAAGCCGCCAACAATCGTGTGGCGCCTTTACGTTTTCGGTAACGCTTAACGGTAGTGGCCCTCCCACCCAATAACTCTCGTTCAATTTTCGCAGTGCGTGAACGCACGCATTCTTGTGCCTCCAAATCTTCGGGGGTAGGATCAAGAGTAACGGGTGCGAGGAGTTTTTTATGGGTCGCCTGATACGTGAGGGTGCGCACCGAAGCCAAATGGTTAGGCACCCTTTCATCCTCCGACTCTTCCTCCGAGGTCATGCCCGGCTCGCCATCCGTGTTGGGGTTAGAGACGGCCGGTGCCAAAACGGAGGCCACATGACATTTAGTGGCCGCCAAATTTTCCTCCGCAATACCACCGTCCACGTATAGCGCCACCGTGGACCAACCCCGTTGAGGAAGGGGCGTGAGGTGGTCATTCTGATAGAGACAGGCTTTAGTCTCTGGCCCAGGAAGGTGGTACCCTTGCAAAGTAATTTCCATAAGGGGTTTCCACCACTCCCTATGTGTCCACTTCGGCGCTACGACGATGGCTCGTAGTTTTTCTTGCCGAATTTTCCGAACACAATCGGAAAACCGATGATAGGGAGGGCACATCCAATACAATTTGGAGGGGTCCGCGGGAGTGGAAAAGAAATCTTCAAGCGGCGAAACCCAACGGGTAGCCTGGGCCATACCCGGGACCCTATTGAAGGCGTCCACGTCGGGGTTTTTGCCAAATTGTTTTTTGACACGTGCGGCCCAATATGGCGTGAGGCCATAGTCAGACTGGGTCCACATGGACCCATCACGCCACGTAGGTAGAACATCACGGGCAAGGGCTTCGGGAGCAAATTCCACGAGCTCCAAAGCACAAGCCCGGTCCTGTACGGGGGCCACGGAGGAAGCGGTCAAGGCATACGATATGTGTTTCTCGGCCTCAACACGGTTAGGCGGTTCGCCACCAGGGGGCGTAACCACAATGGCCGGGCAGGGTGCGTAGGAGCGACCGCCCCAATGACTGGAACGGTTAGGCCCCACACGGACTGACGTGACACCTTACCATGAATGGGTTTCACCAAAAATGGTTTGCCGGTTCGTGGAGCCTCACGGAAGTCCTCAATCCAAAAACGGGGGTGCACTGGATGGTGCGAGTACAAACAATTGAAACGGGCAAAATGGCTCACACAATGTTCGTAACCCCATGGGTGCCCCGAAACCATATCCCAAGGTAAATTTGGGACAAGGTACGGGGACACGCCATACTGGGCAACACGAGGAAGTGAAACACTACCATCCACAACCCCCGTAAATTGAATTTTGACGTCTATTTGCTCGTCCCCCCCTGGCAAAGGCGTCTCATTATCTGCTTGGAGTAGGCGCCTCCGTTGGGGGGATTCATATTTTTCGGAGAGTTGGTCTCCAAAAACATTGGGGTTGGCCAAAGCGACCGCTTGGCACCCAAAATCCACCAAAACACGGAGGGCCTTGCGTTCTCCATTGGGCAAAACAACCTGAACGGAAAGTTCGGTTTGAATCTCACTAGTCACTATATGCCCCTTCATGACTCTCGATGGAACGAGAGCCACGGTAGTGTCACAGGGGTGCCGGAGGTTTTCTTCTTTCGAAGGGGGCGCCTCTGGGCACTCCTACCAACGTCCGCGCCCGTTCGGCGCTCCCTTGCCTCCTTTATCGCCCTTGCCGCCGCCACCCTTATAACCACCACCACCCTTATCACCACCGCCACCCTTATCGCCACCCTTAGGCTTACCACCTTTAGACTTACCCGCAATGTTCCAATGAGTGTCATTGCACGGAGAATTAGGCTTACACGTCCAAAGGATGGTATTGGTGGCACCCCAATCAATCCAAGACATGTCCATCTCCGTTTGTTTACGTGTTTTCCAATGTTTGGAACACGGAACCCAAACGGTAGGTGGCGGTTTAGCCCCGGGGTCGACGGGTTTCTTCGCCGGAGGTTTAGAGTGACCCACGGCGTTGACGGAGGTGTCAGCGGGTTCGGAGGTGTCAGGGTCCGCCGTAGCCTCCGCATTAACCGCATTCACCGCGGTTTTATTGTGAGAAGGGCGATGAGTGTACGTCACCGTCGTCTTGTCTCCTTTATTGAGGCGTTCGAGAGCTTCCCTCTGCGATACGCTTTTATGGGCAAGGGCGTAGATTTCCGCAGGCTTCAAACGAGGCCTACGTTGCTCCACTTTCATAGTGTAGCCGCGTGTGTGAGGTGTGTTGTTGAGTTTCAAGATCCACTCCTGGAGAGCCGGGTCTTTGCAGTCAACTATCACCCCCGGCCCCGAATAGGAAACAATCTCAGGAACCGTAGTGCAAGCTTGAGCGCTATATTTCCTGAGTTCTTTTTCGAACGGGGCGCGACCCGGCGAAGGGTCAAGGCCACTTAAATCCACCACATAGCTGTCTGGGCTATTCTTAGCCTCTTGCTTGACGACCTTCTCCTTGATCCACGGGAGCTTGCTTAGGAGCTGCTCCCGGATAACGTGGGGACGAGTCTCATTGCTCAGAGGCAACAAACGTTGCCAACGAGCATAGAAATCTTCAAGGTCGATGAGGGTCACTTGCCCTTTAACCACCCTGGGGGTGAGGGCTCGCCACCTTTCATCAGCCCTTGAGGGGTCATACTCGTGGAAACGTTGTTCCAAAAAGTCCCACAACTCTTTGAGGGTGGGGGCCGTGCGTGTGTGGTGGGTGGCCTCGGCAACCCGGGCGTTGATGATCGCCTTTAGCCATGGGGGCAAGGTACTCAAAATCATTTTTGCCTCGTTGGCCTTTCGGTACATGGGATCACACCCCCCCAACCATTGTTGAAGCTTCTCCACCCACTCGTCGTAGCACTCTAGCTGCCCATTAAATTGCGGTTTAGGCATATCACTATCCTCCACCGCTTTGGTGTAACTATTTTGCACCATAGGCATTTGGTACGGGTGGTAAGCAGGGGGAGCCATGGTTGGGGGTGCACCTCCACTTGCACTTGGTGCAACCTTCACTGGAGAGACTGTACACGTATCCGTAGGATGAGAGGGCGTGTACGAAGGTTTCCCAGGGGAAGTGAAAACATTTTTCGTGAGGAAATTAATGTTCCCCAACGAAGAGGTGTTCTCCTCTTCATTGGCCCACGGGGCCGTAGGCTCCGTGGGGTGTTCTTCGCCCTTAGGCGTCGCCCTCCACTCGGGAACAGCACGTTCCTTCTGCTTTTCGGCGATTCCCCTCCACGATGTAGGTTCTTGGGGGTGGGGGTGTTCGTGGTGTTCTTCCCCCCCCCTCGGCCACCCCGAATCCGGACAAGCGTTCGGATGGTAGATGCAACCGTGGGATGGGTGGACGGAGAAAGGAAGGACACACCCACCACCGGATGAACCGGATGGCGCGCCCACGGGCGCCGTAGGCGCCGCCGGTGTAGGATCAGGAACGGGCGGAGGCGCCGATGGCGGGGGCAGGACCACCGTAACGGGTTCCGCAGGCGTGGAGTACCAGTGGTCCCACGCATCGATCCTAGATGCAACGGCGGCGTAACGCGTAGCGAGCGACTCCACTGCGCTAAAGCACTTAGCCGTGTTGCCGTTGGAAATCTTAAGATGATCTGCCACGCTAGCCTCCACCACCTTAGAATCCCGGCGGTAGCCCTGAACCGCCGCGTCAAACTTAGCCAATGTAGACAAAATTTGGGTCATCCGGTCCCCGTAGGACTGACTGATGCCCACGGTAGAGGCTACTGCCTGAGAAAGTTCCTGATGGGATCGCTGCAACTCCAGATTCTGGTTTCGCAGGTCCTTCATCTGTGCCATCAGAGATTGGATGCACGTTTCGTAGTGCACCACACACCGGGGACAGCCACAGGTGTGCTGTAGGTCTTCCTCCCCCCGTGTAGGAGTGGGGCCCCCAGAATGTCGAAAAGATGGACCCCCCCCTCCACGAGGAGGAGATGACCCACCACCGCCCCCCCCAGCAGCCCCCCCTGCCACGGAGGGACCAGAGGGCCCCCCCGCAGGGCGAGACGGGGGTGTGGGGCGCGCAGCAACAGGTGCTGGCGCCCCCCCACTAGAGGGATGTCCCCCCCCCGAACCCCCACCACTAGATGGCTGAACCAGGTGCGGGATTCCTTGCACGTGCTCGATGTAAGCCACCTGGCGGTGGCGGGGTGACGGCGGAGGGGGAACATGACCAACAGTATTCGGTCGCGGCGGTGGGGGTGGGGAATCGTCCACCACAATATACTGTGGTGACTCATGAACCACCATAGGTGATCGAGTTCTCGGATGGGAAGCAAAAACAGGCTCCGATCCCGTTGCAACCTCTGGATCCCCCCCCCAATTGGGCAGTTCGGGGTCCTCCGTAGGAGATGTATTTGTGGGGGAGAGACCAAATTTATTGGGAGGGTTGCTGAACCTCCCTCCACCTGATTCCCTCCCCCCGAGCACAGATTGTTGACCCTCGGCATTGCCGGAGAATCATCCACCAGGGATGGACAATCTTTCGTGCCACTCATAGGCACTGGAGATGTAGTACCGGCCCGGTCCTCCGTAGGCTCCGGAGATTCCACGACAAGACACGGGCGGTTTTTGACGCCGCTCATAGGCACCGGAGACTCTTCCACTGCAATGAACCGAGGGGCCGGAGAGTCCTCCACCGTGATGTAGTGGGGGGCCGGGGATTCTTCCACCAGCATGGGGCGATCCCTGGTCCCTGACATAGGTTCAGGAGGTGCGGGCGACGAGGCAACGGAAATAGGGGAATGATGGAGTTCATGACGTTCCAACACTCCAATCTCCTCGTCCTCATCGTCGTTCCACTGCTCCACCGCCAGGGGGAACCACTGGTCACACTCATCCTCCTCGATTTGCGTGGGGGATTCCTCGATGATCGTAGGATTTAGCCTGGATCCGCTCGGGGGATTGGGATACGCTCCCAAGGCAGGAGATTCCTCCACCGGGGAGGGAAACCGCCGCGATCCACTCATTGGAGTGGGCGACGATTCCACCACAGTGGGGTTCTGCCTAGTCCCCGACAGGGCTTGCTGGATCAAGGCCACGGCCTCTCGAGCCGGACCCAGATGGCCATGGGGATCAGGCGTGAGCGCGAGGACTCGACGGTTTTCAGCGTCGAGTTGGTCAACAATGGGGCTGATGGGCCCTGCCGCAAACAGGTTTTTTCTGAATTGAGGCTCTGGCAACCCCCCTAGCGGCGGAGGAGTGCCAGAGTCAACCACGATAGGCCCCATTGGCGAAGCCATCGTACCCCAGTCGGCAGCGCGTGAGGGCGCAGCGTTTGTACGCTCGATCACCCCAGTAGATTGGTCGATTACTGCCCGATTCTCGGCGCTAGTAACGGTTCCCGAGCCCATAATAGGCGATTGTGGTCCTCTTATCGCTCCCTGAGGGTGGCCGTCTATTTCCCCCCCAACCATCCCAGGTACACCAGCTGGATTTCGAGGATGGGGGGCCCCGATGGGAACATTCTGGGATTTCGGAAACTTAGGATTCGTAGCAACTTGGGGCTTGGCCCGTTTTTGCGGCCCCTGCCCGGTCGATGGGGTCAGGGCCGAGGAGGTCCTGAGAGTGGGGACCTGGACACCCTCAGCTATCCCTCCCGGGGAAGAGATTTTAACTTGAATTTGGTCCACGATGTCTTGGACCGATCGCTTTCCGCGATGCCAAATGCCCAACAGAGACGAAAAATTTTCGCCTCTGCTACCATGAAACCAGACCAGGTGGTCAGGAGCAGAGGTGCCAGTGGCATGGGCAGCAACATTGCTTGGCACCGAAGACATAACGATAGTGTTGACTGAATAGTATCCTGCAAACAGATATGGTACACATAGCCAATGAAATACCTGATATGCATATATGAGAAATCCACCCTATCATCCACTAATTGAATAACTACTAAACATCCAAGATTGCCTTATCTATCCCACATCCTATGTTCCTAACAAGGAAATGGAATATGATATACCCTATCCCACATATATCCCATATATAGGGCCAAATAATGCTCCCTTAGGGGTAAAATGCCAGGGTAGGGTTGTGACCTGCTTCACCAGTGCCATCACAAAACAGGAATATCGCCGGATCAAATGATACACACAACACACCTAGAGATAAAAGTGCCTTGCGTAATGTGTGATATGAGCGTAGCGGCGCATCCACCAAGACACACACGGCCTGCTTAAAATGTAGCAGTTTCTCCGCTTCCTTCATGTCTAGTGGTGGCGGCACGTACACCTCTCCGTCTAACACCCGTCCTTGCAGAAATGCAGCGGATAAGTCAATCGAAACGGGTGCCTAACTATGATATAACGCCACGGTCAAGAGAATTTGCCAAGACAACTTGGACTATGTCAGAGAGAAGGTATGAACTTCTTGTACTTTGAACTCGTGAAACCCACGAACAACCACGCGCACCTTCGGCTTAATGGAACCATCACCAAGTACTTTATTGACCAGCACCCAGCGACACGAAATAGAATTTTGACCACAATCATCTACGAGGTCGTACACTTGACATGCCTCCGATGAAACCAGCTGTTTTTGTTTCGCAAACAGAAAATCAAGAGATGCGGCACGTTCCGAGTCGACTTCCCTTCATGCCACGCCGCGCAAAATGATGTACCGCATAAGAGTATGACAAGAAAACGTCCTTTGAAACCACAGCAGGTGTCGAGTGCAGGTATCGATGCCACATCGTATCAACGTATGCCAAACAAAGTCCAGATAGCATCGCTAATGCAGCCCGCGCTCGCGATCGCGTCACAACAAGATCCCATGCCTTCTCATGTGTGTCAATCACACGCAATTGTGCAATCTCCTCCGTAGACAACCCATTGCCCGCCTCATCAAGAATCACTACATCTTGCACATCTTGTGTCCTCGGCACATTCGGTACCTGCTCATGCAAATCCTCAATCTGCTCAAGTTCCTCCCGGCATGTAGACGAAATACATCTAGCAAAACATTAAGACTATTAAGTCTGGAACATCCTATACTGTTCCAGAAGACGCGATACATCTATCGGAACAGTAAGACAATTTGCTAGATGTTGTGGAACACTCCATAGTGTTCCAAAGACGTAATAAGTTTCTCGGAACAGTATGGCAAAATTCTACACGCAGCATATAGTTCCACTAGACGCACCATTTGCTATCCACACAATTGTTCTGTAGATTTGCATTTTTTTTACTTTTCCGCTTTCATTTCGTAAGCAACTTTGCTGGGATTCCATTTTGGAAGCCTTTAACGTCTTTATGCAACTGTCGTGTAGGGATACCATTTCTTTGTACTAGCTTTTGTTTGGCGGTTGGCAGGTCGCAAGTTTGCAAAGAAATAGAAGTAGTGAGGGAACAATCTGCCACAGTTTGGGTTGTTGAATCAATCACATGAAGACACATAGATATGTGAAAACAACACACATTACACATGTCTCTTGCACATGGTTACACATAACATGACACATGATAACATAACATAACAGAACATAGGGGGTGGGATTGGGCTGGGGTTGGTTGGTACAGCTAGATCCTACATCTAACTTTCTGTCATACTATTCCACTAGATGTAGTACGTCCTCTGCAACAACTCTTACGTCTTGCGGAACAGTATAAGGTGTTCCAGAAATAGCAGTCTTACCGTTCCGCGAGTGGTAGACAAAATACATCTACCGGAACAGTAAAACTGCTATTTCTGGAACAGCTATACAGTTCCACAAGACGTAAGAGTTGTTCCAAAAGAGGTGATACGTCTACCGGAACAGTAAGACAAAAAGTTAGAAGAGTGGTAGACAAAATACGTCTACCGGAACAGTAAGACTGCTATTTCTGGAACAGCTATACAGTTCCACAAGACGTAAGAGTTGTTCCAAAAGATGTGATACGTCTACCGGAACAGTAAGACAAAAAGTTAGACGTAGGACCCACCTATACCAACCAACTCCAGCCAAGACCCACCCACTATGTTATATTATGGTATCATATGTTATGTTATGTGTAACCATGTGCAAGAGACATGTGTAATGTGTGTTGTTTCGACATATGTATGTGTTTTCATGTGATTGATTCAAGTATCAGAAGCTGCAAGAACTCTTGCAGAATATTTTCTCACTGCTTCTGCCACCTGCTGACCGTCGGCATTGCTCTCGTGTGATCCGTCATCCATGATCCATCCCACAGTGTTCCGGACAATTTCGTTTGGTGGTCATCTGTTGAATTTTTTAGCGAAATATTGTTGTGCTGCAAGAAATCTACTTGGAGTTGGTAGGACTACTAAATTACTGAATCAAGGCACTAATTGTGGTTCACGCCGAATGGTCCCATTTTTGTTTTCAGTAGTACATGATGCTTTAGCATGTTTTAAAGTGCATTTTTCCCATGCTTGGCTGAGTTACACACAGAGTAGCTCCCTCCAAAGCCAATAGATCTTGGGAGAAGGTGCATCGATGTGTGCATTGATGTCTTTGCTGTGTACAAGGCAACATGCCGGATCTTCTTAGCATTCAGCCTCCTATGTGCTCAAGTAGCGCTTTAGGATGCAAGCATGGCAGGTCCCACAGCATCTCCTGGTCGCCAAGGGGTACTATTTAATGCCTGTCAATCAGAATACCAGCACTCAAGTGGTATTTGAGGTGTGCGCATGAAATGAAATGCTTTGAGTTGTCATGTTTAAGGGGTAGGTTTACACCATTTGGAAATTAGTAAAACTCTACATGCTGGAGTTACGGGTATTTGTTTCCAGTATTATACAGGCACACTATCTGCAAATCAGGTGAGCAGAAGGAGGAGAATGGTGAGTAATCAAGGATGTTTTTTTGATGATTTGTAGAAAAATGTGGAATTTGGCACAAAATCTGTCAAGAAGAATGAAGACGTCATTTGATGATGGTTGGGGTGGGTGTGTTAGGGATTCTTTCTGAGGGAAAAAAAGTGGGAAATTGTGGAATCGGCGTGTGAAAATGGCCGAAAAATTCAACAATAGGGCTTTGATGGGCAACAACATCCGGGGGAGTTTCATTGGTGAAACGGGCGGAAGACAAATATGGGAAAATGGAGGAGCTGAAGGATGTGAAAGAAGAAGTTCAAAATTATTAAGGAGGATGCACAGAAGGTGTATGCTGCGGGAACCACTGCACAGCAACACTCTTTCTCTTTTTTAGAGCGATACATGAAACAAAATTGACAATGAAAGAACGAATGTTGGGAAGAAACGTTGAGCGATCGCTTTTTATCACCTTTTTTTTTGAAAAAAAAGTATCAAGAACTTAAAGGGCATTCGGAGGCAGTGAGTCAAACATCGACGATACAGAGTCATACAAACTATTTGCAATCATCGATTGATTGAACTGAATTTAAAAATCTGATATCTCTTTTTAAACAAATGAGGGAGCGCTGCAAACTTTTTGAACGTACTAGCCGTTGGAATGGAGAAGTGGTCTGAACGAGTGCAAACATTGTCTAACAAATGACAGCGAGGGGTGGAAAGTCTAGACTAGTCTAGTATTTGAAGGAAAAACAAATGATTTAGATGGGGTACAAAAGCTAGTACAAAAAAATGGTATCCCTGCACGACAGTTGAATAAAGATGTTAAAGATTTACGAAGTGGAATTACAGCAAAGTTGCTTATGAAATGAAAGCCCAAAAGTAAAAAAATGAAAATGTACAAAATAATTGTGTGGTAGTATATGATATAATAGTAATATGATAGTAATATATAATATAGCACAATGGTGCGTCTAGTGGAACTATCTGTTGCGTCTAGCATTTTGTCATACTGTTCCGATAGACGTATTACGTCTTTTGGAACAGTATAGACTGTTCCACAATGTCTAGCGAAGTGTCTTACTGTTCCGGTAGACGTATCGCGTCTTCTCGAACAACTCTCGCATCTTCTGGAACAGTATGGAATGTACCAGCCTTAAAGGTCTTACTGTTCCGGTAGACGTATTTCGTCTACATGCCCCGTTCCGCTAGATGTGTTTGGTCTATCACTCCTTCCGATGAGGCTGCGTTTGATTTGTCTGTGTCATATCAATCCTCCTATTTTTTTTTTGCAATATCTCTCAGATTTGTGTTCCGGAACATTGGCAGAATGGAGACATTGCCAAAGAGAAACTGTATCGACCGATGTGCAGATGGGAAGTGTGCGCCCTGCTTTCTACATGCTTTTGACAGCTTATGGCTGATGCAGCACAAGTTTGTCATTGGCCATGCAAAGGTAAAGAGGTACAATTTTCATCTCAAAGCATTTTCTTGAACCACAAAAAGGGGTGTGAGAAATCAGATGTTGCAGCCAAATATATATTTGATTTTACGAAAAAAAATTTTTTTCCCACATGGTTCGGATATCTAGTAAACATCAACAGTCAAAAAAAGCAGACCCAAATGGTTACGCGGGCACTTTGAATGGGTTTCCACACCACTTACAGAAAAATTGTGTTTTTCATATGGCACACGGACACAATTATGTTGTAAACCCTACACATATGAGCTGAATAGGCAACCACAAAATATCCTCAATTGCATTTGTGTTCCCGCAGGGGTGAAAACGTAGAAAGGTGCCGCAGGTTGGCGCTGAAAACGTACGGAAATGTGGTTCTTAAAGCGTGAAAACAGATTTTGTCGGGGTGGTACACTTACGGGTGCCTGGTACGGTTACTGGTCCTTTTACCTTAGACCTTGGGAGACCCGTCTCGGTGGGGGGGGGGAGGTGCTCCATCCTTTAGCAATTGGGGTAGGAGAATGGACTCGGGGGTGCTGTGTATGGTTGTCTAGCATAGCCCCGCTGCCCACCGTCTCGGGATGACGGCATGGTACGTGTTGGCTAGATCAAGCCTATCACGTCACGTTCGATTATAGTACTTAAAATGCGATGCAGCACTTGGTGTCCATCGGCGTTGATCGTGATCCTGAAGTCCGACATCAACCCTGCCTGCTTGGGGTCTCCATGACAGGGGGTAAACAGCAGAAATACATCACCTCTGCCTTCTGGAAGTCCCATGGTGGGGGGGGATCAACCTAAAAAAAGAAAAAGTGTGGTGAAAATGAGCAAAACAAGAAGTGCAAAAATAATGGAAATGGGTGAAACTAGGTGAAAATCCAAAAATGCCATACCTGCAATGTGGAAGAAATATCAAAAAATACTCTCAAACAAAAATGATGCCCCCCTCATACCACAAAGTATGGGTCTCCAGTACGGCCACATGCCCAAATAGTTGCCCTGCGCTAAGTCCGTCCTTCCAATTTATAATTCCTGTCCTGGTTCGTGTCTCTCAGCTCCTCAGGTCTACCCCTGAAAAAAACCTTGCGACTCGGATCTCAAACATCCTCAAACCAGGGTGCGGGTTGATAACTTTAAAACTTTCATGTGACCCCTTGGGCATTGTCACACTGTGCCCGCATGGTTCAATATTCTTGCAATGTTCACCCAGGTTCTACCCCATTGAACAGCTCCCACAGAACCACACCCAGGGTCCGAATTTCTGCACCATGCACCCCTTGCTGGCATACCAGGAATTTTTGTTTTTTGTTCTGATGCTTGTCACAGTTTCCAGGGTCGTAATTTCTGTACCTTGCAGCTCTTGCTGGTATACTGGCACTTCTTATTTTTCAGCGTGATGCCTATCACAGGTTCCAGCCCGTCAGAACTGCATCATCACCCTCATCCGGGGGGGGGGGGGGGACAGATTGCACCCCTTTTGAAATTTTCATTCTCCAAAATTCTATTGCCTTCGGCAGTGCACCTCGAAGAGAGGTTGACAGTCAGCCAATCAGTCAGTTAGACAAGCCAGCAGTCCGTCAGACAGAAACACACACTTTGGGTTTTTTGTTAGTAGCAGACACTTTATGCAGCAGTCAGGACCATTCTGACTTCAAGCATTGGTGGTGGCCGAGTGGTAATGCATGCCACCGCAAACTTGTAGGTCGGCGGTTCGAACCCTGGTGCGGTAATTATTTGCAGCGGCGCCGCCGCTGCATAAGTCAGCAGACCAGGATTCGAACCGCCGACTACAAACTGTGAGAGGCCTCAGAATCAAAAAATCCATTGGGGGATGGTCTTATTGGGCAAAATAATGATTTTACAAGGGGTTGGACATCCAATATTATGCCTTGGGGTATGCTGCGCGAATGACCCCAAAAAAGGGGGGTATACGCCGCTCGCGCCTGCGCTTGATCTAACAACCTCTCTTCGCCCAGAACGGAGAACAGGGGGTGCGACGCCATGGCACTCACAGGGTTTGAGAGAGCGTGGTGGACAACCCACTGGTGGTTCCCCCGTCATTGTTTAATCCCCAAATTCTGTTTAACGGATGACTCGAAGCAAACAGGCAACCAACAGCTGAATAGCTGTCCTGCATCCACAACAACCATGAAGAACCCAATTCTGTGGAAAAAAAATTCAGCCGTTCTGGATCTGGGTAATAGGGGGAGTTGTTGCACGGTGCCCGCACGGTTCAATGTTTTTGGGATGTTTACCCAACTTCTACCCCGGTGAACAGCCCCCACAGAACCTAACCTAGGGTCCCAATTTCTGCACCCTGCAGCCCTTGCTGGCTTCACCCCAGGGGTAACGCGGGGATGCACAGAGCAAAAACGCCCTTGCTGGCATACCAGGAATCTTCATTTTTCGTTCTGATGCTTGTCACAGGTCCCAGGGTCCCAATTTCTGCACCCTGGGGGGAGGGGTTTAAGGGGTATGATGGCCTGTGACCGACTGATGAACCGGGTCCCCCCCAATAAAGGGGGGACCTCAATTCCATGCATTCGATGTCGATCTGGGTTATTAAATTACCCAAAAGGATGCACGGTGCGCGCACGGATCGAGCAACACCCCCATAAACAATACCCAAAAGTATGCACAGTGCGCCCACGGATCAAGCAACAACAAGACCCCCCTGATGACCGTTGGTTATCATTTGGTGACATAGGCAAAAGAGCCTATTTTATTGTAGCCACCTATTCCCCTGCTCATAGAATTTCAAGCATCAACTTGCCCACTTGTGTCATCTGTATGTCAATCTTTTCGTTCTCCCATTGATGATGCACCTCTGGCAGGCAAAAAAAACACCAATGCAGCAGAACAGGTGACCAGAAATACAGATTAGGACTGTTGTGTGTCTGGGAATGCAGCTGATTGGATCCAACAGCATACAGCATAGCACTCACTTGCATCTGAGATGCATTAACCAGCATAAATATGTTCTGAGGACAAAGCACCCTCTGGTCATGGTGCCATCAGTTGGTGCAGCATTGGGATGTGCAGGTTTTGAGCTGGGAACAATACAACAAAACCACAAGCTATCACCATCTATTGAATTGTTTCCTTTTGCGAAAAGCTTGGGCGTGCATTCAGGAAGAAGATACATACATAATGACAACTGCACTCCATCCCAGTCAAATCACTGGGTGGTACAATGTAAGATGTGCAGAGGGTATGTTCAGCGGTTTGCATTGCATATAGCAACGCTCTATTTCTCTTTAATATTTCAAGGTATATTTTACAAGAACTGCCGTACAAATGCCAAAGCACACACCTGTAGACCAGGACAACTTAATGCCTGATGGCTGGATGGGCTTGACCTGCCGGCACAGCACTAAACACATCTTCACAGGCACATGTTTCCAACAGTCCCTCCTCTTACAGAGAAAAACTGCCGCACACACTCCGCAGAGTCTTGCAGAATCTGGAAAAATCAGCACCCTCGCAGAGTCTTGCAGCATCTGGAAAAAATCAGCTCCCTGTTAGCAGAGGAGGGATTAGCCCTTCCAAGCAACCTGCACCATGCCTTCGCACTCCAACAGCTCCAAGGCACAGCTGCACGGGTTACATTCTGCGTTCAAGAACACAGAGACTGATGAGAGTGAATTGTGGAAACAACTTGCCGTTAAAGACGGCGACACACAAAAACACAGTGAGGGCTCCCTGGAGTGGTGGAGACTGAGATTGCAATGAAGGAGATGAGACAAAAATGAGAACCAGTAGCGAACACCAGGATTCTGCTTCTGGTTCCCGACAGTGAATGACAAAGGACTTCTCCTGATTGCAGGAAGATCTCTACAAATTAAACTGTATGCACCGCACAGCAAATCGCTAAATGGCATCTCCGGCTCAGCACACATGCCTGCCAGTCACCATTTGTTCCTTTTCTTCCATGTGCGTGGGCGCAAGCGACGAAAGGGAGGTGCCGAAACCTCAAACCACCTGGCAACCACCACTACAATACCCTCTGTTCCCTTCATTGGTCGATTGATTTCCAGCTGTGTTTGTCCCATGCAATGCTACAGCAATTCCAGCAAATGGAACTTCCAAATGTAATTGAGAGCAGATTGTAGAAGGCTTTCGCCAAATGCTGAGTCATGCCGAGATCAAGCGTTGGAATCCTTTTCCTGAAAACCCATGAATGCTAAATTAATCAGCGTCGTTCGAACATCCCATCTTAAATGAGATGCTCTTGGGAATCCTTTTTCCGACAGGAACCAAGTGTAAACAGCGTCGAATGCAATGATGTCAAAAACCCGGTATTAATCGGATGTGAACTCTGGTGAATATTCTGTACCAGCCCATCTTCCTCTTCAGCAGAATAAAAATACCCTAGAAATTGCAGTGGGGTTGACAGGATTTTTGCAGTTGGGGTGGAATGGTGGGTGTGGGGGTTTTGGCATGTCGCCTTGGTGTATTGTTCTCCTCTGCAGCTGGCCGGCGCCTATTGGCCGATCGCCATTCGCTGCCCTTCTCTTGGACCCTTTCCCTCCATAGGCGGTGGTGCCCATCGGCCTTTCACCACCTTGTGTCCTTCCTCTTCCTCCTTGCCCTATCTTTGTGGGTGTGGGGGATGGCATTGAAAAACTCAGCAATCCACAATTTGCAGATTGGTAGGAGGGGTATCACATATCAAACCCAACAAACGGAACGGAACGGGGTGAACATGGAAATATTACTCTAATTCTCACAGGGGCAATGGCTGACGACATTCGATGATCTGATTTCTAGTCATTCAGACAAACAAAATAAAACGAAGACTGGAAACAACAGCCGGTGCCAAGTAATCCTGCAGAGACCAACAAAATGCATGCAAGAAGCTTTCGACACCTGGGATCCGTTGTTCCAATCTGCTCTGCACTTCCTTATTGGACAACCCTTACACTGCTCGGAATGCCAGGTGCTTCCGCTGGTTTGGCATTCAACGCGAAACCATACACAGCTTCAGATGATGTGGACTGCGCTCTCATCTGCCCCTGCGTACCCAGGCCATGGCCTCTGCAGGTACCAGCAGAGCCATGTCAACTTTGGGACTTACATCGCCTGAAACGCCTGAAACAGAACCAGCGATCAACCTGACTGCTGATGGTTTGCTCACCTTTTCCTCGTCCCAGACATAATCTGCAAAATATTTGTCGGTATGCAACCATCCTGGCCCTCCAGGGAGATGGAATAAACACATGACATACCAGAAGAAGCAGAACTTACTCACATAAAAACATACCCTGACGTCGCCCAAAGGATTCCAGACGGTCTGAATTGTTCCCGCCTCAGCATGGTGAACAATTGGCCTCTGATGGAGGCCATAATCTAAATCTATATTTGCATCGTGTCTACTTACCAGCTGTTGCCCAAAAAAGACACATATTGTACTTTATGGGATACGACAGGATTGATGACCCTGCGCAACTCGCCTTGTGTAAAACGCATGCTGTTTCGTCGGCAACCTTCCGCCGTAGCAACTGCTGCCTCCTGAGAGGGACAGATATTGTACTTTTGGGGGTACGACAGGATTGATGACCCTGCGCAAATCGCCTTATGAGAGAGGCATGCTGTTTCGCCGGCAACCTTCCACCGCAGGGCGGAGTCGGCACCACCGTCGTTCCTCGAGCAACGGTGATTTGGGAACAGTCTGGCCTCTAGGCAGCTGGGATTCAGCAGTAACAACGCAGAGCTCTACATGCTGACCCTGCTTGAGAATCCCACCGCATCTGCTACTCTGTTGGGCATTCAGCAGCAATCCTGAGCATGCCCGAACGATGTGCCGAAAGAAGTACCCCAAGCATGCAGTCCCACGAGATAGCAATGCACGAAGCTCTAATTTTCTAGCAGCCATTGGTACCCTGTTGGGTAGACAAGTTCAGACTCAGGCAGGAGATTGGAAGCAATTGCAGGATCCAGCACATTCAGGGGTCACATGAAAGAGAAAACAGGCTGCCCTGACTGTTCACTTGCCGACAGCCATTTAAAAACAAACCTTCACACAACGATCTTCCAAATATCAACCAGCCAAGGGCTTCCATCCATCCCCTTTGAGCCCATTCTCTCGTTGGACGATGCTGCCCTTACCCAACCCTCTTCTTGCCCCAGCTACTGACGGAAGAAAGTTACTATCCAACCAATCCATCCAAAGAAAAAAAGTTCTGGTTCTGGCACACCTGCTTCTACTGCATGGTTTCGGGAAACAAAAGGTTTGCAAGGGGTCTGGTGGCTGCGCACGGCTCCACCACAAGGACGCCCTTGCAGCAAAAGGTGAGAAACTTGAGAAGTATATAAAGGAGTGGTTTACTTCGAAGTGAGAGCAACCTGGGGTGAACTTCACCTTCCTCACAAAATCTAACAGCGCTGAACAGAGGGTTGCAAACTGCCTGCCACAAAATAAGTGCAGTCGTCAATCCATTTCAATCCATCTGCAAGGAGTGTGGCGCAGCAGCGGCAGTACTTGCGGTTGCAAGGAGTCCAGTAGCCGCAAGCCTCTCAGCAAAATCAACAGGATGACGTCCCAGGAAATCCAAGTGAGGCTGAGAACCCTTTCTGAGAGAACCGATTGGAGCAGGACTGAGTGTTGGGAACAACGTTCACCATGAACACCTTTTTTCCCGTCTCAATGTGGTCTGACCCACGGCCACCTCGCTTGCGGCGAGGTGGCCGTGGAAAATCTTGGGAAGCTTTTTTCTGCGGCTTGGGCGGGGCGAACTTGACGTAGCACTCCTGACATTGCGTGTACCTGCAACGCGTCAAATCGATGCACAGCCACATGTTCATGCACTTGCACGTGCCCCTTGGAAATTCCGATTGTTCCGGAATTGAGATGACAGTTGAGAGAATGGTGACGGGTTGGCACGGCGCGTGCTTGGATGGCTGTCTGAAGCTGGCAGCGCCTCTCGCCACTTACCCTTGTCCCTTCCTTGCCACCTTTCCCTCCATAGTTGTGAGTGTGTGGGTTGGCGGCTCAGCACCACCACTGTCTCCCCTCTCCCCAGCGCTGTTCGACAGGGCAACAACAGGGCTACGTGCGGCGCAACACCCGAATGTTGCACTCCCTTCGCGGCTCGGTTGTGTTTTGAGGTATGCTTTGACGATGGCTCTGCACTATTGTGTTACTGTGTTCATCAAGAAGATGCACTCATGTGAGACTGTGCCTTGCCTCAATTTCCATTTGTCTGCATTTGTTTTGTTACTTTTACATTTTTTTGTCTCTTAATCAATTTCAATCCCTCCATAATTAGGTCTCAACCCCCCCCCCCGTGGCCAAAAGGCGCCGCCAGCTTCAGACAGCAATCCAGCCAGGCGTCATGCCAACCCCCCCGCCTGTGTGTGTGTGTATGGTTGCAACGGTCGGGAGGTAAAACAGGTCTTGTGACACTTTCGCAGGGGAGGGTCGGGTAGTATCAGCCACTTTGTCTGCACGAAAAGCATTACTTCTGGTGTATGGGGCGTGACGGTTTTTGTTGGAGGTCCGTTTCTGCGCACGTTTTCGTCTCTCTCTTTCCTTAACGGCTTCTTCCTCACTTTGGTACAAACGAGGCCGAGGCTCTCCTACGGGGTCGCTCGACCTTCAAGGGTGCCTTCTGCACTTGAAGCCATTGCGTCATTGGGTGCGTTTCTTTACGTTATATTGGTGCTGCTGCAGTTAGAGTGCTACAATTGTGTGGTGCAATCCCCTCTCCCCATGGGGGGGACTGGCCTCACATAAGGGGGGCGGGGATTTCAGGGGGGCGGGGGGGGGGGGGGGCAACACTTAAAGGACCCTTTGTAGATATTGTGACTGCCAACTCCCCTGCATCCACGCATGCCTGCATACCCCCCCCGCGGGGGGGGGGGGGGGGGGCGGAGGGGGATCCAGAAGGAGAGGAGTGGACAACAACATCCATGCCTAAAAAACATTTTCTGATTAAGCTGGGAGCTTGAAGCCCCAGAGCCCGCCTTAGCCTCATACTCCTAACACCTTCACTACGCGTGCACGTGCATACCCAGGATTGGGAGGTTTTGTTCCGCACGACTGGCAGACACTTCCGTTTCGAATATTCGCGAGGGATCGCGAACCATGTGTTGGAGGCCCATTCTCGAAGCATTCCGTGCAACACGACATCCTGCGGTCCCCAGACAGGCGCAAAATCAGCAGCACAAGGGGCAGAAAAGAGGAAAAGTGGACAGGCCAGCAAACAGCACAAATCAGCATTCGCCACTAAGCCCTTTGCAAAAATTGCTGTTGCAGACTGCACTGAGAAACAACCTCGTGGAAACAATCACGACATGACAGCAAGGCCTTACGCAAGGATCACACCCCGGCTTTGCCGACGCTGTCTTGCAGACAACGCAGGGCAAAGAAATTGGCACCCCATCCGCGACGAGAAGCGGTGGTTGGTTCTGCGGTTGGTTCTGCGCTTGCAAAGGTTTCGGTTGGTAAGGTCCTTGGCCGCCGGTGCTATCCGCAATACGTGGTTGCTGCGCATAGGTGGGTAGGTTTTGTGAACCGTGCACGGAAGTGGAATTAGGGTTCGGTGAGAACACAGCTGGCTCGCGAAGTGTGGCCTGTGGTTGTAGAGACTGCTGGGGCTGCATTATGGACTGCTGCAAGCGCTGCTGCATTGAATGCTGCTGCTGGAGCAAAAGCTGCTGCTGCGGCTGCTGCATGTTGGTCTGCTGCTGCAGTTGTTGCAGCTTCTGCAGCTGGTGCAGTTGGTGCTGTTGAGCCATCATGCGAAACTGAATATGCTGCGAGTCGCATTCCACTGACTGTGTTGGTGGCAAGCCTTCGCGAAAGTGGGTCGCGCAATTTGGCGCTGCTGCATGCGACTGCTGTTGTTGGTATGTCTGCTTCTGCTGCTGCTGCTGCTGCTGCTGCTGCTGCTGCTTCTGGCGTTTATGTTGGTTTTTTGGTTGATGCTGGAGTTTCCCTTGATGCTTCGGCGGAGAAATCGGAGAAATATCTTGGGAGTTGTTCGGCTGTGAACCAAAAAGGTTGTCTGCCGGTCCGACGGTATCAGGCCCGGCCCAGGAGGGCGGCACACAGGCTGGCACAGGGTTCCCCGGTTGGAACGAAAACTCGTTCGTTGGTCGCTCTCCTTGTTGTGGTTGTTGATGTTGCTGGGACGCTGCGAAGTGCAGACGCATATCCTGCTGAATGTCTTGAGGAATGCACTGCTGTGTTGGTTGCTGAAACCCTGTTCCTTGCACATCACGCTGTTGCATACGAACATATTGTTGCTGGGACAGCTTGTTACCCTGTTTCTGACGCTTGGTATTCTGCTTCCGAGGTTGCTGTTGTTCAGCCTGGATGGTTGGAGTTGCAGTCGTTTCAGGGAAGCACAGCAGGTTTGGCACGTTGACAACCTGAGAAAATCATGTGGGGTAAATGAAGTTTGGCGGAGATATCTATGAGCACATGACAACGCAAGCATGCTCCTCAGCGGATGTTCTGCAACGGTCATTGCACAAGAGTCGTAGCTATGTAGACACAGGAGCACACCCCGGGTGAATCGGCCGTTGGTTGCCACATAGGGGCAAAATAGCCGGGGCCTTGCGGACACCTGTGGAGGTAGCAGGTGCAGCAGTGCAGACGTCGCAGAACACAGAGGGGGCCTAACGCTGACGGTTACGTCGAGGAGGTATGTATTGGGAGTGTACGTCTGAAGCGAGAAATAGGATACGCACCAAACGGTCAGAGAACGCAGATAGCACAGAAAGCACAGATACCCCACAGTTGCAGGCGTAGGGGACTGCGAGGCCGTCTCTTGATTTTGCTGGGTAAAGTAGGGCATCATCATTGTGTTCTGTGGGCCGGGCCAGAAACACGCAATCTGTAAGGGATGCCGGTTTCTGGTGAATGCTGCATGATGAATGCCGAATCTATGTTTTGAACTCCAATCGCTATTCACGAAATGCAGACATTTATCTGTCGTATTTTCGTTGGGCCCAATTGGTCTGATCGTGCGACCAACCAAAAGCTGTCATTACTCGTGGCACTAGAAACAAATCCAACAAATAAGGGCAAGGGCATCACGGCCTACGAATCCGAAGCACCTTTTGTAGATAAAGCCCAAAGATAGGTGGTGCATTCGATTTCAATTATTCTCATATGGTGGTATGTAATGCCCAGACAGTTTCGCATACTGTAGAATTGGGGTTAAAGACGCTAATAATAATGGTCCGATTTTGCGTTAGCGTCTAGCTTCCGCGTCTTTTAATAATAATGTCTCAAAAAAGGTTCGCGTCTCGCGTCTTTTTTTTATTCAAAATTTGGGCCTCGCGTCTTTTGACCTACTTAATTTTTTGCTTCGGGGCCCTACGCGCCCCCTAGTTGTCTCCTAATCACCAAAACAATTTTCTTTCGGGCCCTCTGGGCCCACTTTTTGGTTTCCTAACCAATGGCTCAGGGTCACCTGTGGCTATCTGTCATCTTGTGGATCATCAAACCGAGGGGCACACTCAGGCTCTTCAGAGTCCAAAGGACCCTCAGGCTGCTCATCATTCACCTCATCTACATCAGCATCTGTCACACCAAAAACAATGGCATCGCGGGGGGCCGAGACCACCTTCGAAGGAAACAACTTTTTGTCCTGGTTCATCGACGAAGCCTCTTGAAACAATGCGACACGCTCATGTGAAGTATTGAAACACTCCGTGTGACCCGGCTTGTGGAACCCATCCAACATTGCCCTTGGTTGGTGTTCCTGAATATACCGACTCACTATGTGTATGGGAAATCTTGTCTTTGTATTTTTCTTTGGTGTCGTCGGGGGGGGTGGCATCCCTCGGTTTTCCCTTGCCAGATGCATTGCACTCGGCCAGCCAACCCACCACCACAACGGACGGGTGCCCTCCAAGCCCAACAAAACAGAGAAGCATACGATGACCACGGAAACACTTCATTTGCCCAGCCGAACCAGCAGGAAAGGTGTTCTTTCGTTCGTTCTGTTCTGTTCGGTCGTTGGTTCGTTCGTTCCTTCTTTCGTTCTGTTCGTTCGTTCGTTCGTTCGTTCGTTCGTTCGTTTGTTCGTTCGTGGTCTGTCTGTTAGTTTGTCGTCGTTCATGCTTGGTCGTTGTATTTGTTGTTGTCCTCGTCGTTTGGCGTCGTGGTTGTCGTGGACCAGGACCTCGTGGTGGTCGTCGTCGTGCACCACAGAACACAGGACCACAGAAGATCATTGACAATGGCAAATGTGAACACAAGGCAAATGCGGAAAACAAGACAAATGTGACACAAATGGCAAATGCTTGAAATGGGCAGCGGTACAATGATCTGCACCAACGGGACCACCAGATTGAAACACATTTACAAATATGGATGTTTTAGCTAAGAGAAAAAACTGCAAGCTCAATTTTTCAAAAAAAAAATCAAATTTTAACTAAGATGTTCCATCGTTGCAAAATGCGACAGCGCCATTTCCCTCGTTGCCGAAGGAAGCGAGCGAACCGCCGCACATCAGATGCATTCGGCAGGCGCATGCATTCCCTCTGGGCCAGACCCCTCGCGTCCTAAGTATGTCGCAACTTTTAATAATGACCAAACGATGCCGTCGCCTGTCGCGTCTCGCAGCTCGTTACATAATGCCCCACCACAGGCCTCGCGTCCGCGTCTTTAACCCCAATTCTACAGTAACCTTCGGCTTCCAAGTGATGGCAGGTTGATAGCACGAGCGACACGAGGTGCCTTCGCAGGAGGGATTCGGACCACGTTAAACGTTGACTGCTGGTGGATTGGAAGTGCGGTGTACTTTGTTGTGCCGAGAGCGTTATTCCCAAGCAACATGGATCTATTGTGCGGCATTTCTCGATGCTCTTTTTGTATCTACAACTTTTGAAAGTTCGAGTTGGTCCATGTGGCGCCAACACCGGGGGTGGTTGAGTAGGCGGGGTAACTATGCAAAGGAAATCATTGCAACGTGTCCGAATTTGAACCGAAACAATGTGTGTGAGTTTATGGAGGCTTGTGATTTCCTAGCGGGGCACGCAATTGGTCTTTTTTGAGAGCTACATTTTTTCAAACTCACCCCTGTTTCGTCAATTCTCCTCGGTCCGTTTTGTGATCCGTTCGTTCAACTAATTCACCTCCGTCCATTTGGCGAAACAAATTTCAAGTCGTTCGCTGGATTCACCTCCGTTCGTTTTGTGAAACATGCCACGGTTCGTTAAGTTAACTCACCTCCGTTCGTTTTGCGAAAGGTGCAATCAATTGACCCCTGTTTGTTTTGTGAACCACGTCGTTCACATAATTCACCTCCGTTCGTTTTGTGAAACACACCTCCGCCCGTTTGGCTCGGTCCGTTTTGCGAAAGCTGCATTCCTTCGTATCGTTAATTCACCTCCGTTCGTTTTGTGAAATACGCCTCCCTTTGTTCAATTAGTTCACCCCCGGTCATTTCGTGAAACACACCTCCGCTCGTTCAATCGATTCACCTCCGTTCGTCTTGTGAAACACACCTATGTTAGTTTCGTTAATTCACCTTTTGTTAGGTTTGTGAGACGCACCTCCGCCCCTTTGTTAGTTTTGCAAATCTTTGTGTGGTTTATGAGTTAGTTTATTGATTCCACGTCCGTTCATCGTGTGAAACACGCCTCCGTTAGGCGTTCGTTGTTTTGGTTCATTGCCATGGGCTTTGTTTAGAGAATTTGCCTCCGTTCATTTTGTGAAACACGTTTCCGGCCGTTTGCTTTGAAACCAACATGACATCAACGCCACTTTGCAATGCGCACCTACCCACGCAAAATTTTGGTCCCGGAGCATGGTCTATTCTATACCATGCATATCATTTCGATCACATTTTGTTGCGATGATTTAGGGGAGGAAAGCTTTTGTCGGTGGGCACGGATTTGCAACAGACAAAGTGGTACACGTAGGTAGGTAGTGGGACAAATCAATACGTGGACATCATCTCATCAAGGCTCCACGCCCAAACAACACAAAAACTGAGATGACAATGGGATTACGCTTTGGAGGATTAGTTGGGCTTGTCACTGGCAAATGCAACAACACCTCACCGTGTCAGGGCGAGTCCAAATCTAGTGGTCACAACCGTTGCCAACGGGTCTACATCCTCGTGGTGGAAGGCAAAACAAATTTGATTGAGTGACATGACACTTTTGTCCACCTCCTTTCACCATGATGTGTATGTGTATGGGCGAAGCTAATGCCGTTTGTCCAAATATGAGATAGGTAGCAAACACCAAAAACGGTCGATTTCTGAGTCCGGGCTTTCTGAGTGTCTTTTTTTTTTCGACCCTATTGCATGTGACTGACGAGTTGGTGCTTTGTTGTGCCCTGTGACTTAGTTTTCTAGGTACTATGAGCTATGAATGGGTACATTGGGCAATTTTGACCATTGTTGTCGCATTTGAGGTTCCCGAAACATGCTGTCTACCCCATCAAATTGAAGCTTCAAAATGGTGAGGCTAAGCCTCGGATTTTTCCCAAGAGGCGGCCTTCCATAATCAGACGGCACAGCGACGGACGTCAAAGGCGTGTAGCATGTTGCTCCATGCAGTTGTCAAGAAGGGTGCAGTCACAAGGGTCACCACTGGGAACAGCTGGAGCTGGAGCTGGGGACTGATGGTTCATGTGAAGTTGTTGCAGCTTGGGAGCATGTGTGATGTTGTCAATGTCACGGTGGCATATGACCATCAGCGTGTGTACAACGGACCCATGACTATGCCACGGTCCGAGTGGTGTGATGGCAAGGCTTCCCAAGACAGTATGCCAATTATCTTGTCATCTACGTTTTACTATCCCTCGTTCTGCACAAGGTGCTGAGCAAATTGGGGCGAGAATGAGGTAGAGCTCTGCCCTTGGCACCTAAATGTGACGCCTGCCCAGAAGCATGTACTGCTTGCAAAGGCCTCCAATAGATGCCGATTGCACCCACAATGTGATCCCGGGCATATATTTTTGGTGCTCGCTTGCACGTGGTCTACCAACCATTAGCTTGCCTACCATGAGTTAACCTGTGTTGCTGGTCATTGTTGCTGGTTAGGTGCATCTATCATACCATGAGTTAACCTGTGTTGCTGGTCATTGTTGCTGGTTAGGTGCATCTATCATAACTATGAGTGCTATTGCACCTATCCTAAACAGACTCCCTGGTCCTGGTATGTGGTGATACAACTCCAGGGTGTCAACCTGTGTTGCTGGTCATTGTTGCTGGTTAGGTGCATCTATCATACCATGAGTTAACCTGTGTTGCTGGTCATTGTTGCTGGTTATCTATCATAACTATGAGTGCGATTGCATCTATCCTAAACAGACTCCCTGGTCCTGGTATGTGGTGATACAACTCCAGGGTGTCCGCTGTGGATTCATATCCGCTCAGGCCGCCGAGATTTGGGCCATCCGGAAGGAGCACTGTGTGGTTTCAGATGAACATTGTAGTACTGCCACTGCCCGTTGGCAATAGGTTATTGATGCCCCACCGAACGAGTGGGAGGACTTGTTGCCCCCTGCGGGACATACGTCTATTTCAGTGACTGTGGCAGAAACATCAAACTTCTTAGTAGCCCCGCCCCGCGACCACTATGAGGGTTCATGGTCTCGCAATGACTTCACCTCACTCGCACCTTGTGTCTGAACCTGCTTTATCAGACCTGGGTTTCAGGGGCTGGTGGGAACCCTTAGACAGGCTTATTGCGTCTATCACCGTGAATGGGCAGGATGTTTTGGTGGCATCTTCCACACCATGGGATGGTTCGGCCCGGGGTCATCACAATTCTGCGGCACACCCCAAACAGGCAGAAGGCAAGGTAGGGGAGTACTTCAAGTGCTTTGACCCCCTCCAAGGCGTCATAGGCGAAATTCTGAAACCCTCCCAAATGCCCTATGCAGACCGCTGCTCAATTTCAGCAACTGTTTGGTTTCCCACCGTGTCCTTTTGTACTGCTCAGCAGGTATAGAGGCAATATTTATATGGCATTTGCTAACATTTCCCCGTCCATTCGGCAAGCGGTCCAGTTTGCGTGTGCTGCCCTCCTTCGCACGATCTACCAGCTACCCTTAAAGTGAGAAGAACACGGTGAGGCCGTTGTGTGGGGGGAGGGTATGATTCGCACAGGGCTGGCAGGGGTCGGATTCTCACTGCTTCGCAAGGGAACCAGCTCATGCCTGCAGCACGCTATTGATGGGGAGTGGCAGCGCTGGGTCCACCCACTTTCCCCGAATGCACAGCTTGTGTGGACTCTTTTCCAAATCGTGGTATGCATGGTCTGCGCAGGACGGTGTCGAGAACCTTCAGTCCCTGGTGCTGGGGGGTATCCACAGTCCTGGTGGAAGCCGTCCTTTCGGCGTTGCTGGGAAAGGTATCGGCTGGTCAGGGTGTTTCCCCTGAGTCAAATGCACAGTTGGATCCGTCAAGCCAGGAAGTGCAGGGGCAGCAGATGACGCCAGCCAGGGGCCTCTGTGGCGCCAGGGCTGGCCTACTCTGGGTATGTGGGTGGGTCTTCCTTTTACGGATCCTGAGGGCGGGCGACACTCTTGCCTCGTTTGGTCGCTAGCCTTCACCATGAATTTTTGTCGCCATCCGACGGTTCAGTATGCAATGTTCAGTGTTCGATATCGTAGACAGACTTTGCAGCGCTTTCATTAGCTGTGCAAGAGTTTGTAGAATATTTGGTGTTGGTTTGCTGTCTTGATTAGGTCTTCAGTGTAACACTCGAGGCGGCATGTTGGTGATTACAGTGTATATGTCTGAGTTCGCCCTTTTTAAAGGGCGTCTTGAGTTTATGTGGATGACGATAAGCATCAGACAAATGAAAGGCCCGTGTTAGGGTGTGTGTGTGTGTGTGTGTGAGGGCGAAGTGCAAGACCACGATGGGTAGTGAACAAGAGAGAACCCGATGGGTAGAGCGGCCAACGCCGCCGCCATGTGGGGTGCAGCCGATGGCATGTGAGTGTTTGCATGCACGCATGGGGATAGCACCTCACTGACCCACGATGCCGAGGAACCAGCCAGACTCTGCCCCTTGTGTGCCTTTGTCACTTCAGCCTATGGCTGGCCACTGACGAGTTTGTCTTTCGTCTGCTTGCGTGCGCGTGCGTGCCCGCCTGGCAAACATTCCCCCTGTGGGTGTGATTGGATCTTTCATGACTATGTCGTCACTTTTTGAGTGTCTATTTTTTCGATTGACCATCTGCACCAGTTCTCCCCGGGGACGTGTCCCTCCACTGCCAAATCGGAGAGGTCATGTTTGCAGAGCTCACCGCGTAGTACATAGCCCAACCCCACCTCCATTTCTAAGGTCAGTGGAACACCCTGAATGTTTTGTGAAATGTTTTGCGGCCTTATCTCTTGCAAATTGGCTTTCAATGATTTGCACTACCGTGGTAAAAAAAAAAATGCACTGCAATGTATTGCATAGATGGGGCTTTTCCCATTTCTTTTCATTGTGCTCTTGACCTTTGGTCACGCTGCCGATGTGAAGGGGGCGATTGACCTGGACTCTGTGTCCTTCCCGAAAATTGTGGGGTCGTCGCATTTCGATGTGCTGGTCAAATTTGACAAGTCGTATCCTTATGGAGATAAAGAGGATCAATACAAAGAATTCGTCAAGACCATTGGTCAGGTTTACCTCTATCACTTGACCGCTGGGTGTGGCGTGTATCGAGAACACAAAGAGGCTGCTCTTTGTTCCACATAACGTCACACGCTCGCCCAAAGCGTTTGCCCTATCCCCCATCTCATGTTGCTCACTTGTCTCTTCAGGCGCCAGGTTTGAACACCGTCCTCGTCGCCAACGTAGGTGTCGAAGACTATGGCGATAAGAAAAATGATGACTTGCGGGTATTGATCTGAGTGCCACCGTTTTTCATTCAATGTCGCATCTGGCGGTCACAGAGCGGAGTGAACCTGCACAAATTGCAAGATGGGCTTCGTGATTGAGGCCCCACTTCCCTCCCCAGATGGGCATCCGTGGATGGTTGAGCAAAGAGTACTCCACGAAACTTCTGCAAAATTTCCTGCGCACAGTCATATTGCACCCTTGGTGAGCTTCCAAGTTCTTGCCGTACACAACACAAATCTTGCCCCACTGAGGCAAACCAAGCGGACCCCTTTCCCTTATTTCTCAACATATCAGTGGGTTTTTTTTTTCGGAAAGGGCAGGCATTTGCGGTATTTTGCCCCCGTTAGGAGTCCTGTGCTGAGCACCCTGATAGCTGGGTGATCGCCAAAGCTGCAACTAAAACTGACCAAATACTAGTCAGGTATGCCACCCATGGACACAAAAGACACTGGACACTGCAGTTATGAACTCTGGGTTTGGAGGGTGCGTGCCTTGCTTGTCAGCTTAGCTCCCACAAATTTGCGAATTGCGTGCTTACCCCAGGAGCAATTTGGAATCAACGCTGACGACTTTCCAGTGTTTCGCTTGTTCCCGCGCGCCTCCACCGTGCCTATTCCCTTCACCGCCACTGTCACGGCATCCAACCTGCTGCTGTTCGTTAAGCAGACACTGGGTGTATGGATTGGGCTGCCAGGCTGCCTAGAGCGGTATGACAGCCTCACCGATGGATTCTTGTCCCTCGAAGAATCCCAGAAGACCGAGAAGGTCGCCGCAGCTGAAGACCTTCTCGCAAAGGAGGTATGGTTGCAGGACCACTGCAGAACTTGCTCCTCACTGTCTCTCGATGGTATCTGAACACCTGAATCCCTGAGGGGTAATGTATCTGAAGGCTGGAGGTTTGGAGAATGGGGAATTCGGATCTAAGAATCCCTCCTCCATGAAGCACAAAGGCCAATACACCGAGTACTGCAGTAATTACCCACTAATTTTGTACACAGCCTGCTAGACGGTGATAAACACAATTTTTTCATCATCCAGGTTGGTCCCAATCAAATGGACTCCTCCAGCGAAAGGCTAGACACAGAAATTGCCTAAAACAAGGGGCTTTTTTGGCTTACTTTGGACGCTTTTTGAAAACGGGGTCCGCCATTGTGAGATCCATCCCGGGCCGCCATGGTTGAGTTTCTTGCTTTAAATTTGTATAACTCATGGGTATCATCCACAAAATTGCCCCGTTCAACACTTCATTGTAGCCTACATGGGCTAATATGGGTCAAACATGGCTCAAAAACGCCTTATGCCACTTAAGGCAGCACCCCAAGTGGTCTGCGAACAACTTTGGGAAAAATCATTTGTGACTACTTTTGGAGCCAAAGGTGGCACTTGTAACCCTACCCTAGCACACGCACGGTGCACGCCGGTGGTGCCAATAGAGTACTGAAGGGTGTTGGCAGCATGGAATTACGATGCAAATGATCCCCTTCATCATTATTTATCACCACAAGGGTGCCCAACACAAGGCATGGCTAACACTCCATACTTCCAATGCAAATGGACCCCTCGATAGGCAGCCTAAAATCGCCAAAAAAGGCCACTTTTGGCCATTTTTGACAGATTTTGAAACCTAGGTCTGCTCCAAAAAAAAGCCTTGAAGTGGGCAATTTAGGGGCTAACATTGCTCCATAGGCGGTTTGCGGGGGAAGCGGGTGGTGGGGTGATAGGTGAGGGCTGCGGGGGGGGTGCTTGGGGGCATGTCTCTTGAGCGAATGGAATAAAAGCCTTGAAATGGGCATTTTTGGGACGGACGGTGCGGCAAAGGGGGGTCCTGGGGGAATGCGCGAGGGTGGGAGGGGCAAGGGAAGGATGCGGATGGAGTGCAAGGGGGGCATGTCTCTTGAGCGAGCGAGGAATGGTTTCAAGGGCGAGGTAGGGGGGGAAGTGGCGGCAAGCGTTCTTGGTGTCCCTCAACATGCATCCTTGTTCAGCCCCGTCGCTGATATTCCCTCCCCCACCAACTTGGTCCCACTGTTGAGTCTTGCTTAGGATTAGACCTCATTAATCAACTACGGCTCAATAAGGTTGCATGTTGAGGGACGCGAGGAATGATTTCCGCCATTTCCCTCAATTCCGCCCTCGAAACCCTTCCTCGCTCGCTTTGCTCGCTCAAGAGACATGCCCACCCATCACACCCCGCATCACCCCGCATATAACCCCCCACCCACCCACCGTAACAATCCCCCAAACCCTTCCTCGCTCGCTTGAGAGACATGCCCCTAGCACACACTCCTCCTGCACCCCTCACGTATCATACCACCTTTGGCATTCCCCCAAACCGCCTTGTGTTGCAGCTTTAGTCCCAAACTTGTCAATTTCAAGGCTTTTTTGGAGCTTGCTTAGCCCTATATGGGTCAATTATGCCTTGGAATAGCCTGGAACCACTTATTTGAGCACGACGGCGATCTAGTATCAATTTTGGAACAAATCATTTTTGACCCGTTTTGGACCCACAAGGTACCCCTATAACCTTATGCGCGTTGCAAGACCGCAATGGGGTATTGAAGGGTGTAGGTTGTGCCGAAATAAATTGGAAGTCATCCTCTTCATATCATTTATCACCACAAAGGTGCCCAACCCAATACATGGCAATCAAATGCAGCACATCACCCCCCCCCCTATACCCACTGCCGGATCTAAACTTGCCAATTGCTAGGTTTTCTGTGAACTTGCATGGGCTACTACGGTTGAAATGCGGCTGAAAATGGCCCGAGACCCCTTGTTTGAGCGCCTTGAGTGATGTAGGAACAATTTTGGGAAACATCATTTTTGACCACTTTTGGACACATAGGATCCCCTTAACCCGACCGTAGCACGTGAGCTGTGCACGCCAGTGGTACCAACAGGGCATTGAAGGCTGTTGACTATGCGGACATAGGTTGGAAGTGATCCCCTTCATCATTGTTTATCACCACAAGGGTGCCCAACGCAATCCAGGGCAATCAAACACAGCACACGGGGTTGGACTCAAAAAAAACATGCAAAACGGGTGCTTTTCAAGGCTGATTTTTTGGTATTTGGGGCCAAACAAGAGGTCGTTGAGCCTACTACTTAGGAGCAAAACATACTAGATGGCGATCAAAGGTCTTCGTTCATCATCTAGGTTGGTTCCAATGCAAACGGACCCCTCCATAGACATCCAAGGCAACCATTGCAAACTAGCAAAAAAATGGCACTTTTTTTTTTTTTTTGCATTTTTGATGGATTTGGAAACCAAGGTCCGCCACTTGCGACACCCGTTCCCGGCCGCCACCATTGAGTTTCTTGCTCATACTTCGTGTGATTGTCCTTCACACCCATAGGTATCATCCACCAAAATTTTGGCCAAAATGTGAAGCACCACAACAGAGCTGTGAATTTGGCCCATTTCATGTGTGCTTGCTTGCTTGCAATGGGAGGGGGGGATGCGGTCTGCATTTTTCCACATTTTCTGCATTTTTTTGCATTTTCCGGGCAGGTCCCTAGTGTAATGTTGAAGAGGAAACATTCTAGTGGCATTGTCATGTAGTCAATTAGTTGTGAGGAACAATGGGTTTTGTGGGCCCCTAAGATTTTGGTTTAGGCAAACGGCAGGGGGAAATTTTTTTGTTTTACCCTATGTGTCTGATGTGTGTGATTGGCAAATTTTTTTTCAAAAAAATTTCCCCAGTTGTGTATATTCAAAATGATCAGCGTGTCAGAGGGATCATTTTGAGGTATGTATGTTGGGGTACCCCCCCCCCCCCCGGGGAGCCCGGCGGTTTGGGTCAATGGGGGAGCACTTGATGCGGCGTGCGCGCGGCGCGGAGATTTAGCGGTTTGGCCTGACCAAACAGCTGCAGTTTTTGCCCCTAGCGTTTTTGAGCCTAATCTGTGATATTCTTGAGTTGAACTACTGCACTAAGTTGTTGCATGCAACCGTCCATGCCTTGAGTGCCCGATTGTGCAAGACGAGACAAAACACAGGGGTTTCGAGGGGCAAACACCATTGTAAGAAAACCGCATTTTCTATCGCATTGTTGGCCTCAATTTCCGCATTTTTCCGCATTTTCCCGCATTTTTTGCCAATCCCAACGACCGCATCCCCCCCTAATTGTTGCGCTGCTACTTGCTGCTTGCTGCTTGCCAAACCTAGTAGGTCCAACCTGGACACTCATCAAGGTTGAATATTGGGACCCAGCTGGTGGGGCGGGAATGTGACGTGCACTAGCAAAATGCTACGATGCAATAGTTGGAGAAATCGTCAATAGTTGCATGAGATTGTCCCTCGTTGTGGTGGTGTTGTACAGACGCAAAGAGGAAATGGTCGGACAATGCGACAAATAGCAGCACCCGGGACTCATCATCACACACTTGAGTTTGTGTCCATCCTCATCTGAATCAGACAATGTCGGCTAGGCACACAGTCCCAGAATTGCCAGGGGAAGTCCACACAGGGGGGACCCCACCCTCTTTTGTATTTCTTCAAGCACTACACCATAGGATGCCTTTCAACCAAGGGGGGTGCTTGGAGCCTAGGCTACTGTTAGGGTTCGGGTCACCGAACTGTTGGAACCAATCTTGGTTTTATCACCCTTTTTAGTTTCTAGGGTGCACCAACAGGTTTAGCAAGCAAGCAGCAAGTAGCAGCAGCAGGCAGCAAGCAAGCACGCGTGAAATGGGCACAGATCACACTCCCATCGAGGTGCTTCGGGTTTCCACCGAAATTTTGGTGGATGATACCTATGGGTGTGAGGGACAGTTACACAAATTTTAAGCAAGAAACTCAACCATGGCGGCCCGATGGGCTCATGTGGGTCCAAGATGACTAAAAATAGCCTCAAACCACTTGTTTGAGCTCCCCAAAAGGCCTAGAAACAACCTTGGAAAGAATCATTGCAACCACTTTTGGACCCACGGGTGACCCCGTAAGTAGTAGTAGTAGTAAACAAGGGGGGAATGGTTGAACGCCGGTTTTGCAGTATTTTGGCCCCAACAAGAAGTCATTGAGCCCACTAATTTGGCGTAAAACCCACTAGACGGTGATGAAAAACAATTGCCCATCATCCAAGTTGGTCCCAATGCAAATGGACCCCTCCAAAGAAGAGCTAGACACAGAAATTGCCTAACAAAGGGCATTTTTGGCTTACTTTTGACAGTTTTGAAAACTGGGTCCACCGTGTCCCTCAACACACATCTTTTATTGAACCCCATAGCCGACATTACCTCCCAACTCGATCCCAATATTCAATCTGGATTAGGATTAGGATTGCTGTCACAGAGCTTTTGGTTTTTTAACCCTCTATAGTGTCTAGGGTGGGCGTATGAGGTTTGGCAAGCAGCAAGTAGCTATACCAAGCAAGCAGGTGCGAAATGGGCAAAAATCATAATCCTGTCGTGGTGCTTTGGATTTTGCCAAAATTTGGGTTGCTCAAACAAGTGGTTTAATGCCATTTTAAGCCATGTCCGACCCATTTCGGTCCACACTTTCCGAAAAAGCCTTCAAATGCGCAATTTTGGGGGCTGGACCGCAAAGGAGGCAAAAAAGTGTCAAAAATAGGTTTTGAAAAAATAACCGTGAATCATTTGGGATGCTCGTTGGCTTTTAGCCAGTTTGAGCTACTTTTTAGCCACCACCACCACCCCCTCTTGTTGGGCCCATTTTGCTAGTATGCGTCATGTATCCTCCTCACCAGCTTGGTCCCAATATTCAGTCTGCATTAGAGGTAGGGCCAGGGCTTCTTTAGAATAATTAAAAACCAAGGGGGGGGACCCCTCCCCCAAAACCCCCTCCCCCCCTCCCCAGACCAAAGTGACTATAGTGGGAAAAAACGAAATTTACAATAGGGGAAATGTGGTCATGCCATTTTTGGTACACCAAGTTTTGGGTCCAAACCCCCCCCCCTGCCCCCCCCCCTGCTCAAAAGAAGCCCTGGTTAGGGCCCTAGCTAGGGCTGGGTTCACTAAGTTGGTGGAACCAGCATTGGTCACTGCATTGGTTTATATCACCCGTTTTCGTGTCTAGGATGCACCCTCCAGACTTAGTGAGCAAGCAGCAAGTAAATAGCAGCAACAAGCAAGGACACGTGAAATGGGCAAAAGTTAGAATTTTGTCAACTTGCTCGGGACTAACTACAATTTTTGATGGATCGCAGCTCTCGGTGTGAAGTACCATCACACAAAGTTTGAGCAAGGCACTGAACGGTGGTAGCCGGGCACAAGTGTCACAAGTGGTACATCCAGGGTTGGAAATCTATCAAAAATGGCAAAAAAGGTGCTTTCTTTGGCTGGTTGGGGTGCTTAGGATGTGCCATGGAGGCATCCAATCGCATTGGAAACAACCTGGGTTATGAAAAAACACCTTTGATCACCGTTAAGTGGGTCTTGCCTCCAAGCAAGCTCAACCACCTCTTTTGGGGTCCAACATATCGCAAAGGCAGCCATGAAAAGCACCCGTTTTGCATATTCTTCGCGTTCCACCCTGTTATGCGATGTTTGATTACCCTAGATTCCATGAGGCACGCTTGTGATGATAAATAATGATGAATGGGTTGCTCAAACACGTGGTTTAAAGCCACTTTGAAACGTATTTGAGCCATATGAGCCCATGCCCCTTGGAATGGGCAATTTTAGGATGGGCAGTGCGTGCGAGGGGTGGGGGGGCTGGGGGGCTCTCCGGGAGTAGTGTGCCGCATTTGAATGCCATGGATTGGGTTGGGCACCCTTGTAGTGATAAAGAATGATGAAGGGGATCACTTCCATCCAAAGTCCGCACAGTGAACACCCTTCAATGCCACGTTGGTGTGGTGTAGTGCAGTGCAGGTGCTAGGGCAGGGTTATATCCCGCCAACAATTAGTTGCTAAAGGTGGCGGCCTTAGGAGTCCATTGGTGCCAAAGGCGCTTGAGGCTCCATTGCCACGGCACCAAAGGCGCCCGAAGGAAAATTTTGTCCACTTTGCATCCCAACACTATCCTTCAACCCAACCCTAACCTTAACGCCCACCCCAACCCTAAGCCTAGTCCTAATCCTACCCCTAGCCCTAGCCCTAACCCTAGCCATGACCCGAGCTAGGACTGAATATTGGGACCGAGCTGGTGGGGAAAGTAACATCAGCTGCGAGTGTAAAGGGACACAAAGAATGATTCAAGCGACTTTCCCCCAGAAACCGCCCTCGGAAGTGCATTAGAGTGGGTCAAAATGGGGCTCAAAATGAGCTCTATTCATCCGTTTGGGCACCCCAAACGGACTCGGATCATTTATGGAAAAGATGCTTTTGGCACAATTTTCAGCCACTTGAGCCACAATACACCTCTGGCAGATCAACACTGCAAAGTGCTGCTGGCGCCCTCAGCGCCATCAATACAATCAAACGCCACAACAAAATGCCCACATCGCCACATGACTTAGTGGTCGCTCTCCGAAGACCCCGCCGGGCCTTCGGGACACGACACCAACACAAACCCACACTGGCATATACACATGCGACACGGCATGCAAGTTGATATGCACCCCCATATCCCAAAGCCTCAGACAGCCCAGAGCCCCACCGCGACCCACGCACATGCCTGATCGCCACAGCAAAAAGGTGTGGGTGGGGGAGGGTGGTGGGAACGCAATCCATTTTCAACAAATCTGTACACAAAGTAGAAGTGATCCCTTGTTCAAGAAAGACAAGTTGGCAAGTTAAACAGGGGATCACATAAGACAAAGCACCAAATCATTTCAACAATACACCCCTGGTAAGCTTCATTCTTTGTTGCCCCATCACACAAACAAAGCGCGACGGTGCAACACAAGCAATATAAACCGAGAATGAACATAGTCCGGAAAAGGGGGCCGGCCGCTCAACAGCCAAACGGCCAAGGCAACGAGCCTCCGTTTCCCAGAGTAAGTCGCAATGCGTGCGCCAAACCAAATTGAGTGGAACATATACGCCACACGCCGCACAAGCACTTGAGCACCTTGCACCCAAATGTAAGGTAGCTGAGCACCCCCAATACGACCGTTGGAAGATAATGACAAAAAGATCGCACGGCTATTCATGCGCACGCGCCAGCACTGCCTACACAGATGACCGCTGGCAGCATCCCCTGCATCCGTGAACAGCTGCTCGGCCTTGGCCTGGAGTCGCTACCCCAAATCTTCTGCCGCCAACTTCAACAGTGCGGGAGCCCCGGCGCGCGCACACGCCCGGTCAAACACCAGACGCGTCTATGACCCCAGCCAAACGCGACGAACAGGTCTCCAAGTCAAGCGCCTGGCCCGCACAGCACACATGTGCAGATGCGCACGCTCCCACCTGCGCTGCAAGGCCCGCACCGAGCGGCGTTGATGGTGGCGGTCCCTACGGTGACGGCGGCTCCTAACACGTCGTGTCATTGATCGAAGCCACTATGCCGCAACACAAGGATCCAACAAAATGGCATTGCAGGACCAACTCACCCACTTGTTGCACTTCACGAGGATGAGCAAGCAGTACGTGCCATAAATGATAAGCATGGTTACATGCACGCTGCATACTAGACTAATGATTCGAATCCAGCCTACTAGCTGGAAAATGTCAGGCACTAAGCGCACTTCCACAGTCAAGGGATGTTGTACTAAGTGCAACACCAGGACGCAAAAGACGTTGTTGTCGGTTTAACGACGTAGAGGCCGGCAACGACAAAAACTTGCAAGCCGCCGCTTGCAAAATAGGCACCAATACGACATAATCCCAGCCCAACCTCACAGCCTACCGCACCAACCACACCAACACCCAAAGTTCCGCGGGGATAACCTGTGAACGAATACCGGACAACCACAGTATGAAACCCGCCCCCCCCGGGTACGTGATAGCATCCAAAGCAGCATCACCAAACATCACACAATGGCGTACCGCCCACAAGTCTAGTGTGGCTGATAGCGAACGGTAAACTGCAATGTGTGTCAATGTGGGCGGCTCACAAGGCTCCATACACCGGACAATGGCAGTGCATAGTCCATGGAGGACTTTACGGGGTGTGGGGTGTTCCAACCCCCCCAAACGGTCACAACAGTAGCTCCCAGCGAGCAGTGGACCTCCCCCCATCCGTGGCCAGAAATGGCAGTGGATGAAACCCAAGGCCTCAGAAAGCAAGCGGGATGAGGGGTGGGACCAAGTGGCCAATCGTAGCCAAATGTTAAACATTTGCAGAAAAGCTCGTGCGTGGGATCGGATCGTGTGAACACCCAGATTAACATATTTTCCCAAAAACAAAATCTCAGTAACTGGGTCTAGGGTACTCTTGGCCGAAACAATGAATTGCGCTTCCTCAACGGCCCGAAGCACCCGCGCAGTGACAGCTCGCAAGCGCACCGGGTCCGGCCCCAGGATCAGGAAGTCATCCAAGTAGTGAAAGAGCCGATAACCATCCGGAATCCGTGGCCGTACAATAGGCCCAGGGCTGTCTGTTAGAAGAACGGGGAGTGTTTCCACCCGAACGGCATCCAGGGCATACAGAAAACCCTATCCTCACCCTCCCATTGCAAACAAAAAGCCCTTTTATAGTGCCGCGGCAACGTAAAACTCCAACACACATTCTTCAAATCTACATGCATACAAAACAACCGGCGATCTGCTGGCCATTCCGCCAGTTTTTTCGAAATCTGCTTCCCACCATCCAGAGAAAAGGACGCCGGTTTTTGCAAACCCTCATCAAATCTACTAGGTTGAAGATGAGTGACACCTTCTCTGTTGATTTGGGTATCACGAATGGCCAGCATGCCGCCTTCAAAGGGCAGCCCCTATCTAAAATGCTTACAACCCCCCCAGTCAGAGCCAACGAACCATGGGCAAAACCATTTTTATTCCGAGTTGGGGAGTAAATGTGACGAGGCAAGGAAACACGGGCCAACCCAGTCCATAACGCATCAGAAATATCATCATTACCCACCGCACCCAGGCCCTTTCCAACTAACTAGGGTTCCACCATACCCACTTGAGGTACGGGAGAAGTGGAAAGATGCAAGAGAGCCTCCCACGAATCCGCTGTGAGGTCCTTCAGCACATCAAAAATAATCTCTTGCGCAGATTTGAGCCGAAAATCCTCGAACATTCGCAAGACAAACAAATGCAGGCGTGGCATTAGCAGCAAGACACCGCAAGACAACGCCCGGTGAAGCCAAGGCAAAAAAGAAAAGAGCGCTCTCAAAAAACCGTGAAGCCGAGGCACCGGTTCAGACCTAACATACAACAGATCGCACCCACGTAACGGCTGCGGATCCTCATCCGACGGGGCAAGCACCTGCAAGGACTCCTGCACCGATCTTAGCACTGGGTCACAGGCAGATGGGATTTCGCGAAGCACACCCCTTGGGGGCAAACTTCCAAGAGACCCCTCCACCACCCCCGCCAGACTCGGCCCTCGTGCCCTCACCCTGACGCTCACCCGCGGAACGCGAAGCTGCTTTGCGGGCAGGCCCGCCTGAAAGCCCATCGGGATGCCGTCGCTTGGGGATAGGGTGTCGGGCTTTTGGAGAACCGAGGCCCACCGCCGCACTCGCCTCATCATGCCGTTGGACAAGTAGGGAACCGCCCAGACCAAGGACCCGCCTCTTGGACCTCGGTGCACTTGGCCCACTGTTCCTTGCCGTCTCGTCCCCCGGTGTCTGGACGGGTGCCCGTGCACGTTGTTTACGGTTGTCCCCAAAGTCGACCGGAGGCCTGTAAGCTGGTGTGAACTGGGCTCAGACGGGCTTAGGCGCTGCAGCCGGGCCAGGGGGGCAGCCCGGGGGGGGGCGACTCCGCGGGTCCTAGGACGCCAACTACCCCTGCCCCCCCCCCCCCCCCTAGGGGCCTTCGGCCAACAGTTAGTTGCCAAAGGTGTTGCCCTCAGGCGTCCATGGGCGCCTAAGGCGCCCGATTCTCCATGAACACCAAAGGTGCCCCAAGGAAAATTTTGTCCAATTTGCAGCCCAACACCATCTTTAAACCCAACCTTGACTCTAATGCCCACCCCCAACCCTCAGCCTACTCCTATCCCTACACCTAACCCTAACCCTAGCCCTAGCCCTAACCCTAGCCCTGGCTCTCACCCTAGGCTACGGTGAGAGTGAGTGTTGGGGTCCAAAATGGAGAGCAATGATGTGGCAAAGGCAGCCATGAACGAAATTTGAGGCATCTTGTTCAACCCAATCAACATGGTTGGCATGGCCAAACTAGCTGGCTGCAAAGGTTAGGGTTAGGTTTATGGTGATGGTATGTTTAGAGGGAGGGCAAGGGGAGGTAAAGGGAGCCTATGCCCCCCACCCCCCCAAACACCCCAAATCGCCCCACCTGGATCCCCCCCCCACCACCCCAATTCGCCCCACCTGGAACCCCCCCCAACCGACCCTCCTCGAACCCCCCCCCCCCCGTCGCCCCTCCTGGAACCCCCCCTCCCATCCCCCCCCCCCCCCCGGGGCCTCTGGCCAACGGTTAGTTGGGCGGTTAGTAGGCGTCCGGAACCAGGGGTCGCCCCTCGCGTGGGCGGCAGTGTCACCCCCGGTAGCTTGCGGTGACCCTCTGGGCTCGGACGATGCTGACGAAACGGTCGAAGAACCCGAATGAGATCCAGCGTCGTCCAACTGCTTCTAAGCTTCCGCCACATCCATATGAGCAATAGATACAACAGCCCCCTAAAGCACAGGTACAGGAACCGCCAACCCACCCTTGGCCTCACGCTCGGAGCTAGTGTACATGGCGTCGCCCCAGAAGTCTGCCAAGAGCACAACCAGCCCCCCAGCAGTAGCCAGGTCGCCAATAGGCCATGGTAACTCCAGCTCCCCAACGTGCACGGTCAAAGTAACCCAGAGCATACTCCAAAGCCGTGGCCAATCGCCTCCACCGCCCCCACCAAACGAAGTACAGGATGTTAGGGGAGCGGTGGAAGGCAGCGGCGGCACCTCCCCTCTGTAGGCTATGCCATCGATGCCCACTAAACGGGGAGTCACGGAGGAGGTGTGCAAAGATCTTCTCCACTGCCTCAACTCCACCCCGAACCAACGGCTGACCTTCGGGGATACAAAAGGCTTGGGCATAGGCCCTGAGGAAACGAACCCAGGATCGCCCCCACCTATAGAGCGGCCTCCGTACCTCCTTGTAACCCCCGACCTTGGTAGTGACGAATAGGACCACGGAATCGCTCTCCAAGCTTGCCCGTGTGGCCAACAACGCCTCTGAGACTGTGAGGAAGATCGGCCAAGTAAGGCAATCAAGGGCCACAACGGCTTGCTCTTTTGCCGATGATGTCCGGGACCAGAAAAGATGGAGCCCGCGTGGCCCCACATAAGGTTATCCGGGTGTCGGTTTACCTGTTTTTGCAAGCTGCCAGTGGATGGCGCGCACACATCCCGGAAGCAAGCGGACGTCCTCCACGGCCTGCACGGCTGAGACATACCCTCATATGGCCGATCTGGCCTGCCCCAAACTGACCCGCGACGCCAGGAACTCAAACGGCGTGTCATTAAGTGACAATTGCAATGCCCTTGCGCTCTCGAAGCTGGCCAAAGTGGATGGCACATACCTGTATCTCGACTGGGTCTTGGGTGCCCACCCGCACACGCCCACGGCTGCCACCCGATACGAGCCCACAGCTAACATCGCCATTGCCTAGCAGGCCGCCGCTACCCCGAAGGTCGCTCCCGACGCAGGGGTGGCCGCTGGGGCGGGGTTCTCAGGGAGCGACCTCGAATCCTCAAGCCAGCAGGGCCACCCCCATTTGGCCCCGTCGCAGAGGCCGCAGTCCCATCAAGACCAGTGGGGGCATTGGAAAAGCCAATGCCTCAATTGCTCCTTTGGGACGCCCTCCTTGGCATCTCTGACAGTCGGCCGATGGTTGGGCTGTTACCGGAATCCACCTCCCCTTCTTCGGCATCCAGTGAATAACGTAACGCCTTATCGCATGGCAAAATTGATGCCCTTGTACTTGAAGGACAGTCCGCCCTTCTTGACAGCCTCCAACCGGCTCAACACATCCAGCGGATTTGCGGGGTGAGCTCAGCTGCTGTCATCAGATACAAAACACTCGGCGTATGCCTGCCGCGAGTCCAGGATCATTCCCCACAACATGTATGCTAGGTTTTCGCCTCTTGGACACTCCATGGCGTTGCCCATAACGTTTGACGGTCGAACGGGTGCAGTGTCACACGATCACAGGTAATCGCGCAGGGCCTCGCCCGACTGCCACATGCAACTTGCCACCCTTTCGCCCCCCAAAAACCGCTCCATCGCCGCCACGTTCAGATCTGGTACAGCGTTGCGCTCAGCGATTGCCAAACCCTCCAGGCGTGCTTGCAGATGTCCAATTGCCTCTTGTTGGGATTGCAGTACAACTCGTAGTCCGTCAGCATCTAGCTGGTGTCGGGCATTGCCACGCCGCTCCTAGAGCCCGAGGGGCCCTGATCTTGGCTCTTAGACGATGAAGGGGGATCTAAAGACTTGCATGCTACGTCAACACAAACACAATAAGTTTTCAACAAATCTGTACACAACAATAGAAGCGATCCCCTGTTCAAGAAAGACAAGTGGGCAAGTTAAACAAGGGATCATTAATGGAAAAGATGTTTTTGGCGCGTTTTTAAGCCACTTGTGGCCCCACAATGTCCCATTTTCAAGGCGTTTTGTGACTTTAGAGGGGGCAAAAATGCTCAAAATGGGCTTCAAATAGGCTCATTTCACTTGTTTGGGCACCCCAAATACTCTAGGATCAGTTTTAGGAAAAATGCATTTTTGACCCCAAACCCATTTTTGGTCCCAAGCGGCCCATTTTCAAGGCATTTTAGGATTTTCCGAGGGCCAAAGCAGGCCACCACGGGCTCAAAACATGCCAAAAATACTTTTTTTTTTGCTTCCCACGTGGTCTGGGATCATTTTTGAAAGAAGTCGTTTTTTGCACGTGGTGGACCTTCTTGACCCGTTTTGGCACCCACCTCTTTGGGACCAAGCTCGCAACTTGCCATAGCCCAATGGGCCCAGGTATGGGGGGCGGCTAGGCATACATTTGGGCAAGAGGGGTGGAAACCACCATAAGTGGGTGGTTGTGGGTGGTGTCGTGTTAGAGGGCCCTAGAGGGCTTTTTGACACGGAGAAGTCGAGCTACACATGAAGTGTAGCCACCACTTCCCTTCGTTTGGCCGTTTTGAGTAGGTGTTAGGGCGCTTTTGGCAACAAAAAAAAAGGCCATTTTGGGCCCGAAATGGTTTTTTTTATTTGAAGCACAAGTCCGCCACTTGCGACACCGGTTCTCGGCCGCCACCGTTGAGCTTCTAGCTCATACTTTGTGTGATTGTTCATCATATCCACAGGTATCATCCACCAAAATTTCAAGCAAACACGAAGCACCTTAACTGAGTTTTAAATTTTGCCCATTTCATGCGCGCTTGTTGCTTGCTTGCTAAGCCTGGTAGGTCCACCCTAGACCCTAAAGAGGATTATAAGGCCAAGACTAGTTCCACCAACTTGGTGACCCTTGCCCTAGCTCTAACCCAGGCTAGGGTCAGAGTTAGTGTTGGGGTCCAAAATGGAGAGCAATGATGTGGCAAAAAGTAGCCATGAACGAACTGTGGGGGATCTTGTTCAGCCTAATCAACATGGCTGGCACGGCTGAATGGACTTGCTGCAAAGGTTAGGGTTTGGTTAAGGGTGATGATATGGTTAGAGGGAGGGCAAGGGAGGTAAAGGGAGCCCGTGATTGACCAACGCTTGGCGTTGGAGGCATGGACCCCCCCCCCCACCCCCAATTGCCCCACCTCGACCCCAACCGACCCTCCCAGACCCCCCCCCCCCCCCTAGGGGGGCTCTCGCCAACAGTTAGGGGGGGGGGAGGTTAGTTGGCGTCCAAAGCCAAGGTGTTAGCCCCCCCATGCAGTGGGTCCAAAACTGGTTGAAAGTGATTTTTTTCCATAGTTTTCCAAAGGCTTTTTGAGCCATCTTGGACCCACGTCAGCCCATCCAAGTTCCAAAAAAAGCCTTGAAATGGGCAATTTTAGGACCCAAGGTGCTGCAAAAAGGAGTCCAAACAGTGTCTCTTGAGTGAGTGAAGCGAGCAATGAAGGGTTTGGGAGATGTTTATAGTGGTAGGGTTATAGGCAGGGTGCTGGGGGGAGTGCTGGGGGGCATGTCTCTTGAGCAAACAAAGTAAGCGAGGAAGGGTTTTCAGGGTGGTGTTAGGGGGGGGGGGGGGCGTGGCGGGAATCGTTCCTCGTGCCCCTCAACATGCATCCTTATTCAGCTGCGCAGCAGATGTTCTCTCCCCCACCAGCTCTGTCCCAATCTTCAGTCTTGATTAGGGTTAGGATTAGGCGATTTTGGGCGTAACAGAACACTTTTTGTTTCTGTTAAGGACCGCCCTGCTCTCATCCCTTACTTCATCGTCCCACATGGGTGGTGCCCAGGGCTCATCCCCTCAATCTTTTATGTGGGGTAACCAAAACCAGGGACACCAGTAGCCGGGGATGTAAGAGTGGACGGCATGGTGGACTGCAGCCGAACCCTCCCCCCCTGGAAGGCAGGCTTAGAGCACCCTGGAGGGTGCCACATTCCAAAAATCCTTGTGCAGCGGCTGAAGCCAAAGCGCTCAATGGGTGGTCTTCTTCGGTCTTTCAGACCGTTACATTGTTTGTCTACGAGCAGTCTTCCCTGACCTGACCATCCTACTTGCACTCAAGAACAGGGCTCAAATGGGTCTCAGATGCCTCCAAATAGCCTTAAATCACTTGTTTGAGCACCCCAAGCAGTCTAGTATCAATGTTGACCACTTTTGGACACACAAGTGACCCCTGCAATCCTGCCCTAGCACGTGCACTGTGCTATTGCGCCACACTCGGATGCAAACACTGGGTCCCCCCCTGTTCCTGTTCTGCTATGTGCTCGTGTATGGCCCGGGCCTGTTGTATGAGATGCGATTCCCCGAGGCTGGGGCCACCCGATGTAGTTTGCCGATGCCCCTCCCCCTAATGCGGCAACAGGTTGCGCAGATATCTGGCAGCGAGGGAGCCAGGCAATGCATTCAGTGCTATCGCTGACCGATTAAGTGCCAAGAAAGCCCGAATCTGCATCCATGACCCAAGCACAAGGTAGATACAGCCTACGCAAAGCGATTAACCAACAAAAACGCAACAGCCGCTCTAGCACCACGATGACCTCCCAGCAAACATATGTCATGGGCGGCTGCTCGGAGCCTCGGGAACCAACGAGTCTACGAAACGTCGTTCAGGGGGGCCCGGGGGGGGGGGGGGGGGCTGCGGCGCACATGCACTGCATGTGCATGCATTGAGCATCTACTTGAAGCTCACTGGTAAATAGGTTCACCATTTTGAATTTTTTGAGGAATTTTGTCAAAAATTCCTAATTTCATGAGGTCACTTCAGGGCCATGGCAAAGCTAGGCCACAGGTCAGTGTTTGGCTAGCCCTTTGTCCATGGCCTGCCAACAGTGTCTATGTGTCATATTTGGGTCATTGGACTCTTGGCCTATCCTCGAAGGAGCGGTCCAAGTCCATATGTCAGTCCAATTTTGACTTCAATTCTGTGTGTAAAACATGCTCATGGGACCTTTTTGAGGCTACCAAAAATGACCTTAAAAAGTGTGTAGTGGAGATTGCTGCTTTGCCCAAAGCCAGGCTGAGGTAGGGCCAGCCCTTTCGGGACAATAAGCTACTTCCCGGATCCTTCGTGCATGCACTTTACCGGACCTTAAGCTATCACTACTTGTTTTTCACTGCTCAAAACTCGGAACCGCTGCAGATGAAGATATGGCTTTTGTGTGGCAATGGGTTGGGCAATAAGTGGCAACGTGCCCCCTAAGGGATTCGCGTGTTCAGGCTCATGAGGATGAATGTGGGGCTCTCCAACACCCTGAATGAAGGTTCATCTCAAGATCGACGGGTGATTGGCCCCGTGCAAAATGCACTGCAGACGCTTTGTCGTGCAGGCGAGCAATGGGGTAGGGATGGAGATAATAGGAAACGAATCAATTTGGGGGGGGGGGGTTGTGGGCTTTGGGCTTTGGGCTTGTCTTCCTGGTCCGAAGAGGGCCTTAAGGGCCCACGGACTGCCTCGCATTGGGGAAGTTAGGCCAAGGCGCACCTCACGCACTCAGGTGCCAGTCGGTCAGTGAGCGGGGCACACGCCTCCTAGTGCGGACGTGCATGTGCAGTCATAAGGCCACTCGGCCCGCCGCTCGGCATGGTGCTGGAGCGGTGTGCGTTGCTGGGGCAGTGCCAAAGGGGGCAGGGGGGAGGGAGGACCACCTGTGCGGGGCACCGTCGGGGCTCCCGCTCCCCTGCTTCCGTGCAGCGAACCACCTGTACCCTGTAGCAGTGGGCGGGAAGGGGGGAGTCACGGAGATTCGGTATCGGTAATACAATACATCCTATGGCACAAGCAAGGGCATCACAATGCATACGAGAGTGCGATTATGCAAGTAGGTAGCACCCGTGGGCATAATGCCGTAAAGTGTACCCAAGGTAATACAGTTATCTAATTTAGGATTACTGTGTTGAGGGGGGGGAGGAGAGGAGTGCAGCCGTGGGAACGCTCACTGGCGTTGCACGGATAGAGAGTACTGGCAATAATACAATATACCCTATTGCACTGGTAGGTAGGTAGGTAATACTAGCAGGCAAAATACAGTTACGTGTAGTACAGCTACCTATACTGTATTCCCTGTGTTGTGTGTTGGGGGTACAAGAGGAAGGAAGGGAATGGAACCCGCGACTGCCACTCAGCAGTTCATGGGTTGACCGCTCGGCCACTCTGCCGGCGGTATAATGGGGCGGGTTGTGAGGGGGAGGGGGGGAGAGCAGCCGTGGGATCGCCCACAGGCGCTGCTAGAGAGGGGGGAAGGTGGAGCGCAGCTGTGGGATCGCCCACGGGCGCTCCCGGGGGAGGGTGGAGGGTAGGTGGGCAGCCGTGGGACAGCCCACTGCTGCAGTCGAGGCAGGGAGGGGCGAGAGGGGCAGGGGCCGGGGCAGGGGGGGAGGGAGGTCCACCTGTGTGGGGCACCGTCGAGGCTCCCGCTCCTCAGGTTCTGTGAGTGGACGCACCTGCAGATGTGCTGTGGGGGGCTGTAGGGGAGGGGTCACGGAGATACAGTACTGGCAATAATACAATATACCCTATTGCACTGGTAGGTAGGTAGGTAATACTAGCAGGCAAAATACAGTTAGGTGTAGTACAGCTACCTATACCGTATTTCCTGTGTTGTGTGTTGGGGGTACAAGGGGAAGGAAGGGAATCGAACCCGCGACTGCCACTCAGCAGTTCATGGGGTTGACCGCTCGGCCATTGGGCCGGCGGTACAATGGGGCGGGTCGTGAGGGGGAGGGGGGGAGAGCAGCCGTGGGACAGCCAACTGCTGCAGTCGAGGCAGGGAGGGGCGAGAGGGGCAGGGGCCGGGGCAGGGGGGAGGGAGGCCCATCTGTGTGGGGCACCGTCGAGGCTCCCGCTCCTCAGGTTCTGTGAGTGGTGGCACCTGCAGATGTGCTGTGGGGGGTGGTAGGGGAAGGGTCACGGAGATACAGTACTGGCAATAATACAATATACCCTATTGCACTGGTGGGTAGGTAGGTAATACTAGCAGTGGGCAGGCGGGGGGGGGGGGGCACGCAGTTCCGGTACCGCATCAAGAGGGTGTGCAGTGGTGTGACCGCCCACTGGCGCTCCAGGGAGAGGGTGGAGGGTAGGTGGGCAGCCGTGGTACAGTCCACTGCCGCAGTCGAGGCAGGGAGGGGCGAGAGGGGCAGGGGCCGGGGCAGGGGGGAGGGGGGTCCACCTGTGTGGGGCATCGTCGGGGCTCCCGCTCCTCAGGTTCTGTGAGTGGAAGCACCTGCAGATGTGCTGTGGGGGGCGGTAGGGGAGGGGTCACGGAGAAACAGCACTGGCAATAATACAATATACCCTATTGCACTGGTAGGTAGGTAGGTAATACTAGCAGGCAAAATATAGACACGTGTAGTACAGCTACCTATGCTGTATATTCCCTGTGTTGTGTGTTGGGGGTACGAGGCGAAGGAGAGATTCTCACCCACGACTGCCACTCAGCAGTTCATGGGGTTGACCGCTCGGCCACTCGGCCGGCGGTATAATGGGCTGGCCAGGGGTGTAGGGCCGGGGGCTCGTAGCCTGCGGTTTGGGTGGTCTGGGTAGGCCGCGCGCTTCGGCCTAGTGGCCTGTTGGCGCTGCCTGCGGGGGCCTGTTGGGGTTGCAGGGGTAGTGGAGAGGGGCGGTGGGGAGGGGTAGGGGGGCATGGGGGAGGGAGGGCCACCTGTGCGGGGCACCGACGGGGCTCCCGCTTCCCTAGTTCCAGCGATGCATCTGCACCTGGTAGCAGTGGGCGGGAGGGGGGGGGGGGCACGGAGTTCCGGTGCCGCTTCAGTAGGGAGAGCAGTGGTGTGTTCGCCCACTGGCGCTCCAGGGAGAGGGTGGAGGGTAGGTGGGCAGCCGTGGGACAACCCACTGCTGCAGTCGAGGCAGGGAGGGGCGAGAGGGGCAGGGGCCGGGGCAGGGGGGAGGGAGGTCCACCTGTGCGGGGCACCGTCGGGGCTCCCGCTCCTCAGGTTCTGTGAGAGGAAGCACCTGCAGATGTGCTGTGGGGGGCTGTAGGGGAGGGGTCACGGAGATACAATACTGGCAATAATACAATATACCCTATTGCACTGGTAGGTAGGTAGGTAATACTAGCAGGCAAAATACAGTTACGTGTAGTACAGCTACCTATACTGCATTTCCTGTGTTGTGTGTTGGGGGTACAAGAGGAAGGAAGGGAATGGAACCCACGACTACCACTAAGCAATTCATGGGGTTGACCACTCGGCCACTTGGCCGGCGCTATAATGGGGCGGGTTGTGAGGGGGAGGGGGGGAGAGCAGCCGTGGGATCGCCCACAGGCGCTGGTGGAGAGGGGGGAAGGTGGAGCGCAGCTGTGGAACGTGGAGGGTAGGTGGGCAGCCGTGGGACAGCCCACTGCTGCAGTCGAGGCAGGGAGGGGCGAGAGGGGCAGGGGCCGGGGCAGGGGGGAGGGGGGTCCACCTGTGCGGGGCACCGTCGGGGCTCCCGCTCCTCAGGTTCTGTAAGAGGAAGCACCTGCAGATGTGCTGTGGGGGGCTGTAGGGGAGGGGTCACGGAGATACAGTACTGGCAATAACACAATATACCCTATTGCACTGGTAGGTAGGTAGGTAATACTAGCAGGCAAAATACAGTTACGTGTAGTACAGCTACCTATACTGTATATTCCCTGTGTTGTGTGTTGGGGGTACAAGGGGAAGGAAGGGAATCGAACCCGCGACTGCCACTCAGCAGTTCATGGGGTTGACCGCTCGGCCACTCGGCCGGCGGTATAATGGGGCGGGTCGTGAGGGGGAGGGGGGGAGAGCAGCCGTGGGATCGCCCACAGGCGCTGCTGGAGAGGGGGGAAGGTGGAGCGCAGCTGTGGGATCGCGCACAGGCGCTCCCGGGGGAGGGTGGAGGGTAGGTGGGCAGCCATGGGATAGCCCACTGCTGTAATCGAGGCAGGGAGGGGCGAGAGGGGCAGGGGACGGGGCAAGGGGGAGGGAGGTCCACCTGTGTGGGGCACCGTCGAGGCTCCCGCTCCTCAGGTTCTGTGAGTGGACGCACCTGCAGATGTGCTGTGGGGGGCTGTAGGGGAGGGGTCACGGAGATACAGTACTGGCAATAATACAATATACCCTATTGCACTGGTAGGTAGGTAGGTAATACTAGCAGGCAAAATACAGTTAGGTGTAGTACAGCTACCTATACTGCATTTCCTGTGTTGTGTGTTGGGGGCACAAGGGGAAGGAAGGGACTCGAACTCGCGACTGTCTATCAGCAGTTCATGGGGTTGACCGCTCGGCCACTCGGCCGGCGGTACAATTGGGCCGGCTTGTGAGGGGGGGGGGGGGAGAGCAGCCGTGGGATCGCCCACAGGCGCCGCTGGAGAGGAGGGAAGGTGGAGCGCAGCTGTGGGACCGCCCGCAGGCGCTCCCGGGGGAGGGTGGAGGGTAGGTGGGCAGCCGTGGGACCGCCCACTGGCGCTGCCGGGAAGGGAGGTGTGAGTGGGGCAGGGGCAGGGGGAGGGCATGCTTGGGGGAGGGGGGGTGCCGGGACTGCTTTCAGTCCGGCCCCCTTTCTGTTGGGGGGGGGGGTAGGGGCAGCAAAGGTCTGCTCCCCTGTTTCCTGGTCCCCAACAGGGAACCAGCCCACGGCCTGCACCCTCGCTTTGTGGTGGCTGAAATTTGGGCCGAAAGAGGAGGGGGGTTGTGGGGGGGGGGGAGAAGGGGGGCTCTGAAGGGCCCCAGGTGACGAAATGGCGATCACGAAACTTCTTTGTCCCTCTGATGGTAAAGGGTAAAATTTTGTCGCCGAAGCTGGGGGGAGGGGGCAGCCTGACGGAATGTCACACAGGGGGGCGGGGGGGAGGGGCGGTGCCCCTACACACTGTGTCCATCCGTGGAATGCGGTTGGAAGGCCCCCCAGTATTTCGAAGGGACCCTTTTCGAATGGCGGTCTGCCACGCCAACGCTCCAGCAATGGAAGCGAGTGAGGGCACAAGTGAGAACTGAAGCGCTTACACAACTGTGCGCAGTTGGTGCACGCGGCCATCCCCCTTCGAGGCATTGACAAGGACTAGCAAGCAAGCATTGATCAGAATTCAGAAACAGGCACCATGACCATTGAAGGTGCAGATTCAGCACAACCCGTTTGCCTGAAGCCTGGTCCCTCGTGTTGATGGCTGGATTGCTTCACTCGAGGAGTGCCCTTGATCCTCACTTCTTTCCCTTGCCACACCCCTTCTTGGTTCTTACAGGAAGCAGATGCAGATAAGAAGACTGCCTCTTTTTATGTGGAGATGATGAAGAATGTAGTGAAGGAAGGCAATGGAGCCGTTGCCAAGGCCACAAAGGCCATTGAGGAGGAGGCTGGTGACGACAAGGACTGGAAGCAGAATGTATTGGCCTCGTTGACCAAATACCGCTGCAAGTCAGGCCACACAGGCTGCCTCAAGGCCATGGACGCAGTTGCTGAAACATTTTTAGCCGCTTCTGTTGAGGAGCGTGCCGGGCTTTTGAAGAAGGTGCAGGCGCTGGATTTTAGCAAAGATGAAGCTGACCAGGAGAGTGCAAAGGTGTGCTGTGGTGCCATTTGTGTAGTGTGGTATTTGTGTATTGTGGTGTCATATCTGCTGGAGGTGTCTCAGGTGTGATGTGTGTTTCAAAATGGAACAGAAAACCGAATTTTTCCTTCGAGAGCAAAAAAACAGTGCATCTCCCAATTGGCAGGAATGGTATACATGCTATTTTTCATACTTTCATTTTCCTAGATTCTGAACCCTTGCCCTCTTCCATGTGACCAAAGGGGAAAGAGATATATGTGCTTTCGCGGATCTTGGTGTCAGTTGTCTGGCCATCCATTCAATTGCTCAACAGTACAACCACATGGTCCTGGCACTGCACGTTTACATTTTGCAACAATTCAGCCAAAGCTGGCAACCAAAATTAGGGGAATGTGGTAGATTGGAGCACGGTGTATTTGTAACCAGGCAGTAAAATTGAACCTGAGAATGACAACAGCTGGTTAACTGTGAATTTCCCGTGTCGCACGGACAACATTGTGTCTGTGTGCGCGTGTGCCTGGGTGGTTGCCTGTCCCTGCAGGTGCCTGGTCGCTCTGTGTCTTTCACGTGAGTGTGTGTGGGTCGGTGGGTGTGGGTGGGTGGGTGTGTGTTTGTATCGTGTTGTGTTGCAATCAGCTGTGGAACAGGCCGCAATATTCATTTTTTTCTTGATTTGCGGAGAGAGATTCGGCTGTCCAACGCGAGTAACTGTCCGATGGCAATTTTACATCACTCTTCTTCGTTGATTGGTTACGTGCACTGTGCGCATGCATGTGGAAACCCATGTTTGGTTTTTTTCCTTTGTGCACTGGCCATCGTGTGTTTGCGTCTGCAAAACGTCGCCGTTTGCCTCTGCAGGCACATGCTTGTGTGCAGTGGTCTATTTGTTGACAGGTTTATTTGGGAATCTTCAAACGCATCGTCGACAAGGGGACTGGGTACGTGGAGTCAGAGACTGCAAGATTGAATAAGCTTCTGGGATCGCAGATATCTGACAACAAGAAGAAGCAGTTCCAGTTCAAGCTCACAATTCTGGGAGCATTTGGAAGCTCTGCATAAAAAGAGTTGCAGGCTGCAGTGTGGCTGCTGAATGCACACGCCACCATGCGCCACCATGCGTGCGCTGCTTCTGCCTGCTTGTGCTGGCACAACGTTTCGATCCACAGCCATAGTCGCGTTGATTTTGTTTTTTGTGCCTGCCTCCCTCTTTCCATTGTTGATGTTGTTGCATCGGTTGTGTATTTGACGCCCCTCACCAGAACTGCTACCATCTAAAGGGTAGGTTGTGGGTTTGGTGGCTCACATCCAAATGGTAATCAACAATGGCCATTCACAAGAAATCGATAATCACACATTTTGGAGGACTCAGGAGGCCTCAGGAGGGACTGCAGAGGGTACGACAAGTTGACGCTCCACAGCACCCAGCATGACATCACCAAACCACACTCTCAAGCATGAAAAATGAACATTCACACTGTGCATGGGGTAATGTGCATTATGGGGAAAAGCCTGTCTGTGCCAGGTTTTTAGAAGAAGCGCACACATTGCCACTAGATTCCACAACAAACACAGTACATTAATGTTTGGAAGTAAAAACACATTTCAATGCAGTCAGCCCACAGATCAATTGGATTGGGCACAAACACTATTTGACGGCATGTAGGAGGGCTTTGACAACCAACCACCCCTATGATCCAAATTGCGAGGACGTACGGCAGATCACAGAGAAACATGAGAAGTATCACCCTAGAAACAGAGGGGCATTTGTGGGGAGAGGGGCATTTCTGGGTGGAAGATCTGTTTCCGTGCTTGTGGTTGCAGTGCAATTTTCACATTCAATCATACAAGGACATGCAAGGTCAGAAAAAGCTCTGAAATGGGCAATTTTGGGACAGACAGTGAGGAAAAGGGGAGTCCCGGGGAATGCAAAGGGGGGGGGGGGGTGATAGGGGAGGGGTGCAGGAGGAGTGTTGTGTGGGGGGGGATGTCTCTCGAGCAAGCAAAGCGGGCAAGGAACGATTTCAAGGGCGGTATGTCTTTGATGCATGCACCAGGACTGGGTCCAACTGCGCTGCCCCATGGAGATATGATAATTGGTTGGTGGCCAAAATGGGGTGCCAATTGGAAAAATGGCCAAAATTGGAATGACATCCAAAAGCATACCTCCATGGGCGTGGTGAGGAGAGACAAAAGAAATGGTGGGGATTCAACACTGGACTTGATGTTTCATTGGCATCCAATTTATGGGGTGCCCAAGGTTTGGGCTGAAAAATCGCCAATAGGCCCTATGACTGCCCATGGGTGAAGGTGGTGGCTGCAAACAACGTCCTTTTGCATCATAGCATGCATATATTCTCACAACAGCCCCCATCCCACTTCTATAGGGCGGTACCAGAGGGATACCAAGGCCGCCAAATCTTCATCATCATGGCAGAACTGGTTGAGAACAGCACAAGCACTCATCCCACTCCACTTCACCAAGTCCCATGCTGTTGGGACCGTAAAACAGTTTTTTGGCTCAAAATCCAAAGAAACCAAAAGATTTGCCCCCCTACCCAACCCCACCACCCAGTACCGATTTTTTATGGAGATTCAGGAAAGGGGGAGGGGAGTCCAAACCTAGAAGAGGTGGGTGGATCTTGGACGAAAGGATTTACAAGATGCTAAATCCGTTGGCACATGGTCCGTGAATGGGCCGAAAAAGGGGGGCATGTGGCAATTTCTTATACATGTTGTCTTTGCCCATATTTGATCATCGAGAGAGCGCACAAGGTTGCAAGAAACTGAAAGAAATAAGTGTTGTGTACACCCAATTGTGTAGCGTGCCCCAAAACTCTTGTCCGAACACGAAAATATGTACCTTTGGGCTCAAATTTCGTCAAACAGAACGGGTGGTATACAAACTAGCACAGAAACTGGTGATTTTACGTTACAGAAATGCAAATCTTTCAGAAATATCTTGCGGAGGTTGTGAATAAAAGATGGGCAGAGACAACACGTGTCACATGTCCCCCTTGTCCGAACACCAAATATGTACCTTTGGGCTGAAATTTCGTCAAACAGAACGGGTGGTATACAAACTAGCACAGAAACTGGTGATTTTACGTTAGAGAAATGCAAATATTTCAGAAATATCTTGCAGAGGTTGTGAATAAAAGATGGGCAGAGACAACACGTTTAAAAAATTACCACATGTCCCCCTTTTTCGAGCCATTCACGGACCATCTGCCAACGGGTGAAATTGTGGTTTAACTCGTTGTAAATTCTTTCGTCCAATACCTCCCCACCTCTTGTAGGTTGGTACCCCCTCCACCTTACCTGAAACTCTTTAAAACGTGGGGACTGGGTGGGGGTGGGGGGGGCAAGTCTTTTGGTTTCTGGTTTGGATTTTGAGCCAAAAAATTGTTTTCCGGTCCCAACAGCACGGAACTTGGTGAAATGGAGTGGGATGAGTGCTTGTGCTGGGCCCTGTCCTCTCTTTGCCTCCCCTTTGCTGCTGCTTTTGGCTTGGGTTTTGCCTGGGCGCGCCGATACCCGGTCACGGCCTACAGAAAGTCGTCCCGTGTTATGAACCCATGTAGATTGAGATCCCATGGATCATGTCTGCTCGCGGCGTTGATCTGACAGTTGCAGGCTAGCACACATGCATCAAACTTTGAAACTGGACTCCCAGATGAGTTGCTGCTTGCTGAAGATGGGTTGGCACAACATGTTCAGGTGAAGGGGGTGCAGGAGAAGCAGGAACCGGGTCAGCCGTAGATGTGGAGCAGTCAAATGACTTAAGAAATGAGCCGGGTCATATTGCGAAATTCCTCGAACCCTATAACCACTGACGAAGTTGTGTGCAGTAGCTGCTGACATGTTTGGTTCCAATGCATCATGAATTCAGTTGCACCAACCCTAACCCTAACCAGGATTGAATATTGGGACCGAGCTGGTGGGGGAAGGATCATCGTCTAGGAGACTTCAACAACAAATGAGGTACGCACTGGAAAGTGGATGAGAGCGGCTCAAAAGGGCGCTCAAAATGAGCTGTATTCATCCATTTGGGCACCACAACTGGACTAGGATCATTTTTGGAAAACTATGGTCTTGGCCCGCTTTTGAGCCATTTGTGGTCCCAAATTGGCCCATTTTCAAGGCCCTTTCGACCTTGAGAGGAGCCAAAATTGCTCAACATGGGCTCAAAATGGGCTCATTCCACTTGTTTGTGCACCCCCCAATAGTCCAAAAGTATCTCTGGAAAACCACATTTTTGATCCATTTTTGACTGATTTGTGGTCCCAAAACAGCCCATTTTCAAGGCATTTTGTGATTTTGGAGGGGCCAAAATGGCTTGCAATGGGCTCAAAAAGGGCTCATTTCACTTGTTTGTGCATCCAAAATGGTCTAGGATCATTTTTGGAAAAATACATTTTTGACCCATTTTGGACCCATTTTTCGTCCCACAACAACCCATTTTCAAGGCATTTTGGGATTTTCGGAGGGCCAAAACAAGCCACCACGAGCTCAAAACGCGCCAAAAACACTTGTTTTCGCATTCTATGTGGTCTAGGATCATTTTTGAAAAAAGTCATTTTTTTGCACCCGGTGGACTTTGTTGACGCATTTTGGCACCCACCTCTTTGGACTGCCTCCTGCAGCTTGCCGCAACCCACTAGGCCTAGGTACGGGGGTCTAGGTGTCGGTTAGGGCAATTTTGAGGGGTGGAAACCACCAAAAGTGGGTGGTTGCGGGTGGATTAGGTGCACTCGAAATTGCGTTTTGAGGCACGTAGCCCGAGATATGGTCTGTTTTTGGTTTGGGGCTGTCGGCGGCCAATGTGCACAAATTCTGGAGCTTTCAAAGGCCTTTTGGGGGCGGTTCGCGGACATATTGTGGAGTTAGAGGGCCCTAGAGGGCCCTTTGGCACGCGGAAGTCTAGGTGCACGTGTAGAGTAGCCACTATTGCCCTTGATTTGGCCATTTTCAGCAGGTTCTAGGGCGGTTTTCCGCAAAAAAAGGCTGCTTTTGGCCCTAAATTGCAGATTTTGAAATGGAGGTCCGGCACTTGCAACGCCTGTTCCCGGCCGCCACCGCTGACTTTTTGGCTCATACTTTGTGTGCTTGTCCCTCACACCCATAGGTAGCATCCACCAAACTTTTGGCTGAATCCGAAGCACCACGACGGAGATGTGATTTTCCCCCATTTCGCGCGTGCTTGCTGCTTGCTTGCTTGCTGCTTGCTGCTTGCTTGCTTGCCAAAACTGTTAGGTCCACCCTAGACACTAAAGAGGGTTATAAAACCAACACTGGTTCCACCAGCTCGGTGACCCTAACCCTAATTTTAGTCAAGGAGAGGAGCATTCCTTTAGACCCCCCTCCCCCTTTTTGAGTCTTCTCTCATTCAGGCATATTTACTAAGTCTCTTTGCAAGACACAAAATTATTGAGTGCACATAATGCGCTGCACGGGTTGGCCAAACAATCGAATTTTTGTGGCCGTAACCCACCAGAACCATTGACTTAGGACCATTGGGCCATGCTTAGGTTATCCACTGAAGGATGGGCAATTTTGGATTGTGACGGCCACAATGCACCAATACAGGGCTAGGATCCGTTGAAGTTTTCTTTGGTACATGGACAACCTACCCAATGGCAGGTTCCAAGTTCTATCTCGGGATACTGCTGATTGGCCTACGTGTGTTTGTGGGTTTCACTAGAGCAATTGCCAGTGACGGCTACTTTTAAGCCACCATGGGCAAACTTTGACGAACCCAAAAGGTCCTTGGGCCATGATTTGATGATCATTGAACGGTAATGGAGGTGTTTACAAACGCATCTGGAGACACACGGCAGCCACTGGGGTCAAACATTAGGAGATGTCCTTGTTCGAAGCAATGGGACTAGTATTGTTGCAGGCGACTGTAAAGAAGATGGATGGAAAACTGGTGGTTTGTAAATTGCAGCCCATGTCGGGAGGATGTGCTGGAAACAATCACAATGGTCCTATAGCTGCCCAACAGCAGGTGTTATTTCTTTAATGAGCTAGGGGCAGAAGTAGGTTAAAGATTGTGAGCTAGAGTCAATGCCATCCTACCATAGTGCGGTGTAATAAAAAGACACTTTTGGCGATGAGTGTTTCGGCTGTTTTTGAACAACACAATGTATGGGGGTGCATGTATGGGGGTATGGGGGTGCAATTGGGTATGGGAGTGCCATTGGGTATGGGAGTGCCATTGGGTATGGGGGTGCAATGGGGTAAGGGGGTGCAATGGGGTAAGGGGGTGCAATTGGGTATGGGGGTGCCATTGGGTATTGGGGTGCCATTGGGTGTGGGGGTGCAATTGGGTGCAATTTGGTGTAGGGGTGCCATTGGGTATGGGGCTGCAATGGGGTATGGGGGCGCAATGGGGTATGGGGGTGCAATTGGGTATGGGGGTGCAATTGGGTGTAGGGGTGCAATTGGGTGCAATTGGGTGTGGGGGTGCAATTGGGTATGGGGATGCAATTGTGTTTTGTGGTGCAACTGGGTATGGGGGTGCAATTTGGTGTGGGGGTGCGATTTGGTACGGGGGTGCAATTGGGTAAGGGGGTTCAATTCGGTGTGGGGGTGCAATTGGGTATGGGGCTGCAAATGCGTGTGGGGATACATTTGGGTGTGGGGGTGCAATGGGGTATGGGGGTGTAATTGGGTATAGGGGTGCAATTGGGTGTGGCGATGCAATTGGGTTTAGGTTTGCAATTGGGTGTGGGGGTGCAATTGGGTGTGGGGGTGCAATTCGGTGCAATTGGGTATGTATGGGGGTGCAATCAGGTGTGGGGGTGCAATGGGGTATGGGGCTCAATTCGGTGTGGGGGTGCAATTGGGTATGGGGGTGCAATTGTGTGTCGGGGTGCCATTGGGTGTGGGGGTGCCATTGGGTATGGGGGTGCCGGGTGCAATCTGGTGTGGGGTTGCGATTGGGTATGGTAGTGCAATTGGGTTTAGGGATGCAATTGGGTGTGGGGGTGCAATTGGGTATGGGGCTGCAAATGTGTGTGGGGATGCATTTGGGTGTGGGGGTGCCATTGGGTATGGGGTGCAATTGGGTACTGGGGTGCAATTGGGTATAGGGGTGCAATTTGGTGCAATTAATTATGGGGGTGCAATCAGGTGTGGGGGTGCAATTGGGTGCAATTGGGTGTGTGGGATGTGTTCACAGAGGTTTTGAGAGACATCGAGGTACCATGATCCAGCATAGGGCACATTAGCTCATTTGCTAGGTACTATGATGCCTTGCAGGGTACTATGATGCAATGCAGGGGACATTGGCTCATTTGCAAGGTGTCACGATGCCTTCCGTGCTAGTCTTAATGTCTTAAGTTGTTGCAGCTTGCAGTTGTAGTCTTAAGTTGTTGCAGCTTGGGAGCATGTGTGATGTTGTCAATGCATCAGTCACGGTGGCATATGACCATCAGCGTGTGTACAACGGACCTATGACTATGCCACGGTCCGAGTGGTGTGATGGCAAGGCAAGACATTCCCAAGACCGTATGCCGATTATCTTGTCATCTACGTTTTACTATCCCTCGTTCTGCACAAGGTGCTGAGCAAATTGGGGCGAGAATGAGGTAGAGCTCTGCCCTTGGCAGCCAAATGTGACGCCTGCCCAGAAGCATGTACTGCTTGCAAAGGCCTCCAAGAGATGCCGATTGCACCCACAATGTGATCCCGGGCATATATTTTTGGTGCTCGCTTGCACGTGGTCTACCAACCATTAGCTTGCCTACCATGAGTTAACCTGTGTTGCTGGTCATTGTTGCTGGTTGCGTGCATCTATCATAACTATGAGTGCTATTGCATCTATCCTAAACAGACTCCCTGGTCCTGGTATGTGGTGATACAACTCCAGGGTGTCCGCTGTGGCCTACTTGGGGGACTTCCCTTGGTGAGGATAAACTTGGGGCTAGAGCTAGGATACTAAATACCAAGGTAGCGCACTGGGCACGCGCCTCGCAAACATTCCTCCTGTGGGTGTGATTGGATCTTTCATGACTATGTCGTCACTTTTTGAGTGTCTATTTTTTCGATTGAACCTCTGCACCAGTTCTCCCTGGGGACGTGTCCCTCCACTGCCAAATCGGAGAGGTCATGTTTGCAGAGCTCACCGCGTAGTACATAGCCCAACCCCACCTCCATTTCTAAGGTCAGTGGAACACCCTGAATGTTTTGTGAAATGTTTTGCGGCCTTATCTCTTGCAAATTGGCTTTCAATGATTTGCACTACCGTGGTAAAAAAAAATGCACTGCAATGTATTGCATAGATGGGGCTTTTCCCATTTCTTTTCATTGTGCTCTTGACCTTTGGTCACGCTGCCGATGTGAAGGGGGCGATTGACCTGGACTCTGTGTCCTTCCCGAAAATTGTGGGGTCGTCGCATTTCGACGTGCTGGTCAAATTTGACAAGTCGTATCCTTATGGAGATAAAGAGGATCAATATAAAGAATTCGTCAAGACCATTGGTCAGGTTTACCTCTATCACTTGACCGCTGGGTGTGGCGTGTATCGAGAACACAAAGAGGCTGCTCTTTGTTCCACATAACGTCACACGCTCGCCCAAAGCGTTTGCCCTATCCCCCATCTCATGTTGCTCACTTGTCTCTTCAGGCGCCAGGTTTGAACACCGTCCTCGTCGCCAACGTAGGTGTCGAAGACTATGGCGATAAGAAAAATGATGACTTGCGGGTATTGATCTGAGTGCCACCGTTTTTCATTCAATGTCGCATCTGGCGGTCACAGAGCGGAGTGAACCTGCACAAATTGCAAGATGGGCTTCGTGATTGAGGCCCCACTTCCCTCCCCAGATGGGCATCCGTGGATGGTTGAGCAAAGAGTACTCCACGAAACTTCTGCAAAATTTCCTGCGCACAGTCATATTGCACCCTTGGTGAGCTTCCAAGTTCTTGCCGTACACAACACAAATCTTGCCCCACTGAGGCAAACCAAGCGGACCCCTTTCCCTTATTTCTCAACATATCAGTGGGTTTTTTTTTTCGGAAAGGGCAGGCATTTGCGGTATTTTGCCCCCGTTAGGAGTCCTGTGCTGAGCACCCTGATAGCTGGGTGATCGCCAAAGCTGCAACTAAAACTGACCAAATACTAGTCAGGTATGCCACCCATGGACACAAAAGACACTGGACACTGCAGTTATGAACTCTGGGTTTGGAGGGTGCGTGCCTTGCTTGTCAGCTTAGCTCCCACAAATTTGCGAATTGCGTGCTTACCCCAGGAGCAATTTGGAATCAACGCTGACGACTTTCCAGTGTTTCGCTTGTTCCCGCGCGGCTCCACCGTGCCTATTCCCTTCACCGCCACTGTCACGGCATCCAACCTGCTGCTGTTCGTTAAGCAGACACTGGGTGTATGGATTGGGCTGCCAGGCTGCCTAGAGCGGTATGACAGCCTCACCGATGGATTCTTGTCCCTCGAAGACTCCCAGAAGACCGAGAAGGTCGCCGCAGCTGAAGACCTTCTCGCAAAGGAGGTATGGTTGCAGGACCACTGCAGAACTTGCTCCTCACTGTCTCTCGATGGTATCTGAACACCTGAATCCCTGAGGGGTAATGTATCTGAAGGCTGGAGGTTTGGAGAATGGGGAATTCGGATCTAAGAATCCCTCCTCCATGAAGCACAAAGGCCAATACACCAAGTACTGCAGTAATCTACTTAGTTCATGTGCTGAGATGCAAAAGTTGTAGAAACTATCAACAGTTGCATGAGACTGTCCCTCGCTGCGGTGGTGCTGTACAGACGCAAAGAGGAAACGGTCGGACAATGCGACAGATAGCAGCACCTGGGACTCATCATCACGCACCTGATTTTGTGCCCATCCTCATCTGAATCAGACAATGTCGACCAGGCACACAGGCACAGAATTGCCAGGGGAAGTCCACCCAGGGGGATCCCCACCCTCTTTTGTATTTCTTCAAGCACTACACCAGGGGGGTGCTTGGAGCGTAGGCTATGGCTAGGGTTCGGGTCACCGAACTGTTGGAACCAGTCTTGGTTTTATCATCACTTTTAGTTTCTAGGGTGGACCAACAGGTTTAGCAAGCAAGCAGCAAGTAGCAGCAGCAGGCAGCAAGCAAGCACGCGTGAAATGGGCACAGATCACACTCCCATCAAGGTGCTTCGGGTTTCCACCGAAACTTTGGTGGATGATACCTATGGGTGTGAGGGACAGTTACACAAATTTTAAGCAAGAAACTCAACCATCGCAGCCTGGATGGGTGTCACAATTGGCGGACCCAGTTTACCAAAACTGTCAAAAGTAAGCCAAAAATGCCCTTTGTTGGGCAATTTCTGTGTCTAGCTTTTCTTTGGAGGGGTCCATTTGCATTGGGACCAACCTAGATGATGAAAAAAATTTGTTTATCACCGTCTAGCGGGTTCTGCACCAAATTAGTGGGTTCAATGACTTCTTGTTGGGGCCAGAATACCGCAAAACCGGCCTTTCAACCATTCCCCCCCCTTGTTGGGCCCATTTTGCTACTGTACCTCATGTTCCCGCCCCACCAGCTCGGTCCCAATATTCAGTCTTGATGAGTGTCCAGGTTGGACCTACCAGGTTTGGCAAGCAGCAAGCAGCAAGCAAGCAAGCAAGCAAGCACACATGAAATGGGCAAAATTCATAGCTCTGTTGTGGTGCTTCACATTTTGGCCAAAATTTTGGTGGATGATACCTATGGGTGTGAAGGACAATCACACGAAGTATGAGCAAGAAACTCAATGGTGGCGGCCGGGAACGGGTGTCGCAAGTGGCGTACCTTGGTTTCCAAATCCATCAAAAAGGCCAAAAAAAAAAGTGCCATTTTTTTGCTAGTTTGGTTGCCTTGGATGTCTGTGGAGGGGTGCATTTGCATTGAAACCAACCTAGATGATGAACGAAGACCTTTGATCGCCATCTAGTATGTTTTGCTCCCAAGTAGTAGGCTCAACGACCTCTTGTTTGGCCCCAAATACCAAAAAATCAGCCTTGAAAAGCACCCGTTTTGCATGTTTTTTTTGAGTCCAACCCCGTGTGCTGTGTTTGATTGCCCTGGATTGCGTTGGGCACCCTTGTGGTGATAAACAATGATGAAGGGGATCACTTCCAACCTATGTCCGCGTAGTCAACAGCCTTCAATGCCCTATTGGCACCAACGGTGTGTACAGCTCACGTGCCACGGTCGGGTTAAGGGGATCCTATGTGTCCAAAAGTGGTCAAAAATGATGTTTCCCAAAGTTGTTCCTTGACCACTTGGGTAACTCAACCACATGGTTTAAGGCCATTTTGGAACGAATTTGAGCCATATGAGCCCATGCAAGTTACCAAAAACCCTTGGAATGGGCAGTTTTAGGACGGGTAGTGTGTACCGGGGGGGGGGGGGGGCTCTGCGGGGGGAGTGTGCTGCATTTGAATGCCATGTATTGGGTTGAGCACCCTTGTGGTGATAAATACGAATGATAATGATGAAGGGGATCACTTCCATCTGAGGTCTGCACCGTCAAGCCTTCAATGCCCCATTGGTGTGGTGCAGTGCAGTGCACGTGCTAGGGCAAGGTTATAGGGTGCACCGGTGGTTCACAGGGGGTCGACTCCGCGGGTCCTAGGACGCTAACTAACCCCCCCTCCCCAAGGGGCCTCTGGCCAACAATTAGTTGCCAAAGGTGGCGGCCTTAGGAGTCCATGGGTGCCAAAGGCGCCTGAGGCTCCATGGGCATGGCACCAAAGGCGCCCGAAGGAAAATTTTGTCCACTTTGCACCCCAGCACTATCCTTAAATCCCTCCCTATTAACCTTAACGCCCACCCCAACCCTAAGCCTAGTCCTAATCCTACCCCTAGCCCTAGCCCTAACCCGAGCCATGACCCTAGCTAGGACTGAATATTGGGACCGAGCTGGTGGGGAAAGTAACATCAGCTGCGAGTGTAAAGGGACACAAAGAATGATTCAAGCGACTTTCCCCCAGAAACCGCCCTCGGAAGTGCATTAGAGTGGGTCAAAATGGGGCTCAAAATGAGCTCTATGATGGTTTTTCTCGGTGTGAAGATAACTACCAACCTTGATGGTATATGGACTTCTGTATAGCCCAGGGGTGTCAGATGGAAATGGATACCCTAGGCTTTGGTCCACAGCACATTCTTAGCCTGCAGCAAAAGGAATATTCACCCGATTAATATTCTTCTGAAAGTTTGGCGTGGACAGAAAAACCTGCTAGTCGAAAAAATGGGATAAATCCACAAAGATTCCAACAAGGATGCTCCTCTTTGCCAGTGGCAAACATTGCATAGCTTTCCTCAAAGACAAGCAAGACTGCTAGTTTGAATTCCACAGACGCACACATTTTCCAAACATAACATCATCCAATTTTTGACCCACGAGGTCAAACAAGGAACAATCTATGCCGTTGACAAGTGGGATATGATCGATGAAAATAAGAAGGGCTGACCCCCTGATGACCCCCAGCCATTCCCTGATGTCATGTTCATCCCCCAAGCTGCCGACATTGGCACCCCGCTTCACGAACAGAAACGCAGAGCAATGAACCCCCGGCAGTGAGTCGATTGAAGCTTCGTAGGTTCAACTGTTCCCCACCCCAAGCATCTCTTTTGCAGGCACAGGCAAAACATTCCGCCATAGTGATAGAAATACCCCTACACTTGCTCACGGGCAGTTTGCAATTCTAGCAAATTTGAAACAAAACCCAGCCTTCCAGTTCGTAACCGTGACAAACTAGAACAACAGGTTACTGCTCCCCTCGAGTCTCAGCAAAGTGTAGACATGTTAGGTGCGTTGACTGATAGTTTCACGCCAGAACCTGCAGCCCTGGAGAACAAAGAGATTTCCCTTGCCAAACCCGGGAACCTCACAACAGTTTTCTCTGACATCAGCTCTCGATTGATTAGCAATGTTCTAACCCCAGCCAGGCCAGGTCCGATTACACAGTCGAGGAAGCGCTGATATGATTGTGACTCCTGACAGGGCTAGGTCAGACTCAGCACATGCCTCCTCCTCCCCGAGCAAGAGAGAACAAGGTAGTGCCACAGATCAGTCATATGTAGACACTAATCGACCTACACCACAGCATCCTCAACGAAATACCGCCCGCACGCACCTTTACCAAAGTGCCGAAGACTCCTCTAAGGAAAAAGAAAGACGCCGAAAAGCTCATAAACACACACCCCGAAAGAACAAACATGCACCATACACTAGGGGAAATAGCTATCGTGTTTACAGGGCAGCAAAGTACACCAGAGCCTCCCCAAAGAAGATCTCCCAAGATCCACTCTACCCATCCTTCAGCAGCTCCTAATGATGATATACTTTGTTTCCCGATACCATGAACGCCTCTATTACTGAATTTTTCAGCAGTTCTATGTTCTCAGTTGCATGTTCCTTGACACACATCTTATGTATTGTTTGCACACTGTATCACATCTGCTGTTGTCTATCTGATAGCCTAACTGTTAAGTGATTGTCTGACTAGACGTAGTCGGACATGATATATCTATCATTCTGTTTTTGATGCAAAAAGTGTCTTGAGGTTTAACCAGATTCGGCATAGAGAATAAAGATGCACTTATGCCTTATTGTGGAGTGCATTACCTCAATCTACAGTCTTGCTGTCTTGCATGTCTGTTTTTCTACTTTTCAATCCTCTCAATTTAATTACATCTCGCCCCCCCCCCCCCCCCCTTGGGGGGGCCTCCAGCCAACAGGTAGGGGGGGGGGGGTTGGCGTCCAACCCCGAGGAGTTGGCCCCCCCCTGCAGTGGGTACCAAACTGGTCAAAAGTGATTTTTTCCAAAGTTGTTTCTGGACCGCTTGGGGTGCTCAACCCACTATAACCATCTCCCAAACCCCTCATCGCTCGCTTCCCTCGCTTGAGAGACATGCCCCACAAGCACTCCTCCCCCACACCTCCGCTATCACCCTTCCCCCCGCATTACCCCCAGGACCCCTTTAGCAGCACCTTGAGTCCTAAAACTGCCCATTTCAAGGCTTTTTTGGAGCTTGCATTGGCTCATGTGGGTCCAAGATGGCTCAAAAAAGCCTTAAAACACTTGTTTAGGGTGACAGGCGGGGTGCCGGGGGAGTGCTAGGGGCATGTCTCTCAAACAAGCGAAGCGACCAAGAAGTGTTTCAAGGGCCCATGCAGGTAGAAATGGTGGGAATCATTCCTGGTGTCCCTCAACATGCATCTTTATTCAGCCCAGTTGCTGATGTTCTCCCCTCTACCAGTGGCGCATCACGCACAGTGCACGTGCTAGGGTAGGGTCGCAGGGGTCCCTTGTGGGTCCAAAAGTGGTCAAGAACGGCGTTTTCCAAAATTGATACGAGACTGCTTGGGGTGCTCAAACAAGTGGTTTAAGGCTATTTGGAGGCATCTCAGACCCATTTGAGCCCTGTTCTTGAGTGTCTCTTGAGTGAGTGAAGCGAGCAATGAAGGGTTTGGGAGATGGTTATAGTGGTAGGGTTATAGGCAGGGTGCTGGGGGGAGTGCTGGGGGGCATGTCTCTTGAGCAAACGAAGCAAGCGAGGAAGGGTTTTCAGGGTGGTGTAGGGGGGGGGGGGGCGTGGCGGGAATCGTTCCTCGTGCCCCTCAACATGCATCCTTATTCAGCTGCGCAGCAGATGTTCTCTCCCCCACCAGCTCTGTCCCAATCTTCAGTCTTGATTAGGGTTAGGATTAGGCGATTTTGGGCGTAACAGAACACTTTTGTTTCTGTTAAGGACCGCCCTGCTCTCATCCCTTACCTCATCGTCCCACATGGGTGGTGCCCAGGGCTCATCCCCTCAATCTTTTATGTGGGGTAACCAAAACCAGGGACACCAGTAGCCGGGGATGTAAGAGTGGACGGCATGGTGGACTGCAGCCGAACCCTCCCCCCCTGGAAGGCAGGCTTAGAGCACCCTGGAGGGTGCCACATTCCAAAAATCCTTGTGCAGCGGCTGAAGCCAAAGCGCTCAATGGGTGGTCTTCTTCGGTCTTTCAGACCGTTACATTGTTTGTCTACGAGCAGTCTTCCCTGACCTGACCATCCTACTTGCACTCAAGAACAGGGCTCAAATGGGTCTCAGATGCCTCCAAATAGCCTTAAATCACTTGTTTGAGCACCCCAAGCAGTCTAGTATCAATGTTGACCACTTTTGGACACACAAGTGACCCCTGCAATCCTGCCCTAGCACGTGCACTGTGCTATTGCGCCACACTCGGATGCAAACACTGGGTCCCCCCCTGTTCCTGTTCTGCTATGTGCTCGTGTATGGCCCGGGCCTGTTGTATGAGATGCGATTCCCCGAGGCTGGGGCCACCCGATGTAGTTTGCCGATGCCCCTCCCCCTAATGCGGCAACAGGTTGCGCAGATATCTGGCAGCGAGGGAGCCAGGCAATGCATTCAGTGCTATCGCTGACCGATTAAGTGCCAAGAAAGCCCGAATCTGCATCCATGACCCAAGCACAAGGTAGATACAGCCTACGCAAAGCGATTAACCAACAAAAACGCAACAGCAGCTCTAGCACCACGATGACCTCCCAGCAAACATATGTCATGGGCGGCTGCTCGGAGCCTCGGGAACCAACGAGTCTACGAAACGTCGTTCAGGGGGGCCTGGGCTTTGGGCTTTGGGCTTACCTTCCCGAATCCGAAGAGGGCCTTAGGGGCCCACGAAGTGCCGCATTGGGGAAGCTCGGCTCCGGCGCACCACACTCACCCTCTGGCCATGCAGCCAGCGGGCGGGGCACACGCCTCCTCCTCTAGTGTTGTTTGTACTGGGGCAGGGGTAGGGGGGAGGGAGGTCCACCTGTGCGGGGCACCGTCGGGGCTCCCGCTCCCCTGGTTCTGTGAGTGGAAGCACCTGCAGATGTGCAGCGGGGGGCAGTAGGGGAGGGGTCACGAAGATACAGTACTGGCAATACAATATGCATTATTGCACTGGTAGGTAGGTAGGTAATACTAGCAGGCAAATACAGTTACGTGTAGTACGGCTACCTATACTGTGTTACCTGTGTTGGGGGCACGAGGGGAAGGAAGGGATTCGAACCCGCGACTGCCACTCAGCAGCTCATGGGGTTGACCGCTCGACCACTCGGCCGGCGGTGTAATGGGGCAGGTTGGGGGGGTGAGGGGGGGAGTGCAGCCGTGGGATCGCCCACTGGCGCCGCAAGGGAAGAGAGGGGGAAGGAGTGCAGCCGTGGGATCGCCCACAGGCGCTGCTTGGGAAGGGGGGGGGGGTGGATTGCAGCCGTGGGATCGCCCACAGGCGCCGCAGGAGAGGGGGAAAGGTGGAGCGCAGCCGTGGGATCGCCCACTGGCGCTCCCGGGGGAGGGTGGAGGGTAGGAGGGCAGCCGTGGGACGGCCCACTGGCGCTGTCAAGGAAGGGAGGTGTGTGAGGGGCAGGGGCAGGGGGGCAGGGGGCAGGGGGGAGGACCACCTGTGCGGGGCACCTTTAGGGTTCCCGCTCCTCTTGTCACATGAGGTGACGCACCTGCAGACGTGCAGCAGACGGTGGGAGGGGAGGGGACACGGAGATACAGTACTGGCTATGCTATACACACCATTGTGCAGGTAGACTGGTAGGTAATACTAGCGGGCAAACAATAAAAAGTCAGTAGTCCCTTGGTTCAGGGGGGTGAGCGAGGGCCCCGCCAGATCGCTGGCTGCCCAGCCTAGGGTGAGTGAGGGCTCCGCCAGACTGCTAGCTGTCGAGCCTGGGGGTAGGGGCAGGGGCAGGGGCAGGGGGGAGGGAGGTCCACCTGTGCGGGGCACTGTCGGGGCTCCCGCTCCCCTGGTTCTGTGAGTGGAAGCACCTGCAGATGTGCAGCGGGGGGCAGGAGGGGAGGGGTCACGGAGATACAGTACTGGCAATACAATATGCATTATTGCACTGGTAGGTAGGTAGGTAATACTAGCAGGCAAAATACAGTTACGTGTAGTACGGCTACCCATACTGTATTACCTGTGTTGGGGGCGCGAGGGGAAGGAAGGGAATCGAACCCGCGACTGCCACTCAGCAACTCATGGGGTTGACCGCTCGACCACTCGGCCGGCGGTGTAATGGGGCGGGTTGGGGGGGTGAGGGGGGGAGTGCAGCCGTGGGATCGCCCACTGGCGCCGCAAGGGAAGAGAGGGGGAAGGAGTGCAGCCGTGGGATCGCCCACAGGCGCTGCTTGGGAAGGGGGGGGGGGGTGGATTGCAGCCGTGGGATCGCCCACAGGCGCCGCAGGAGAGGGGGAAAGGTGGAGCGCAGCCGTGGGATCGCCCACTGGCGCTCCCGGGGGAGGGTGGAGGGTAGGAGGGCAGCCGTGGGACGGCCCACTGGCGCTGTCAAGGAAGGGAGGTGTGTGAGGGGCAGGGGCAGGGGGGCAGGGGGCAGGGGGGAGGACCACCTGTGCGGGGCACCTTTAGGGTTCCCGCTCCTCTTGTCACATGAGGTGACGCACCTGCAGACGTGCAGCAGACGGTGGGAGGGGAGGGGACACGGAGATACAGTACTAGCTATGCTATACACACCATTGTGCAGGTAGACTGGTAGGTAATACTAGCGGGCAAACAATAAAAAGTCAGTAGTCCCTTGGTTCAGGGGGGTGAGCGAGGGCCCCGCCAGATCGCTGGCTGCCTAGCCCGGGGTGAGTGAGGGCTCCGCCAGACTGCTAGCTGTCGAGCCTGGGGGCAGGGGTAGGGGCAGGGGCAGGGGGGGGAGGGAGGTCCACCTGTGCGGGGCACTGTCGGGGCTCCCGCTCCCTTGGTTCTGTGAGTGGAAGCACCTGCAGATGTGCAGAAGGGGGCAGGAGGGGAGGGGTCACGGAGATACAGTACTAGCAATACAATATACACTATTGCACTAATAGGTAGGTAGGTAATACTAGCAGGCAAAATACAGTTACGTGTAGTACGGCTACCCATACTGTATTACCTGTGTTGGGGGCACGAGGGGAAGGAAGGGATTCAAACCCGCGACTGCCACCAGCAGCTCATGGGGTTGACCGCTCGACCACTGAGCCGGCGGTGTAATGGGGCGGGTTGTGGGGGGCGAGGGGGGGAGTGCAGCCGTGGGATCGCCCACCGGCGCCGCAGGGGAAGAGAGGGGGAAGGAGTGCAGCCGTGGGATCGCCCACAGGCGCTGCATAGGGAGGGGAGAAGGTGGAGCGCAGCCGTGGGATCGCCCACTGGCGCTCCCGGGGGAGGGTGGAGGGTAGGAGGGCAGCCGTGGGACGGCCCACTGGCGCTGTCAAGGAAGGGAGGTGCGTGAGGGGCAGGGGCAGGGGGGCAGGGGGCAGGGGGGAGGACCACCTGTGCGGGGCACCTTTAGGGTTCCCGCTCCCCTTGACACATCAAGTGACGCACCTGCAGACGTGCAGCAGACGGCGGGAGGGGAGGGGACACGGAGATACAGTACTGGCTATGCAATACACACCATTGTGCAGGTAGACTGGTAGGTAATACTAGCAGGCAAACAATAAAAAGTCAGTAGTCCGTTGGTTCAGGGGGGTGAGCGAGGGCCCCGCCAGATCGCTGGCTGCCCAGCCTAGGGTGAGTGAGGGCTCCGCCAGACTGCTAGCTGCCGAGCCTGGGGGAGAGTGCGGGCTTCGCCAGATCGCTGGCAGTCGAGCATGAGAGAGCGGGAGGCCTCTGGCTGCAGCGCCTGTAAGGGTGCATCGCGCAGAGTGGGGGGGGGGGGAGGGCGGCCACAGCGGCCGTGGCTTGTGTTTGTACACCCCTTCCACCCAGGATCGCCTGAGCTTGCCACGCCATCTCAGAGGCGACAGGGCACTGCCGAGCGGGACAAGCTTCCGCAGACAGGTTGCGCAGATATCTGGCAGCGAGGGAGCCAGGCAATGCATTCAGTGCTATCGCTCACCGATTAAGTGCCAGGAAAGCCCGAATCTGCATCCATGACCCAAGCACAAGGTAGATACAGCCTACGCAAAGCGATTAACCAACAAAAACGCAACAGCCGCTCTAGCACCACGATGACCTCCCAGCAAACATATGTCATGGGCGGCTGCTCGGAGCCTCGGGAACCAACGAGTCTACGAAACGTCGTTCAGGGGGGCCCGGGGGGGGGGGGGGGGGGGCTGCGGCGCACATGCACTGCATGTGCATGCATTGAGCATCTACTTGAAGCTCACTGGTAAATAGGTTCACCATTTTGAATTTTTTGAGGAATTTTGTCAAAAATTCCTAATTTCATGAGGTCACTTCAGGGCCATGGCAAAGCTAGGCCACAGGTCAGTGTTTGGCTAGCCCTTTGTCCATGGCCTGCCAACAGTGTCTATGTGTCATATTTGGGTCATTGGACTCTTGGCCTATCCTCGAAGGAGCGGTCCAAGTCCATATGTCAGTCCAATTTTGACTTCAATTCTGTGTGTAAAACATGCTCATGGGACCTTTTTGAGACTAGCAAAAATGACCTTAAAAAGTGTGTAGTGGAGATTGCTGCTTTGCCCAAAGCCAGGCTGAGGGCCAGCCCTTTCGGGACAATAAGCTACTTCCCGGATCCTTCGTGCATGCACTTTACCGGACCTTAAGCTATCACCACGTTGGATTTGCATTCTTTTCTCCCTTGTTTTCCACTGCTCAAAACTGGGAACCGCTGCAGATGAAGATATGGCTTTTGTGTGGCAATGGGTTGGGCAATAAGTGGCAACGTGCCCCCTAAGGGATTCGCGTGTTCAAGCTCATGAGGATGAATGTGGGGCTCTTCAACACCCTGAATGAAGGTTCATCTCAAGATCGACGGGTGATTGGCCCCGTGCAAAATGCACCGCAGACGCTTTGTCGTGCAGGCGAGCAATGGGGTAGGGATGGAGATAATAGGAAACGAATCAATTTGGGGGGGGGGGGGGGGTTGTGGGGGGGGGGGGAGGAGAAGGGGGGCTCTGAAGGGCCCCAGGTGACGAAATGGCGATCACGAAACTTTTTTGTCCCCCTGATGGTAAAGGGTAAAATTTTGTCGCCGAAGCCGCTGAATATCTTCTGAGGGGCCAAAAGTGGTTCAAATCTCGAAAAAAATTTTCTTTCAAAAAATGTCATGAGGCCCATCCAATTGATCAGCAGAATGTGCTGAATGCGAAGATGTATGTGGTGGGAGCCAACAATCTCTTTTTTTGTCAAGGATCAAAAGTGGTGAAAATTGGCCAAAATGGGCCAGCCGGATTTCGTCCTCGTCATTTCATCATCGGGGTGAGGGGGGGGAGGGGGCAGCCTGACGGAATGTCACACAGGGGGGCGGGGGGGAGGGGCGGTGCCCCTACACACTGTGTCCATCCGTGGAATGCGGTTGGAAGGCCCCCCAGTATTTCGAAGGGACCCTTTTCGAATGGCGGTCTGCCACGCCAACGCTCCAGCAATGGAAGCGAGTGAGGGCACAAGTGAGAACTGAAGCGCTTACACAACTGTGCGCAGTTGGTGCACGCGGCCATCCCCCTTCGAGGCATTGACAAGGACTAGCAAGCAAGCATTGATCAGAATTCAGAAACAGGCACCATGACCATTGAAGGTGCAGATTCAGCACAACCCGTTTGCCTGAAGCCTGGTCCCTCGTGTTGATGGCTGGATTGCTTCACTCGAGGAGTGCCCTTGATCCTCACTTCTTTCCCTTGCCACACCCCTTCTTGGTTCTTACAGGAAGCAGATGCAGATAAGAAGACTGCCTCTTTTTATGTGGAGATGATGAAGAATGTAGTGAAGGAAGGCAATGGAGCCGTTGCCAAGGCCACAAAGGCCATTGAGGAGGAGGCTGGTGACGACAAGGACTGGAAGCAGAATGTATTGGCCTCGTTGACCAAATACCGCTGCAAGTCAGGCCACACAGGCTGCCTCAAGGCCATGGACGCAGTTGCTGAAACATTTTTAGCCGCTTCTGTTGAGGAGCGTGCCGGGCTTTTGAAGAAGGTGCAGGCGCTGGATTTTAGCAAAGATGAAGCTGACCAGGAGAGTGCAAAGGTGTGCTGTGGTGCCATTTGTGTAGTGTGGTATTTGTGTATTGTGGTGTCATATCTGCTGGAGGTGTCTCAGGTGTGATGTGTGTTTCAAAATGGAACAGAAAACCGAATTTTTCCTTCGAGAGCAAAAAAACAGTGCATCTCTCAATTGGCAGGAATGGTATACATGCTATTTTTCATACTTTCATTTTCCTAGATTCTGAACCCTTGCCCTCTTCCATGTGACCAAAGGGGAAAGAGATATATGTGCTTTCGCGGATCTTGGTGTCAGTTGTCTGGCCATCCATTCAATTGCTCAACAGTACAACCACATGGTCCTGGCACTGCACGTTTACATTTTGCAACAATTCAGCCAAAGCTGGCAACCAAAATTAGGGGAATGTGGTAGATTGGAGCACGGTGTATTTGTAACCAGGCAGTAAAATTGAACCTGAGAATGACAACAGCTGGTTAACTGTGAATTTCCCGTGTCGCACGGACAACATTGTGTCTGTGTGCGCGTGTGCCTGGGTGGTTGCCTGTCCCTGCAGGTGCCTGGTCGCTCTGTGTCTTTCACGTGAGTGTGTGTGGGTCAGTGGGTGTGGGTGGGTGGGTGTGTGTTTGTATCGTGTTGTGTTGCAATCAGCTGTGGAACAGGCCGCAATATTCATTTTTTTCTTGATTTGCGGAGAGAGATTCGGCTGTCCAACGCGAGTAACTGTCCGATGGCAATTTTACATCACTCTTCTTCGTTGATTGGTTACGTGCACTGTGCGCATGCATGTGGAAACCCATGTTTGGTTTTTTTCCTTTGTGCACTGGCCATCGTGTGTTTGCGTCTGCAAAACGTCGCCGTTTGCCTCTGCAGGCACATGCTTGTGTGCAGTGGTCTATTTGTTGACAGGTTTATTTGGGAATCTTCAAACGCATCGTCGACAAGGGGACTGGGTACGTGGAGTCAGAGACTGCAAGATTGAATAAGCTTCTGGGATCGCAGATATCTGACAACAAGAAGAAGCAGTTCCAGTTCAAGCTCACAATTCTGGGAGCATTTGGAAGCTCTGCATAAAAAGAGTTGCAGGCTGCAGTGTGGCTGCTGAATGCACACGCCACCATGCGCCACCATGTGTGCGCTGCTTCTGCCTGCTTGTGCTGGCACAACGTTTCGATCCACAGCCATAGTCGCGTTGATTTTGTTTTTTGTGCCTGCCGCCCTCTTTCCATTGTTGATGTTGTTGCATCGGTTGTGTATTTGACGCCCCTCACCAGAACTGCTACCATCTAAAGGGTAGGTTGTGGGTTTGGTGGCTCACATCCAAATGGTAATCAACAATGGCCATTCACAAGAAATCGATAATCACACATTTTGGAGGACTCAGGAGGCCTCAGGAGGGACTGCAGAGGGTACGACAAGTTGACGCTCCACAGCACCCAGCATGACATCACCAAACCACACTCTCAAGCATGAAAAATGAACATTCACACTGTGCATGGGGTAATGTGCATTATGGGGAAAAGCCTGTCTGTGCCAGGTTTTTAGAAGAAGCGCACACATTGCCACTAGATTCCACAACAAACACAGTACATTAATGTTTGGAAGTAAAAACACATTTCAATGCAGTCAGCCCACAGATCAATTGGATTGGGCACAAACACTATTTGACGGCATGTAGGAGGGCTTTGACAACCAACCACCCCTATGATCCAAATTGCGAGGACGTACGGCAGATCACAGAGAAACATGAGAAGTATCACCCTAGAAACAGAGGGGCATTTGTGGGGAGAGGGGCATTTCTGGGTGGAAGATCTGTTTCCGTGCTTGTGGTTGCAGTGCAGTTTTCACATTCAATCATACAAGGACATGCAAGGTCAGAAAAAGCTCTGAAATGGGCAATTTTGGGACAGACAGTGAGGAAAAGGGGAGTCCCGGGGAATGCAAAGGGGGGGGGGGGGGTGATAGGGGAGGGGTGCAGGAGGAGTGTTGTGTGGGGGGGGATGTCTCTCGAGCAAGCAAAGCGGGCAAGGAACGATTTCAAGGGCGGTATGTCTTTGATGCATGCACCAGGACTGGGTCCAACTGCGCTGCCCCATGGAGATATGATAATTGGTTGGTGGCCAAAATGGGGTGCCAATTGGAAAAATGGCCAAAATTGGAATGACATCCAAAAGCATACCTCCATGGGCGTGGTGAGGAGAGACAAAAGAAATGGTGGGGATTCAACACTGGACTTGATGTTTCATTGGCATCCAATTTATGGGGTGCCCAAGGTTTGGGCTGAAAAATCGCCAATAGGCCCTATGACTGCCCATGGGTGAAGGTGGTGGCTGCAAACAACGTCCTTTTGCATCATAGCATGCATATATTCTCACAACAGCCCCCATCCCACTTCTATAGGACGGTACCAGAGGGATACCAAGGCCGCCAAATCTTCATCATCATGGCAGAACTGGTTGAGAACAGCACAAGCACTCATCCCACCCCACTTCACCAAGTCCCATGCTGTTGGGACCGTAAAACAGTTTTTTGGCTCAAAATCCAAAGAAACCAAAAGATTTGCCCCCCTACCCAACCCCACCACCCAGTACCGATTTTTTATGGAGATTTAGGAAAGGGGGAGAGGAGTCCAAACCTAGAAGAGGTGGGTGGATCTTGGACGAAAGGATTTACAAGATGCTAAATCCGTTGGCACATGGTCCGTGAATGGGCCAAAAAAGGGGGGCATGTGGCAATTTCTTATACATGTTGTCTTTGCCCATATTTGATCATCGAGAGAGCGCACAAGGTTGCAAGAAACTGAAAGAAATAAGTGTTGTGTACACCCAATTGTGTAGCGTGCCCCAAAACTCTTGTCCGAACACGAAAATATGTACCTTTGGGCTCAAATTTCGTCAAACAGAACGGGTGGTATACAAACTAGCACAAAAACTGGTGATTTTACGTTACAGAAATGCAAATCTTTCAGAAATATCTTGCGGAGGTTGTGAATAAAAGATGGGCAGAGACAACACGTGTCACATGTCCCCCTTGTCCGAACACCAAATATGTACCTTTGGGCTGAAATTTCGTCAAACAGAACGGGTGGTATACAAACTAGCACAGAAACTGGTGATTTTACGTTAGAGAAATGCAAATATTTCAGAAATATCTTGCAGAGGTTGTGAATAAAAGATGGGCAGAGACAACACGTTTAAAAAATTACCACATGTCCCCCTTTTTCGAGCCATTCACGGACCATCTGCCAACGGGTGAAATTGTGGTTTAACTCGTTGTAAATTCTTTCGTCCAATACCTCCCCACCTCTTGTAGGTTGGTACCCCCTCCACCTTACCTGAAACTCTTTAAAACGTGGGGACTGGGTGGGGGTGGGGGGGGCAAGTCTTTTGGTTTCTGGTTTGGATTTTGAGCCAAAAAATTGTTTTCCGGTCCCAACAGCACGGAACTTGGTGAAATGGAGTGGGATGAGTGCTTGTGCTGGGCCCTGTCCTCTCTTTGCCTCCCCTTTGCTGCTGCTTTTGGCTTGGGTTTTGCCTGGGCGCGCCGATACCCGGTCACGGCCTACAGAAAGTCGTCCCGTGTTATGAACCCATGTAGGTTGAGATCCCATGGATAATGTCTGCTGGCGGCGTTGATCTGACAGTTGCAAGCTAGCACACATGCATCAAACTTTGAAACTGGACTCCCAGATGAGTTGCTGCTTGCTGAAGATGGGTTGGCACAACATGTTCAGGTGAAGGGGGTGCAGGAAAAGCAGGAACCGGGTCAGCCGTAGATGTGGAGCAGTCAAATGACTTAAGAAACGAGCCGGGTCATATGGCAAAATGCCTCTAAAATTGCCATCTTGCATCGAGCATGCGGGAATGTGCATATCGAAATTTGAATCATCGACATGTGAAGGCACTATCCATTTGAGTTATGCTGGATATATTGGTGTCTGTTGAACAGGGCTAGAAGCTTTTCAAGAAAAAAACGGCAGCCACAAAATGTTTTTCTTTCCTCCTCTTTCTCTTACCCATTGTTTGCATCTTCGTTGAAGCCTAGATTCAACAAAAAAGGGCGAAAGTAACAATCCCGGCTTTTTACAAGCATACAACTAGATCAGAAAAGCTTGTTGAATTCCCAATGATTTTTCATATGATTTCGTTTTGACGAACGCAATTTCCACTGCTACCAAGTAGGGCATGAGAACAAGAGAGAGAGCAAGTGGGATCGAATTAGTCAAATGATTCCATAGTACACCAAAGGGCTGCATACGTACAAAGCGAAATAAGTACATTGTTTTATAAATGAAGCAAATGAGTTTATCATGAAAAGGGACATCACTCTAGTTAGGTACACTGGAATGTGCAGTCAATGTGCACCCTTTGGACCAGAATGGAATTGGTTACAAATATAGCACACCTTGTGTCTAGAGAAACAGATTTCTCCATGGCCATGGCTTGGCCATGCAAATGAAATCGGAGACGGTTACAAAATACGACGACTATAAGTAAATAAGATTTGAGAGTATCTAGGATGTGGTGTGTGAGACCTCTAAGCTGAACTTTTTTTTCAGTATATACACCAGAAATTCTGCTAGCTCCGCTCCTTACAGTGGCACGGATGACGGAGATATGGACTTTGTCGGGTGCTTCCATGATGACAGTGACATGTGGTGAAAATATGCCATACCAATAGAAAACTTACAAAGTTAAAACTACAAAAACATCATGTGATTCCTTCAGACATGGGAGCGGCTTGTGAACTATTCTAAGGGCCGCAAGAAAACTATATTAGCTCTTTTTTGTAACTATACTTTACTGTAATCTCTGTGGAAGAAGAGAACAAGCACAGAGAAAACTAATACATGGATGAATGACATGCCTATTCTTACATCCTTTGTTACCTGCGAAGAAAAGAAAGACATAAAGTGCGATCAAAAAAGCAACGTAACAGAGACAAGGCTCGAGTGCTTGAACAGCCCTATTGGTTCGTTTCCGGCACAAATCTTACACAATCACATTTGCCGGTGTCATATATGTAATCTCCACCTTGATCTCCACATTGTTTTCTGAATGCTCGGGCCTTTTAAGTATCGTCTAAAGGCGCAGTGATTTTATGTACCGAGTGTATATGCAATGCGCAACAGGCACAACATTGAACACAGGTAAAAAGCTGACTAAACCTAAGCATTCTTTTCATGTTCTGCAACGAAATTTTGAAAAGCGTTACATGCAGTGTTTGCAAAACTCCTTCTATGAACACGCTGGCTCCTTAATAAGAAGGTGTAACATATGTGTTTTTTTTCCTAAATTTTGTGTAGCTCGTGCGGAGTTAGGCTCCTCGCCGCGCATTCTGCTAAAGAATGGAGGTAACTAAAATATGTAAAAAATGTACCACATCAATTTCTATCACGAATAAACAATTGTTTTCAATTATTCTTGAAAAAAAACCATAATTTATCAAAACAATCATTTTTTTCCGATTGTTTTTTCTCATACATCGAATTATTCACCACAAATTCTTACCTCTGATAAAAAACATACAGAGGGGTGCAAAAAAACGAAGGGAAAAAACTCGAAATTCGTAAGTGTTTTTGTCGTATTTCTACAGCATTTCCCGTGTAGGTCCTTCGGATTTTACCGGATTCGTATTTCATACCATGCGGTATTAGATGGCGGCAGTAGATGTCTAATGTTTTCTAGGCAATGGTGTTATTGTTGTGTAATTTAGTGTAATTTACTGAAGTTTTTGTGCCTCTCGTGACCAAATTTTGTTTATTAGGGATGTTAAGATATCTGCAGCGAGATGTCACTGCGTGTCAGCTGCAACAACGCCTCCGCACTGCGCACGACGAAGCCACCACCTACACAAACAAAAAGCGTCCCGGAGGATCGCAGTGCACTGCACCGCCTACCAAGAGATGCCTCAACGTAACTGGCGACGACAGGACTTGGCTGAAGTGGAGTGAAGCCCAGCGCCGAGAGGCTGTCAATAGCCTCGCCAGTACATCATACAATGCTTTGGTCTTGCGAGTGTGTGCCTGCTCGTAGCCGTCCATGTCTGTGCAACGTAGTGCGCCGCGACAACTCTCAAGCTTTGCTCCTCTTGTCTTCCACTATGGCTCCGGGTGCCCGCCGTTCAGCACCCTTTGCACTTGGCGACAGCAGTTTACGAATGGCGAGGGCTCACGCCGGCAAGCAGCCCCTGGGTTACTCACGGCAGAGGAGGAGAATGACATGTTGGAAGTATGCTGTTATGTAGTGGGCGCTAAAGGCCGCAGTGAACGGGTCCTGACCAACCGGCTCTTTCTTGTTCAGTACAGCAAGACCATCCGAGCCAAAGGAATTGTGTTTGACATCAAAGTCATCCAAGCGCTGGCGCAGGAGGTGGTGCCAGCACACAGACCAGAGACCGAGCACTTCAGCATCTCGCGAGACTGGGCGAGCAAGTTCAAAAAGAGACACGGGTTTGGTCTGAGAAGGTGTGACGGTTGCGTTGCGGTTGTATTCGCCGCCACGGATGCCACTTCCACCATTTTGTCAGATGCATCACGAGCGATCGACTGGAGTCCAACGAGCAAGACTTGATCCGAGAAAATTCGTGGCGCGAAACCTACAACGCTGTCGTGAGCAACCCAAGGAGGTTTGGCATTCCATGGGACGGAGCAATCGTCGACGATCTGCAGCTCGCAATGGATGAGACGCCACTGCAGTATGTGCCCAAGTTCCCCGGTAGCTTCTCGAACAAGAAAAGAGTTGTCGTAGATGGGTCGAGCGAAAAACGACAAAAGAAAAGTTTATAGTGGTTTCACCACTGTATTTTTGTCTCTCCTGCTGCTTGTTGCTGGTGTAGGGTTTCCTGCTGCTTGTTTTTGGAGATGAAAACCTTTTTTTTGCTGAAATAGAGTCAATCCAGGATAACCCAAGCCAGAGGTGTGCAAGGAGAAGAGAATCAGGATCAAAGCATGAAGGGCTGCAGTGTAAACAGTGAAAGATGATTGGATATTCACAGAAACTGCAACTCAGGTCAAATCGGAATGCATATTCACAAAGATAGCTGAAATGTTTTGGTAAAGAATTGGAAAACTGCCCCATGGTCACTCTCTCTCCATAGTGCCATCTCAGGAGATGTGCACTCTTTGTTTTGGGTCCCATATGTGCTGAGGTGGCAGGGCATGTGGCGATGAGGTCACTGCCATGTCACATGGGATCTTCCTACTTAGCTAGGCTGACCGGGAATTGAACCCAGGACCTCTCAAAAAGAGGTGCCCAGCCCCCTAGGGTGCATACCACTAGGACAGCTAAGAATTCATGGAAAAACATAGATAAATTCATAGGCTCTGCCTTGGATATGTCAGTTCTCAGTTAACTCAGCATAAGATGATTTGCCTCACATTGAAAGGGGATTAAGGGGTCCACTCCATATCCTGATTGGGTGTTTGGTTCCATAGGTCAAAATGTGTTATAACCACTTTTGGTGGGACCAATACTAAGATAGAAATGCCTGGATGCTCAGTGCATCTCTAATACAACTAGAGTATGCCTCAAAGCATTGGAAAAGCACTTTTTCTTACTCCCCCCTTGTGCTGTGGTGGCCACCACTGTCGCATTTTAGGAAAAAGGGAATTTTTCTTGGCCTTTCCTTGGTTTCCACATCTACTTTAAAATACCTATAGTTTCCCTCACACAGAAAAATGGGCGTCACCATGGCTGGCGCTCTTTTGCTGCTCTGTTTGTAACATTTCCTACAGAAGACTCAGCGCTCATGGCGCTGCCGGGGCTCCTGTGGCTTGGTTGGGTTAGTTTGGGAGCATGCCAAAACATGTGCATGTGCATCCCTCCCTCAAAGACGCAGCGCGACACAAACCCAACGCAAGACACCATATACACACTCGCATGGGTTCTCGTAAACCTGCTGGCGACCTGTGACCTGTCTTAGGGCGAAAGGAGTCGTGAAAAAAAAATTAAATTGCCCCTTGGTGGGGTCTTGGGTTCTGCTCAGTCTCTCCAGACTGCTGCGTTTCGGCCCGAACACGGCCTACTCAGCGAGGCTGCGCGTGGGTATCTGCAGAGGCAGGAATGGGAGAATTATGGACGAATCCACGCAAAAACGAAGCGACGACATCAAAATCCGTCAAATGACAGCCTAGAATTTTTCTAAGACAACACACCTGAGCAGAATCCAATTGTGCATCAGAAGCACATTTTTCTAAAAATTATAGTCATCTCTAGATTTTTTAAATCCAGAAATTCATACGCATAAAAAGGCGGCGCGCAGGAGCGGCTCCTAGCGAAGCGCCGGAAAATGAAGAAATAATGGAATTATAAACGTATGTCTCACGTAGTCTTGAAAATGACGAGACACACATTAATAAATAAACATACAGATTCCACCCACACTAATAGAAGTATCAAAAATTCAAGAATTCGAAAATCAACGAAAAAGACTTCAATGAATCAGGTATAAACTACAGGTATGCTCGTTTCGTATGCCGCATACACATTGCTCGTCTCGTGTCTCCGTGAACGAGTCTTGTAGCAGCGCTAACAACGATAGGACGCGATAGAGGGGTTGATTAGAAAGATTGCAGATGATTAGAGGTCAGATCAGGGTGATTAGACATACACACAAATGCATAGCAAAGTTCTTCGCGTGCGCCCCTCACTTGCTCTCTCTCTTTAGCGGTAGGTAAGGTGAGTAAGCCCAGCTGGGGCCACCCCCTGGTGGAGTCGTGATTGAGGTTAAGATGGGCAGGTTTGCCCACGCTACTCTCGCATGCTCGCGCATTCACACACGCATTGAAGGGTAGGCCATGCGAAGTGCGCACGGTAAACCTTGTTTAGGCTACCCAGGGGCTCCTCGGTACGTTCTTTAAGAGGACCTGAGGAGTCCCTTAACGCTTGCTTGCTTGACAGGGGTAGCTGATTCTTCAGCGTGTTTGCGGACAGTGTATTATAGGTCACACTGAGAACCGTATAATACGGGGAGTGTGGCTTGGTTCCTCCGCCGCAAACGCCCCTTCATTTGCCTTTGCTTTACAGGTGGGCAGGTAGGGTGATTGGTGCAGCAGCATACCATTTTTTCATGCCCTGCTAAACAAGGGCGCAGATCACACAAACAAGTAACTCCCCTCTGCCTGTGGCAGAGCAGGGAGCCCGACTCCATCGACATCTGCGCCGTGCACGCAAGAGCACCTCTTCCCTCCAAGCCCTAGCAGGGGAAACGCGTTGTGGCGTCCCCTGTTAGGCCACAGTCGCTTAGCAGCGCTGTGTTCTCTTGTCATCTTCACAGGAGGGTCGCTAAGACCCACGACATGTTCTTCAACAACACCAAGTAGAGTGTGCGTGTAGGAGTGGTAGTCCTCAGTGGGGGCTTGAGCCAGTTGCCCCAGTGCTCGCCCACCAGGATGGTGCCACTGTAGGGTGTGTAGGACCTGTAGTGCGTGTGTCACTGTCCCACCCGTTTCCTGCAATTTTAGCAGGGTTGGTGGGCTGTGGCAGTGGTTAGGTCAGTGTTTTGGCCATTTAGCAAAACGGCGTTTTCATGCCTTCATAGCTTTTGGCCACCCCTCCCTGTAGTAGACAGATAGGTAGGGAAAACAATACCTGGATTAGTACGCTGGGTATTCCCCAAAGGTTTTGCGCCAGCACAGAAATTGGGCGCTTAGGGGAGGGGAGACCCGGGGCGTACCCCGTGGCATCAATAAGCCAACCCTCCAGGTTTAGCAAGCGTGCAGACTTGGGTATAATTAGGACACCACTTCTGCGGCTTGCTCTCAGGACCTTAGGAATAGCACACTCACACATACGCTTTGGCAGGTAAGGGTAAGGTTTAGTCCTTAGCTTTAGTTTTGGAGGCAAGCGTCTCAGCGAGCCTCAGCAAGTCACCAAGGTTGTTCTGGGACTAGTAGTCAACCAGAACTGAGTTCAGGCGTCCCTCAGGTAGAACAAATGCAGAGAAGGGCTCCCAGGTGGCCTCTTCGACTCCAAACCCTTCCCAGAGGGTGAGGAAGCGCCAACCCTGGCGATAGCGGTGGCGTAGGACAGACTTCACCAGGTAGAAGCCCTCCTTAGCCATCTCCTCGGCGTTCATGTCGGGGAGTTCACCTTCAACTTCCATAGGGCTGGCAGCCCCTTGTAGGTCCAGAGCGGCGATTTCCTCGTCGTTCAGCTCCCACTCCTCCCCACAGAGGTCTTCAGGATCATAGTAGCGCTTCAGGTGTGGAGCAGCGCACACCAGGGTCCCCCCTAGACGGGGATAACACCGCACGGTGATACGGTGTCCATCCACTTTTTAAGACGTCACAAACTTTATCAGAGTTCTCACAGGTCGTAGATAAGAGCAGGCTATGTACACAGATGCTGTGCATACTATCTACATGACCTTTTCATACTTGAACTGCGCTGACCGGTGTTGGAGACCGTGTGAGGGTGTTGGTGTTGATTTGGTGGAGGTGCATGAGTGTTGGTGTGAGTGTAGGTTGTAGTTTTGGCTTTCATTAGGCCACTGGTTCACCAAGGTGGTCCCAGGAAAAATTTATCGAAGTGATAAAATAATAATAGACTGATAGACTTTGTAGAAAACTGATAGAAAATTCATAAAAGAAATTTACGTGTGTTTTTGAGGTCGGTAGGTTAGATAACATACAAAGGAGAAGTTTTAGAAATGCCAAAAATTAGAACTGGCATCACCTGCAGAACGTTGTCTGAAAACGTTGTGGCTGTGACCTCTCTGTTTACTGCATTTGGAAAACAACCCCGATTTTTCACCCTAGGGGAAAATCAGTGCCGGATCCATACAATGCAGGCAACAAACTAGCAATCAAAAGCAGGCAATGGTGACATTGCAGTGCAATTGATGCAGTGCACAGAAGTCATTCTGGAGCAGCCAATATCAGATATATATGAAATGGAAGAGCTGCAGAAAAGGATGTGAGTGTCTGTGTTCTGAGTTGTGATGGTGGTAGCATTGTGTGTCGAGTGTGTGTAAAGAGTGTTGACTTAGAGCTGTGGCGTGTGTTGCCGTGATGGAGTGTCTTGTTGTGAATGTGTTCTGTGAAAGCAGGGTGTGTTTGATCTGGCTCCTACAACATATACAAGTGAAAACTGAGCCAAGGGCAGCAATTCTTGCACCTCTGAGAGGTGGTTCGGCACCTTTCTTCGCAAAAACAATGCTTTGGTGACCAACTGAAATTTTACATCAGTAAATCAGAACTTGAATCTGCACATGCATCAGTAAACACACTCGTTGTATATATAGTTATGATGTAACAAGGTCTTCTGACCAGTAAAAACTGTTGCTGTCGTCAATAGCCTTTAAGTGGCTGTTTGCAATTAGATATTCGGTCTCAGCCTTCACGTACAAGATCTTTTGGATTTCCATCGTGGTGAGGCGACGAGCGTCAGTAAGTTGGACTGCCTCGTTGTTGTTGCTGAGACCAAATTCACCAATAGCATTTACATACCACGATACTTTATTATCCTCCTTTGGTTGTACGGATAGCTTTGGTGTCGGCATTGTCTCGGTGGTCGTGCTTTGCGGCATCTGACTTTGATCATGAGCAAGGGAAGTGTTGTTGTTGGTCGGCCTTTCTTTATGACTAGAGTTTGAAGCTGTGACTTCCGGCGATGGTTTTACCTTCCATATATTTGACGGTGAACTCGCTGGTTGGTACTGGTGGACTCGGGGCGCACTTTGAAGCCGTGTTCTGCAATTCGGAGAACCTTTTTTGTACCCAAGTCGTCTTTCATACTTGGAGGTGCTTGATGGAGACCTTCGACTCGTTGGTTGGTGCTGCGGCTTCGCTGTTGGTAGCGTGCCTTGGTTCTGTGTAACTTTTTCGCTCACTTGCGTGCGAGGCAGTGTGCTGACAGGCTCTTTGGTCGTGGTGGTTTGCCTTGCAGCACGGGTCAGCAGGGTGTTAAACACATTTCCGGTGTCGAACTTTGAGCTCGGCAAGTAGCGTGCTGGTTGCGAGACAAGAGCTGTGTTGTACCTGTTCCCTGACGGCTTCGGCTTTTGACCAGCAATGTGTTGGCGAAGCGTTGGTGACGGCGTTTCCATTTCCGCTGATTTTGCTGGCGACGAGTTTGAAATGTATTCATCATTGTCCTTTGGTTGCGACACGAGAGCTGCGTCGTACCTGTTCTTTGACGGCTTCGGCTTTTGACCAGCAGCTTGATGGCGGTGTGTTGGTGAAGGCAATACCTTTTTGGCCGACTTGGTTGGCGCTGAGTTTGAGGTGGACTCGTCATCGCTATTTTTGTTCGAGTCATTGACAGGCACTGCAAAGGCATCAAAAGGGGAAGAGCATGGTTGAACGGCGGCTGTTGCAGTATTGCAGTTGTCTTGCAGCTTATTATTTGGCGTTGAAAGTGGGCGTGGAAAAAGTGACTTTTGTCGCAGGAGGCGTTGAAGTTGTATTTCTTTTTCCAAAACTTCGAACAGAACCCAGTTTGACCACAGAGTCGTAACCACGAAGTTCTGCAGGCTTTGAAGGACAGAAGCAGCAGGCGGCGGTACTGTCAGCTTCTGGTGCTCTGCAGGCGTTTTGATCGGTGGATCGTTCAGCATTGATCGCAGGCAGAGCGTGGCCTGGATTTTGCGAAAACACTGCAGCCAGGTCTACAAGTTGATCAGGCATTGCTGCGGCTTGCTCTCAGGACCTTAGGAATAGCACACTCACACATACGCTTTGGCAGGTAAGGGTAAGGTTCAGTCCTTAGCTTTAGTTTTGGAGGCAAGCGTCTCAGCGAGCCTCAGCAAGTCACCAAGGTTGTTCTGGGACAAGTAGTCAACCAGAACTGAGTTCAGGCGTCCCTCAGGTAGAACAAATGCAGAGAAGGGCTCCCAGGTGGCCTCTTTGACTCCAAACCCTTCCCAGAGGGTGAGGAAGCGCCAACCCTGGCGATAGTGGTGGCGTAGGACAGACTTCACCAGGTAGAAGCCCTCCTTAGCCATCTCCTCGGCGTTCATGTCGGGGAGTTCACCTTCAACTTCCATAGGGCTGGCAGCCCCTTGTAGGTCCAGAGCGGCGATTTCCTCGTCGTTCAGCTCCCACTCCTCCCCACAGAGGTCTTCAGGATCATAGTAGCGCTTCAGGTGTTGAGCAGCGCACACCAGGGTCCCCCCTAGACGGGGAGAACACCGCACGGTGATACGGTGTCCATCCACTGATAGAATCTTGTACGGCCCGAAGTATGGGTCATCGCTGGTAGAGCGTGGCCAGGCGGGTAGTCACCTGTGGTGCACCAGCACCCAGTCCCCCTCTTGGTAGGTGGCCGGTACTCGGTGCTTGTTCTTCTTGTTCCACTGACGCTCCCTCACTCTCAGGAGCATTGCCTTGGCCTTGTCCACCTTCACCTGTTGCTCTTGGACCCATTCACCCACAGAAGAATGGGTGTCCTCTGGATAGGGGGCATGTAGGAACCATGCCGGGCGCCCTAGGAATAGCTCATGGGTCGAGTGGCCAGTAGCTGAACTCTCTTGGGAGTTCATCATCAAGGATATGACGGGGAGTAGTCTCACCCAGTCTCTGGTGCGTTCAGTTTTGCACCATATCCTTACGTTCTCCTTGTGGACACGAATCTGTCGCTCACATAGGGGGTTGCTCGTGTGAGAGTAGGGAATCCCCGTAGACACCTGGACATTGAGGGATCTCAGGACCCTCTTGTACCAGCCAGTATCTGAGCGTACTCGTACGTCCTCATCGGAGTTGATCTCCTTGGGCGCCCCATAGACACAAAACCACTCCTCCAGGAGTATCTTGATAGTCTCCTCCCCGGTAATGTGTTTCGTACATGGGAACACCCTGGTAAACCTGGTCAACCCACAGGTTACCACGAGGGCGAAGTCATAGCCCCCGAACTTCGGCATCTCCGTGTAGTCCACGTATAGAACACTGTTAGCACAGTGAGGGATGGGCAGGGTCGAGTAGAGACCTCTGTCCCTGATATCCCCTGGTTTACAGGACCTGCACGGGCACTTGTCCACGATAGGCTGGAGGGTTTTCCGCAGTTGGTCGTCAGTCCACGTAGTGTGGAACCACTGCTTGAACAGCCTCAGGGTTTCAGCACCCACATGACCGCTGGACTCATGGGTCCACTTCAGCAGCGCTGGGACTCGGTCACTAGGCACCACGATGCGGTCCTCGTGCCAGAGGTAGCTCTTGTCCCTCTTCAACTGGTCTTGGTTGACCAGGAGGGGTTCAAGGCGTTTCTCCAGGCGCTTGTAGATATCCCCAAACTCCTTCAGGTACTCCGATTGTTGGAGTCCATCCAGGGGGCATATCATCGTCATGTTGAGGTCCAAGTGGACGTCCATACGGCTGAACGCCTCCTTAGCCAACGCTTCAGACCGGGCACCAATCAGGGTTTGAGGTTTGAGGTTTGATTTTGCGGGTACTAGACGCCTTTCGGCCCCGGGGGGCCACCTGGTCGGGCCAGGTGATATCCTCCCCACCGGGTCCTAGTGGGGGGCCCTCCAAGACGCACCTCCTGCCTGGTGGCGGAGTCCCCCGGGTTCACAGATCTCGGAGCCCCGTCCTTCCCCGGCGTCCCCGTTTCGCCACTCTCCGGTCAGTGCATTAATTCGCAGCCGTGGCTGCGGGCGCTTACCCACTGCGTCGCCCCCCTAATGCGTGGTCGCCCGGGGCGCCGGCGCCGCCGGGCCCGTGCTACTGGCTTGTCGCCAGTGGGACCCCCTTGGGCTGGCGCGGAGGCTGCCTAGCCTAGGGGTTGGGGCGTGGCGCTGTGCGCCACTACTGCCTTGACGGGCGCAGTGCCCCGTCTGTGTGTGCGCGGCGCTCGCGGGCGGTTCGGGGGGGTTCGGGCCGGCACCTGGCGTCGTGTCTCTTTCGTTTCCCCCTCCCCGCCCCGCGTGTTCCGCGCTGCGTGTGGCGGGCCGTCCCCTCCGGGTGTCCCTTACCCTCGCTCGCTGGTACGCCATTCCATGCGGTCTGTGCGTTCCGCGCGCTCGGTCCGGTTGCCCTTCCGGTAGTCCCCGCGTGTCCCTTTCGTGTGTGTGCGCTCGCGCTCTCGCGGTGTCCCCTCCCCCCCCCGCTGGGTGGTGTGGCGCGCGCATCTCGCGTGGTCCCGGCACTGGGCGCTGGTAGGGCCGTTCCACGTGGTCCGTGCCCCTCCGCGTGTCCTGCCCCGGTCCCTTGCTCCGTCTGGCGTGCTTGGGGGGGGGCGGTCCGGTCCCGGTTCCCCCCTACTTGGCTTGGGGTTGTGGGGGCGGCGGCAGGGCGTCCCCGGGGGGCTGCCTTCGACCGTTGCGTGGGGCTTCTGGGGTCTTGCGCTCCTCCTCCCCGGACTGCTCGTCCACTGGCTGGGCTGTCCGGGTCCACGTTGTGGGCGCGGGCGTGCGGGTGTGGGGGCCCTGCTCTGTCCCTGTGGGGGCTGCGCGCCGCGGGGCGGGTCCATGGCGTTCTTATGCTGGGGGGCGGGCTGGGGGGGGGGGGGGGGGGCGTGCGCCGTTTCCTCCGGCTGTGCGGCCGGGGCGGGGCCTGTAGGGCGGGGGGTCGCTCTGCCTCTTTCCGTCCCTCTGCCTTCCCTGGGCAGGCAACAAAGCGGGCGTCACTGGCGTTGTGCTGTCCATGGGAGGCGTGGCCCCCCATACCACTCCGGTTTGTGCTCACCCGGCTTCTCTGGGTACGATCTGTGCGTTGTCCCCGTGCGCAGGCGTGGGCCCGCTTGTTCTTCGCGGCCCCTATGTGTGCCGGCGGCTGGGGCGGGGGGGCGGGTCACACTCCGGCTCCCCTCTCGGGCGGGGGGGGGCCCATCCCCCCTGCCTCGGGGGTTGGGGGCCGGGGCCCCCGCGGCTGGCGCCTGGTCGGGGGGCGGGGGGGGGGGGGGGCTGTCGCGCCGCGGCCTCCCTGATCTCGTTCCGGGCGGCGGCCTGCGGTACTCCTTTCTGGCCCTCTCCGTGTCGCCGGGGCGCTCCCTTCCGGCGCGCGCGTGCGGTCGGGGCTGAAGTGCCGCCCCGGGGTGGGGGGGGGTGAGGGGCAGCCCGTGGACCGCTCCCCGGGGGGCCCCAGCTGACCTGAACCCCCCCTCTGTCACCTCGGAGTGGGCTGTGGTTACGGGAGGGTCACGTGGGGCGCGGCCTCCTTCCTGTTCCGTTGTGCGCGTTGCTCCGGCACGCCGGTGTGGGTTCGCGGGAGCAGGTCCAGCCGCTGTTGCCCTTACCGCGTCGCCGTTCCTCCTGAGGGGGGGGGCGCCCCCCCGGCCCTGGGGGGGCGGAGGGCCGCGCCTGTGGCTCCGCAGCTGAGGTGGGTGCGGGGGGGGGGGGGGGTGGGGGGGCCGCCCCCCCGCCCGCTCTCGGGCCTGTGTGGGAAGGGGGGGGGGGAGGGTGTGGGGGGGGGCCTTTGGTCCCCTGATGATGCCTCCTGTCGGCCGGGGGGGGGGGGGCGGCATGGCAGTCCTGGCCCCGGGGGCCAGCCATCGGCTGGGGGGTCGCGCCCTTCCCATGCCCCCCTCTACCGAGAGCCGGATTCTCGCGCAGGCCCTCGCTGGGGCCCCTCATCCCCCGGCCGTTGTCGTGCGGCGCTGGCCGGCCGGGGGTGGCCGTGAGGGTTAGCGGTCAGTGGTTAATGGGCTGCGGGGCAGCAGGTTCCCCCCCGCGCTCGTTGTCTCCGCACTCCCTCCCGCGGGAGGTGGCGCGCCCTCTTGCGTCGTGCCGTACCGTGGGGGGGGCGTGGGTCGGGGGACCCAGCCCCCCCCCCTAACTCTCCCGTACCCGCCGTCTGGGCCTTCACCTGCGCCGCCGCTTGTGTGGGGGCTGGGGCTGCGGCGGCGGCGGGTTGTGCCGGCGGTAGCGCCAGTGGGCGAGGGCGCTGCGCAAAGCCCGGGGGAGCCAGTTGTTGGCGTCCGCATCCGTGATGCGGAGCACCGCTCTCCCTTCCAGGAAGGCCGGCCACGTCGGCTCCCTGTCGGGCCACGCCGCCCGGATCACTGACCTGAGGACCCTCTCATGGTCCTCTGGGGCTGCCCACCCCCCCGGGGGTACCTCTCGGTTTCCTTCGTCCCTCCGGAGCAGCACGGCATCGAAGGACCGGTTCCTCGACCTCCTGGAGGTCCCCTGGTTGGCCCAGCACAACCACCCGTACACCTCACCCACCAGGGGGAGGGTCTCCTCCCCTAGAGGGTCCGGGACCGCGCCCCAGTCCCGGTCCCATGCCCGGCCCTCCTTCGCCCCCCGTGCCGGCCCCCCTCGCTGCCCCTGCGCCTGCGGCGCCGATGCCGCGCCCCGTCCCCCCTCCGCCGAGGCCATCCGCGCCGTCTCCGCCCTCGGCGCGGGGGGGGCTTGATGGTGCTGGTGTCGTGGGGGTTGGGGGGGGACGAGCTCGCCGGCGTCAGGGTCGATGTTGTAGAGGTAGGGATGCAGATTCGCAGCGAATTCAATTTGAATTCGCCGAATTCGCTGCGAATTCGTTCGCAGCGCGAATTCGCTGCGAATTCGGCCTGAAATTCTTAGTACTGCGAATTCGGGGCGAATTCGCGCTGCGAATTCGCAGGCGACGGCAAAATGATCACGCGTGCGCCGTCTTCACTCCAGATGAAAAACTAACTTTGAACTGTGCGATGCAATATTTTTTTGGACTCGATACAATGAAAACTATGATGATTCTGCTTCGATTGAGCTGTTGATTTTCCTGTCCGGTGCCTGCGTACTCGTTTTCGAAAACAAAATTCACTTTTGCGTTTTGAACACACCGCTGTGTCCGCCTAGCTCCACCGAACACGGCGGTACCCTCCATTCTCCCCAGAAGTCCACCAGTTTGGAGAAAAACCCGTCCCGAACTTTTGATTTTCGACTTTTTTTTTCTAGTTTTTGACAGTCAAAACGTGTTGCCCCTTGGCAACCACGCACTGTCGGGCGTGTGTGGAAGGAGAAGCAGCCGAGAGCAGCCCGACGCAGCCGCAGTGAGGCCCTGGGCACCCACAACGACGTGTGCACGAAGCTACTGACGTGCACAGAGCTGCACCCAGCCAGCGCACCTGCTCCAACCTCCCTATAAGCTATGTACATAGCCCCTTGTAGCCCTTGCGTATCCTTGACAGCGGTACCCTCCTTACCCTTCCCGGTGCCGTGTGTGCTCTCTCTTAGATGACTTCAAGTCCAACGATTCAATTCAAGAATGCAATGAATGAAGGCCCAATAAGGGCAACAAGTGGTTCACATGTGATGGTTTGTGTGTGGATTGGTGATCTTGCATGCTTCGTTGCTGCTTCTTTTCCAAAACGCAGTTGAAAGAATCAAGGAACTTTGGAATTCTTGGTTTTGATTTTCTTCTTTTTTTGTCAAATCGTCAAATCGTTTGAGCATGGTAAATGCAAGCAACAACAAACAACAAAAATTGCAAGGTTACTGAAGCTTTTGGGAAATCTTTGATGCGATATGGTACTCGGATACCCATATGTAAACAGGTGAATTGCAACCCAGAAGGTAAATTGTACGTGCCTATGGATTCAATCAAGCGAATCGGGGAGGTTTCGAATTTGAAGTTGCGAATTCGAGTTCGGAGCGGTCCACGAATTCGTGCGAATTCGGGGCGAATTCGAATTCGAGCGAATTCGTGCGAATTCGAACCTGCATCCCTATGTAGAGGTGGTGGTGGTGGTGGTGGTGGTGGTGATGGGTGTGGTGTGCCGGCATCTGTTGGATGCCGGGGGGGATGCACCTCACCGGCTGCACGTCCGGCTGCGGGGGCGCCCCGCCCTCTGCCCCCCTCCCTTCGTCCCGTCCTTCCCCCTGGGCTCCCATGCCCCGTCCCGCCTGTCCCTTGGGGCCCGCGGCGCCCTTGCCCTTGCCCTTGGGCGCCTTTCCAGCCCCCTGCCCGTGTCGCGGGTCCCGCCTCCCGTCCCCCACGCCCTGGCCCGCTCGCTCTCCCACCTCCCCTCGCCCCGCCCCCTGCACCTGGGCTCCCTGCCCGCGCCCCTGCGCGCCCTTCCCGTGCCCTGGCCCCTTCCCGGCCCCCTGCCCCGAGTCGCGCCGTCCGCTGCCTGCGCTCTGCTCCCCCCCGCTGCTGCGCCCTTCCTGGACCACTCGCCGGGCGTCCCGCTGCCTTTGCAGCTGCGGCAGCGTGACGCCCGGCGGCGAGCGCTCGCGCGTCGGGGGGCGGACGTGCCGCTCCCGCCCCAGGGGGAAGGGCTTGGGGGGGAACGGCTTGGGGGGGCTGGTGTGGGTGTGGGTGGGGTTGGCGTGGGCGCGGTACTTCGCGCTCTCCCTGCCCACTGCTGCTGCTGCGGCGGCCGCCGGCGAGGCGTCCGTGGCCCGTGCGGGGTTCTTCCCCCGCTTGCGCGGCGTGCTGGGGATCGCGGCGTGGCCGGCCGAGGCGGTGTCGCGGCCCGCCGGGGTCGCGGCCGCAGCCCCTCGCGCGCCCTCCTCGCTCTCCTTCGCTGCCGTGGCGGCCGCCGATGAGGCGCCCGTGGCTCGTGCGGGGTCCGCCCCCCGCTTTCGCGGCGTGCTGGGGGCCTCGGCGTGGTCGGCCGCGGCGGTGGTGCGGCCCGTCGGGGCCGCGGTCGCAACCCCTCGCACGCCTTCCTCGTTCTCCTCTGCTGCCGCGGCGGCCGCCGGCGAGGCGCCCGCGGCCCGTGCGGGGTCCGTCCCCCGCGTTCGTGGCGTGCTGGAGGTCGCGGCGCGGCCGGCCGAGGTGGTGTCGCGGCCCGCCGGGGTCGCGGCCGCAGCCCCTCGCGCGCCCTCCCCGCTCTCCTTCGCTGACGTGGCGGCCGCCGACGAGGCGCCCGTGGCCCGTGCGGGGTCCGCCCCCCGCTTCCGCGGCGTGCTGGGGGCCGCGGCGTGGTCGGCTGAGGCGGTGGTGCGGCCCGCCGGGGCCGCGGTCGCAACCCCTCGCGCGCCCTTCTTGCTCTCCTCTGCGGCTGCGGCAGCCCTTGGCGATGCGCCCGGTTCCTGCGCCGGGGCTGCCCCCCGTGTCGGCGGCGTGCCGGGGGCCGCGGTCGGGGCCGCGGCGTCGCTCGCTGGGGCTGCGGTCTCCGCTTCCTGCGCGTCTGGGCGGGGCGGGGCGGCGGGGCTGGCTGCTTGGGCGGCGGGGGCGGTCATCTCGGCCGGCCCAGGCTCCCGGGCCGGCGGCGGCGGCCCGACCAGCACCGCCGCCTCCGCCAGCCTCCGCTCCTCGCGCTCCGCGAGGGTCTCCCCCGTCCACTCCGGGGAGGAGACGGGGGAGCGGGAGCGGGACCGGCGGTGGTGGCGGTCGTCCCGCTGGGGGGACCCATCGGAGTCTGCCATCACTGTTACCCTGGTAGGCATGCGTGGTGGCAGGCGCGCCCTTCCCACTACCTCCTGGTGCATCAGTGCCGTGCCGTGGGCAGTGCCGTGTGGTGCTCTGCGGGGGGGAGGGGGGGAGGGGGTGGGGGGCCGGCTGTGGCGTCAGCTCCGCACGGCTGGGGGCCTGCGGCCATCCACCGGTATTGGGAGGGGAGGCGGAGGAGCCACGCGGCCCACGCGTCGCGTCACAGCTCCCAGTCTGGGGCGGGGCCCAGGGCCCTGGGCCCCCGGGGGTCGTCGAGCGGTGTCGGGGGCAGCCGCACCAGGTGGACCCCCGTAACGGCGGTGACCTCCTGTGTTCGCAGGAAGGTGTGTACTCCGTCCCGCGCCGCGGGCGCCGGGAGGGGGGGGCGGGGTACGGGTGTTGCCCCATAGAGGTGGGTGGGGGTGATCCCCACGATCCGCCCCGGGTCCCCGCGGGTCGCGACGATGAGGAGGAGCAGGGGGGTGCCAGGGCACTCCTGCCAGAGGACCTGCCCTCTGTGGTGGGCACCCCTGGTTCTGGAGAGGGGGGGGGACAGGTCTGGGTTAGCCCAGCCGCGGGGCGCGTGCGTCGCCGGCGGGAGGGCGGGGCACCAAGTGGGCTCCCTGGGGAACGCCTCGTAGACGACGGCGTACGGGGGGGTAGGCCTGGTGCCGTCGTACACCGGGTTGGTCGGCCGGGGGCGGGTGGACGCCTCGTCGGCGCCTTCCACGAACACCGTGACCTCGCCCACCTCCAGGTCCTCATCCGGCGGACGTAGAAGGTGGAGCGCCGCATCCAGCTCGGACACTCCTCCCGGGTACGTGGCCCGCGCCTGGTTCAGGTACCGGGCCGCGTCCCCTGGGGTAGCGCGTCCTGAGGGCGTGCAGCAGGGCTGGGGCGCTACTGCGGAGGGACATGGCAGACCCTGCTCCCGTCAGCCGCAGGGTGTCCCCCATGGACAGGGGCCGGCCCGACCGATTGGACTCGCGCCACTCCATCCACTGCCCGTAGAGGGCCGCCTACGGGCTGATGAGCCCCGGCCGGACGGCGTTCACGATCCGGTGCATTGCCGGGAGCAGCGTAGGGGCCCCCGCTCCGTTCAGGGCGCGGACGGCCGGGAGGGCGGTCTCGTTGAGGAAGTCCCTCGCACTGCCCTCCAGGTCACACCGTGCGGCAGCGTGCGCTTCGTGTGCCTCCGCCACCGCGTCCGCCACCAGGCCCCGGACGGCCGCCTCCTGCGCTCTGCGGCGGGCCCTGGTGTGCCCCGGCCCATCCCCCCGTCGGCGTGGCATGGTGCTGCGGGCTCTGCAAAGGGCGGCGGCGGGTGGGGGTTAGGGGGCGAACACGTGCGACAGGTGCGCAACGGATGTGGGGTCCCGCAGGTGCCCATGGATCCACAGAAGGGCAGCGCCCGCGGGGCCCGCTTGTTCGTGCGAGGGGGTGTGTGCCCCCTCGATGCGCCGGCGCAAGGCCTCCTCCTCTGTGCGCCTGCGCGGGCCTGCGGCAGGTTCAGGCCAGGGGCACGCGGCTACCTGGGCGCACCGCTGGCACCTGTTGGCGCCTGTCGACGCTGCTGAGGACACCGTGTCACATTCTCCGCAGAGTCGGCAGGTGTGTGGGAGGTGGGAGGGCGGCGACCAAGGGTCGAGATGGCGGAGCCAGAGGTCGTCCCACCTCTGTCGGAGGGGGTCCCGGATCTCCAGCAGGCGGGCGCGGACGCGGCGCCGGTAGTCCTTGCCAAGCGTCTTCCGCTGGACCTCCTGCCACGTGTCGTCGGGGAGGATCCCGTGGTCGTGGAAGGCGGGGATGAGGCCGTCCCACGCCGGGCGGGGGTGCCCCCGGGGGGGGGCTCGCCATGTACACGTGGCGCCCGGTGAGGTGGGGCGTCAGCGCATCCCATTGGCACCCGTTCGCGCTGTCTCTGTGGAGGAGGGCCAGCAGGGTGCCGTCCGCGACTGCCTCCCACCCCACTCGCAGCCCTTCGCTGCCGTCTAGCTCCTGGCGCAGCGCGGCTGCAATGCCGGTAGGGCAATGAGGAGCAAGGGCCCCTGGGTGTCGCCCAGCCGGGACAGGGCGTCGTCGTATACCGGCCCCCCTGCTTTGAAGTGCGCCACGGTGAGTTGGGTGGCCCCGTCCTCTGGGGGGTGCCAGCGGACGGTGGCCGCAGCGTGTCCCCACGTGCGTATCTCCGTAGCCCGGAGCACGTTGGCGGCGTGAAGGACGATGCGGGGCGGGACGGGTGTCCTGACGAGTGAGGACACGTCCCCAGTCCATCCCGTTTGCGGCCCCGGGGCCGCCTGCAGCCATTCCCCCGTCGCCGCGTCCCACGGGTGGTCAGGCCCCGCCCCGCGGATCATGGTGGGTCTCGGCCGGGTGTCCGGCCCCCACCACCGGAGCGGGATGGCGGTGTATCGTTGTGCAGGGGTCTCCGGGGCGCGCGTGGCGGCGCACCACCGGCTCCACTCCCGCGCCCAGTCCTCCCCCACGATGCGCGCCTCCCATGCGGTCATGGAGCCGCGCCCGATGATCCACGGTGGGAAGAGGGCGTCTTGTAGGTGCCTCGAGAACCCCCCCGGCAGGTCCTGGTACGGGTGGGGGCTCTCTTGGGGCGGGCACTCCAGAGTGCCATTCACAACACGGAGGGAGGCTACGAAGTCCTTGTCAGGGCGCGGGGGAGGGGGAGGGTGGTCGCCCTCCGCCGCAGTGAGCCACCGGTGCGCCCGGGCCGCCGCGCTCTGGGGCTCGCGGAGGAGTTGCTCCAGCCGGTGGTTGCGAAGCTCCCACGCGAAGTCCCCCAGCCGGAGCATGTGGTGGAGGAAATCGTCCACCGAGGTCCCTCCCCGCGGGTTGTATCGGGTTATGGCGCGGAGCTGCGCCTCCGCGTCCTCGGGCACCAGTCCGGAGCAGAACACCTCCGTCCACGTGGCGTCTGCGGAGCGCCACGAGGCCACCCACAGGGCCTTGTCCCCAGGTGGGAGGTGGCGGGCCGCCTCGTGTACCGCCTGGCGGTAGTGGGGCCAGAGGAGCCGTGAGTGGGCGCATCCCACGTGCATGTGCACCGGGGTAACCTCCGGGCCGCCGCAGAAAAGGCACGGTTGTGGGACGATGGCGACGCCGGAGAGCCGCTCCTTCGGGACGCGGAGCCTGCGCTGCACCGGCGTGTGGCCGTCTCGGGCCCGCAGCGCCCGGCGGTTGGTGGCCGCCGCGGTGAGGTCCCGGGCGTGGACGTAGGCCGTGGCGTGGGCCGCGCCCAAAGGTGTGTGTCCCCGGTGCGTCAGCGCATGGTCCGTCTGCGCCCGTTGCGCGACCTCGCCGAGCACCCGCATCGTGGGGGGCCGTACATCGAGATGGCCGTCACGGCCGGCGACAATGAGTTGGGCGTGGCCAGGGTCCGGGGGCGTGTTCTGTAGGACGGTGTCCTGGGACGCCGCCCAGTCCGCCTTGTGCAGTAGGGCGTCACTGTCGTGCGAGGTGGCTCGGACGTACCAGAACGGGTGCCCGGCGTTTTGCCCTCGCGCGCACAGGCCGTCCCGGAGCCACCTCAGGGGCATCTGGTTGACCACCTTCGCTGCGCCCGCGGGGACCCCCGTGGTTCGTTCGCGATCTGCGTGCCGCAGGAGGTGGAGGATGACTTCGGCGTCCACCGTGTGGACCCATGGTCTGTGGGCACCGTATTGTAGGGGGAGGGAGGCGGCCACCCCCTCCCCGTCGGGCACCGTGCCCGAGATGGCCACCGCCCACGTGCGGGTGAGGTCGGCGGCGAGAGCGACGCTGGTGGCGTGTTTGCAGGGTCCGCCCCAGGACGCGTCAGAGGAGGTGTATCCCCAGGCCTCCGGGATCCAGTAGTATCCGGTGGGGCTGAGCCACCCCGCGTTGAGGTCGGCGGAGTGCCACCGGACGTCGGGGTGGCTGGGGGTCAGTTGGTCCACGCTCAGCGCCCTGGTGTCGCCTGGGCTGATCGCCGGGTGGTCGTGCAGCCGGATCTCCGCTCCGGCGACCGTGCTTGCCCAGGACCGTAGCGCCGTCACATGTTCCTTGAGCCACGCCGGGCCCCCGCGCTGGTGCACCACCAGGTGTCCCGTGTCCTCCGGCTGGTCCTCCAGCGCGTGTACCGCCATGTGTGGGTCGTGCGGCACCCCCGTAGCCACCAGTAGGGCGGTGCCACGGGGGAGCCCATGGGGTTCGAGCTGGCCTGCCCCCACTTGCACTATTACCCACTCGGCCCGGAGCTGCGCTTGCCCCGTCGCTTGGGTGCATTGGTCGTCCGTGGTCACCAACCACAACGGCGTCGGCGCGTGGGGCCGGGGGCGCAAGGGCTCTGGCCACGCCACGTCCGCGTTAGGCTCTTGGTGCTCGCTTTCCGCGAGTACGTCGCGGAGGATGTACATGAGGGCTGCTGGCGGGTGGTACGCCGCCCCCCGCGTGGGGGGGGATAGGCCGTCCCGGCGGCGGTAGCCCCCGACGTGGAGGTGCAGGCCGTCCGGGGTCACCCGTGGGCCGGTGTGGGCGTCCTGCTTAGCCCTCGTGGGGTGGACGAGTCTCAGGCGGGGGTCCCGTGTGCCGGTGGTGTGGAAGAGGTGGGCCAGGGCGTCGCGCCAACCGGGGTGGTTGGTGGGCTCTTGCTCACGGCGGCAATAGTGGAGGTGTTCATCGGCGCATTGGTTGAGGCACTCCCGCACCGCCGTCGGCCACGGATCGTGGTTGTCGGGGAAGGGGTGGCGTGGCCCGTGGTGCCCATGCCACGGCGTCGTGTGTGGCACCGTCAGGCGGCACGTGTCGCGGTGTCGCAGCTTGGCGGTGCGCAGCGTGACGATGTTGCCCGGCGGGGACTGTAGTTGGGCATGGGCCGCCCTGGGGCACGCGATGGGGTTGTACATCCCCAGTCCCAGGGCGGCCAGGGCCCGGGGTATGCGGTGGACCCAGTCGCCTCCCGCCAGAGTTGCGAACTCCGGGACGGGATAGTGCACCTCGGGACATATTCCGTGCGCGCCGGCTATCTCCCAGAACATCTTGGTGACCTCGGCGCGCACGGAGGTTGCGCGGTGGTGGACGAGTGTACCCACGAGGGCCACCGCTGCCTGCTGGCACCGCGTGGGCACCCGTGTGAGCCCCAGGGTCCGGTCATCCTGCAGGCTGTCCCGCGAGGCGTCGAAGGCGTACCGCGCCCTGTCCTTCGCGACCTGGACCGTGATGTGGTCCAGGTGGCGTGCAGTGTCGGAGTCGTCGGCGATGAAAGGGGCGACGTACTGCGTCATCCCCCCGAGGATTGCCAGGATGACGTCCTGCACCACTTTCGGTGGCGCGAGGGTGTTAAGGCACCAGTGGTGCACCGCCGCCAGGCGTAGCCGGTGCTTGCGCTGCAGGGAGAACTCCCCGTCCGGCTGCAGCTGGAGTCCCAGGTAGGGGACGGAGTCCGCCGCTGGTACCCAGTGCCACGGGTTTTCCAGGTGGGGGCAGAGTCGCAGCTGCAGGCCCGGGACCCCCTCCGTGGTGGCCATGGCGCACCTGCGGGGGTTGAGCTCCATGCCCATCATCCCCAGGTACGCGGCCACCGCATCCACGCCCTCGACGAAGTGTTGCAGCGTGTGGGCCACCACCAGCAGGTCGTCGATATAGGCCTGGATGAGGCCGTGCTCGGCCCCTCCCGGCGGGCGCAGGCGGTGCCCCTGTGCCCTGAGCAGGGGCTCCAGGAGGAGCGCGTACACGGATCTGTCGCTCACATAGCGGGTTGCTCGTGTGAGAGTAGGGAATCCCCGTAGACACCTGGACATTGAGGGATCTCAGGACCCTCTTGTACCAGCCAGTATCTGAGCGTACTCGTACGTCCTCATCGGAGTTGATCTCCTTGGGCGCGCCATAGACACAAAACCACTCCTCCAGGAGTATCTTGATAGTCTCCTCCCCGGTAATGTGTTTCGTACATGGGAACACCCTGGTAAACCTGGTCAACCCACAGGTTACCACGAGGGCGAAGTCATAGGCCCCGAACTTCGGCATCTCCGTGTAGTCCACGTATAGAACACTGTTAGCACAGTGAGGGATGGGCAGGGTCGAGTAGAGACCTCTGTCCCTGATATCCCCTGGTTTACAGGACCTGCACGGGCACTTGTCCACGATAGGCTGGAGGGTTTTCCGCAGTTGGTCGTCAGTCCACGTAGTGTGGAACCACTGCTTGAACAGCCTCAGGGTACGGTCAGCACCCACATGACCGCTGGACTCATGGGTCCACTTCAGCAGCGCTGGGACTCGGTCACTAGGCACCAAGATGCGGTCCTCCGGCCAGAGGTAGCTCTTGTCCCTCTTCAACTGGTCTTGGTTGACCAGGAGGGGTTCAAGGCGTTTCTCCAGGCGCTTGTAGATATCCGAAAACTCCTTCAGGTACTCCGATTGTTGGAGTCCATCCAGGGGGCGTATCATCGTCATGTTGAGGTCCAAGTGGACGTCCATACGGCTGAACGCCTCCTTAGCCAACGCTTCAGACCGGGCACCAATCAGGGCATCGAAGTTGTTGCGGCTGATGTAGTCGGCACACTCGTTCTTCACTCCCTGGATATGGTGTACCGTCAGCCGTAGTTGACTGAGGTAGGTCCACCAGCGCCGTAGCTTGGCCTTCTCAGATGGGGGACCCTTCTGGAAACTGCGGACCGGTTCTTGGTCGCACAGCCAGACCACAGGGTTACTCCCCAACAGTCGTGCTTGTGAGGATAGCACCAGCATACCCGCGAGCAATTCCTGCTCATAGGTGGAGTAGTTCCCGCTGGCCTGGTTCCACTTCCAGTTCCAGTGGCCCAGAGGTACTAGGACCCACTTGTCGTCAGGGTAGCTGTGCTTGAGGGTTCCATCTCGGTTGAGACCTTCCGTCCCCCATTGGGAAATGGCCGGGTCGAACTCCTCCTTCTCTAGTGCTTGCCATTGGAACAACGTTCCACCACCGCCCACATTGCTGGCGTCGGTCACCAGGATAATCTCCCCTTGTGCCCTAGGCACGCCCAAGCACTTAGCGTTGGCTACCTTGTCTTTGAGCTCGTCAAACGCTTGTTGCTCTTGCTGGCCCCAGCGCCAAGTAGTACTCTTCTTGATCAAGTCCGTCAGAACGGCGCTGGTGTAGGTGAAGTTTTTGATGTGACGGCGATAGAAGTTGCACGCCCCAATGAAACTGCGTACATCATGAAGTCCTTTCTTGGGGTCTTCGTGTCGTACCTTGGCATCCATCAGGGGTTTCGCCTTAGAGGCCACTGGGGTCCACCACCCATAGCCAACGTCAAACCCCAGGTACTGCATGGTCTCCTGCATGAACTCACACTTCTCCAGCTTGAGTCGTGTGTGGTTCTCCTGGCAGACCGCAAAGAACTCACCCAAGAGGATTAGGTGATCCTCCTGGGTATTGGTCCCCAGGCATACATCGTCGATGTGAGCCTCCATCTGGGCACCACGGGATATGAGCTCCTGCACCTTAGGTCTCCTTCGTAGGATGGACAAGATCTTGTTCATCAGCTCTTGGAATAGAGCGGGTGAGTTAGCCACGCCAAATGGCATGACCTTCCACTTGAGCACCCTCCCCTGAGCGGTGATGAAGGCCAGTAGCTCCTGGGCGTTGGGCGTCAGGTCCACTTGCCAGAATCCGCTCCTCTTGTCCATTTTGGTCTTGTAGCGGCAGGAGGCTATCTTCTCGAGGGTAGACTCCATATTGGGAATGGACCCTGAGTGGTTCAGCGTCTTCTTGTGCAGCTCTCCGTAGTCCACTACCAGCCGTTTGGCTGTAGACCCAGGTTTAGCCACCAGGAAACAGGGGCTGCAGTGTAGGGGGTAGTCCCCGTCCTTGTACTCCAGGACTAGGCCAGCGTCGATACATTCTTGTATCTGTCGCTCGATCTCGTGGGCCTGCTCTTTAGGAGCTGGATAGGGTCTCCTCCGGATCTTGTGACCCACGAACTCGGGTTTCAGCTTGAGGTCCATCTGTACCAGCTTGTCACATGAGCCTGGAGGGGGTAGTTCTCCGAACACCTCCAGATAGGTCCTTATAAGCTTCTGTACCCGCGGGTACAATACCTTGATCTTGTCCTCCATGTCCTCGTCAGAGTGTAAGTTGCTTGCCCCCTGAGTAATAGACGTCGGGAGGTGGTCCTCCACCGACTCTTCGCCCGTGGTAGTATCCTTCAGCCCTTGGTAGGCATATAGAAGGTCTTGTTCAACCATCTCCGATGGACGATGGCAACATAGGCACGCTCCAGGGGGTTCACATACACATTCCTCCGAGAGGTCATCCTCTTCTGGGGTCCTCACATGGACGCCCCACACGCTCTTCATGAGCTTAAGATCTACCTCCCTTTGCCAGGTGGTGATCTTCTGTTCGAGGTCCTCCTTCAATTGGGATAGGTCTCCCATACATCCTTGCTTCAGTGGCCATGAGCTGCGGGTAGGCTTCGCGTAGCATAGCTTTTTCGCCGTCAACTTCCTCTTGGAATCCACATACTCCCTGAGCCTGGATCAAGGGTCCAGCTCCTCGTCCACGGGGTCTTCCATCCTCATGGAGAGTAGGGGTTTCAGTGGGGCGACGTACTCGCCGTTCTCCACTTCCTCCACACAGGTCTGCACGAAGAAGGCGTCGTGCTCAGTTTCGTCGTCTGAGTGGATAGAGCTAGGTAGCTCAGATAGTCCACATTGAGAGACTCCATCAGGAACAGGTACATGACAGGGAGAGTTGGGGGCGTTGGTGTCAGTCACGACGTACTCATCTCCTCCGGGTGTAGTCTCAACAGCATCTTGAGGTCGTAGGCGATCCTTCAAGTCACCCAAGGCGAGTCCATCGCTTTCTCGTTGTATAGCCTGGACCACAGTCGGGTCCAGATCCTCCCAGGGAATGGAGGTAAGACCTCCGTCCACCACGCTGAGCATACTCCCCCATCCGGGCTTCCCAATAGGCGTCTTGCGTCCCAGAGGCACGTAGATGGCCTCATCAGGTAACCGAACAGAGCTGATAGTCAGCCTGTCCAGGAGGTTTCGCCAGTACTCGTTGCCCCCATGGGCTCCCCAATCGGGGGAACACAGGACCATACGGGAACGTTCCAAGGCCACCTTGGTCAGCACCTTCCCCAGTTCACTGAACCTGGGGTTCCCGTAGGCCATCCCGAAAGAGGGCCAGTAAAATTTGTAGCTGCAGTTCTTCCCCTTGCTGCAGTAAAGGTCCAGTACATGCTGCTTGTCGCTGGCGAACAACTCCACACTCAGGTCTTCTCGAGAATAACCCAACTCCTTCAGACCTTGGTCTAGGACTTCCCCCAATAGTAGTAGTCCTCAGTTTTGGAGGCCGCCATCATGTTCGAGGGCTCCTCCTTCGATAGCCTCAGGTAACTCGAGGTATGTTCCGACTGCTCCAGTGGCACAGACTCTCTGCCAATGCCGTGGTCCACGTAGAGGAGGTAGGGCGCTTGCAGCGGCAGGGATTGTATCTGGGAGTGCTGTACGAAGAAGTCAGTCCCCAGTACAAAGTCGAAGGCCTCAGTGTCCATCACATAGAACCGATGGGCGATAGTCCTGGAGCCCATAGGTACCTCCACTTCACAGTCCCCGCAGCTGTGCACCACATGTCCATCCCCCATGCGTATAGCGGCGGTGGTCATGGTGTTCTTCAGGCTCCCACAAGGTAAAATTTTCTTGGCCACGATAGATATGGTGGCGCCAGTGTCCAATACCCCCAGGTATTCCCCTAGTCGGATACGTACCCAAAATACCAGGTCTTGGGTGCCACCAGAGCGTCCCCGTCAGAACTCCGCGGGACAGGTCACCTCGAACCCCTTGTTCCACAGTTTGCGGGCCATCCTCATGAAACGGCTCCTCTTCTTAGCGTTGCCGTCATCACCACCTTCATGCTCACGCTTGGCTCCTTGTTCTTGCTGGGCCTGCGTTTGTGAGCGTGTGGTAGGACCAGACTGCCCTCCAGAGGGCTCGGAGTTCCCCCCTGGATTAGGGTTGGGGTTGCCTCCGTTCTTGTCCTTGTTCTTGTTTTCGGGCTGGCGGTTAGCGCCTCCTCCTCGTCCACCTTGACCCTTGTCTTGCCCTTGACCACGTCCTTTCGACTTGCCCTTGCCGGAGTCGCTGCCTTTGCCTCTGCCTCCACATTTGCCTGAGCCTTTGCCAGGATCTTCACCCTTAAGCTTCGCCGATAGGCTTTGCTTATGGTAGCACTCATCCTCGTAGTGCTTCTGCTTCCCGCAGAATGCACACGTGATGGTGCACCTGTAATGATCCGGCAGCTTCGCTTTGGCGCCGGTGTTCTTTTCCTGCTGCTTCCCCTGGACTACGAAGCAGTCTCGCTGCTCGCAGTCAGGGGGGTGCTGCAGGTGGCCCTGCTCGTCTCTGGCATCACACCAGAATAGCTCCTTCACGTTCTCCATGATACGGGCGTGGGCGTGATTGGGGGTAGTCCCCTGCCCAGGTCGGGACCCTTGGTACCCTTTGCCATGGCCTCCAGAACCTCCACCACCAGGACGGTAGTTGTTCAAGTGCTGGTCGCTCTCCTTCTCCAGCGCCAGCTCCAGGAGTAGCACGCATAGGTGTTCGTAGCGGAGGGACCTAGCCTTGCGCTCCACCGTCGAACGGCACTCGTCCCATAGCTCTCGAGGGAGCTTGGCCACCAACCAGATCAGCAGGTCGTCGCTGCTGTAGGAACCGGGCGTCAGTCGTCCAGCCCAGTGATCCAGGTCAGCCAACAGCTCAGAGACCCTGCCAGGATTGAGGTTGTTGGGCAGCACGGGCAGGTTCTGGATCTCGGCCGTGATGGAGAGGTCGGTTTCGTAGGTCGGGTACTGCCTCTCCAGGGCAACCAACACATCGGCAAAGGTGGCGGAGTTAGTCAGGATCTGCCTGACCTGCTTCTCCAGGTACTTGGTCTTGCAGCACTGCAGGAGCAGATCGCACTTTACTCACCCACTAGTGTGGGTTTGGCCAGTCAATCGTAGGGATGAAAGTGCTGCCCTAGGTCGTTGATGGTGCCGGAGGGCTCAGGGCCGGCAAGACCGGGGGGGCAGGCACGCGAGGAGTCGACCTGAACGCTGCTGTTGGGGGCAGAACCGGATACACGGACACCAACGGAGGCAAGAGCGGCGACAGGGGAAAAAAGATCCATGCTGATTGTTATCCGGCAAAAAATCCCAGTCTATGAAGAAAATTGATGCGGATTATCCTAAGTACATCTGAGTGTCCATATCTGTCTGAAAAGATTTATATAAATCCGATTGTGAAAAAATATTTGGCCGATCTGGCTCGCGCACGCGCGTCAGCGGCAAATGGCGATTCCGGGTAAATGATCCGAACGCGGCGGATTTACGGTGAATGGACCGCGGAATCAGATCCGGCACATCAGAAATATATAGGTCTGATCCTGAGACTGAGCTGCGGGGCGGCGATTCCGCCGAAGCAGAGAAAATGACCAAAATGTAGCCAATCTGGGGCAGATCTGCTAAAATCTGAGCAGATGGGGGTTAGCCGCACTTACACTCCCCCTCCAAAAACACACTGGGGTGTGTCGCTACGTCAACGAAGAACGTAGTGCGGGTAAGTCCCAGAAAAAAATAGAAATGTAGCCTCGATGGGGCGAAATCTGCTTGATCTGACCTGATTTGGGCTGAATTGGCACTGAATCAGGATGGATGAACCTGAAATGAGACAGAATGAGGAGTGACGAACAGTCCTCCGTGCAGTGAAACATTCGGTTAGGGGCTAAAAAGCATGTAAACGTATCGAGAATCGATACCAAACCATGCCCTGGTTGAGAATGAGGTAGATTATTGGTGGATTGAGTGGGTGAATCAAGAGATGGAGTGACATCTCGGCGCTCTGGCACAGTTTAGCTGTCGCGGGCACGCTACGGTGTCCTCCACGTACTCTACATCGTGTTACTCCCGCTTTTCTCGTTCTGAAAAGTGCAGCATGTGCTTCAGACTTGGCGCATCTGGTGGATGATCACAAGATTCAGCAAGATTGAGAATCAATTTGAGCAGAGATGAAGGAGATGAAACAATCACAGAGAGGGAAAACTAATACAAATGTAGTCTGCAGGCCCTAAGTGAACCATGGAAGGTAAGGATGTTTTTCTGTTCACTTAGTTAGGCAAAGCCGTAAACAGATCTTCGAGGAATGAGAGGAGATGACAAGGAAATCAACCTAAACTGTCCTAAAATGAGGAAATTCCCTAAGATGAAGGTGAAATGAAGCGGAATGTCTAGAACTGAAACTACTAACACTTTCGTTTAGACTAGAGTTAATATATATTGTCGTTTATTCAGCTCAATTGTGCTTTCCGGCACGTTGGTTCGCGAGCATCCAACAGATTCCATAAAAATGTGGATCATGTGATGATGCATCATGATGGGACATGCTGGCCCTGGATCCTTGGCATGTAACGCGCCGAAGGTTCGCTGAAGGCGCTTTACTGACAGTATATAACTGAGAGACACCGAGTAGTCCTTTATTTACAGTGGCGGCGGTGTCAATCGACTTGGACAAGGCCCATCTTTCGATTGAGTCCCACAATACACTTGGATTCACCATTTTCGACAGTTTCAGGTCGGATTGAGCTCACATTGGCGTGTGCCAAAAATACAACGAAGCTTACGGACCTCCGAGGTTGCTGTTAGAAGTCCCTAGAGCTCCTATGTGAAGGTTGTCTGAACAATTGACGTCGGGGTTTTGCTGCAACAGTGCAAGAATGATGGACAAACCTGAGGAATTCAAGGTAAATTCAAGGAATCTGGATCTGAATCTGGACTTTGGCTTCAGCATCACTGCAAATGAAGGTAAGATCTGAGTTCCTGGCGTCGCATCTAGTGCAGCCAGTACTACAGGGGGTGCCTGTAGGGGTGAATGTCGCCGGCCGGCGTTTTTACTATGTACATTTGCTTCCATCTGCACGACTAGCCAAATTCCAAAGATGCACAGACCAACAGAGACAAGATTACCCCGAATCTGCCTGAATTAAGCCTGAGTTTGGTTTTTTCTGGACACGGCAGCACACTCCGTGGCTTTCGGCAGCGTATCTACGCCTTGTCTGCCGAACGGAGACCAAAGAAAAGTTGATTGACGTCAAATTATCAAACATTCGCAGTTCTCCACATCATGTCGTAATCAGGAAGAATGAACAGTGGATTGAGCAGAATGTGGTTTTTTCAAGTCGTCAGAACACTCACATTGCCCCAGACGGCACCCCCGGCCCGACGCCGACGACGGAGCGTTGCCCGAGGTGAAACCCGCGGCCGCATGCGCCGCCCTACGCTACGGGGTGACGCAGGGCTGGATCCTGGATGAGACCGCGCGCGGCAGCGTGAACATCCAGGAGGCCGTCGACCGCGTCACCCACGCGGGACAGGCGGCGGTGGCCCTGCACACCCGGGGCCGCCACGGTGGACCCGCAGAGGGGATCATTGTGGATCCCTCAGGAATGGTACTGGTCCTGGCGGCGGACATGGCCCGAGGGGTGCTCCACGTGTCCCGCGTGCGGCGGGCGTGCCCACAGTGGACCATCCAGGTGTACACCCCCCCGCGGGCGTGGCCCTTTTCCACATGGGCGGTGCTCGCCGTCATGTGGCACCTGGCACCAGAGGACGCCCCCACAGGGACCGCGGAGGACATCGCCCGGGACCTCCACACCTGGCCGACCGACCAGGAATACCCCTGGCGCAGGCCCCGGGGCGGCCTCCCGGTGGCACCAGCGGCGGAGGGGCTCAGCCTCGCGGCAACCGTCCAACGGCACCCCGACAAGTATGCACGCCACTTCCTGCAGACGGGCACGGTCCCGGCCGCCCCGCCAGACTCCGAGTGGCGATGGGACGCAGGGGTGGCGCAACCACTGCCGGGCCCCTGGACCCTCCCGTTGTGGTACTTACCAATGGGCACCTTGGCCCACGCCACCCAGGCCGTCAAGGGGGCTTTCCCGCAGCCGCCCCTCCCCGGCGTGGCCCTGCTCCGCAGCCTGCAGGCGGGGGCCGCCTGGGTACGGTGGAGGGAAGGGAAGGGGCGCTCGAGCCCCTATTTCCCCATGGTCCAAGGCCAGGCGCTGATTCATGCCGAGGGCATGGGGACCGTGGAATGGGGGGCAATCGTGCCCGGCACGGCGTGCAGGTGGATAACGGCGGCCGCCCCACAGCCAATGCGGTCGCCGCCGGCGTGCCACCGCCTCCTACGGATGGTCCCCTCATTGGCCCCCCAGCACGCCTTCACAAGGGACGTGTGGAAAGCCGTACTGAGCCACACCAGGGAGTGGCTGACGAACCCGGGTACGCGGTACCCGCCGGGACCGGTGCTCGAACAGCTCACGGCCCCCACACCCGGGGTCCTCCACGCCCTACACAGGGCGTCGGCCCCCACGAAGCAGCTCAACGACGAAGTGCTGGACCTGGCGCTGGAGCCGCTGCGGGTGCTCTACCCGCAGGCACACATCCCACCCGCGGGCACGTCCAACCGCCTAGGCCGCCTGGGGTTGCAGCGCCGCGTCGAGGCCGCGCACCCAGGAGGCGTGGTGGAACAGTGGCTAACGCTCCGCAATCCGTCCGCCGCGGAGGGCCACTGGTACCTGCACCAGCTCCTCTTCCAGCCACGGGCAGCCCCGGAACACCGCCGGCAGGACCCGTACCACACACACCCGGAGCGCCGGGGCGCGCAAAACTACCCGCAGCCAATCCCGCCCGCCCTCCCGCCGGGGCAGGGCCAGGAGGCGCTACAGCGGGGCCCCCCGCTCGACACCGCCACCACGGTACAGCAGTGGGGAGGCGACGACGCGGGCGGTGCCGAACCGGACTGCACGAACTGCGGAGCGGTGGCCTGGATGGCAGCCTGCAGGCACCTCACCCGAGATACCACGGGACTCCGGCAGTACAGACCCACGGACCGCACGGCGCTGGCGTCCGCGGTCGCGGCCGTCACCATGGGTCCAGTGGCGGCGTGGCCGGCGCAGCTGCTGCCCCACGTCCCCTGCCGCGACACGCGGCCCCGACGGCCGGCCGCGACACACGAGCCGACGGCGCCCCTCACGGCGGAGCAACTATACGTCGTCGCGGCGGCTTTGCTAGCGGACGGCGGGGAGAGCTTCGTCCACCACCACGGCCCGGCGCAAATTGCGGGATGCATACAAGGGCCCCAGCGCGATGCACCAGACCCGTGGCATGCCACACTCCGCGGGCGCACCCGCGTCTGGGGTGCGGGCGATGGCGCACCCCCGCCCGGGCCTAAGCAGGGGGAGGCGCTGGTACTGCAGACGGCAGGATACCAAGCCATCGTACACGGCCACGCCGGAGGGTACCGGTCGCACGTCCTGGCCGGAGGCCGATGGGCGGTCTGGCACAGCACCGCCAGGCAAGGGGCATTCCCGCCCCTGTCCCACGTCGACTGGCAACAGGGGCCCACCCAGGCCTACTACATGTCGGCGGACCCCTGGCCGCTGGCGGTCCTGCTGCACACGGTCAGCGCCCCCAACAAGAGGCAGGAACCGGGGTGGGTCAACCCCCCCGCGCTGGTGTGGGGCCCCGACCAGGAGGAGCATCTACGGGCCGCGTGGCAGGGAGACGCCATCAGGGCCACGGACGTCCCGGACCTCCACGCGGGGCCCATCACGCACGCCCGCCCAGCGGCTACCCTGGCGGTGGCCCAACGGGGGCAGCAGAACCCACAGTGGGTGGTCTGCATGTTCAGCCCGGCGGACGCGCACGTCGTCGTCTGCGACCCTGAACGCCTGCCGGGGCCCGAAGCCGTGATCCGCGTGGCAGACTGCACACGCATGGTCATCAAGGCGCTGCGGGAGGGCGAACACCACGCCCTCCTGCTCCAGGTCAGGCTGAAGGACAACGCCCGGGCGGCGAGGCCGGGAGTGTGGCCGGCAGCGGCGCACCCCGCCGACCTGGAGCTCCAGCTGGCGGTCCCGACCACGGTGTACCACTGGCTACAGGCCTTCCACGACCTGCGGTGGAGGAGCAAACCCGACCGCCAAATCGGCTCCACGCACTGGCAAACGTGGCTGCAAGCAGACGTGCAGCGCGATGCCATCCGAGGCCTCGGGCCCGCGCCCGCGACGCGAGCCCTCGATGCGGCGGCCCCGGGCCGCACGCTGGCACCACACACGGTGCCGCTGGCCAACCTGCCCTTCGAACCGGCGGCGGAGGGCGCCATTCGGAAGTCGGTGCAGCTCCCCCCGGCACGAGGGGCCACAGAGCCGACGAAATGCCCCCTGTGCGCGGACAAGTACTACACCAGCGGGGCGATGCTGGAACACCTGGCGTGGCACGCGGTGCACGCTGCAGCCCCGGCGGACGACAAGGAGGCGGCCGCCAACATCCTGCAGGGGAGAGCACGGAGGTCCCCGTGGCACGCCCCGTACACCCGGCGCCCCCCGCCCCAGGCAGCCGACCACGCAGATGGAGGCGAGGAGGCACCCGGAGCGGCCCCGGGGGCCGGCGGTGCGGCCCCACCAGGGCCCATGTCAATCCCCGCGGGGCTGGCCCCCCTGGCCCCCCTGACTCCCCCGGTCCCCCGGGCCCCCTTGTGGGCCCCGCTGGGAACGGGCTCAGCGGATGCGGCGCACCCAGATGCCCTGGCGGCACCAGCGAACCCGGCGGCGATGCCGACGCGGGATAGCTGACTCCAGGAGGACACGACGGGCGACGCCCTGTGGCTCCTCTCGTGGAACCTGCGCAACGGCCTCGTGCCGCCAGACCGGTCCCTCCGGGACACACTCCGGCGGCGCAGGGGGCCGGCGGCCTGCACCGACAAGGAGCACCTCATCACCGGCATGCTGCCCCAGGAGGGGGGCTTTGCCATCATGCTCCAGGAAACAGGGATCGCCACCAGGGCGCAGGAGATGCACGTGGCCGCGGCGCTCCGGGACAAGGGGTACACCGCCTACTTCAGCAGCCGGCTGGCGGAGACGGGGGCCACCTCCACCTCGAGAGGGGGGGGCCTCCTCACCGCGGTCAGCAGCAAGTACGTGGCTGAGCACGAAGTGCTCAGCTTCACGGAAATTGTCCCCGGGAAAGCCGCGGCCCTGGAGATCCGCACGGACGGGGGAGGCCTCACCCTCATCAACGTCCACGGGCCGCAAGCAGGTTGCTCCCCGTGGGCGGGACGGGCGGCGTTCTGGGCCGACATACAAATGTATGCCACGGCACGCAGCCTCGGCGGGAGACACCCGGTGATCATCGCCGGTGACACCAACATCTACATGGATGTCCCCGCCAACCCGGCCACGGAGCACTTCCGAGCGGGCTGGGAAGCCTGCGGCTTCCGAAGAGCCGCGGCGGGCGGAGAGGAGGACATGACCCCCACGCTCCACCCGTCCCAGCACAGGGTGGACACTTTCCTGGTCAACGAGCCCCTCCTGCCGTGGTCCCTGCGGGAGAGCGTCTGGGCTCGCGGCATGGCACACCCCCAGGTGGTCGGCTCGGACCACCTCCCGGTCCGCCTGGCCCTGCCGGGCCTCCTCAGCGCAACGGGGCACGCGGCGATGCCCACCCCCTACAGCCACACAGAAGGCCGCCTCCTCCCGTACGACGCCGAGGCCGCGCCCGTCCAACACTGCCTGTGGGCGGCGGTCACCGCCGCGCAGGATGAACCCTCACTGGCGCCCTGGCTGGGTCCCGCAGAGCAGCACGACTACGGGTCCATGCCCGCGGCTGCGGTGGACAAGGTGTTCGAACACCTCCACGCGACGCATGACGCCCTGGCACGCGTGGTGGGACGCCGGCAGCCGTCTCCGGCGGGAACGGACCCGGCGGAGGGGGACCCCCCGGAGAGCGGAAAGCAGCTCCAGGCAGCGGTCCTCCGCTATGACACCCTGGCAGCGCGCGCCCCGGCAGCGTACCAGGCGGACGCGGCCAGACATGGCATCCGGTCCGAGGCGGCGCTCCGGCTCACGGAGGAACTGCAGAGTGCGTCGCCCGGGTTCCGCCCGACCACGCAGGGCCAGCTGCAGGAGGAGCTGGAGAGGCAAGCAGCCGCCCTCGAGGAGGACATTCGCCAGCTCCGCGCCCTCCTGGCGGCAGACCGCAAGCGCGCCATCAAGGAATTCTGGCGCCGCCACGCCCCCGACATCGCCCAGCGATGGAAAGCCGTGCGGGGAGCCATAGAGGTAGAGGCCCCAGGCCCGTCAGGCCTCTGGAACGTGCGGGTTCCCAACACCCAAACGCTCCTCACGGAGGCCCACGACGTGATGTTCGCAGTTCGCGCCTTCTGGCGAGAACTGTATGACAAACGCCCGGTTGACCTCCCGGGTTTCCAGGCGGTCCTCGGCCGCCACGTCCCCCGGGTCCCTGAGGGAGCCTGGACACAGGTCCAGCAGTACTCCATGCAGGACCTGAAGTCCGCCCTGGACAAGGCCGATGGAAAGGCCCCGGGCCCTAACCACGTGGAGGCCCGCTTCATCAAGGCCCTCCCGGCACCCGTCCAGTGGCTCCTGGTCCACTCCTACCGGGCCATCCTCCGCGGCGCCCCGCCACCGATGCACTGGAGGGACGCGCACATCTGGCTCAGCCCCAAGGTACCGGGCTCTGCCAGACTGGACGACTACAGGCCCATAGCCCTAGGCCAGCTGGACATGAAGCTGCTCACGGGCCCCCTCACCCAGCGCATCACGGAGGTGCTCACACGACACGGGGTGGTCAGCGACTGGCAGCAGGGGGCCCTCCCTGGCTCCAACACAGGCCCCCCGCTGTTCATGGCGCAGCGGCAGCTCCAGCGGGGAAGGCCCAACTACGTCTTCTCCTTCGACGCCCGCAAGGCCTTCGACACCGCCCCACACGGCGCCCTCCACCTCATCCTGCGCCACCTCTCCGTGCCGCCGGACGTCATTGACCTCCTGCTCTTCCTCCACACGTGCGCCAGGCTGCGCATCGTCACAGCACACGGGCTAACGCAGCCCGTCTACATGCTACGCGGCGTCCGGCAGGGCAACCCCGAGAGCCCCCTGCTGTACGCGCTCCTCCTGGAGCCTCTACTCAGGGCACAGGGGCACCGCCTGCGCACGCCGGGAGGAGCCGAGCACGGCCTCATCCAGGCCTATATCGACGACTTGCTGGTGGTGGCCCACACGCTGCAGCACTTCGTCGAGGGCGTGGAGGCGGTGGCCGCGTACCTGGGGATGATGGGCATGGAGCTCAACCCCCGCAAGTGCGCCATGGCCACCACGGAAGGGGTCCCGGGCCTGCAGCTACGCCTCTGCCCCCACCTGGAAAACCCGTGGTACTGGGTACCAGCGGCGGACTCCGTCCCCTACCTGGGACTCCAGCTGCAGCCGGACGGGGAGTTCTCCCTGCAGCGCAAGCACCGGCTACGCCTGGCGGCAGTGCACCACTGGTGCCTTAACACCCTCGCGCCACCGAAAGTGGTGCAGGACGTCATCCTGGCGATTCTCGGAGGGGTGACGCAGTACGTCGCCCCTTTCATCGCCGACGACTCCGACACTGCACGCCACCTGGACCACATCACGGTCCAGGTCGCGAAGGACAGGGCACGATACGCCTTCGACGCCTCGCGGGACAGCCTGCAGGATGACCGGACCCTGGGGCTTACACGGGTGCCCACGCGGTGCCAGCAGGCAGCGGTGGCCCTCGTGGGCACACTCGTCCACCACCGCGCAGCCTCCGTGCGCGCGGAGGTCACCAAGATGTTCTGGGAGATAGCCGGCGCGCACGGAATATGCCCTGAGGTGCACCACCCCGTCCCGGAGTTCGCAACTCTGGCGGGAGGCGACTGGGTCCAGCGCATACCCCGGGCCCTGGCCGCCCTGGGAGTGGGGATGTACAACCCCATCGAGTGCCCCAGGGCGGCTCATGTCCAACTACAGTCCCCGCCGGGCAAAATCGTCACGCTGCGCACTGCCAAGCTGCGACACCGCGACACGTGCCGCCTGACGGTGCCACACGCAACGCCGTGGCATGGGCACCACGGGCCACGCCACCCCTTCCCCGACAACGACGATCCGTGGCCGACGGCGGTGCGGGTGTGCCTCGACCAATGCGCCGATGAACACCTCCATTATTGCCGCCACGAGCAAGGGCCCACCAACCACCCCGGGTGGCGCGATGCCCTGGCCCACCTCTTCCACACCACCGGCACGCGGGACCCCCGCCTGAGACTCGTCCACCCCACGAGGGCTAAGCGGGACGCCCACACCGGCCCACGGGTGACCCCAGACGGCCTGCACCTCCACGTCGGGGGCTACCGCCGCCGGAACGGCCTGCCCCCCCCCACGCGGGGGGCGGCGTACCACCCACCGGCGGCCCTCATGTACATCCTCCGCGACGTACTCGCGGAAAGCGAGCACCAAGAGCCCAACGCGGACGTGGCGTGGCCAGAGCCCTTACGCCCCCGGCCCCACGCGCCGATGCCGTTGTGGCTGGTGACCACAGACGACCAATGCACCCAAGCGGCGGGACAAGCGCAGCTCCGGGCCGAGTGGGTGATAGTGCAAGTGGGGGCAGGCCAGCCCGAACCCCGTGGACTCCCCCGTGGCACCGCCCTACTGGTGGCTACGGGGGTGCCGCACGACCCACACATGGCGGTGCACGCGCTGGAGGACCGTCCGGAGGACACAGGACACTTGGTGGTACACCAGCGCGGGGGCCCGGCGTGGCTCAAGGAACATGTGACGGCGCTACGGTCCTGGGCAAGCACGGTCGCCGGAGCGGAGATCCGGCTGCATGACCACCCGGCGATCAGCCCAGGCGACACCAGGGCGCTGAGCATGGACCAACTGACCCACAGCCACCCCGACGTCCGGTGGCACTCCACCGACCTCAACGCGGGGTGGCTCAGCCCCACCGGATACTACTGGATCCCGGAGGCCTGGGGACACACCTCCTCTGACGCATCCGGGGGCGGGCCCTGCAAACACGCCACCAGCGTCGCTCTCGCCGCCGACCTCACCCGCACGTGGGCGGTGGCCATCTCGGGCACGGTGCCTGACGGAGAGGGGGTGGCCGCCTCCCTCCCCCTACACTACGGTGCACACAGACCATGGGTCCACACGGTGGACGCCGAGGTCATCCTCCACCTCCTGCGGCACGCGGATCGCGAGCGAACCACGGGGGTCCCCGCGGGCGCAGCGAAGGTGGTCAACCAGATGCCCCTGAGGTGGCTCCGGGACGGCCTGTGCGCGCGGGGGCAACACGCCGGGCACCCGTTCTGGTACGTCCGAGCCACCTCGCACCACAGTGACGCCCTACTGCACAAGGCGGACTGGGCGGCGTCCCAGGACACCGTCTTGCAGAACACGCCCCCGGACCCTGGCCACGCCCAACTCATCGTCGCCGGCCGTGACGGCCATCTCGATCTACGGCCCCCCACGATGCGGGTGCTCGGCGAGGTCGCACAACGGGCGCAGACGGACCATGCGCTGACGCACCGGGGACACACACCTCTGGGCGCGGCCCACGCCACGGCCTACGTCCACGCCCGGGACCTCACCGCGGCGGCCACCAACCGCCGGGCGCTGCGGGCCCGAGACGGCCACACGCCGGTGCAGCGCAGGCTCCGCGTCCGGAAGGAGCGGCTCTCCGGCGTCGCCATCGTCCCGCAGCCGTGCCTTTTCTGCGGCGGCCCGGAAGAGACCCCGGTGCACATGCACGTGGGCTGCACCCACTCGCGGCTCCTCTGGCCCCACTACCGCCAGGCGGTGCACGAGGCGGCCCGCCACCTCCCACCTGGGGACAAGGCCCTGTGGGTGGCCTCGTGGCGCTCCGCGGGCGCCACGTGGACGGAGGTGTTCTGCTCCGGACTGGTGCCCGAGGACGCGGAGGCGCAGCTCCGCGCCATAACCCGATACGACCCGCCGGGAGGGACCTCGGTGGACGACTTCCTCCACCACATGCTCCGGCTAGGGGACTTCGCGTGGGAGCTTCGCAACCACCGGCTGGAGCAACTCCTCCACGACCCCCTAAGCGCGGCGGCCCGGGCGCACCGGTGGCTCACTGCGGCGGAGGGCGACCACCCTCCCCCTCCCCCGCGCCCTGACAAGGACTTCGTAGCCTCCCTCCGTGTTGTGAATGGCACTCTGGAGTGCCCACTCCAAGAGGGCCCCCACCCGTATCAGGACCTGCCGGGGGGGTTCTCGAAGCACCTACAAGACGCCCTTTTCCCACCGTGGATCATCGGGCGCGGCTCCATGACCGCATGGGAGGCGCGCATCGTGGGAGAGGAGTGGGCGCGGGAGTGGAGCCGGTGGTGCGCCGCCACGCGCGCCCCGGAGACCCCTGCGCAACGATACGCCGCCATCCCGCTCCGGGGGTGGGGGCCGGACACCCGGCCGAGACCCACCATGGTCCGAGGGGCGGGACCTGACCACCCGTGGGACGCGGCGACAGAGGAGTGGCTGCAGGCGGCCCCGGGGCCGCAAACGGGATGGACTGGGGACGTATCCTCACTCGTCAGGACGCCCGTCCCGCCCCGCATCGTCCTTCACACCGCCAACGTGCTCCGGGCCACGGAGATACGCACGTGGGGACACGCTGCGGCCACCGTCCGGTGGCAACCCCCAGAGGACGGGGCCGCCCAACTCACTGTGGCGCACTTCAAGGCGGGGGGACCGGTATACGACGACGCCCTGTCTCGGCTGGGCGACACCCAGGGGCCCTTACTCCTCATGCTCCCCACCGGTATCGCAGCCGCGCTGCGCCAGGAACTGGACGGCTGCGAAGGGCTGCGAGTGGGGTGGGAAGCGGTCGCGGACGGCACCCTACTGGCCCTCCTCCACAGGGACACCGCGAACGGGTGCCAATGGGACGCGCTGACGCCCCACCTCACCGGGCACCACGTGTACATGGCGAGCCCCCCCCAGGGGCACCCCCGCCCGTCGTGGGACGACCTCATCGCCACCTTCCACGACCACGGGATCCTCCCCAGCGACACGTGGCAGGAGGTCCAGCGGAAGACGCTTGGCAAGGACTACCGGCGCCGCGTCCGCGCCCGCTTGCTGGAGATCCGGGACCCCCTCCGACAGAGGTGGGACGACCTCTGGCTCCGCCATCTCGACCCTTGGTCGCCGCCCTCCCACCTCCCGCACACCTGCCGACTCTGCGGAGAGTGTGACACGGTGTCCTCCGCAGCAGCGACAGGCGCCAACAGGTGCGAGCGGTGCACCCAGGTAGCCGCGTGCCCCTGGCCCGAACCTCCCGCAGGTCCGCGCAGGCGCACAGAGGAGGAGGCCTTGCACCGGCGCATCGAGGGGGCACACACCCCCTCACACGAACAGGCGGGCCCCGCGGGCGCTGCCCTTCTATGGATCCACGTGCACCTGCGGGACCCCACATCCATTGCGCACCTGTCGCACGTGTTCGCCCCCTAACCCCCACCCGCCGCCCCCCTTTGCAGAGCCCGCAGCACCATGCCACGCCGACGGGGGGATGGGCCGGAGCACGCCAGGGCCCGCCGCAGAGCGCAGGAGGCGGCCGTCCGGGGCCTGGTGGCGGACGCGGTGGCGGAGGCAAAAGGAGCGCACGCCGCCGCACGGTGCGACCTGGAGGGCAGTGCGAGGGCCTTCCTCAACGAGACCGCCCTCCCGGCCGTCCGCGCCCTGAACGGAGCGGGAGCCCCTACGTTGCTCCCGGCAATGCACCGGATCGTGAACGCCGTCCGGCCGGGGCTCATCAGCCCGGAAGCGGCCCTCTACGGGCACTGGATGGAGTGGCGCGAGTCCAATCGGTCGGGCCGGCCCCTGTCCATGGGGGACGCCCTCCGGCTGACGGGAGCGGGGTCTGCAATGTCCCTCCGCAGCAGCGCCCCAGCCCTGCTGCACGCCCTCAGGACGCGCTACCCCGGGGACGCGGCCCCGTACCTGAACCAGGCGCGGGCCACGTACCCGGGGGGAGTGTCCGAGCTAGATGCGGCGCTCCACCTTCTACACCCGCCGGACGAAGACCTGGAGGTGGGCGAAATCACGGTATTCGTGGAAGGCGCGGACGAGGCGCCCACCCGCCCCCGGCCGACCAACCCGGTGTATGACGGCACCGGGCCTACCCCCCCGTACGCCGTCGTCTGCGAGGCGTTCCCCAGGGAGCCCACTTGGTGCCCCGCCCTCCCACCGGCGACGCACGCGCCCCGCGGCTGGGCTAACCCAGACCTGTCCCCCCCCCTCTCCAGGACCAGGGGTGCCCACCACAGGGGGCAGGTCCTCTGGCAGGAGTGCCCTGGCACCCCCCTCCTCCTCCTCGTCGTCGCGTCCCGCGGGGGCTCGGGGCGGATCCTGGGGGTCACCCCCACCCACCTCTACGGGGCCACACCTGTACCCCGCCCCCCCCTCCCGGCGCCCGCGGCGCGGGACGGAATACACACCTTCCTGCGCACGCAGGAGGTCACCGCCGTTACGGGGGTCCATCTGGTGCGGCTGCCCCCGGCACCGCTCGACGACCCCCGGGGGCCCAGGGCCCTGAGCCCCGTCCCAGACTGGGAGCTGTGGCGCGACGCGTGGGCCGCGTGGCTCCCCCGCCTCCCCTCCCAATGCCGGTGGATGGCCGCGGACCCCCGGCCGTGCGGGGCTGACGCCACAGCCGGCCCCCCACCCCCTCCCCCCCCCCCCCCCGCAGAGCACCACACGGCACTGCCCACGGCACGGCACTGATGCACCAGGAGGTAGTGGGAAGGGCGCGCCTGCCACCACGCATGCCTACCAGAGTGACAGTAATGGCAGACTCCGATGGGTCCCTCGGGCGGGACGACCGCCACCACCGCCGGTCCCGCTCCCGCTCCCCCGTCTCCTCCCCAGAGTGGACGGGGGAGACCCTCGCGGAGCGCGAGGAGCGGAGGCTGGCGGAGGCGGCGGTGGTCGGACCGCCGCCGCCGGCCCGGGAACCTGGGCCAGCCGAGACGGCCGCCCCCGCCGCCCAAGCGGCCAGCCCCGCCGCCCCGCCCCGCCCTGACGCGCAGGAGGCGGAGACCGCGGCGAGCCACGCCGCGGCCCCGGCCGCGGCCCCCGGCACACCGCCGGCAAGGGGGGCAGCCCCGGCGCAGGAGCCGGACGCGTCGCCGAGGGCTGCCGCAGCTGCGCAGGAGAGCAGGCAGGGCGCAGGAGGGGTTGCGACGGACCCTGCACGGGCCGTGGGCGCCTCGCCGACGGCCGCCGCGGCAGCAGCGAAGACCGAGAAGGATGTGCGAGAGTCTGCGACCGCGGCCACGGGCGCCTCGTCGGCGGCCGCCGCGGCAGCGAAGGGGGGTGCGGAGGGCGCGAGAGGGGCTGCGGCCCCCGGCACGCCGCGCAAGCGGGGGAAGAACCCCGCACGGGCCGCGGACGCCTCGCCGGCGGCCGCCGCAGCAGCAGCAGTGGGCAGGGAGAGCGCGAAGTACAGCGCCCACGCCAACCCCACCCACACCCACACCAGCCCCCCCAAGCCGTACCCCCCCAAGCCCTTCCCCCCGGGGCGGGAGCGGCACGACCGCCCCCCGAAGCGCGAGCGCTCGCCGCCGGGCGTCACGCTGCCGCAACTGCAAAGGCAGCGGGACGCCCGGCGAGTGGTCCAGGAAGGGCGCAGCGGCGAGGGGGAAGGGAGCGGCGGACGGCGTGACAGGCAGGGGGCAGGGGAGGGGTCGGGGCACGGGAAGGGCGCGCGGGAGCGCGGGCAGGGGGCCCAGGTGCAGGGGACGGAGCGAGGGGTGGTGGGAGAGCGAGCGGGCCGGGGCGTGGTGGACGAGAGGCGGGACCCGCGACTCGGGCAGGGGGCCGGGGAGGGGCCGGGGCACGGGAAGGGAGTTCAGGGGCGCGGGCAAGGTACCCAGGCGCAGGGGGCTGGGCAAGGGGGGATGGGAGAGCGAGCGGGCCGGGGTGTGGGGGACGAGAGGCGGGACCCGCGACATGGGCACGGGACCGGAAAGGGGCCCAAGGGCAAGGGCAAGGGCAAGGGCAAGGGCCCCAAGGGACAGGAGGGACGGGGCACGGGAGCCCAGGGGGGAGGGCGGGGCGAGGGGAGGGGGGCAGAGGGCGGGGCACCCCCGCAGCCGGAAGTGCAGCCGGTGAGGTGCATCCCCCCCGGCATCCAACAGATGCCGGCACACCACACCTACCACCACCACCACCACCACCACCACCACCTCTACAACATCGACCCTGACGCCGGCGAGCTCATCCCCCCCCAACCCCCACGACACCAGCACCAGCAAGCCCCCCCCGCGCCGAGGGCGGAGCCGGCGCGGGTGGCCTCGGCGGAGGGGGGGCGGGGCGTGGCACCGGCGCCGCAGGTGCAGGAGCAGCGAGGGGGGCCGGCACAGGGGGCGGAGGGGAGCCGGCCGTGGAACGTGGACTGGAGCGCAGTCCCGGACCCGCTGGGGGGGGAGACCCTCCCCCTGGTGGGGGAAGTGTACGGGTGGTTGTGCTGGGCCAACCAGGGGACCTCCAGGAGGTCGCGGAACCGGCCCTTCGATGCCGTGCTCCTCCGGAGGGACGGAGGACACCGAGAGGCACCCCCGGGGGGGTGGGCGGCACCAGAGGACCACGAGAGGGTCCTCAGGTCGGTGATCCGGGCGGCGTGGCCCGACAGGGAGCCGACGTGGCCGGCCTTCCTGGAGGGGGGAGCGGTGCTCCGCATCACGGATGCGGACGCCAACAACTGGCTCCCCCGGGCTTTGCGTAGCGCCCTCGCCCACTGGCGCTACCGCCGGCACAACCCGCCGCCGCCGCAGCCCCAACCCCCACACAAGCGGCGGCGCAAGTGACAGCCCAGACGGCGGGCACGGGAGGGGGGGATGGGCCCCCTGACCCACGCCCCCCCCACGGTACGGCACGACGTGCGGGGACGCGCCGCCACCCGCGGGAGGGAGTGCGGGGGCGCCAAGCGCGGGGAGGAACCGGCTGCCCCGCAACCTGCTAACCACTGACCGCTAACCATCAGCCACCCCCGGCCGGCCGGCGCCGCGCGGCAACGGCCGGGGAGGTGAGGGCCCCGGCGAGGGCCTGCGCGGGCATCCAGCTCTCGATGGGGGGGGCGGATGACGGGCGCGACCCCTTGGCCGATGGCTGGCCCCCGGGACCAGGGCCGCCATGCCGCCCCCGCCCCCCCCCAACGCGCACGACGGAGCAGGAAGGAGGCCGCGCCCCACATGGCCCTCCCGTAACCACGGCCCGCTCCGAGGTGACGGAAGGAGGGTGTCAAGTCAGATGAGGCCCCCAGGGGGGCGGTCCACGGGCCGCCCCTCACCCCCCCCACCACGGGGCGGCACTTCAGCCCCGACCGCAAGCGCGCGCCGGAAGGGAGAGCACCGGCGACGCGGAGAGAGCCAGGAAGGAGTACCACAGGCCGCCGCCTGGAACGAAAGCAGGGAGGCCGCGGCGCGACACCCCCCCCCCCCCCCCCCCGCCCCCCCGCCGGCCCGCCGGCCGCAGGGGCCCCGGCCCCCACCCCCCGAGGCTGAAGGGACGGACCCCCCCGCCCGAGAGGGGAGCCGGAGTGTGACCCGCCCCGATGCCCCAGCCGCCGGCTCCAATGGGGGCCGCGAAGAGCAAGTGGGCCCGCGCCTGCGCACCGGGACGCCGCGCAGATCGTGCCCAGAGAAGCCGGGTGGGCGCGAACCGGAATGGTATGGGTGGCCACGCCCCCCATGGATGGCACGACGCCAAGGGACGCCCGCTTTGTTGCCTACCCAGGGAAAGCGGCCCCGCAACCCGATAACCACTGACCGCTGACCCTCACGGCCACCCCCGGCCGGCCGGCGCCGCGCGGCAACGGCCGGGAGGTGAGGGGCCCCAGGGAGGGACCGCGTGAGGATCCGGCACTCGGTAGAGGGGGGCGGGGGAAGGGCGCGACCCCCCTGGCCGATGGCTGGCCCCCGGGGCTGGGACCGCCAAGCCGCCCTCCCCCCCCCCCCCCCCTTATTTGGCCGACGGGGGGGGTCGCCGGGGAACCGAAGGACCCCCCCCACTCCCCCCCCCCCCCCCCCCCCCTCCCACACAGGCCCGAGAGCGAGCGGGGTGGCTCCCCCCCCCCCCCCCCCGCACCCACCCCAGCTGGGGAGCCACAGGCGCGGCCCTCCGCCCCCCCAAGGCCGGGGGGGCGCCCCCACCCACAGGAGGAACGGCGACACGGTAAGGGCAGCGGCGGCTGGACCTGCCCCCACGAACCCACACCGGCGTGCCGGAGCAACGCGCACAGCGGGACGCGAAGGAGGCCGCGCCCCACATAACCCTCCCGTGGCCACAGCCCACTCCGAGGGGAAAGAGGGGGGGTTTGCAGGTCAGCCGGGGCCCCCAGGGGAACGGTCCACGGGCCGCCCCTCACCCCCCCCCCGCCCCGGGGCGGCACGTCAGCCCCGACCGCACGCGCGCGCCGGAGGGGAGGGCCAGAAAGGGGTACCACAGGCCGCCGCCCGGAACGAGAGCGGGGAGGCCGCGGCGCGACACCCCCCCCGTGGCAAGGGGAATGGACCCCCCCCACCCGAGAGGGGGGCCGGAGTGTAACCCGCCCCCCCACTCCGGCCGTCGGCCCACAAGGGGGCCGCGAAGAACAAACGGGCCCACGCCTGCACACCGGGACGCCGCACAGATCGTACCCGGAGAGACTGGGTGAACACGAACCGGAGAGGTATGGGGGGCCACGCCCCCCATGAACAGCGCAACGCCAGTGACGCCCGCTTTGTTGCCTGCCCAGGGAAGGCAGAGGGACGGAAAGAGGCAGAGCGACCCCCCGCCGAGCAGAGCGACCCGGTGGTGCTACTGCCCGCCTCTTACCCCAGTGCACGTCAGTCGGCGATCCAACGCACCCCACCCAGCCCCCTCCCCAGTCCCGACCCCGGGCGCGTGGACTGCGCGTGGACGGCGCACAGCCCCACCCTCAGGGCAGGATACATAGCCGACGTAAGAGCGCCCGCGGACGAGGGCACCCCCCCGGGGACGCCCAGCCGCCGCCCCCGCAACCCCAAGCCGGGAAGGGGGGAACCGGGACCGGACCGCCCCCCCCCAAGCACGCCAGACGGAGCACGGGACCGGGGCAGGACACGCGGAGGGGCACGGACCACATGGAACGGCCCTACCAGCGCCCAGTGCCGGGACCACGCGAGATGCGCGCGCCACACCACCCAGCGGGGAGCGGACACCGCGAGAGCGCGAGCGCACACACACGAAAAGGACACGCGGGGACCACCAGAAGGGCAACCGGACCGAGCGCGCGGAACGCACAGACCAACTGGAATGGCGTACCAGCGAGCGAGGGTAAGGGACACCCGGACGGGACGGCCCGCCACACGCAACGCGGGATACGCGGGGCGGGAAGGGGGAAGAAGGGGAAACACAACACCAGGTACCGGCCCGAACCCCCCCCGAACCGGCCGCGAGCGCCGCGAACACACAGACGGGACACTGCACCCGCCAAGGCAGTAGTGGCGCACAGCGCCACGCCCCAACCCCTAGGCTAGGCAGCCTCCGCGCCAGCCCAAGGGGGTCCCACTGGCGACAAGCCAGTAGCACGGGCCCGGCGGCGCCGGTGCCCCGGGCGACCACGCATTAGGGGGGCGACGCAGTGGGTAAGCGCCCGCGGCCACGGCTGCGAATTGGTGCACTGACCGGGGAGTGGCGAAACGGGGACGCCGGGGAAGGACGGGGCTCCGAGCTCTGTGAACCTGGGGGACTCCGCCACCAGGCAGGAGGTGCGTCTTGGAGGGCCCCCCACTAGGACCCGGTGGGGAGGATATCACCTGGCCCGACCAGGTGGCCCCCCGGGGCCGAAAGGCGTCTAGTACCCGCAAAATCAAACCTCAAACCTCAAACCTACAAATGTAGTCTGCAGGCCCTAAGTGAACCATGGAAGGTAAGGATGTTTTTCTGTTCACTTAGTTAGGCAAAGCCGTAAACAGATCTTCGAGGAATGAGAGGAGATGACAAGGAAATCAACCTAAACTGTCCTAAAATGAGGAAATTCCCTAAGATGAAGGTGAAATGAAGCGGAATGTCTAGAACTGAAACTACTAACACTTTCGTTTAGACTAGAGTTAATATATATTGTCGTTTATTCAGCTCAATTGTGCTTTCCGGCACGTTGGTTCGCGAGCATCCAACAGATTCCATAAAAATGTGGATCATGTGATGATGCATCATGATGGGACATGCTGGCCCTGGATCCTTGGCATGTAACGCGCCGAAGGTTCGCTGAAGGCGCTTTACTGACAGTATATAACTGAGAGACACCGAGTAGTCCTTTATTTACAGTGGCGGCGGTGTCAATCGACTTGGACAAGGCCCATCTTTCGATTGAGTCCCACAATACACTTGGATTCACCATTTTCGACAGTTTCAGGTCGGATTGAGCTCACATTGGCGTGTGCCAAAAATACAACGAAGCTTACGGACCTCCGAGGTTGCTGTTAGAAGTCCCTAGAGCTCCTATGTGAAGGTTGTCTGAACAATTGACGTCGGGGTTTTGCTGCAACAGTGCAAGAATGATGGACAAACCTGAGGAATTCAAGGTAAATTCAAGGAATCTGGATCTGAATCTGGACTTTGGCTTCAGCATCACTGCAAATGAAGGTAAGATCTGAGTTCCTGGCGTCGCATCTAGTGCAGCCAGTACTACAGGGGGTGCCTGTAGGGGTGAATGTCGCCGGCCGGCGTTTTTACTATGTACATTTGCTTCCATCTGCACGACTAGCCAAATTCCAAAGATGCACAGACCAACAGAGACAAGATTACCCCGAATCTGCCTGAATTAAGCCTGAGTTTGGTTTTTTCTGGACACGGCAGCACACTCCGTGGCTTTCGGCAGCGTATCTACGCCTTGTCTGCCGAACGGAGACCAAAGAAAAGTTGATTGACGTCAAATTATCAAACATTCGCAGTTCTCCACATCATGTCGTAATCAGGAAGAATGAACAGTGGATTGAGCAGAATGTGGTTTTTTCAAGTCGTCAGAACACTCACATTGGAATAAGTGGTCGACAGGGGGAGGCTGGAGCTTTTGTAGGAGTTGGGAATGCAAGGGTTTCGAACCTACACCCTTGAGCCCTAGCGACGAGTGCCATGACGCCCTGGACTAGACGACTGTTACCCAGATTATGGCGTCGGCGACTCAATTCACGACGGATCTCCCTCAATTCGGCCAAGCACGAATACATGTGACCACCAACCTGTCTGGTGGGGCCCTCGTACGGCTTGGGCGCTGCAAATCAGCGGCCGAACTCGAAGCTTGGTCCTCATTTGGTTCCTGGGCTGGCCTGACCGCAGGAGGGGGGATCGACGGATCAGCCCTGGAATGTGGCTGCTGAGGGCCGTAAAAGGCTGGATCTCGATTCACCACAGGTCTTTTTCCGTCGCTCTCCACTTGTCTGTCTGGTTTCGACAGACAGTCTGTCAGGAGTACGCCAATTTCGGGGTGCTTCTTGAGGAAGTCGATGAACCCCTTGGTGTACCCATGGACAAAAGAATGGGCTGGTTCCCAGTTGTTGTGACTGGAATCAAAGCCCCTCCACTCACATAGAAATTCCCATTCGCCCTTTCCGTCACGTCTTGCTTCTAAATTCCTCTTGAGTTCGTACTTCCCGCCTTCGATGACCCGATCGGACAAAAATTTCGAAGTCCAAAAAAGGGGTTTAACCCGATCCTTGGGGGAGGGGATCTCTCTCTTGAGGCGATCGCCCGAAACATCAATTTCCCTGCTGACATCCACACGAATCCTCCACCTGTTCTCACCTAGACGCGCTGTAACAGCGAATGGCCCCTCCCACAAGGGAAGAAGCTTATCATCTCCGCCCAGGGTGGTTTCGGATTTTCGAAGCCAAACTCGATCATCGACTTCAAAATTGTGGGGGTTTTTTCGGCCTTGATTCTGGACCCAAAGCCAGTCAGCTTGATGCTTATCGATTAATTTCGAGACAGTTTTTTCTGCTCGTTGGATTTCGTCCAAAAACAACGAAGCATCTTTACAAGGGCGGGGATTATTCAACGGCATGTTCCACCAACACTTCTTTCGTCCAAAGACAATTTCATTTGGAGAAAGGCCATGGTACAAAGGCGTGTTGTGGTAACGGCGAAGCAATGGGAAGAGAACTTCAAGCCAATGGAAGTCTTTCTCACTGGCGAGCTCCTTACGAAGCATATTTATTATAGAGCGGCCGGCTCTTTCGCCAGGCAGCGCTCGATGTGAGTGGATCTCGCATCTCAGGTGGTGGATTCCAAGGCGAGCACATAATTCCTTCCACCATTCGGAGGTGTACTCTTTGCCTGAGTCCGTAACCACCTCGGATGGGACGTCCCAACCTCCCATCCAGGTCTGCACGCACCATTTGGCGGCAGCCTTGCCAGTCATTGACTCGATGTTGCAAGGCAACACCTGAATGTAGCCAGAATGACGGCATTGTATAAGGAGCACACCATTGACTTTTTTATTCGTCCAATGGCACTCTTCGTCGTCGAGTTCACCAAGATAGAAAAAATCACTGGTGACTCTGTTAAAGAGGCGCTCCGGAATAGGATGTGGCCTCAGATGGCCGTGCTTCTTCGCGCTGGGGGGCGTCGAGACAGCACATTGGGCACATCCGGCGGCTACTTTCATACAATGAGTATATAGCCTTGAGCCAAACAACCTATGTTTAATCATCGACCATAATCTACGGCCATGTGCGTGGGGGGACTCCCATTTGTGCCACCAGTTTAACACTCCGGGGGCCAGGGCGTCTGGTACGCACAATTTACCCTCCATCCACAGCTTCCCCCCATCCCACGAATATTCAGCATAAATTCCATCCTTGCGAGCATTTTTGGATTTGAGATTCTCAAAGACCTCTTTAAACATGGAATCATGCAATAATCGGACGTCCAGTCACGGATGATAAGGGAATCTTTCGGCAGGGGTGGAGTTTTGGCCGGATCGCGACGCTTAATGCCCTGAATCAACCGAAATCCACTTACTGGTCGGGTATACTCAAACCGTTTCACACTCCCTGAGGAGGGATCGGTGACTTTCTCCACGACTTTCAGTGATTTGGTGATAATTTCATGAGCATGCGCCGGATCTGAGAAGGCCGTGATGTCATGACACGGTAATGCATGCTGTTTAACAGAGCATTGCATGCATGCACGTCGAATGAGCTTTTTTTCTTCTTGATCCCACTCGATTACGACGTGGCGGTCCTGCTCCGTACCATGGATGTTGGTACTTTGCAGCCCCTCTGAAGCGGGGTAAGCCCATCGGCTCAGAGCATCCGCTACCGTGTTGTGTTTTCCAGGCAAATACGACACATGGAGGTCAAACAGACTGAGAAATTCATGCCATCTGGCCCGTCGACCAGCTGGGCTCGCGACAGTATCAATGTGTTCGGTGGCCCAATACTCCAGAGATCGATGATCCGTCAGGACCTCGACTCGATTGGTGCCAACCCACGATTGGTCCTTCTTCAGAGCGCACATTATGGCGTAAGTCTCTTGCTCACGCGGTGACCATTGCATCTGGCGTGGAGCTAGCTTCCGAGACCAAAATGCAAGAGGGTAATGATCACCTGTGGCTTCATCAACCTGTTCAAGGACAGCTCCGATCGCGTACCTAGAAGCGTCGGTTCTTATGTAGAAGGGTCGGTCGAATTTCGGCACATGCAACGTGGCGACTTCGCAGAGGGCCGCCTTCAAGTGATGGAAGGCCTCCTCGCACTCGTCAGTCCACTTGACACGAACCTTTGAACCTGCCTTGCCCGCATCTCTCCCTACCTTCAATAATTCAGTGAGGGGGGCAGCAAATTTGGCATAATTCGGCACAAAAGTGTGGTAAAAATTGCAACAACCCAGGAATCCTCTCAATTCCGTGATCGTCTCAGGGCGCTTCCACTTCTGAATAGCGACGAGCTTCCCTGGACTGGGTCGTCGGGTGCCATTCTCAAGGAGAGAACCACAAAATTCGACTGATTTTAAAAATAATTTTCCCTTCTTTGGCCCACAAATCAGCTGATTGGCATCAAGAATGTCCAAAACCTGGTTCAGCTGCTTTTCATGTAGGGCCACCAGCTCGGCTTCGGTCAGTCCCTCCCCCTCTGTCGCGATGATTATGTCATCTATGTACACACTCACGAAGGCATGAAGCTCAGGATGAGCTGTAAAAAGCACATCCTCCATCATTCTTTGAAAAAACGAAGGGGCGTTCTTCAGGCCCATGGGCATGACCGTCCACTGGACTGGACCACATGGCGTGCACATACAGGTGAGAGGTCGGCTGTCCTTCCTCAACGGCATTTGGTGAAAGCCGTGACGGAGATCCAGCACAGAAAACAAACGACCTCTTGCCCTCTTGGCGATTTCCTCCTCAATGAGGGGCAGGGGGTGTGAATCCGCCTTGGTTTCGGCGTTGAGGTTGCGAAAATCAACAACCATTCGCCAACCATCAATAGTGTTCTGGTCTGCAGGCGGCGGCTTCGGGACTGCGAAGGGTGCACAGCACCACTCGCTGGTCATACAACCCTCAAGCCAACCGAATTCCCTGAGATTTCTCTCGATTATTTTTCTGAGTATCTCATGTTTCTGTCCATGGTTCTCATAAGGACGCTGTTTCTTCGCCTTGTATCCTTCACGAAGCTCGATGAAGGCTTCACCAAACTGCCCACGGACAGGGGGGTCTTTGATGAACTTCCCCGAAAGGGTTGTGTCCTTCCGTTCCTCAAAAATCTTATCTCTTTTCTTGGAACACAACTCAGTGTCCACCTGATTGCCAGGAATTACTGTCGAAAAAACTTTGGCGATTTCTTCGGCCTTGGCAGGAAGAATCTTCTTACGGATGTCCCTAAAAAGGTCCGTATCAACTGCCTCTTGAAGATAGGTGGGTCGAGTGTCGACATTCCAGAGATTCTCTTCGTGATCCAGCTCCTCGAAAGGATCTATGAAAGCTTCCACACGGGGTTTTGCATAAAAAACTCTGAATTTGCGGCGCGAAGAAAATTTTTTTGTCGTCCGTGCGCCGTAGATTCTTTTCGATGTAGATCGTATTGGGGAAGAGGGAGACGAGGCGGATCCATTTGACGTTGGATCACCTTGGGCATCTGACGGACAAAAATCAGAAAAAATAGATTCATCATCAGTACCACGCTCAACCTCAGATTCAGACCCAACACAGGAATCAGTACTAGAATCAGCAGAATCAGAGTCAGAAAGCTTTCCATCCACCAGGAATGCAAGCGAACTCCAGGGCCGCTGTGGCAGAGGACCTGTGTCGTCCCTGGCATACAGCTTAATCTTCCTGGGAAGTTCGATGTAATCTACACAAATGTCTTGCAATTCCTGAAACCAAGGCTTGTCGTCCCACAAGGGCACAACTAAAATCGCCTGGGTTTTATCTTGCTTGATTTTGTGGATGACCTGCTGGATTAAGTGAAACGGAGGATTAATCCATAACTTCTTGTCCCATTTATGGGTCCAAGCGTCACGAAAGTGCTTGTCAAAGCGCTTGTTCTCGCGGTTAGCAAAGGCATCATACTGTGGCCAAAAGGAATGGTGTTCATAAAAATATTCACAAATTGTATCGCGCCATTTGTCGACAACTCTGTAGGATGAAGAGTGCCAGCGCGAAGGGCGTCGTGGCTGGGAGTCCCTACGAAGACATTCTAACTCTCGGGAGTAATCGGCACTCCCATTCACCTCTGCAATGGTGACATCTTCGCCAAACTTTGGTGTAACCTTTTGCTTCAAAAATTCTTCTGCACTTTTAAATCCTGCGTGCAAAAAACGAAATTCAGGACGCTCCAAGGGACCTGACTCCAGCAAAAAACAACGCCGATGACCTACGGGCGCCACCCTGTTCTTGCGAAGCCAAGGATGGCCCAAGTAAAGGTCATACTTTATGTCGGCACGATGGAAGTAGTCATCCTTAAGGATAACTTCCTCCACATTGCCATCTTCCCAAAGGTCTTGAGCGACCAAATGAGTTGATATATAACAACCGCGTTGCCCACCTGCGAGAGAGTGTCCAGAAACTCCCTCGAGGGTAACAGGATGAGGCGAATCAAACACGCAGTCGTCAGGCAAAAAAGAATTGGATTGGAGATTTACCTCCGATCCATTGTCACACAAACAAGTGGCGAGGTGGAAATTGCCCTTGCAATCAGAGACCCACAGCTTTGTGACAAACTGACGGCCCCTGTGCTTGGACTGTACACCAACCTCGTCCACTACGACAGAAGGATCCGCTGCCGGATCCAGGGGAGAGGAGACAAGCGACCCTACATCAAGTAGTGGTCGAGAAGGAATCTGGGGATCATGCCTGAAATCGCCTGGGGAGGGGCGATTTTCGTGGCTCCCCTAGGCGTTCTGACCTCCAGTGGCTGCGTTAACATTGTGGACACAGCCTGATTCGTCGACCCACTCATCTTGGAGCGGATCATCTGCTGGATTCAAGGCATTTTCAACGAAATCTCGATCCGCATCGGACACCTGATCTGCACCTGAGACCTGATCCACACGATGGTTCCCCTTTCCACGTCCACGGCCACGGCCGCCGGATGATGGACCTCCACCGTCGCCACGCCCTCTGCCCTTACCAGAGAAAGGGGTTCCTGAAGGATTTCCCTAACTTTTACCTCGGAATCCTGGAGCATTTCCCTTGTTTGCACCGGATTGAGGGGTTTGGCCTGGATTTCGATTTCCGCCTCCGGCGTTACTATTGGGATTTTTCTGGGCGTTCGGCTGCCCACCGGAGCCGGATGGAGTCCGATTTCCTGTGCCTTGGGACCCGCCAGGGCCTCCAGGATTTTTGTTTCCACCGGAGGGGGTCGGATTCCCTTTTCCAGCCTTCCCACCGTGCACCTGTCTGTCATTCCTATCTGAATTCTGCGAATTAGAATTACTGATATTTTCACCAATCACCTTGTGATCGTAAGGAGACCATCGGTGATTATCAGTAGAATGCGTCTTAGCTCGGTTTGTAGAACCTAAAAGAAGGCAGATGCTACAGTGCTGCTGAACATTCCGGGTGTCATTCACCTTTTTGTTGCCCTTTTGGGCCCCATTTTGGGTGTTTTGCTGGGTATTCTTGTTTCCCCCAAGACCCTCATGGAAATTCTGGTTGGCGGCGTCGGCGAGCCGCTCAACCTCCTCCCAGAGTTCCTTTGGGGTGTACGAAAACACCCAGTTTTTGGCCTTCAGGCGATGGCCATGGAAGCTTACTCCCCTGTTGAGGACTTGGACAAACAAGTCCCGATCCTCGTGTTCATGAAACTTGATTTTCCACGTGTTTTCAGTGAATTTCACCTTGGAGAAGGACGTGGGGGAGCACTTTTGAAGTGCCTCCCTGACGGAGAACTTGTTGGCAGAGGCATCGAAGCCTTCCACCTCCGCCCACCAGGTCTTGACCTTTTCTTCGGACTGTGTGTTCCGAAGGGTGGCGGCAGTTTCTGAGGGGATCTTGTCAAAAATCAGACTTTTCAGCTCGGCACTAGAAAATTTTTCGCCTGAATGTTCAGCTTCTTCCACTAAATTCCAGAAGCGCTGTTTTTTGTCTTGCACTTCGTGCAAGATTAATCGCGAGAATGAAGGAAAATTCTTCAACATTTGGTGGTAATGGTCCTCTGGCAGCCGGGATCCACGTACCTCCAACTGTTCCCACACCTCATCAAAGGTAAGGGGGGAACTTGTATCCTCGCGATCACTCCAAGTCCTGAGCCAAGTGTTGGCCGGCGCTCCCTCAAGGCAATCCAAGAGGGCCATCAGGAACTGATCATTTTGGAGTTTTTGAGTCTTAACCCACAATTTAAATTCCCGTTGGAACTGAGGCCAACGTCGGGGGTTCCCATTATACTTCGGTTGCTTGGCAACCTGACGAAGTCGCAAGGAAGTAGGATTAAGAAGCGAATCCAGCCCAACACCGGCCGTAATGGCAGACACCTTGGCGGCATCATTCGCCACACCAGCTCCGGCGAGGGTCTGGGCGAGCAACAGCTGGGCTAAGGTATTGGAATCAGCAGCAGGAGGGGCAGTACGGGAGGCAGTTCGCTTGGCATTCTGAGCCTCAGTCCTAGCCTTCGCCGTCCTACTCTCAGAACGAGAGATTTTAACCCTTTCCTTTAGCTTGGTCCTGCTGATCCTTGCATCAGTGGTCCTGGAGTCCACCGAAGGAGCAATTGAAAAAATTTCTGTTGCCTCCTCCGACGGCTCTGTTGCTTGTTCCACCGATGAGGCGCCCTCAGACCGCATGTGCGTCTTGAAAAGATCTTTTATTCCCAGCGTTTCAATGATGAGGTGCATTTGATCTTTGAGCGTTTGGAGCTCAGCATCTCGCTGGAATCTGCAGGAGCAGTCGGCAGGACAGTACATACCGTGTCCTGAAGGGCCTGAGCAGGCTGTCGGACCGCTGATCTCGGTGGTCCGCAGCCAGGAGTCCACTTGGGGAGCTCCTTCAGCCCTGATTTCCAGGCTTGCCTGCCTGGCCGCCTCTAAAATTCCCTCCTCAACCGCGGCGGCTAGATCGTCGCGGATGGAAACAGGGGGATGAGGGGCGGAGGGCCCGGGAACAGGTGCCGTGCCCTTCTCCTTCGGGAAGGGGCTTGCCTCCCAGATCTGCAAAAAAATGGCAAAAGTGTCATCTTCTTGAGAACGCCACCACATCCTGGTATTAATTTCGTCCTGAAGGAGGAAAAAATATTCCGTTAAAAAATCAGAGGCGATTCTTTCTTGTTCGATCAGCTTAGACGAGGCTAAGAGACAAAGGGCCTCAAGGCTCTCAAGGTTACGGGTCACTTCTAGGGACAAATGGTCGTCCCAATGTGCCCAAGAGGCTGGTCGATTATAGCTAGGTACCTCACCTGGACCGCCCATCTCAATGTCGTTCAGATCGGCGTCCGTGGTCTCAAATGTTGGACCTTGGTAAGGAATGTTGGTACCTGCCAGCTCCGTAGGCTCTACCGGAGCATTGCCATCGTCATAGGCCGGCGGATTCCAGCTACTCGATGGCCAGTTTCGACTGGGATTAGGGTAACCTGGGTCTCCACAGCTGCTGATGTGCGCCCTTCTTGGGCAACTTGGACTTGCGCAAGGCATTCCTCTCAAGGCCTCGTTCGCGCAGCACCATGGCAGCGTAATCGTTACTTCTCCAGAAGCGGCGGGGTCTACGGGGCCGTACTGGGGAGCGGGCTGTGGACTGAAGGGCTGTGGACAACGGAGGCAAGATCCATGCTGATTGTTATCCGGCAAAAAATCCCAGTCTATGAAGAAAATTGATGCGGATTATCCTAAGTACATCTGAGTGTCCATATCTGTCTGAAAAGATTTATATAAATCCGATTGTGAAAAAATATTTGGCCGATCTGGCTCGCGCACGCGCGTCAGCGGCAAATGGCGATTCCGGGTAAATGATCCGAACGCGGCGGATTTACGGTGAATGGACCGCGGAATCAGATCCGGCACATCAGAAATATATAGGTCTGATCCTGAGACTGAGCTGCGGGGCGGCGATTCCGCCGAAGCAGAGAAAATGACCAAAATGTAGCCAATCTGGGGCAGATCTGCTAAAATCTGAGCAGATGGGGGTTAGCCGCGATTACAAGGGACCGGCCAAAATTCTCAGCGAACTCGCTGAGGTCCTTGCCTGTGAACTCAGGCAGGTTCACCACGATCTTGGAGGTGGCAATAGCCTTCGCCTCCTGAGACCTGCGTCCCTCAGGGCGTCGGGTCTTCTTCTTCTTCTTCTTATTCTTCTTCCACTTTGGGGCCTCGGGGTCCTCCGGGTCATCGTCCTCCAAGGGCAAAGTGGAAGTCATCGACGGCGGCTCATCATCGGAGGGGTCTCCGCCTAGATCACTGGAGCCATAAGGCTCCACGTCCACCATTGCCCTTAAGGCTGTCAGACCCAGCCGGTCCAGCTCGGCCCTCGTAGAGTTCGTCACATGGCTGTAGGGCGGCTGGGCCGTTCTCGGTACGAAGGGACTTCTCGGAGTTGCTTTAGGAGTCGGCATCCATCTGCTCCTCAGGCTCCCCAGGGTATTTGTCAACCCTGCCGCCAGGTGGTTGGCCTGTACTCGGTGGGGTGACATTCCCACCGTAGTAGGTGACGCTTGGGGCGGCATCATCAGGGGCTCCAGTTTCTCTCGGATCTCTTGAGTGAGGTCGCCCACGATTTTCGAACTGGCTCCTCGGAGCACCTCGTTGATCTACGACCGCGTCAGGGACCTGTTGGAGGATCTCCCTGATCCTCTACTCCTGCCTCCAAGAGACTCTGGTCCTCTCCTCAACCCACTCAAGGGTGCATACCCAGGTGCATACCCAGGAACATCCACGTAAGTTCCAGTAGCGGGTAGTGGATGGGGATGTTCAGCCGCATACCATCGCGGCGCAGAGCTGGAAGCCACCGGCTCACTGGCAGTAGTTGCCTCAAGGAGCGCAGTGGTAGGCGGGCCCATACCATAGGCGGGGTAGGGAGGCATGCCAGTAAAGCCAGTGCCCTCTGCCATAGGCGGGTTGGTTATGGGAGTGGATGTAGCGGCGGCTGGGAGTGTGGCGGTTATGGGAGAGGGTGATGCGTGGAGGCCAGAAGCGCTTGGTGCGCCTTCGAAGGTAGGGACATTCGTCAGTTCTTGCCCTTGCTCCTCTCCTTCGTCTGCTTCGTCTCCAGCATCCTTCTCGCTCTCTCTCTTCCTCTTTACAGGCTGAGAGACCACCTCTTCGACAGACAGGGCCCCGAAGGCCGTCTGGAGTCCATCCAGGGAGTCCTCAGCCGCTTCCACTAGCCCATGTAAGGGCTCCGCCGAAGGTACAGCGCCAGGTGCTGGCCTTGCCGGTGCCTCAGGCGCTGGCGCTGTCTTCACGTCGGCGTCCTCCTTCCTTGTGTCCATCTTCAGTCACCCTTCTGCTTATATGTGCCTATACTCGGCGCACTGGATGTACGGCGCGGGGTTGCTGCCGGTGCGCAGAGACAGACTGCCTCTTGCTACCAGAAAAGTTTATAGTGGTTTCACCACTGTGTTTTTGCCTCTCCTGCTGCTTGTTGCTGGTGTAGGGTTTCCTGCTGCTTGTTTTTGGAGATGAAAACCTTTTGTTTGCTGAAATACAGTCAATCCAGGATAACCCAAGCCAGAGGTGTGCAAGGAGAAGAGAATCAGGATCAAAGCATGAAGGGCTGCAGTGTAAACAGTGAAAGATGATTGGATATTCACAGAAACTGCAACTCAGATCAAATTGGAATGCATATTCACAAAGATAGCTGAAATGTTTTGGAAAAGAGTTGGAAAACTGCCCCATGGTCACTCTCTCTCCATAGTGCCATCTCAGGAGATGTGCACTCTTTGTTTTGGGTCCCATATGTGCTGAGGTGGCAGGGCATGTGGCGATGAGGTCACTGCCATGTCACATGGGATCTTCCTACTTAGCTAGGCTGACCAGGAATTGAACCATGGACCTCTCAAAAAGAGGTGCCCAGCCCCCTAGGGTGCATACAACTAGGATAGCTAAGAATTCATGGAAAAACATAGATAAATTCATAGGCTCTGCCTTGGATATGTCGGTTCTCAGTTAACTCAGGATAAGATGATTTGCCTCACATTGAAAGGGGATTAAGGGGTCCACTCCATATCCTGATTGGGTGTTTGGTTCCATAGGTCAAAATGTGTTATCACCACTTTTGGTGGGACCAATACTAAGATAGAAATGCCTGGATGCTCAGTGCATCTCTAATACAACTAGAGTATGCCTCAAAGCATTGGAAAAGCACTTTTTCTTACTGACAAAAGACGGCTTGTTCTGTCCTCACTCGGAGTGGGAAGGTTCTGCTGACGCAGACGATCATCCGTGGAAAGTCCAAGAGGCGTTTGGTGCAAGGCGATGGCACTGACCCGAACATTGTTCAGATGTATGCACAGAAGAAGACGCAAACTGGCGCAACCTTTATTGCGCTGCTGCACAAGATAGAGGTGCGCTTAAAAACGACGAAGAGAGCCCTTGACCTCACTGTGTACGCACCCTCAATTGTCGTGATGGACGGGGCTCCCTGCCACAGCAAAGAGTTCCTTGAACAACCGGAGGGGGAGGAGCAGAGTGCGCACCTGTGGATGGTGAAGGAGATCCCTGACATGTGGGTTTTTTTTGGTATTCCGCAGAAGTCTCACCTCTGCAATCCAGGGGATCAGTTGCCAAATCCGAGCATGAGGAAGTACATCCAGGACAGAATCCGAGATCGAGCAGTGAAGCACGGGATCCTGGTGCACAACAAGGTGCTGCCGAGGCGGACCAAGCTGGACGTGAGTGAGAAGACCGTGAAGAAGTAGCTGCTGCGCTGGATTGGTAAGTGGATGCACATCGGTGCGTTGAGTTCCCCGATCACTGCTCCTTGGAGGATGTGCCTGGATCAGACTCCCGATGCCCGGAGTGTAGATGAGATTGAGATTCCAAGGGGGGTGATTTGTTTGGGGCCACTTGTGGAATTGCGCCCTGTGGTTGAAAAGAGAGAAGAGGAGGAACCAGTGGTTCCGGAAGCCCCAGAACCACAACCAGGAGAGGATGCGGAACCTGCCCTTGCAGCTGCCCCTAGGTTGAACGACCCTTTTGCGGTGGATGTAGCTGCAGTAGCAGCAGCAGTGCCACGCATCAGAAGGAGGACGACAGGGGGCGTAGCAAGGGAACGCGACGCGACGCGACGCGTCAGCGCGCAGCAAGCCAGCGCATCGCCAGGAACAAGCGCGCCGAAGTGAGGAGGAAGGCAGACGACAGCAGTGACGACGGCAGCAGTGACGCCGATGATGGGTGCGATCACTTTGATCTGTACGTGTGACATCACACAGACACATGCTAATTTATTTGCCACTGTGTGTTTTTTTGCAGACTCTCCAGTCAGCGGACTCTGAAGTTCGAGCCACGACACGTTTTTTTAACCCTATTTCTCAGTATTAATATATTATGCCCAGATCCGTGTGTACCAGTTTGTCCTTTAGGCTTGTGCCAGGTAAGGTTTGGAATCCATTTTGGCGATTAATCGATTAATCGATTAATCGCCAATTGTCGGCCATCCAAAAAAATGAATTGCAATCAATCGATTATTTTGCTACCCGCCTTGAAATCGAATCGATTATTTTCAGCCGCGCCGCACAAGGGAGTCGCTGCTGCAGACGGCAAGATTCAGACACACATGGCCAAGGATTATCAGTGCAAATGTGAGGTACTTTATGGAATTTGCAACGATTTGAATTTGAATTTCGTTTCATTAACATTGGTGGTTGAAGTTTTTTGCCTGTTCTGCGTTTGCAGGGCGACACAAGAAGCAATTGAAGAAAAAGGAAAACAAGAACAGGAGGGAAGAATATGAAGAGAGAAAGAACAGAAGAAGGACCGGAAGAGGCAAAGGAGATCAAAGAGTCGTTAAGAAGAAGACAGAAGAAGATCGAGAAGCTGCAGAAGGGAAGAAGACTGGGGAGTGAAGACGAAGAAGACGAAGAACAAGCACGAGAGGAAGAAGGTGCTGTGAGTGTCACTTGAGTGTTCGCGCGTGCTGTGAGTGTCATTTGAGTGTCGACGCGTGCTGTGAGTGTCATTTGAGTATCAGCGCGTGCTGTGAGTGTCATTTGCGTGTCGGCGCGTGATGTGAGTGTCATTTGAGTGTTTGCGCGTGCTGTGAGTGTCACTTGAGTGTTGGCGCGTGCTGTGAGTGTCATTTGAGTGTCGTCGCGTGCTGTGAGTGTTATTTGAGTGTCGGCGCGTGCTGTGAGTGTCGTTTGAGTGTTCGTTGCGCTCGCTTCTGTTGTCTCGACCTTTTTGGGTGACCCTTCGTTGTCCTTTATATGATCCTTTATGGTGGACTGAGTCAGTTTGCTGCTGCATCTCAGTGATGTCATTTGAATCTCAAAATTTCACTTCTGCACAGAGGCTTCAAGTGACGCCAGGGACCTGTTATGTGTGCTGCAGCACCTGTACAGAGACATGCGCTTGCTTTATTTTTTGCTGGTTGCTCACTCTTTGCCATTTTTGGCCATTTGCTGGTCAGCCTGGGGACAGGTGCCTTTGTGAGGCTAGATTTCTTGGGGCCTTGATCTGGAACGCAATGGTTTTCAAAAATATCTGAATCATTCTTTTTTCAAAGGAAACCCAATGGTTTTTAAAAAAATCTGAAACATTATTTTGTCAAAAAAAACGTTGTGAGTCTACTTTTTCTAAAAAACCACTAGGATGGGGCACAATAGAAGCAAGTAAACCATTAGAAGCAAACCGAAACAACATGAACAAGGAAAAAAATTAACAAACCATGTTCGTTTATTTTCATCGTTCGTTCGTTCGTTCGTTAATTTTCACAAAAAAATTAACAAGCAACGTTTGTTAATCCCAACCCTGAACACAACAACTCAAAGGTGCAAGGGTGAAATCACAGAGATACAAAATTTGATGGAAAATCAAAAAAATAATTGGCAATTAATTGGTTATTTTGGGCAAAATAATCGGATTGAATCGGTTATTTTTAAGAAAATAATCGGTAAAACCGATTATTTTTGGTAAAATAATCGTTTAAAACTGGTTATTTTTGGTGCAGGCCAATTCCGAACCTTAGTGCCAGGTTCCCTTGGGCCTGTGGAAGGCTGCTTTGGGGTTGTGCAAGGCTGGTATGGGTCTGTGGAAGGCTATCCACTTTGGAAGGCTGCTTTGGGCCTGTGGATGGCACAGTGCCTCTGCTGATGTACTGTCTGCTTTGCAGATGCACACAGGGGTCTGAGGATCCATTTTTTCACAGTGAGTGGACTCACTGCTCCTTTTTTTTTTGTGACATACTGGTGGGTCAGTGGTGGGAAGGCTGCCTTGCAGCCTAGTATATTTTGAATCAAGGCACAAACACTGTTATAAATTTTTTTCTGTATTCAACATGCCTCCCTGCTACATTGTGGTTTATTCCGGTTCATTGTTTAGGTAGTGGCAAAAGCAGGGTTTCATTTATAAAAGAAAAAAATTTGTAGAAACAAAATTTACAAGAAAACATTTGTGTGCATGGAAGTTTGAAAAAAAATTCAGTAGTATAGCATAAGTGAAACAAAAAACAAAACAAACAAAAGGAAAAATTGTTAAATAAACTTGACACATGGAAGCAGAAATGTTTAGAAAAACTTTAAATTTAAAAAAGTTTGAAATTTTAGTAGTTGGTAAACAATTTTTTTTACTGAAAGTGCTAAAGCAAAGAGGATGTTGGTGAATGTTAGGTGCTTTTCTGAATTTAGATACGAAAAGCACATGGGTTCTTCTGATTTTGGCACTAAAAAGTGGTTTCAAACCGCATGTTTCTAATTTTAGCTTCATTTAGAGTTTTGCACCCCCCTGTAGAAACAAAAAATAGACAACAGAAAGCAAAAAAAAGTTCTAGTGCGTTCGGCAAATCCACGTCGCAGAGAATCTACGCCAAGTAACACACACCCAAAATAGGGTAAAAACTGCACAAATACGGGCTAAAACATGCTTTACATATCTTGGATGGTCATTTCAGGTTTCGGAAACTTTGATTTTTGAGCTATATAAGCCTCCCAATACCAAAATAGGGTTAAAAAATACATAAATGCGGCCTAAGACATGCTTTACATATCTTCGATGGTCATTTTAGGTTACAAAAAATAAGTTTCGAAAACTTCGATTTCTAAGCTGCCGGGGCTGAAAATTGTATTGGCATGTGGTGTACCAACCCTTCAGAACCCCCCCCCCCCTTCTCGCACCCCATACCCAAATAACACGAAAAACACATAAATACGGCCCAAAACATGCTTTACAAACCTTGGGTGGTCATTTTCGGTGGTCACCGTTTCAAAAAAACAACTTTTGAAAACTTTGATTTTTCAGCTGTGTAGGCTAAAAAGTTGCATAAGCAGGTTGTGTACCAATCCCTTGGGAACCCCCCCCCCCCCCCGCGTGCGCCCAATACCCGAATGCAGCGAAAAACACGTAAATACGGCTTAAAACATGCTTTACACACCTCAGATAGAAATGTTACGTGGTCACAGTATCAAAAAAAACCAAGTTTCGAAAACTTCGATTTTTGAGGTGCCCAAAATGAAAAGCTTCACTGGCAGGCTGTGCAAATGGGGGGGTTTGTGGCGTTTTCCCCTATATACGCCTGCCTAGCTTTGATCTAACAACCCGTGCAAAATGATTTTGAATTTTAACACCACACTTTTGTGATGTTGCACAATGCCTTCCTGACATAAAACGTGATCCACTGTATGAATGAAATCATTCGTAGCTGTGTCAGATTGGTCCAATTAATCGGTTTCCATTTTTAAAAAAAATAACTTGCTGTGTGGATTTTTTCAAAAATCGCCCCCGATACTTGGTTTGGCAGATTAATTGGTGAAACCAATTCCTCACCTTATGTCCTCCACAAATTGGGGGGGGGGTTTGGCATGACGCCATGGTGTGATGATGTCGTCTGCAGCTGGCGGTGCCCACTGGCCGATTGCCATTCGCTGCCCTTCCCTTGGAACCTTTCCCTCCATAGGAGGTGGTGCCCATCAGCTTCTCACCACCCTTTGACCTTCCTCTTCCTCCTTGCCCTAACCTTCCCTCTCCCCTCCCCTTGGCCTTTCCCTCTGTAGGCCACCGTGCCCATCGGCCTCACCACACTCCTTCCCTTCCCTTTCCCTTGGGCGGTTGTGCCAACGGAGCCCCCGGACTTGCCCTGTTTCACTTCTCTGCGTCGAGTCCACGCAGAGGAAGGCAAATGCCTTCGCCGTTGGCCAGGTGCGTCCAAGCGGCCATCCCAAGCCGGCGGTGAGGTACCTCTCCCCAACGGCGGCTGGTGGGCCCTGGGATGGCCACTTGCGGGGTCGTTTCCCCGACGGGGGCACATAACAACCTTTCTCCTCCAAGTTCCCGCGCTCAGTCCATCCTTTGGCGAGCGCAACACAAACCCCCTACCCTCTCCTTCATGCCTTTGCTGCGCGGCCGGGGGTTGTGGGGGATGCGTGGGTGCACGGGGGAGTGGGTTGGGGGGGGGGGGGTTATTGTGAATTCCAGTCTTCATGGAGCCGGAGAACCAAAAACCAACAATTATTATGAACCACTTACAACAACTTCTTCGCTTACCGACAACCTCTTCGTGTCTTCCGTGGAACCCGATGCTCGTGATATGCGACTGGGCGTGTGAACCAAAAGCATCGAGCTGGTACCGGGCGAACACAGCAATTCAATTGGAAATCCATCTGCCTCTCCATAAAGTGCATCACCCACTATTACCCGAACACCGGCCTCCATATTACCCGCATATCAACCCGAGACCCCGCTAATGGTGAGTGTCCATGTACAAGGAAAGCGCTGTTTAGGACATGCATCTACAATAGCGAACCCCCCCCCCCCCAAAAGGAACGTGGCACCTGGGTATGAACAGCTGTAGGGGTCAAGATAAAAACATCCATAAAATCTACCAACATGATGATTGGGCAGAATCAGGCAGAATGTGTGAGACTGCAGCCTGAAGTTTTACCGTACTTTACCGTATTTCACCGTACTGGTCTTCAGCAAGTGCCTCCGTCTTCCCTAGCACCCCAGATCGGGGATCGAGGGGATGCAGTGCTAACAAAAATGCCTCTGTTTTGTTGGATGGCTGTTGCCTGCTGGCTCACAGCACAGCTCCTGCTGATGCACCACAGCACTGCACCAGAGCACAGCAGCCGCCTATTGTTCGCTCTGTTCCCTGATGATTAGACATCACTGCACCCAGCCAAATGGGTTGTGCCAAAACACACGTGCACAAATTGCAACATGAAGATGCTTCTTGTTCTAAATGTAACCTGGCGAGTATTGTATCAAGAAAGTGTTAGGTTAGGCACGCAACAATTTCAGCACTTCATACTGTCTCCCTCAAAGTCCAGGACCTGAAGACCGGAAACTGCAAAGAAACTGATGCATGCAATCACAAAGGTACTGAAAATTGATCTTTATCCGTTGACCCCTGCAACGTGATCAAATACCCTCCCGAATGCTTGAAATTGTTCGCCGTGCAACAAAAAGCATTGCTAACATGCAACCTGGGTGGTTCCCATCAATAACACTGTGCGTTGTTCATTGTCGGGTTTGCATCAAAGCGAAAAAGTAATTGGTCACAGAAGAACTTGAAGACAGGGCACAGTGCACTGGGGTAAATCAAAATACATTTTAACCTGTGTCTCGTGTGTGTTACTTTTTTTTTCTGGTCTGGATAAAGGAATGCAGCATGGCAGAAGCCCAGTCCCCCATTAACGCGCACGACGCACACATGCAGGCGGAACACTGAGTCGTTTGTCTTGGTGGGTGGGTGGGTGCTCATGGCCACTAAAACTGCACTGTTGAGTGCACTCTGGCACTTACGCCCGTGCTCGTGATCCAACCGGCTTGGCCTTGCTATGAACGGCCAAGCACTTGCAGGGCCGTGCGTTGTCGTTGACGCGGCACCCCCGAGAAATGAGTGCGTCACTCCCGATGGAGATGGTTCTACCGGGGGATGAAAACCAAAATGGATCAATATGCCGTACATGGGTGTGTTCCAATCCGCCAAGAAATCATCCGTTATTACCCTCAGTAATCCCAAGAACCCACCAGGAGGACGACACCAAACTGCAGAACCAACGTGTTGCTCAAGTGAAGTTACATCGCCCACAAATTGACCCACAAACCCATCGACAATCTCGCGAGGAACTTGAGCACCGCCGTTTGCCGAAAGCATGCGAGGCCCCGCAAGTACAAATCTGGGGTGACCGCGCTTCAATTCACTAAACTCCACAACGAACCCAAACCACCAACGCGAGACTACTCCGAGGTCAAGCGAACCTGACCGAAATCGACCATCAAAGCCCCTCGTCGACAAAGATCACGCATTGCGTGCGTGCGTGCGTGCGTGCGTGGCATAGTTGCACTAGGATCTTATGTTAGTGCCCGTTGCTTGTGGTCGGGTGACATGGTCGTCCAAGGTCTCTCGGAAGATACACAACCACACACTTGTTTAGAATAAACACACACGGTGAACAGCGACCGACTTTGTCAGAAAAACACGTTGTGAACAGCGACACACCCACGTCACACCCTCCAAGGTCGGATTGCCCATTTCTTTGCCCGTTTTCACACAACCGTTCGCTTGACAAATGACGGCGCACTTTGTGCAAAATCCAGTTGACATATGTCACTCAAAGAATCGTTTGGAACGAAGAGACCAGTAACTTCTCCTTTGCTGCGTGCACATGGTACAACCTTTGTGTTTTGGTTGCCTTCTTGGTGGTTCTAGTTTGACTCTTGAATAGGGTGAGCATTTTGGCACCATAAAAAGCGTGGTTGCTACAAGATGCAACAGTGGCCCAAGTGCATCTTGCTTGCGGGTATGGAGTAAAGCATCATCCACCACAAACTAGAAAAGGAGCTAACACGTTTACTTTCCTCCCTTGCGACCCTTGCCGAAGCCCTTGCCCTTTCCTTTCCCTCTCCGCATGCGGCTCGGATCTCGGGGCTTTGGTTTGGGCTTTGGCGTGGTGTCGATGAGGAGGTTGTCCAAGTTCAGAGAGTCCGGCAAGATAAAGTAACGAATGTTGTTGCCTCGAACAGATAAATGGTCCATGGCCACGGGATTCTTCCCCTTGAGGGTTACTTTCACGGTCTTTAAGTGCGTATTCATACTGTACACAGAACACGAGAAAAACGCAGCACAGTGCAAAATGGAGGAGCGCTCGGTTCTTGCCTACTTGGAAGACCGTGCGCCGCTAAAAACTGAAAAAATGTCGACGAGCGCCGAGCAGCGAAAACTAAACACTTAACCGAGCAACGGAATGGCGTCCAACATGGAACACAATTGCCCAACAAGCAAGCACATGCGCACCTCACATCAACACCAGTAATTGTGCCGTGGACAACGGTACCGTTCTTCAGCTCTAACGTCACCGTTTCGTTGTTCAACTTCATCAAAAATCGCACCAGCTTCATTTTGATGAGGGACTGCGAAACAAAGCGATGACTCATGACCCTTTTGTCACTTTGTGCTGTCACCCCAAAGCAACGCAGCAATAGCAACTCGTCAGCTTTGGAAGCGTCTCAATGTATTCGAAAGCCGACGCAGCCTATTGAACTGCAGTTCAGCCGAACGTCGCATACGCAGCATTGAAAGTGTCAAATGAGAGTAAGACGGTGTCGCAGTCTTGCACTGACTGCCAGTGGAAATGGAGCTGCGGCTACACTTCATGCGTGTTATTATGAGTTACAAAAAGAATGCTAAGGGAAGATTTATTCAGAAATCCCTTTTGAATGTTCCAACATCGAAGAGACTCTCCTGATGACCAAATACCAATCAGAGTCCCAAATGGGCGCAAAGTGCTTGCGGCCGCATTCCTGACCGCAGGTGGCTCAGTAGCAGCAATTTACTTACTTAATTTACTTAATTAATAATACTTAATTAAAAGTTGATCTTCACACTTCACACTGTCAGTCGGTTCGGTTTCACGGAGGAGACATTGCTCAGTATATTACACAATGAAATTCCGAAGGATGTTGTGGCGGATGTGGCAAAGGCCGACATAGAAATGCATTGCCTTTTGGTGGGCTAGATGACGGCTCAAAATTCCTCCGTCCAAGGATGACGTTTGGGGCCTTTACTTACTTACCTCCAGCCCCAGCTGTTGCATACAATTCGTCACGTGGCCCGTGTGCACTCAGTTATTCTTAGTTTATGTCAGGACAGCTGAAACAACCTCAAATGCGAAACCAGTCAAACGCGTCACAGTTCATGTTGCAGCAAGGCAACAACTTCAGTAATGTCAACAGCGTCAACAGCGTCAACAGCACGACTCAACAAATTGGCCTGGTCAACAAGGACGGCATGATGGTGCCCATGTTGGTGATGCCAGTACAAGGCAACCAGGGCATGCCGGTATGCCTTCTCTTTTGTGGCCTGTGGTGTCGCACACTTTGTCTATGCGCCTGCTGTAGTGACTCACGCACGAAACCAAGTATCTGGGGCTTTCGTTGTGCTCACTGGATAACTGGCAGATTCATGCAAGGTTTTGTTCTCGGCTTTCCAGGGGCGCTTCGTGTCTTGAGTTCTCTGGGGGTGACTGCAACGAAACCCTCGTCGTTGGCGAAACGTCAGGGTGGCTCCTTTTTGTTTTTGAGCACCTTCTCCAGTTGTTGCACGCTGTGAAACAGCATACATAGCCTCCTGGCCAGGGATACCTGATCGCAAAAAGTGAGGTACCACAGACAAGTGCGAACAGGTTATGTATTCAGCATGTTCCGGCGAAAGTTGTTCATCACGATGGCCAACAGTCCTTGCAAAGCCACGACCAGTGTTGGTACGCCACAAAGATATTGAGGAAAGACGCGAGGAATTCACTTGGTAATGACCAATGTGCACCTGTGCTGTTCCGTGCCAACCTCATGTTTCACAAACCACCATTTGAGGTTAGGACTTCGTTGAGAGTATGACAGCTCGTAAGGGTCCAACCCGACAACCACGGTTTATCCGTCTCTTCGCATTGCCCTTTTCTTTTCGTGCGAGATCGGATTCCCACCCCAGAACCTGATGCAGCAGCCTGGAATGCAAAATCCGATTCTGGTACCAGTCTCTGGCGGCTTCCAACCCGGTACCCCAACTCAGCAGCCGGGACAACATCCTTCACAGTTCCAAACCCGGAGCAACTCCGGTCCTGACGCATATGCTCAGCTCACCCAGCAGCAGCTCCAACAGTTGCAGACGTCCGCAGGCGGCAACCCCGCTGGTACCCCACCTGTCGTTATCGGCAACCAGTCTTTGATGATCGGTGGCAACCAACCCCCAGGCAACAATGCCAAGAATGCTAAATCCGCCCCAAAGTCAGCCAAGGCGGCGGGACCGATTATGGTGGGACCCAGCCCTACGATGATGGGTTCGAGCTCGAAGGTATGGAGCACCAACGGCACCGAATCTCCGTTGCGAACGAAACCTCGTGTGTTGAGTTTCTTTATTTGAGTGCGGACGCAGAAGGAAAAAATTCTCCCCGATTTCCAGTTGTTGTGCAATACTACAACATCCAACGAGGCTTGGTTTCAGCCACAGGCCGTATCTGGTTTGCAAGGTGGGAAACCTGCTGCCAGTGCAACCTTCTGTGTTGGTCGTACTGGAGTAGTAACATGTTTCGTTGTGTTCGGAAGCACGTCATGAGATCTATCACATCACTTGCCACGACACTGCCATGGGCAGGAGAACAACTAGGCTGCAGAGTGTAAATGGAATTCACACTCCACCGCTCAAAGCACACTGGGGAGGTACGTCCGTCTTTTGCTCTTTCATTTTCTTAGGCACCTGCCCCAGAGGCATCAGAGAGGAAAGAAGAAGGCGAAGGAGGATTCAACGACCCACTTATTTCAGGGTTGATGCAACTGGTGGCCAAGAATGGCTGGCGAGTAGAAGTGAGACCTAATGAGGGGAAGGAAGGCCAACAAGATGGCAAGGCTGGTGCTCCGAAGCCCTCAGCTCCGCAGCCACAGCAGCCTCCTCCGCCTCCACAGGGCCCTCCAGGTAACTGCTCTGGCGTAGGGATCGGCGGGGGCACGTAGGACAGTGCGGCCACTGGTGACAGTGAGGCCAATGGTGTTAGCGGTGTGTTGCCAACGGCTCGGAGGTGTAATTTCATCACGCCACTGCATGTTTGGGTTCATCAGCCGGATTGCGTACAACACAAATCTCTGAAAATTTTTTGTTGCTCCTGATGTTTTATTGGCTTCTTTATTTTCCATCTTTTGCCAGATGTCAACTTGGTTTGTGTCAATTCAGCCCCGTGGTTTGCATTGCACCCTCACGTCTTTTGCCCAAGCGGGGGCTCATGCCAGTTTACGACACTTTGTATTGCCAAACAACGTTACCCTTACGGGCCTCTCCGTTCAGGTAATGTTCAAATGATGCAGATGTCTCAGCAACAACAGCAAGGCATGAAGCCAGCCAAGCCCATGGCAGGCTCGAACCCGAATGTGCTTCAGCTTGGCCAGAAGACCCCGAATTCCGCCATGGCTGATCCTTCAATGCCCCCCAACATGGCTCAAAATTTGGCTAGTGGCATGCAGGGACAGAGTCCGCCATCCAAGAGAGCTCCAGGATTCGCTGGCATGTCCCAGCAGCAACAGCCACAGCAACCGCAGCCACAGCAGGCACAGCAGCAGTTTCAGCAGCAAATTGGCCAATTTGCGGCTCACAAGCAGGCACAGCCACAGTTGCAGCAACAGCTGCAACAGCAGGCCCAGCAGAAGCAGAAGCAAATGCCACCCAAGCAGCAGCCGCAGCAGGCACCGCAGCAGGCACAGCAGCAGGCACAGCAAGGACAAGGGAAGGGGCAGAAGGCAGGTGGTCCACCTTTGGAAAATTCTTTCTTGGAGTTGTGCTCACGCAATGGCTGGAATGTGGAGGTCATCCGCAACCTTGGCCTGGGTGGCATGGTGCCTGGCATGATGCCGCCTGATATGCCTGACGCAGCCAAAGCCGAACTGGCGCAGCAGCAGCAGCAAGGAGGCCAACCTGCCCGCGCCATGAAGGCTGAGCAGCACCAACACCAGCATCACCAGCACCAGCACCAGCAAGAGCAGCGTTTGTACCAGCAGCACCTGACTCAGCACCAGCCACCTGTACCACCTGGCCTCCCACCACAAGCACAGCAACTCCAACAGCAACAGAACCAGCAAGTGCAGCAGCAGCAGCGACAACAGAAGCAGACTCAGCAACAGCAGAAGGAAAGAAAGAACAGCAAAAAATCACCGCAGCGTCTTTCGAATTCACCTTCCGCTGCGCCTCAGATGCAGCTGCAGCAGGATCAGGTCGTTAAGATGGCTTTTGTGATCGGATGGGGAACTTGCGCTTGCCGAGCGGGATCATCCTTGGAATTAGTTTATGTTGATTATTTTCCTTCCTCTTTCCCTATGGGATATGCGCTTTCGTGCGCAAATGGTGTTTGTTTTGTGCGGATTGCACCCAAGAGATCCAACCATGCATGCACACCATAGCAAACAAGGTGCAATGCAAACAGAACAGGGCATTTGCCTGGTGGCCACGGCCAGTATGCCAATTTCAAAAAGGGGTGGGTAAGTAAATGGTGGGGTAAGACAAACGCGGGCAGCAGGCAAGTAAACACAAAGGTGAACCAGAAAGACGTCGCAAACCGTAGCACTGATGCGCTGACACGTATTTTTTCATGAACGTAGATTACATGTCCGCATAAGCATCTTTGTCAGTGTGTGCGAGTAGTCTCTGCTCTGCATCAGCTCAGGTTTTGTTGGCTGCTGGCCCCACGAACACTGTAGGGCCGGCTGGCTTGTTGACGTGGGCCACAATTTCGATATCAGAATCAAGATTATGCCCTCTGTCCCCATACAGTGATGTTCTGGAGCAGGGAGCGAATGTTATCGACCTCATTCTTCTCCACGGCATCCGAGCCCCCAAAAAACAATTGACCATCCAAAGAACTATTCGGCCTTCCACAATTTATTCCACAACCTATTTTGTTCTGTTGACACGCACACACGCACGCACTGTACGTCGAGTCAGTGAGTGTAGACAACACAGGTGCACTCTTTTCAGATTGTGGAGTGCATTGCGCACCTGTCTCTGTCTGTTAAGTAGGTTTCGCCGCCTCAAGAAAAATATCTGAAAGCGCATTTTGCAAGACATGGAAGAATGTACGTTATATGCAACCCCACCTGTTTCCGTACCCGCTCAAGCTTTTCGGGAACCAGCTTCCCATTTTTAACCAGTTCAGAGGAATGATCCAAACCATCAGTCCTCCCTTCCCAAACGCGAATGCAAGCTCAAAGATAGGGATATCATGCAGCTGCAGCTGCTGAGTTCAAAGCATCATGCATCATGCCGCGGTGTGCGGCACTGTCTGTGGAATGTCAGGGCAGTGTGCTTCTGGTCTCTGATCAGAACGCTGTCCATTGCCTGTGGACTGTTAGTGCAGTGGGCAGCATCGGTGCACAGCCATAACGAGCACCGTCTGATTTTTTAAGGTCAATAGCATTTTTGGAGTGTGCAGAGATTTGTAACAATTGTGTTGCCGCTACTCTTCGTTTCCCAGATCCTTACTCCACTCCAGCTGCCCCCAACTGGCACTGGCATGAGCACTATCCTCACGCAGCAACTGCCCAGTCCTATGGCAGGCACATCTCCCATGACCTCTCCCACATGGGTACCCCAACAGCCACAGCCTTTCCCTGCATCTGCAGCAGGCATGATGCCAGGGCAGGGTGCCAATATGATGGCTCCACCAGCTCGCACACTTGCCTCGGGCTCTCCGCCTATGCAGCCTGTAGGTAAGAAGGCTCAACCTCCATTGTCCCCACATATGATCCCTGCGAATTTCCAAATGAGCCCACAGGGAATGCCACAGGGTATGGTGCTGCACGCCGAAGGGCGGCGCGCAGGGTGTTGGAGCGCAGGGCAACTTGTTTGAATGATGCCATCGCGTCCAGAAGTGTTGCATGTTCCCTTGTTTCTGCCCTGGTGCAGTGATTGGGTTTCAAGAGAGGTCCCCACTGATGCCCAACGGGTTGGTGGGCGGGTCACTAGCGTCTGGAAACCCACCCTGCATACTGCTAGCCAGCCTCGCTATGAATGGATAGATGGATGGACGGGCTATCTTGAGGGGGGCCATCCCAGGGGCACAGGTCGGCAGGGATGGCAGCCAACGACTCCGCGAGCCAGCCTCGCTAGGTCTCCTGCTGAAGCACATCCTGAGGTATTGGGATTTTGCGGCGGTGCAAAGCACGGCGAAACACTTGCGGGGGAACGTCAGTGCACCGGGCGGCACAGTTTCAATGGTCACTGTCCCTCCTCCAACCGTTTGGGAGCATGTGTCTGTATGGGATTTTCTGACCTAGCCTAGCACAATGGGGTTTATTTGGGCACTTATTTATTATTTGGGCACTTATTTTTTAGTGCCCAAGAGAGCAAGCAAAGATTTCAAGAGAGGTTAGTATTGTCATTACACTCCCTCGCCACCTCTTCTGCCAATCATGCATGAATGAGTTGTGCTGTTGCAAATGTGAAAAGGGCACCCCAAGCTCGGTATGACAGGGGTAAAGCATTGGGATAGATGGCCGGAACATTGATTTGGATCCCGGGCGCGCCAGGCAAACGTTCCCTCTGAGATTCGCCTCAAATTCCATTATGGATTCACAATTTCCCTGTTTCCTGTTTCCGATTCAACGGTTGTGGGCCTCATGCAATATTAGTATGTTCTTCAGATGGTTCGTTGTGCATGTGTAGTATTGACAAGAGTACACTCTCCGATTGGTGGCGTGGCAGCGTTAATTCTGTCCGTGTGATCTGATGTTGAGTGTGCGCTGATGTTGTCTATGCATGGAGTGAAATTTGTCGCCCCATTTCGTTTGCATGAAGCATCGATGGCATGAAAAAGAGAGCAAACCGGGAAAAAGGTCTCCAACATCTCTCACACATTTTGTCGGCGGGAGTACATGTGGTCTTGTCCCAGTCGGTTTTGGGTCCTGGCATGTTGTGATCCTCTCTGCTTGACCTGTACGTATAACGTGTGGCCAACGATTTTACTGCCTTTAGGTGCTGCTCCTCCAAGCCCCGGTATGGCACCCATGGGTGCTGGCATGCCTGACATGATGATGCAACAACTTTTCGGGGAGTTCCCTCCTGACATCCCTCCTGAGCTCCTCAAGAACCTCCCGAAACCGGGGGCTGCCAATGTCGATGTTGGATTGCGGCCAGAGATGTATGCTGAGGTGCTGGCAGCGATGCAACAGGCAGTCAAGCAGAACGCTGAGAATGAACAGGTGTGGCACCACGCAACTGGGTAGGTATTGGCCGGGAAGTCAGTCGGCGGTTGCGGCGTTTTGTCTCATTACTCGAACCCTGAGCTTATTGAAATTAAATAGCGAAAGCACGTGTCTGTAAAGATTGTTACTGCTCAGGTTTATAATGGATGCGTGCTTCATGCATGGTTAGCCCTCCAGAGTGGACAGGGAAAATGCCGCGGCACGCCACACGGTGAAGCGTGCAGAGATGCAGTTTACGAAGTTTTTGGTGTGCGTAATGTGTCTGTTAGCTCTGGCTGAGGATGAAGCAGCATTTGCTGGAGCCAGATGGGTTCTTCACGTGCAGCAGTGGATGTGATTTGCCTCATGGAAGCGCCTACTGCGGTATTTCGTCCCATTTTGTGTGCATATGAACCACGTCATGTTATCAGGCTCAGGCAGCGATGATGCAGGCCGTGTCGTCGTTCATGCCCACAATGAATATGCCTGGTCGTGGCTGGCCAAGCCCCTCAATGGAGGCCCAAGAGAATTTAACAGTGCCGGAGGACGCTGCTGCACCTTCACCCACAATAAACTCTCCTGCCCAGCAGAGACAAAGGCCCGAAAGTCCTGTGGAGGAGCGACGCAATGGCAACCTCTTTGCTGCACGCTCACCGAACAAGGTAATGGCTCCGACTTGGGCTCGTCCGATGGACTGTTCTGTATTGTCGTTTGTTGCCTCGACACTGGCCTCTGCTGTCATTTGCATTCCTCAGGCCAACCTGTCAGATCTCAAGGGGCGAGAGGATTTTGATACCAGTACTGTCGAGGAACCTGCAGCCCCTGAGGTGCAGCCGACGCCCCACGAGCCGGGACGAGCAGAGATGTTTGGCACTGAGAACGTGGAGGCCCCAGCTACAGAGAAAACATCCAACCCCGCTGGATTCACCCCAACAAGAGGTATGCGCGTCGGCTGGGCCGTCGTCTGTTGTGCGCTTTTCAGTTAGCAGTCATGAACCGTGCGGCACTGCATCGGAGTTGGGGTTGGAAAGGTGGTCTGCATCATGACCAATCAATCGGGGGCTCAGGGACTGAGAATTTTCGCCGAACATTTTCCTCCCTGAAACCCTGGGCAACTGGTGCTCCGGAGCTGAATCTGGAACAGATTTCACAGGAATCTGTTGAGGGACATCGGCATGACACAGAATCCAAGATTGTCTCCGCGATGGGGCCTGTTTGTTCGAGAAAATCATGGTGCTTTTTGTGACAATGGCATGGTCATTCAGGGTGCGAGGTGGTTGCCGGTTTCTGCATTGAAAGAGGAGGACGCCGCTTCTCCTTCGGCGCAAAAGAAATTGATCAAATGTATAGAACGACCGCCCCTCTTCATTCCACGGGTGGGGCACAGGCGAAGCCCATGGAAAGTGGCCCAACTGCCCTGTAGCCCACCCCTTTGCCCCGGACTGTCCTTGGCGCCGGTCCCACCCCTTTGGCCTCCACCTTTCACAGTCGTGAGCCCCTGGCCGCCGTGGGCCGTCCGCCACACAGTGGATTTATTTCCTGCCCCACCTCACATGCTCACACGCCCTGACACCACCTTGAAGCGGCTGTTAGATCAAGGGGAGAGAGCGCTCTGGGAAAGATTACCCCACAACCTTTGCATTTTTGTTTACAGTTGTTTACCACCAGCAGCACCAGCACCAGGAGGCAGCAGCACCGGCACCCATCTGCACTTGTCATTGTCCCCCGTGCCCCAACGGCATACTGTCGTGAAGCGCATTCTTCAGGGCATTTGTCCTGGGGTTGAGTCTCCGAGGCGACTCCTCAAGAGGCACTGAGCCCTCCGAGAGGTCACGCTGGCACGACACCAACAACAAACAAAGTCCCCCCCCCCCCCCCCCCGCCCCTCCTGACAGCGCCAACACAAAACACACCCCCAGGGAGGAGTGCAGTTGAAACAACACAAGGCAAAGCGGCTTCTCCATCCCGCCGCCCTCCCCCCTCCGGTTCCCCCACGACCAGTATGGGGTGTTCACTTGGACGCATCTGGCCAACAGTGATGGCCATTGCCCTCCTCTGTGTGGACCTGACACAGAGCAGTGTGAAACAGGGGCAGTCGGGGGGCTCCATTGGCACAACCTACCAGGGGAAAAGAAGGGTGTGTAGGGAGGCAGGTAGGGAGAGGAAGGGCACTTGGTGGTGAGAGGCCGGTGGGCGCCGCTACCTACGGAGGGAGAGGGTTCAAGGAAAGCACAAGGTTAAGAGGCCAGAGGTCCGCCCGCTCCACACAGCAATCCATCCAGACATCATACCATCTCCCCCCCCCCCCCCCCGACCCATGATGTTCAGACATGATGTTCTGTTTTCTGTTTCAGGCACAGTGTGTGTTTTGAGGTTTGACCAGGTTTGGCACAGAGAATACAGATGCACTTATGCCTGACTGTGGAGTGCACTACCTCTGGTTTGCATTTGTCTGTTTTTTAATGAGCCCCCCCCCCCCCCCGACCCATGCCCAATGGTGTCTTTACCTCATCAACGATGTTGAGCGGCTTCTGGTAGCTGGGATGCCTTTGCTGATTGAGAGGTACATACGGTACTATTTTTCATTTGTTGTGAGTGGTAAAACCAAACTTCACCCCATTGTGCTCATTCAAAATGCTCAGAATGAAACGGGGAAGTCAAAAATGCCCCCAAAATGGAAAAAGTTTTTGAGCCCCCCCCCCCCCCCCTCCGGACCCGCCCACACCATGGGGGTTGGGGTGTAGAACTGAACTACAGACCCCCCCCGTGCCGTGCTGTATGCAGGCAACACTCCAAAAAGCTTAAGTTCTTGCTGTGACAGTGTGTTTTTGTTTTCTCACACCTCATTTCCATCATCGTTCATTCCCGCCCCTTTGAATTTATGTGCCTTTTGAGTGGTTGCAATCCAGTAGCTCTTGGTGGGTGGCTCCGTCAAACAAGGTTGGCCTACCCAAGGTTCCACCTGCACCTTCGCTCAGCTCACCTTGATTTGCTCTCACCCCCCTCCCTGGCCCTGGTGCATGGGATGAGCCCCTGAATTCTCCGTTAGATTCTGAGCATTTTGAGTGTGCATTCGAAGGCCGGAAAATCCCCTGACCGCAGCCTTGCACATTCTGCATTTAGGGAAGTACAAAATGGCAATGAAGATCACCCAACCTCTGGGCATCGTGCAGTGCAGTCTGCCTGACGGATCCAAGGGATTTGGTGCAGGGCGCGGCAAGCCTGTCGCCTAACGGCTGTGTGGATCAGGCATCCCGCATTCTTCTGCACCTGGGGTTTGCGATGGCACGACCTGTTGCAACTGCTTTGTGCGTCGGCAGGATAACAGGTACAGGTCAGGAAAGAGTACTTATGGAGGAAACCTGTAACCTGCAGTTCAGGATCATCAGGGTAAGGTGCAAGGGTTGAGCTGGGTTGTTGGTGTAGGCGGGTAGTGGTTTAGGCGTACTAAGATGATGCCATTGCGCATCAAGCTCCGGTGGGGCCAATGGGAAAGCATGTGAACCAGCTGGACAAGATCAAGGATGGGTTCTTTTGGGGTGTTGCCATTTGATAGGGCCAAGGTTGAAGGGAGGGAGGCATGCAGGTGCATTCTCTTGAGTCTGATGCAATGTGCACCAGCCTTGTTGGGGTGACTGCTGCCACATCTGGGCCACTTGGTGCATCCTCCTCTCAACATACCCCGGTGACCAGCAGTCATGCAGTGAACATGGGCATGTGTACCAGATGATGATTACGCCTTCTGGAACCCTCTCGCCTCAGCAGTTCGGTACTTAAGAGAGTCTTGGTCACAGTGCGGTCGACTTGTGATTCTGTTCCATTGCTTTACAGAGGACATTTGCATGAGGCATGCTTTCGACTTCCGTTATATTGCAGAGTGCTGGTGTGACGCGTTGTGCCGTTCTTCCTTAATGAGGTGACGCATTTTTGCAACATCTGGCACCCGGTCTTTGGTTGTCTGGTGAGGTTTTGGAATGGAGAGATCCATTGCTCTTTGCTACATCCTCCAAGGCCTTCATTCCTGCTCGCAAACCTGAAACCCGACAGTCGCGTGCACCATGGTGCCGTGCGGTACGGGATCTCTCTTTCTCGATGATGTTCCCTTCCAACCAAATCGGGTCTCACAGCACCAACAGCTCCCAGATTCGATGATTCTACCAACCCACTACTTCTGCTGTTGGAGCTGACCTTGTGGCGGCTGCCGCCTCTACTCCCTCCATGCATCCACAGAGTTCCAGAAATTCGAGACCGAACCAATATTTCTCCAACAGAAAGGCAGTACTGCATCTGAAAGCGTTGGGGAAGTCGGACTTTCAACTGGGGGGGGGGGAGGGTCAATAGAATCTCCCCACAAACTGGCGAGGGGGGAGGTCCCAGGTTCACTGGGTCCCACATGAGCGGGCCCATTTCGGGCACAAGAAGAGGGCGCCGGGGACATTGGGGGGATTATCCCATCCTCTGCTCTCCCTCCCCCACCGCTCACCCTCTAACACTCATAGACCGGGGCCCATGTGCCCTTTCACACAAATAGCACCACTGTTCGAGCCATGGATACTCGGGGGTTTGGTCACGGGTCCGTTGAGCCCTTTTTGGGGGGGGGGGGAGATGGGGTGGTCCCCTAGGGCGCTCTATTGCCCCCCCCCCCCCCCTCTCGCCTACAGTTTACAGTCCGGGAGCCCTTGCTGGTACTGCCCTGTGCTTTAGTAGTCCCCCTGAGGAGAGCAAGGGGTGTAATCGAATGGTAGGGTAATTAGAGGCCCCTGTCAGAGCCCCGCTTATCGTGTCGGGGGATATGTCACCATTTTATTCAAGTCCGTTTCACTGTGGCATTGCATCCCACATCATGACTCCTGTTTACTTGTGCCTGCCCTCTTGGGTCTGAGGTTTGTTTGCGCAGTCATATAATATGCTGCAGGTGTTTTCTGGACAGTGGGTTTCTGACAGATTTCCATGTCAGCACATCCACAATGCTGATGGCTGTAAAGCACTTTCAGCAGCGGTAGGGTTGGAATAAGTCCAGCGTGTGACCTGTTGTTCAAGTAGGGTAAAAAGAGTCTGGCTGGGTTGTACCTATCATCCATTCTGGCAGGTGTCCACCCCGGCGGATATTTATTACCTCCTCCCTCTTGCCACTGAATGTCCACGAGTTTGCCCCTCCTGATCAATGCATCTACAACATCTCTTCACAACGGATGCGTCGAGGAGGTAGCTCATGTATATTTGCTGGCTGTCTAATTGCTGGCTGCGCTCTTGTAGAAGTCAGAGGACTGAGCCCCTGTGGTATCAATCAATGAAAGCCCCAATCCGATCTGTCCTGTTCTGGCATTGCAGAGGCTCACAAACATGCCCGTCTGCTCATGTCTCATGTCTGGATTTTTAAGGCAATAGAATTCGCGTCTCCGTGTGTCTTCGTTGACAAGCGCAGTCTCCTGTTTTCGTGGGCTGCTGTCCCCAATTCTTGTTTCATCTGAGCTTTGTGGGCTTTGGTGTGACCTTATGGTCAACAGCAGGCCCCCTCGCCGCTGCCTTCTTTGCCCTTCGTATCGGTTTCAAGAAGGCAGGGAGTGCAACGCCCCCATGTCCCCCTGCATCCGCCCCCAGGTAGTGTTACAGTTCTATTTCCCTTCGTCCTCCACCTCGTCTGCGATTGGTAGTTGGTGTGGCCTGGTGTGGCGGGACCATGCCTGGGAGTCCCTCGTTGCTGCCCCACAGCTACGGCATGTCTGTGCCATCCATTGCTGCTGCAAGGTGATCCAAGTATTCTGAGTTCGTGCATCTTCATGCTGCTGCTGACGCTTTTGTACTGGTTTTCGTGGTTGTGCTTTCCGTCGTCCTAATACGTGCATGCGTTACCTATCCTTCTGTCTGCTTTTTGCTGTCCATGTCTCCACAATCCCTCCAGAAGCCAATGTCTCTCCCCATCCCTGTTGTTCCCACCACGTACCCCCCTCCCCAAGAATCGAATGTTGCCCTGTGCACCAGTCTGTATTTCTGGATCCCCTCCTGACGTTCTTCGGGCACCCTGTTGAAGTCGGGGTGAAAGGGCAGGGTTCAGGTGGATGCACCCATGTTTTTCAGATGCCAGGGTATTGTTTCAGTTGAGGCTTATGGCATGGGCCAGGATTTCAGTTTTCATTATCAGGTTGGTTCAGCGTTCCGAAACACGCAGAGCGATCACGAAGGCAAAGACGTGAAGAATTTTCACTCCAAGCTAGTGCTCTTCAGCCCAGGCGTCAGCTCGTTTTCTACCACTGCTTTCTCGGTCTTCTAGCCTCTGCGGTCTGCAGCTTAGAACTTAGCGTGTTTTGGATTGTGCTTGTCATCCTCACGGTTGTGTCGGCTTTCTGCGCCACCACCAGGGCCTTTTCGGCCCCCCACGCACCGCCATTGTACATTTCGCTGTGCATGTGAAAGGAGTTGTGGGCAGGTCTCCGGCGTTGGTGAGATTAGGTCGAAAGTCGTTGTGGTTTATCCAAGTCGTGTTACTGCCAGGGGTCAGGGTTCAGGAATTAGGGTTACCGGGAGACAATCCTTTTTGGGGGTGTGTCCTCGGCATTTGCTTGTGCTGCAGTGCAGGTGGCTGCTGGGTCGTGTAAGGTCTGCAGTGTACATTAGTGTGTTGTCAAACACGGCCTGCCCCTTTCTGCAGCATGGCGCTGCCCCCTTAAATCTCCTGCGTGTGTACCCTTGTGCCCTGCCCCCTCTTGCACGTTTTTGGGATTATATCTAATTTGTTTCCCATGCCTCGTTTTGTGAGGTGCTAGTGGTTCTTTTGCACAGCGTCTCCGGAACTGGAAGTGTGACCACCTGATGTGCAAGAACTGTCCCCTGGGCAACGCGCGCACCCACGCTCAAATTTTCGCCGTCCACCCCCCCCCCAGTCAATCTGTTTCCTTGGCTTTCTTCTGCCCCCCCCCCCCCCCCACCTCAGCTGTGGCTTTTTCATCCCCAACTCCCCGGCGAGAGGCCACCATTTCAGCAGAGCTCGATTCACAGGGGATTGCCCTGACAAGAGCCCTGGGTGAGGGATGGCATTTGGGGAGCAGGCAGACAAAATGTTTGGGAAGCGGTGCATGGGACTGCGCAGCCTGCTGTACCCGACCCCCTACCCCCCAATGGATCAGCTGGACATTTTCAGTGTTTGTCACTTCTTTCAATCCCTCTGAGTTAGGTTAGGTTAGTTTCTTGGTTAGGTACCCCCCTACCTTTCCCCGGAAAGGAGCATCAACAAATCCATGTTGCAACGAAAACGACCCGTCATTAAGCCAGGTTTTGCTGGTCATGTTTTTACTTCATTGTTCTTGTAATATGCTTGTGACCGGTTGTGAATGGTCGCAATCAAGTAGTCTTTGGTTGATGGCTTTGTTAAACAAGGTCAAGTGTATCGAAGATCCATCGCCACCTCCCAGTTCGGCTCATTCCTGAATCCCCTCTTTGGCAAGGAAATCTTTGACAGTAAGAAACCTTTTGTAGGAGTTGGTCTGCAGCTTTGGAGAGTTGCTATTTTCGTGGAGCTCATAGCTGTCTGCCAGAGCTGCAGTGTAACAGATCCAGGGATATGGCCACCATTGGCAACCTCTGGACCCAACCAGGGTTTGGGATTACGACAGAAGTAGCACATGTGTTCACTTTGAGATTTTTGTCAAACAGTTCCCATCGCCAGAGGCTCGCTTCACGCAGGCACTACTTGTGTCTGCCCTTGCTGGCTGGCAAGTGCACCTTCATTCCCTCACAAATCCCAGTCCTCTTGCTGCATCTGCCAACTGTGGATTTGTGGAAACAATCCACCCAGCCTCCAACAAGGAGGTCTGCACGAGACGGAAGCTGTCGGTTTGGGGGAAACGGGGCTTGCGGCTTGCAGCCCTCTCCCCGCAGCAAAGCACCCACATCACCGTAACGTTCTTGTATTTCTTTCCTGGGTTCCTCTGATTTCCCATTTCCATACAACACAATGCACGCTGCAGTGGGCTGCCAGCTGTTCGCATACAGCAGCTGCAGAAACCCTCTAAACACTACTAGTGTCAGGCCACTGTTGGGTCTCACCTTCGGAGCCTGTGGTTCCTTGCACCAGCATCTCTTTCATGCAGCCTCCATCAGTGCCCCAACAAGGCAGGGGCAGCCTTTGTGCCAGGCTTGGCCGCGAATACGTGAGGCTTGTGGCTGGGCTGGTAGCCATTTCCGTGAAGTCCATGGCTGGAGCCCACAGCCGCAGAGAGAACAAGAAAGAAGGAAGCCTCACCATAAGTAGGATGTCCAATGTTCTTTCCCCTTCGATTTAGGTTCATCAGAGTGGCTTCTGTGCCACTCTCTGGATGTGTGTTGTGTGGCCTTTCAGCCTATTTTCTGTGAGTTGAGTGGCTGGTGCGCCCGTTGTTTGCGTCGGGCCGTGCGCCCCCCCTCCCCCCCGAAGAAAACCGGTGTCTAAATCCCAAAGGAAAGCTTTTTGTGGAGTTGAGAAATGTTCTACTGGATCTTGTAAGTGATGGACCAACTGAAAGGGGCTTGTGTTTTCCCATTTCTCCAAGTTTCCTCTGCTTGCAGCCCTGCACAGGGCCTGCAGGCACTGCTCATGCAGGGTGGTTGTAACGGCGTCCTTTTCCGTTACACAGTGAATCCCGCCACCCTCGCGTGCGTATTTCCCCTCCGCCCCCGTGCTCCAGCCCTCGCTCATACTCCTTGCTCTTTCTTGTGCCCCATGTACCTGTCCGCAGGGATTCTTGTTTCCCTGTTAACTGGCGCTCAAGAGAGGGCACATGTTCTCCTTGTCTCATTCCCTCTGTCCGGATTGGCAGGCGCTCTGTACAGTTACTACCATCAAGCTGCTTGTTAGTAACCCATCACTTGTCCCACGTTGCACTGATGAGAAATTGTTGGCTGGTCGCTGATCCCTGACCCCCCCCCCCCTCCCAGGGTTGGCACAGGTCTTCCTTCGCACTCTTTTGGATCGCCGCGTAGGAGAGCAGGTTGCAACCATGATGTGGCGCCTATGAAATTCTAGGAAGACCCGTGCTTCTTCTGGCGGCGATAGAGATTCCAGATGGCTGCTGTCTTCGTGGGGCTCTTGGCTATGTCCTGGAGCTCACGGGAACGTGATGGTGTATTGTTAAGCCTGTGCGCAGGTCGCGGTTGTGGCGCACAAGGTTAGGCACACAGCTTGACGCAGGAATAGGTTTTTAGTATAGGGACAGTGTCACTTTCCCGAGCCCCGGTAGAATTTCACTCCATCCTGCGTCAAGATCCAGACGCTTTGACCTGCGCCTGGCCTCCCGAAGCGGCGGCTTTACTCTTTGTGGACGGGTCCTTCGGCTGGGAATAGCTGCTATTTTCGTGGAGCTCATAGCTGTTGTCTCTGGCCGTGAGGGGATGAGGAGATTGTCGTGAAACTGGGCGGCTCCTTGCGACTCCCAGGCTCTCCCCATGCCTCGAGCGTCATACGTTTGCCGTGACCCTCTGCCCTTCAGAAGCCACAGTCCAACCGCATCCCTCATTCCAAGAATGTCACGAGTGATCCTCGGAATACGTTCTGGGGCGAGTGCCCTTGGCCACAGTTTGGAAGCCTAGGAGGGAACGCTTGCTAGTCCCAGGTAGGGGGTGCGAAATGGGGGGTTGAGTTTCTCCCCAATATCCACGGATCCAGCAGCCAGGGCTCTGCCGCCAGCAGACAAGCCTCTGTATGACACAGCTTTCTGTTTCACAAAGCTGTGCGCTCTGCGCAGGGACTGGCATGTGAATGAGGGCTCGGTCTGCTGTGCCATTGCAACGGCTGCAGGCGTACCGTTATTCCATCCGAGCCACGTCTTTCGCAGGCCATCCGCATGCCCCACAGTGTCATGGCATGTATGCCTGGCACACTACCTTCTCCCTGATGTGAAACCCACTGGGTTCACACTTTGGATGAGAGGGGAATTGCATTTGTTCCACAACATATCAATATCATGCCCAGAAATATGGAATGTTTATTTGGCACTGGCTCTGAAGCCTTCTTTTCGTGCTGCACATGCCGAAAACAATCTGTTTTGAGCGGGTGATAGCGAGATGACTGGGGTCTGAGTGAGTGCTCTGGAAGAGGCTTGGCTGTGCCACTGCAGCAAGCTTACGCATTTTGCGTGGCGCCACGGCGCTCATTTGATATACCATCACCTTGCTGCGGGCTTTTGTTGCTCGCTCGCAATTTCCCGTCTCTTTGAATTCAGGCCTCTTTTGCATTTTTCATTTACGGATACATTTTCATCATTGACATCATCATTGCGGCTTTTTGTAGCTGGCTCTGCATCTCTCCTCCTTCGGACCTGGTCAAAAATAAATTGCACCAAGCAGTGTGAGATTTGGCTCTGGTTTTCATCTCTGGGGTGCGGCATGCTGAGGCATTTCTCAAAATTTCTCAACCGTTTCGTGTCATCCAGGTTGGTTCAGCAACAGATTTTTCCATCCTAGGGGGAGCGTTAGCGCGCAAGGCAACTTTTTGGGCTATTTCCAATCCCTACCCCTGTGGGACCCCTCTGATTTTGTCTGCGCGGGTCCTAGGGCGCCAACCCGGCGGCCTATGGGTACCACGTTTGCTTCCTCTACACTTTGGTGCATTTGAAGGGGTTAGTACAATCAAAAGCAGCCTAAAGGCATGTCCCTGTAATCCGATGGCAGCCTTCAAACGGTGGAAATCACGGGCTCCGAGTACCAAGCCGCGGGAGTTGCGGTGACAGAAGGACCTCTGCGCATTTTGGCCCGTGTACATCGGCAACATGGCCGTGACCAAATGTGCCGACAAACGACCCACACGGGAGTGCTCTTATTCCGACGTCCGCCACAAGGTGTGTGGTCACACGCAAGCGAGTCATCATGGAGTAATCATGGAGTAGATCCCCAATCATTGTCAAGAGTTTGAGGCCCGCAGTGAACGTGAGCACATCCAGCGCAATGGGGTAGTGGACTTGCTCGCCAAAATGGCCAGAGGGCTACTAGTCCCAAACTACGATCCCATCCGTCCGGAGGATATAGTAGTCTGTGGCAGTCTGTTCAATGTTGTGCACGGATGGTTTGTTGCTTCATTTGGTAGGCAAGGGGCAGCCGTTGGTCTACTTGGGGGCTTCATACGGCAATGGTAAACTCGGAGACTCAATTTGGGAAATTCATCATAAAAGTAGCGTGCAGGGTGCGCGCAGGGCGTGCGCAGGGCACACACTCCTTTCTACTGGCATGGTTCTCCAGCTTGGCCCAGGAACCTCCAACCTGGGGGTTGGTTTTAGCGGGGTTACACAGTGTCAATAACCATCAACAGCCTACTATAAGTTGGACTGCGCCGACCCGTCCTCTTCGATCATGCAATTCATGCATACAGTGGGTAGCAATCATGTGGCGGGATGCTAGCGTGTAGTGACAGACAGCCTGTCCAGAGATGCATTTGTGGGCTTGCAGCACGGCTATGAATATTTTAGTATCAGACTGCCACACTGGGGTTGTTTTGTCTTCCCCTGCCCCATCTCCTGGCCCATTCCAATGATTTTGCACACTTACCTCATTGATCTTCAGGTGTTGTGCACACCATTACCAGTGGTGGGGAAGAACAGCCAGTTCATTGTGGGAGACTGTTTTCCATTGTGTATGGGTAATCAGCCTGAGGGGGGAGGGGTGATTGTAGGTTGAGACTGGATGAGTCAGGCCCAAGGCGGGTTTGTGCATGTCAGTGGGTGTAGTTTCATTGATGTTGAAGCTGATGTGACCCGGTCACTTGTCCAGACCCTGTCTGCAGATGGTGGCTTCACAAAGATCTTCAGATTTCATGAATTGTTTGTTCATCCAATGGAATCCATTTTGTGTGTATTTCCTTGTGCAGCCCTACAAGCATCGATGAATGATGTGCGGCAACGCACATGTGCAGATTCTATGCCTGTATCTGTTGTATTTTTGGTGACAACGAACAGAAGTGAGCATCGATGAGTTTTTACAAAGTATTCTTGGCTGATACCGTTTGCTTGGACACTTTGGTTCGTGCTTTGGGTGCCTGGTGGTAAATTGTATTTTGAGCAAGATGCGTGCACGTCTATTTGCATTTACGTGAGATAAGAAGGATGTTCTCCAAGCGTTCTCGTGTATGCACGCTTGTTTGGGGTTGCGACGAAAGTATTAGTCTCGTTTCTGTGCATTCCGCATGCGTCTCGGAAACTGGACTGTCCCGAGACGAGGTAAGCCTCCAGGCTCTATGGCATCTGTCTGCTTGCTGCCACAAACTGCCATGATAACCGCCCTGCCACATCGTCCAGGGTGAAAGCCAGCTTTCCGTTTGGGCAATAAATTGTGTTCCTTTAGTATTCTTGAGGTCTTCCTAGCATTTCTTGCTGCAGCTGTGCAGGTTTGCTTCACAAGATTTGACAACCCCTGTGGCAGGTCTTCTGCAGAGCGTTTTCAAGCCCGCCCTGAGATCTTAGCTGGAGCTGACAGCAGGGTTCATCACCCCACGGCCAAAATCCACTCCCAAAACTGCACCATGGCTTGGGTGCCTGGGTGCAGGAATTCTCCCCTGGGCTGCTTCACTGCAGGACTGGGAGCGAGCTAGTCCAGCCTTGTGGCTGCTTTCTGGATTCCTGGCCTGTTGAAGTCCTTGTGGAGGGAGTTGGCTTTTTTGTGCTTTTGCCTCATGGCGTTTCACAGCCTCTGACCTGCAATATTTCTTGATATTTCTTGGAAGCCACCGCAAATGATGTCAAAGCAAGGTCACAGGTTGTGGAGCTGCTGGTGGTCATTGAGGAGAAATTGGGCAGTGGTTGCCCTGAACAGAACCAGTTGCCCTTGCTCAAGTTTTACCAGTCCCCTGTCATCTTCGACTCCTGCAAACCACAGTCTGGCACTCAGCCTGGTGCCCATTTACCCCCCCCCCCCCTCCCCTCTTGAACTTTCCCCCCCTTTTACAACCCCCAACCCCCAAGGGGGGGATGGTCATTTTGACTTTTCTTCTGATAACGGGTGGTTGTGTTGTGCTCTCTTGTTCTTTCTCTGCTGGTGCCCCCTGTTAGCGTTGACTCCTCTTCACATTCAGACAGAAATGTATGCCACAGGCGCTCATGTTTGGTACCACTCTCACAGCAAGGCTGCCCCACTGTTGGCAACTGTCATTGGCCCCTCACCCTCTGGACTCAAGTTCCTGCATATTCAACCCCAGAGTATTGAGGACAAGGTTGCGGACCATACAGCAGCCATTGTCAGTGCCCTCCTCCTCTGATTGTGACTCACAGTCATGGGGTGGAGGTGGTATGGGCGAAGGCTGCCGTGGGGTTTGAGGACAGGTTCATGTGTTTGATGGAAAGTTTTACTTTACCCGTGACATTCGCAAGGATGAGCAGATACTCTCAAACAACTGAAGGTGCATGTCAAGTTCAAGCTAGCCAAGCCAGCTGCGAAAAGGGCTGGAAAGCAGGCTGCACAGTCCGCTTCTGCCATCTTCCAATCCTCAGCCCGTCCCTGCATTGCCCGCTGAATTGCCCCAGGTCCAAGACTTCAAGGTGGTTTGGACTCGTAAAAAGAAGTTTCATACAGTCAACAGTAACATCATGTTTCAATGGGATTGACACTATGGGCGTTTTGCATGCACCGCTGCAGGTATAGTGCTACAGTTTTGTGGTGCAATCCCTGCCACGGGGGGGGGGGGGGGGGGTTGGGGGGAGGGTAGTTCGGTCACTGTTTACTCTCTGTAGGAGGCGTTTATTGTTGCTTCTTTGGTGAAATGTTGTTGCCTCACCCACTCACCAGATCATTCAACAGGATTTTATGATCACATTTCTGCACAGCCTGAGCAAAAGCTTTGAGAATTGAATCACAGCTAAGATTGATGAAATGTGTTGCATGTCCGCTACTACTACCACTCAGTTTGGTGTCAGTTCAGTTCAGTCACTGAATACCATCTGTAGGAGGCAGGTACTGTTGCTTCTTTGGTCCTATGTTGTTGCCTCAGCCACTCACCAGATCAGTAAATAGGATTTTTATGATCACAGTTCTGCACAGCCCGAGCAAAAGCTTTGAGATCGGAATCACAGGGTAAGATTGGTGAATTGTGTTGCATGAGGGAAGGACAGCCCCTGAACCTCTGTGGCATTGCTTTTCCTCCTACTGACTGTGCTTCAGGCTCCTCAAGGTTTGGGTCTGTTGGCAAATTGTCGTTCAATGGTTGCCACAAAAAACCTTCCCTTCCACTCCTGAGAAGGCAGCAATCCCTACCTGTGAAAAAATTTCTGCCTGGTTTCCTGCTGTCTTCTTTCAGGATTCTGGACCAAGTTCTCAGAGAAGCCCCAATAATACCCTTCTGTAAAGAGGACCCACCCACCCCTCTTCCAGCACCTGTTTTGGTTGTCTAATTACTGTGATTGCACCCAGTCAGACTTCATCCAAAAGCTTCCAGAGGCTGGACATATCACAAAGGCTGGACATATCATATCGTCGAATTGTGATGGACAATCAGAGAAGACTATCACGGACATATTGGATCTTCATGCATTAAACACCGTTCTGGTTTTTCTGCAGCGTTTGGGTTTCGGTGAAAGCCCAATGTTGTTTGCTATGCAGGGATGTATGCAATAGAGAAAGTAGGCTTTGTGCAAGTAGGGGCAGTGTGCCCCCCCCCCCCCCCGTATAAGCTACGCCCTTGTCCAAGCTACAGTAGCCGTAGGGACCGTAATAATTTTGTGCATAATTTAATTATGTACGAAATGTAGTGTGGCCACATAAGACATGGGTTTGTCATCACATTTACCAATTTCAGCACATGTAGCCCCCTGCTGGTGCACCAGGAATTTTTTTTTAAGTCTGATGCATCCCATAGGTCCTGAATTGCCAATTTCAGCACATGTGGCCTCCGCACGTGTGTGTCAGCAGTTGGATGTTTTGTGCGCAAGCCACGCCCTTGTCCAAGCTACGGCGAAGGCGGCGGACACGCAGCCGGGGATCGACCGTCGCGGTCGATTTGAGCCTTGAAGGTCTGCAGTAAGTGCAAACCGCAGCAGCAACCAATGGAGCCAACGGGGGGGGGGATGACCTGGTGGTTTGAATGGCCGGTACACAGCACGTCGGACATTGTCAAATAACAGGGGAGGA